>HG995286.1:11875000-12500000 GCA_905332915.2 Hecatera dysodea | reverse complement strand
TATCCCCCAAAATTATACTATGGCTATACCGCGCAGTAATTCGGCCCATGATCACCTATGGGGCCGTTGTGTGGTGGACCCGCACAAAGCTAGTCACAGCCGTAAATAAACTACAACACATGCAAAGGCTGGCCTGCATGGCGACTACGGGCTGCATGAGGACTACTCCTACTGCGGCACTGGAAGCCATACTGGGACTCCCCCCGCTACACCTATTCATACAACAGGAAGCGACAACATTGAATCTCTGGGGTAAGAGGGGAACACTACACACCACTCTACTCGAGGCGATCAACAAAGAACTACCCTTAACAAAATTTTATTTATGACAAAAAATACAAAATCCAATTGTATGAGCATCACCGCTGCGAGGGGCTAAGCCCCGCTGAGCTGCGGATCTTCACGGATGGATCAAAAACAGGTACTGGCACGGGTGCGGGAGTCTTCTCGGAGGATCTCAACATTCACATATTCACACCATTGGGGGTCCATAACACAGTTTTTCAAGCTGAATGCATGGGCATTTCCCTGGCCGCCTCAGCCATCCTGAACAGGGAAGTTAAGGACCACTCAATACGCATACTTTCGGACAGCATGGCCGTCCTGCAAGCTCTGAACAACCACACGGTTAATTCTGGACTGATCCTCGAGTGTCACTAACGTCTGAACCAGGTTGGTAGTTACAACAAGGTAACCATACAATGGATCAAGGGACACAGCGAATCCCAAGGCAACGACGCTGCGGACGAACTCGCTAGAAGGGGCTCGAGTATGGTAGCGATGGGACCCGATCCCATCGTACTACTACCATTCGGGTATCTACGCAATCTGGTAAGGAAGCGTACTAGAGACAAACATCACGACCTATGGGCGAACCATGGTGAGTGCAGGCAGGCCAAAGAGGCACTTCCCTCTATCAACGGCCGCTTCACGAAACAAGCCCTAAGACTGACCAAACAACAGTTACGTACAGTCACAGCCGTTACAACTGGCCACGAGTCTTTTAACAAACACCTCTATGTCTTAGGAGTCACTGACAGCCCGGTCTGCAGAGCCTGCATGGAGGAGGATGAGACAGCAGCACATCTGCTTCTGAGCTGCCCGGTAGTCGCGGATTACAGGGCTAAGTATTTCGGAAACCCAGGTACCCTCTGCGAGATAGTTAGCAACACCAAGGCCTTGCTGGCCTTCCTAGGGGAGCTGGGGTGGATCGAATGACACATTTGTCCAACCTGCACGCAAAATACGCGCTTAGTCGTGGAGTTGCGGAAACCAGCCCGCTTTTACATACATACATACAAGTACTTAAATGGGTATTTAGATTATTGTCTATGGATTTTGCATGATCTAAAGGGGAATGCCGGTTTTAGGCCTTGCAATGCCCAAGAAATTTAATTTACTAAAAAAAATATGTACATTTTACGTAATTAACTCTTCTATTTACGACGCGATACAAGTTAGCAACATGTTTTAATAAAAAATAAATATTGAAACGATACAACGAAATAAACAGACATTTGCTAGGTTGCCAATTTAAAAACTGTACAAAATAAAGATTTGTTGCAAAAAATTTACACATATTTGTACTTTATTTATTCGTTCTTTTGTTTATAGAAGTCCCAATGCATTTTATGTTAATATATTTAGATTTGTAATCAACTTACAAAATATAATATAATGATTTTAAAATGATCTACATAATGCACCGATCAATACTTTGTGCAATGGCAACACTAAAACTTGTCAGTTGACAATATTAGAAATGTCATTGTCAAATCAAATGTAATATTAGAATTGTCACTTTGTTTGCATTTGCATCATAGTGATTCGCTGCGTGTATTTTGCTATTAAATTCGACGTTTTTGACCATGAATACTGACTCTGGCGATTCTCCTATTTTGATAATGACAACCAACAACAATTTAACTTTAATATGTTATGTAGGAAGAGTTTTCAATAACTTTAATACTTGTGTAGCGCACATTAAAAAATACTTATAATTTGGAAACTCCAAGTTTTTTTCAATAATTTTCTTTTATCAATATATTATTTGTGGGGCATACTAATATTAACATTCGATGTTACTTGTGGGCACTCAGGGCCTAAATCACTATGGCGGCTTGGCATACCCCTTTATTACTTTTGCTTTACTGTCGACATAGTTTTAAAGTAAAAATCAGTCAGTCAGGTCAGGTCTCAGGTCTTCAGAATAAGTAAGGTTGATTGTCACCATAGATATAATATTTCTATGATTGTCACCCTAAGCGTGAAAACACAACATAATGAAAAATTTACAACTTTGCATAGAATAAAATAATTGCTACACATAAAACCTGTTACGGCCCGGTCATTGGCGTTAGATTGAAGGCAATGCCTTCAGCTTGTTAATTTTTGCTAGATTTTATTGTAACCGTAGCTGCCGTAGAAATTCAACAAGCATCCCAATTGAACATACACCCGGGATGAAAAGTATTATACATTCTATTCCAGGACATGGTCTATCCGCGTGCCAAGTTAACACCGTGAACACGTGAAGAGGTAACGAACAAACCATTTGATTTCTCATTTATATTAGTCAGGATTAGGATATTTGTTGCTTCATGAACTTCATGAAGAAGGCAACTAATACTGAAAACACTGAAAACGTTGAATATTTATCGGCACATTACCTATCAAAGTCACGCGGATGTTACTATTCGACTCGAAATTGCTTAGTTTTCGCCTGACAAAAATAAGGAATATGTATAATTATGATCTATTAATTTTGGACGGGCCTGTGAATATTTTACGAATCAAGCGCTTGCCTAGTGTGGACCCTACACGCTAGGCAAGCGCTTGATTCGTAAAATAGTAGTAAATAAATGTCTATATAAATATTTTAGTAATATGGTCTGCTGCGGGCAGTTCTCATTTCAATATCGATTGTGTGCACGGGCTCACTGTTTTTTGTTTTGTCTACAGGGTTTTGTTTGGCTATGTTAGACCTGATATAATTATTTGTTACCTAGATATTACACTACTGCGTGCTCTTTGAACATGATAAACTTATCAAATTAACTTTTTCTTTAAACTGTCTGGTAAGTCTTTAAAATGTTAGGATAAAAAATGTAGAGGCAAAACCAAGTCAAACCTGAATGTAATAGATCAATCAAGGAGTTTGTGGGGATCGAATGATACGAACGAACTTGGATAAACGAAATAAACACATCAAAAGTATCTAGGGATCAACATATATTTTTGCAATAACTTTCCTCCTGATTGATATTAATTAAAATTTTCTTTAAGGATTCATCAAATAAAGTGTTTTCGTTTGTCACAGTAACGATAAACCAAGTCACCTTTGCATTAATAAAGAAATTTGCCATTTTCCTAATAAAGGGATTTTTGACATTTGAACCACTAACATTAAAGTTCGAAAAAAAGACTGAAATAACAGTTTTCTTTAAAATTTTATTGGGTAACTTAAACAATTAATAATCCGTGTTTCTACCGCGAACACTAACAACACAAGAACATCGGTTTGGCATACTCAAAATGAGTTCATCCAAATCACGCTGTGGAATGGCCGCCCATGTTCGTTGCAACAACAAAAAAAGGTCTTCTTGCGACTGGATACCCTCCATATTCGGCAGAGCTCTTCTCTGTAGCATATCCCATGCATGCTCAATCGGGTTCAAGTCTGGCGACTGAGCAGGCCAGGGCAGGACATTGATGTTAGCTGCGGCGAGAGTCTGTCTTACAACTCTTGCGGTGTGCGGTCGTGCATTATCATGCATTAACTGAAATAAGGGACCGATTTGCACTTGTAGAGGAACGATGACGTCTGATACAATCGTCTCAGCATAAATTTGAGCGTTGAGGTTGCCTCTGATCCAAATCAACTCAGTTCTTCCGCCGATCCAAATACCCGCCCATACTATGATGGTTCCACCACTATAAGGATGGACTTCCTGGCAGGATTTTAATCGCTGTTGGCGTCCAGGGGTTCTCCAGTGTCGTATACGTCTTGTATCCGGTCTCATACCAAAACGAGACTCATCAGAAAAGCACACGAAACGCCATTGTTCTTCTGCCCAATTTCTGTGTTCAAGAGCCCATTGATATCGAATCCTACGATTGTGCATTGCTATAGGTGGTACCCGTAGCGGTCTTCGGGAATGAAGGTTCACTTCATGCAAGCGGTTTCTGACTGTTTGGTCGCTAATTAAGTTCCCTGAAGAGTGATGAAGCCTCACGGCTAACATCATGGCGGTTATTGTTGGAGCTCTTCGAGTTAAGATTTGAATGTATCGGTCTTGTCTCCGTGTGGTGCAGCGATACCGTCCTCCATGGCGCTCAGCCAAGGTAAGCGAAGAGCTCTGCCGAATATGGAGGGTATCCAGTCGCAAGAAGACCTTTTTTTGTTGTTGCAACGAACATGGGCGGCCATTCCACAGCGTGATTTGGATGAACTCATTTTGAGTATGCCAAACCGATGTTCTTGTGTTGTTAGTGTTCGCGGTAGAAACACGGATTATTAATTGTTTAAGTTACCCAATAAAATTTTAAAGAAAACTGTTATTTCAGTCTTTTTTTCGAACTTTAATGTTAGTGGTTCAAATGTCAAAAATCCCTTTATTAGGAAAATGGCAAATTTCTTTATTAATGCAAAGGTGACTTGGTTTATCGTTACTGTGACAAACGAAAACACTTTATTTGATGAATCCTTAAAGAAAATTTTAATTAATATCAATCAGGAGAAAAGTTATTGCAAAAATATATGTTGATCCCTAGATACTTTTGATGTGTTTATATCTACTATCAAATTATGGCTTTCATGTCTTTATTTGGATTGCAAAACTTGGTTTGAATGCATACCTAAATCTTAACATAGCCATTGCGCCACAGCAAAATCTATGTCATTAAGTGAACATTGTCGGTAACCGCGAAATGAATTTTCGCCTCGATTGAACCGCGATGTTTTGTCATTCAAAACACACGCCTCCGATCGTCTGCCACGATACTAGTACCATTCAATAAAGACACGTGCAATAAACCACTATGGAATATGGCTAAATAGCTAATGAGCGGAACGAGTCTGGCTCTATTTCCCGACTTTTTCCTGAACTTATTTTCGTCTCGGGTCAGGTGTTTGTCGAGGACACTGACAATGTTACACGAGGGAGGAGCCTCGTGTCATTTAATAAGTACCTACATGTTTGTTACATTTATAAATATTATGATTATTTACGTGAACGGCGAAGGAGCTAGATTTTCGAAAATTCTCTTGACAAGCTGTTAATTTAAAAAAAAATCTACGTATCTACTAAAATAACGAATTACTTGGAAATTTGCTGCAGATCAAGTAATGTGTGAAATGCTATAGAATTATTTCTATTTGTATGTGTTTAATGGAAATGCTACAAAAACGAGATCCAAACAGATATTGATCTTTAGTGTTACGATAAACCTTTTGCTAGATTGTCATTCTGAAATAGTGGTCAAGTTTTTATCGCATTACACGATGTCTGGATATTTTATTTCACAAAAGAATTTACGCTCTAATACTTGACTTCAAACGCGTTGGCTTCTTGGTGTGAAAAGTGAGCTATTATATATTATATTGGTACTTAGACCATGGAATCGTGACGGACCGAACTCACGTTTATATTGCAATCTTGTTAGTGTCCAAATTTTCACACAATGGACCATGAAGATTGTCAAGTACCGAAATAGTTTATAGTGCGCTTATTACGAGTATCTTCAAGATTTTTAAATAATACTTACTGGACCAAGCTTTATAGATGGTCTATTTTAATTTACCTAAGTAGGTACCTAGTGTCGAAACTTGCAATACGAATTATACCACGAAATTGTATAATTATGTACTAGCATACTTAAATTTGCGCGACACAGACTGTTGGCCCCTTGATCCTCTGTTGATTAAAGGGGGTTTATTATGATATTAAGAAATCTTTTCATGATGCTGTGTGATAGACTGTAAGATTTCTCCAAGTTCGCGGAGGATCGCGAACTTGGAGAAATCTTACATTACTAGATTTTTTCTTCACCCTTGTTGTATGGAGTAGGACCAGCATGTTTCCAAGATTTCATATCATTCATATCGCCTTATCCTGAATGTAATCTTCTTATTTGTAATATGCGACAAACATATTACAAATTAGAAGGTAATATTTTACACACACAACATGTATATGGTGAACACTGTATTTTCATAAATGAATTGGCAAAGGACTGTCATAATATTTATCTTTAAAAAAGCGGTGACAAAGGTTCTAAAGGGCTCTGACATCTCTCTCTTTTGTATGCGGCCAGGCTTTTAGGCATTTTACCCACTGTCAGCGATATGTGGATGTTTTTTTCAATAGGTGCCCAATAAGTTCTTCCCCTGCCCTTTTTATCACTTGAACACTTTTTTCTTTTTTATCAGCGTATTGAATAAATGAATAGTATTAAAATCAGCGCCACACAAAGAATATTCGTGCTTTAATGACACACATACATAATGCATGTCTTTGGTTCGTTCGTAGTTAATTTCAGTTATCAAAGCCCGCTATGGACAGATCATGGGTCGACGTGTGTATTAATGATAGTCAAAATTGTACAGCAAACTATTGTCATTAATTCATTATAGTAGGTACCTATTACACCAAGTAATCAAGTATTGCTACGAGTGCTACGACTTTATCAAAATAACAAGGAATTGTTGAATGGTGACGTCATTGCCGTTGTGGTAAAATTACCTACCATCCCTTTTTTCCAGTAAGTTAACTGTAAGGCACCACCTATTACACAACTATTCCTGCGACACTGCAACTGTGCCAGGCCAGCTACGTTGGCTTGAAATGGGTTCAAAACCATTTTCACTAAAGCTGCTGTCGTGTACGCACATTGGATTGTCGCCAGTCACCACAGTTGGTTTAATTAAATAAGCACTTGCCTGGCTCCTGTTTAGCTGCTCTGTCTCTACCCCTTTACTTAACCTACCTTACCTATAGGGCCGTGCTTCACACCTATGAAGCACCTCATCACCTATGAAGTCTATCATCCCACAAATATAAAAACTCCAAGAGTGCAAACATTTACTTATCGGTGAATGTCTACTAGAGTCATGATTTCGTGACCTACATACTCGTGCTTAGCTAAGTTCACAAATAAACACGGTAAATGTATGACAATAAAAGCCATCCATCGTACGCATCATACGTCACACGTTAAGGGGGTGGGAGGGGGTCGACGAAGTATGACATTATGTGACAAGGGGGTGGAAGGGGTCCTAAATTTCGTGACGTCACATTTAAATCTATTTTTATCTAAGTGATAAGTAAAACACGAACTAATACACGAATAAAATTGTAAAATATGTGACGTCACACTAGGGACGGATCTCACAAATATGACCAGCTCACCAGCTGTGACAAGGACGGGGGGAGGGTCAAAAATCATACAATTCGTGAAGTATGACGTAATTTATGGATGGCCCCTAATGAGTGTTTCATTATTTACACGTCTTAATTAGTATGGTAAATAGGTGCGAACAAACAGAACTTAAACATTAGGTATTGAAAAATCATTAAACAGTAACTTTCTAGTAACTGTTTTGTTCTTAGCAAAACAGTCATGCATTGAGGTAATTAGCTACTAACTACGTTTCCTTGAGTATTACCCGGTTTCTAAATTGAGAATTTGAAGAAACAAACTTTTAAAAAAATACTTGCCTCTCTCAATAACGAAAACTTTTATCAGAGATTGAGCTGCATCTCTCTTACTTAGCTGGATTTATTTTACTGTCGAAACAGTAGTAGTTCAGTAGTAAAAATATAGACCAATCAACCTGCACAAAACATTGAGTACCTATTATGAAACTATACATAAAATAGTATAATGTACCTACTATTTTATTAAACAAAACAGTTTTTGATTGCCAACCAAGTGAAACATTAACACTAAATTTCTCCGATAAGAATGGACATATAAAATAACGCAGGAAATTGGCACACAGCTCATTGTCTGAACTTCAATGCATCTTCTGACGACTGACAAACGTTATCAATGTTTTGGTGATAAGGTGCTTAAGTGATAATAATGATCTGCTATCTCCGTGACCCAGAGAGCATCGGCTGTCTTCTTGTGTAAACAAAGGAAGCAATCAATTAACTCTTGGCAACAAACAGTGGATAGGTGCACCACGTTGTAATTTGATGAAGCCTTATTCTGTGACTGGCTGACGTAACTTTGCAACCAGACTGTTCTGTAAAAATCTCACTTCACCTGCGGGCGTACCATGACGTCTTAAAACGTGAGTCTTCCGAGCGAGAAAAAGGGATGGAGCTATATAGAGTGTATAACTCTATCCCTCTTTCTCGCTCGGAAGACTCACGATTTAACACCTCATGGTACGCCCGCTGTTTTCATGGTGAGATGTTTACAGAATAGCACAGCGGAACAGATGTTCCTGAACATGTCAGAAGCGTTATTTTGTGTTCGGGAAAATATGGATAGTGCTAACGAGCATGGCCGATCACCGAGTAGATCATTCTAAAAGGTGCAGATGTAGTAAACGAGTGTAGTAAATTGACTTTAGGTGAATTTTACAGAAATGGCAGACCCTACTAAGACAGAAGTGGAGTTGGTCCCTACTAAATATGTATTCTAAATACAAGTATTTCATTTACTGCGGTAAATCATATATTATTCAGCTTTACGATCGGTTTTCATTTGAACTCTAAATTGAACAAAATAAACACGTTCCTTCTAATTTTAGGTTGTTAAAAAGGATGTTTGAAGGAAAACCGCAGCTTCATACGAATAAGTAGAGGCAGCCCTATTAAAAGTTTCGCTTGAACAATTTATTTATTCATGTGTATCATTTTACAACTGTTTACTCTATATAATCGATTGATATTGATAGAACAATCCATGATAATTATATGCGCCATATTAACCTTAATCAAACGTGGGGAATCAATAAACTTATTCCCATCCATTAAGTACTAAAGTTACGGCTTCCTTGTCTAAATAAATCCGTTATGTTGATAACATAAATCTGTCATTGTTTCAACGGAATCTTTGACAGTAAGTAAGAAATATAGGTGTTTTGCGGTTTTCATTATTTTACGTTGTCAATGATAAGTCAATCGATCCACAAAATGTTTGCCTAGTTTCCCCCAACGTATGAATACGTTTTCTACTTCATAACTAACGACTAAACGTTAAAAGCTAGCAATTTATATAGTAATGGTGCTAGTAATTAAACGGCTGTGTCGCCCTTTGAAAAAGCATTTTACATTTCAAAAACATGCCAATATTATTGTGGCTTCAGTTTTTTGTTCTAACGTAGCAAAGTTTTTGATTTGTGTTGCCATATTGTAAATATTTAGTGCCCCTCTTGAGGAAAAATCAATACAATCCAGAAAGGTCAGCTACGTTTATAAAAGGGAACGTTCTGATCGGTCACGTGTTGAAAAACGATTCACGTGGCAGTTTGAGCTTGCGGAAAGGAAGCCTATAAACTAGATCTAAACTAATGCAAGAGGTCATAATTTTATATTGGTTTCTTGGTGCTGAAAATGCTTTCACTAGGTTGATCATGTAAGCAGGTTGCAAAATTGATTTTTGTTGTTGGGAGCCGTGGTCCTGTAACAACCTCAAGTTGAGTTTTGCCGCTCGCGGATATACCGCCCCAGACAGTCCATGAGCCACCGCCATAAGCAACCCTCTCTTCAAAGCAGCATTGTGCGAAACGCTCTCCCTTACGTCGGTAGACCTTCTTCCTTCCATAATTGCCATAATATGTAACACAATTTTAGACTCATCAGAAAAGAGTACACGGCTCCAATCTTGCTGTGTCCAATTTAAATGACTGCGTGCGAAATGAAGGCACGCTGTTCGGTGGGCTCGCGTTAGTTTGGGCCCATTAGCTGGCTTGTGTGGTACCATATCGCGTTCTTTTAACCTTCTCCGAGCAGTTCGAGCGCTCACAGATACTCCGTGGAAGTCGCGAAGTTGGTTTTGTATCTCAATGGAGGTAAGGTGACGATTTCTCAAGCTGGTCGTCACGATGAATCGATCCTGCCTTTCAGTTGTGACCCGAGATCGTGGCCTTCCTTGGCGACGAACAAAGCCGCCAGTCTCTAGGTACCTCCGATAAACATTTCGGACCGCAGATCGACTTAAATTAAGTTGAGCATTCACGTTTCTTTGGCTGTGTCCGGCCTGAATAAGTGCCACAGCTTGGGCGGCGACTTCAGGTGAAGTATCCATAGATTATTGATAGAACCTCACATTAATGTTAAGAATAAGTAATGTTTGTTGCAAAACCAAAGATATCAATCACTTTTTCAAGAATTAAATCCAAGTAAACCAATAAAACCAAGTTTTCTTAGTATTCGATTGTTTGATATCAACAAACAGGCTCCAAATTGTCTTTTGTTTCTTTAAATTCTGTGTTCGAAATTCAAAAAAAGACTATTGAATGAAATTGTGAATGTGCCAGGTTCAAAACTGCATATAAAAACTTTTTGCTCGACCTAATATAAATTTTTAGCTAGGACCAAACGAAACTGAAAATACAAGGTGGGCCAATAGATGTGTCCAGAAGTGTATTTAATTAGTTAGGTATCACCGGTAGGGCTAGGAAGTGTAAAACAACTGACTACTGACCTTGTCACGACTCATTTACAATAATTAATAATAAGTGACTTCCATCTTACTTATACAGGGTGACTTTTATTGCATTGGCGATATTTAGGGACAGAGAAATTATCAAAGTAACGAAAATCGGGCGCGCTGCAAATCAGCGCTGACCAGCTCAACATTCGCTGAGCCTGTCCCTTCTTCTACACTGAAATGCAGTATGTTGTTTTATTTTCAACATGATCATTGTAAATTGTTATCAGTAAATGTAAGAGACATTTTCGATTTACGTACAATATTGTATTCTACCTGAATCTGACTGTTTTGTCCAACGACTTCGTTTATGGTGTGATCTAGACCCAAAAAGTATTATTAGAAATTACGAGTAAGCAGGACGACGACGTGCAATTTACCTATGCAGACTTGCGACGAATTTACACATATTTTTATGCATGTGATGAATACACTTTCAATGTATAGAGTTTACAAAATTTGGCGAATTTACTTTGTGGCGAATGTTCAATAACCCTGCAATTTTATGGAGATCAGGTAGGAAGTCGGCCCTTGTAGTAAAGGTACTGTTACTCAATTGCATCCCGTAAGACTGCAGACCGAGAGATCATTAAGTTATTAGAAATTACGATATATTTTAACAATCCTTAGAAGAAAACTTACATAATATTATATTAGCTATCTGTTATTTTGAAGGATTTATGATGCAGAGTTGGGTCTAATATACGATAATTATATTGATTTGACGACACGGTTAGTGCAGTGGTTGAGTTATTGACTGCTGTGCTATGCACGTTACGCACAGAACAAATATTAGTACGGCGGGCGTACAGATAGTTGTTCCGGGTCTGGCTGTTTGTGTAGGTATGTGAGTTTGTGTTTCTAAACGCACCCATGGTACAGGAGATATTCATGTGGGTAACGTTTTTTATTAAAATATATTACGACGATAATCTTTATTTTTTATTTATTTTATTATTTTTCTTTATCGGGCACGAACTTGAGAAAAACCCAATACCTATCGGTATTTCTTAAGTCGGAACGTATTATGTTACACAGTAAGATAAAACTGAAAGTCTTTGTAACAAAATGCGGATCAATTTAATACAATTTTCTTGTTAGCTTTTATCGTCGTCCATAATTTTTTATTAACTAATTAAAACAAACATTTCTATGAAAATACCTATCTTACATAGTCAATCAATCAAAATTTAACGTAATTGGATTAAATCAATAAATTTATCAATGCTTGGATACCTAATATCGTAGGTAGGTAGTTCAAGAATTTCTATAGCTACAGATAACAAATAAAATAAGGATTCATTGAGGAAATCATGAAACATGGCCTATAGCAAACTTTATTGAAGAAACCTGAAACATTAACTAGGTACTGGAACAAGGTTTTTGTCTAGACAGGCAGATAGGCTTTTGAACTCCAACAAATATTAATCAAATTGGCTTTTGTTATTTGTAGGTACTTGTATTGATCAAATAAGTACCGTCAGCGCCTAAAGTTGTTTGAAAATTTCACTATTTATCATAGAATCTAAAACGTAAAACATTACTCTCGTTTTAGAAAGTATATATTAAACAGAATTCTGAAGAAAATAATACCTACATTTTTTCGCTGATTGTCCATGGACAGTTCGACACTCTAACAAATAAATATCGCATTTCAGGCCAGTGACGTACAAACGAACGTGGTACTCGTACGGTGCTACCATTCACTTACCGAGCCAGCGAAATCCGACACTGGGCGACGCCTATAGGTACCCAGGAGCGAAGGAAGCCATACAAATACCGCGAGATACCGCTACTTACGATACTATCGCATGACTTGGTATTAGGTGCGACCTAAACGAACCGTGTTACGAATATCAATCATTATCTACCTACATAGTCTTAAAGCCTGTTGAACTTAATAGAAATAACGCTCTCAAAATCGTAAATTATGGACGTTTAAATGTGCCACGGTGCCATTTTATAGAACTAACCGTAGTTTGATAAATTGCGCTTACAATCAGACATGATTTTTAAGTAAATAGTTTTTTTAAGTAGGTATTCGTTTTTTGCTCCCCTGGCCTATCCCACACTAATCTATAGGATTTCGGGACAAAACAAATCTAAGGCGCTCGACCGCTATTCAAATAAATAAACGTACGAACAATTTTGTCTTTTCATAATATTATCTTTAAGTTATTAATGAGCTGGCGAATTGTTTGAAAGAATTGATAAATACATAGGTACGTACGGCCGGGTTCAGAACATAGGCAGGTTAATGAATGATGATAAGTTAGTAGATTTTGATTATGGACAACAATAATAATTGTAAGTTTTGTAACTAGAAGTTACTATTTACAACAGACAGTGTTATCGTTACGTCATTGTCATTCAAAATATTCAACACAACTGTTATCGTGGTGGCACTTGAACAGTGGTATTGAATGTCTCGCTGTTTATATACGTACTTATGGCGACAACAAGTGCAATGGATGTTAAAGGAGTAACTAATTAGTTACTTCTACCTTCAACATCCATTGCGAAACCTGAAATCGCGAAAAAAAAAACAGCTGTCCCTTACATTTTGATGAGTTATACGAACATAAATGTAAGGAACAGCTGATTTTTTTTTCACGATTTCAGTATTGGTCCGATAGTAAAAGTTGTTCATGATGATGAGTGCAATGACCTCTTAAGAGGTTGTTGGTGTTTTACAAATAGCCATGTTGATGGAGTGTTAATTTAATATTCTACGAACGGCTTTGTCCTACCCTTACAATCTAGGGTAGGTAAGTACCTATAGTGAGTTTACATCATAAACATTTGTACATCAATGGTAGTACAAATGTTTACGGTCTATTTTGCAATTTGCGATAGCAAATTCGTTGAGCGTAATACATAGTAATAACACAATGCAAAAAAAAAACTTTCACCGAGATCTGATTATGTGATTTGCTATCGTCATGGTACAGAGTATTTAGGACAGTAAACAAATCTTTTCAGTTACTTACAATATTTAAGAGATAATCGTTTTCAATTTTAACAGTTTTTCGTCGATATAATCACGTAAAAAATTTTTTTGGACTGAAAATCAAATATTTTGGTCTCTGTTTAGTGAGCAGGGGTTGGTAGGTTTCTAATAAAAAAAATCAGCACTCGTCTGCAAGCATTGCATTAGATCATTTTACTTGATAAAACTTTTCCATTGAAGTAATTTCTTGGTGTATGCGCTAATCGGGTTCATCATTAACTGTACCTAAGTTTTCTGCGAAAAAGTGTGTAATATTTGTGCAAAAGTATATTTCTAATGATATTTTATAACACGATTCTTTATAGACATTTAATAATTCATTGACAAAAAAAATAAGCTTAATCAAATATAACGAAATCAAATCGAGATACATATTGTCAATGAACGGACACGTAAGTATATTAAAAATAAAAGTTATTATTGGGGATTTACAGCAAAAAGTAAAGTTTCCCCTTAAATTATTGAGAAAATATTATTGAAAATGTATGTACATACATATATACAATGTTACTTATTTTCTATACGTGATGAAAGTTTGTGGTTATTTTTCTGGTATTATAGATATAATTATCGATGAAATACACCTCATTTTTTAAGTGATTTTTTTAGTGTTGCCTTGTGTAATTTATTATTATGCCACATGTAGGCTATGCAAAGCTTAGGACATTATCATTGAATCAATTTTGAGCCAAAATCATTCATGAATAAAGTGTCAGCCCAGAAGGCGATGGTCGGATATGTTGTTTATTAAAGTCAAACATGTACCGATAAACAAAAGCAATATGTAAGCACTAAGTAGAAGGCGCTAAATAACGCGTCGTAAGCACATACAAATACCTAGTTCCTTTTGTACATGGTCTTACTCGGCTTACACTTCATAACATACCTATTCTTATGAAAACAATCCAAGTAGTATGTATTTGATTACACTGATAACAATGCTCTTGCCAAGGCTAAAGATGAGTGAAGGAAATAGGGTCACTTTAACATAACAAAAATAAAATTATTGATAAAAGATTTGACAGATGACTCGCGACTGTACTGACCATGAAATATAAACAAATAGTGATAATTTTGTAGTAGCCAATGTCGTTTATTAGCAGCTAAGCTAATAGTAGCAAGTCTACAGAATAACAAAGTTAATAAGATTAAGAAAGTAAATATTGATATCCTTTCAACAAATAAACAAGGCACTCAAGTATTCACTGAATTGGAAGCCAGTTGCAAGATTGTCATACCCTAGCGCCTATCTCAAATAGATACAATGAGACCAATCTTGACAAAACACAAATCTTACATGTATTAATAAGATGGCTAGATTCGTTGACTAGTATTTTAGTTGGTCTTGAGCTACTCTTGATCCCTACATATTGCGACTAATCCCAGAGTGGGTTGTGGCTCGCTTTTTAACCAGCAGTAAGAAATAGGCTTTTTATACTAGAGGGGTCTGGAGGAGGAACTAACTGTGCTAGGAAAAAGCATTCTACATAAAACATAAGTTCCAAAAACAACTTCGCGGACCATGAAACCTGGTTCACTGATTGTGCGAATTTTATAAAAGCTGTTCTGGTCAACTACTGAGGGTAACTTTTTTTTTAATTTCCACAGGTTTTCAAAGCGTAACTTATTTAATCTATGATTAACAAAAAAAAAAACTTCTTGCATCATACAAGGGGAAAGATGGGTCTCAAGGTTTTGCCCCACATGTTGACTATATGTTCTGAATTCCTTATGTTATAGTATGGGTTACCTTTACGGTAACGCACACTTAACCTCATAATACCGTATTACCGTTCCTTCTCTATTACTTGTGATTTGTGAAACGCTTGCTTGCTTGTCGTGTCGTGGTACAGTCGCCACCACTTGATCACATGTGGGTTGATACAAAAATTTATTTTCGTAGAAATTGTCTGAACCCTTTAGCAATTTCTATGAAAATGTGCTGTTGTATTTCCGTGTCACACCGGTCTAAATAATCACAGTGACATCGGTCGATCCTTAAGGATTGCTGAGGTTGGCCCGTGGGTGGGAGATCATCTTAGCATACCGGGATTCTTCAGTGCCTCGGAAAGCACGGTAAGCCGCGTTCCAGGTGTATTGTTTTTGATCGACGGAAATCGTTCGAAAGAGTCACCTCAGCTATTTAGAACACAAAGGAAATTAGGAGGAACATAAAAAGGTAACCTATGACACCAGTCTTGCTCAGGGGTCTGTATTACCTAGTTACTGGGTTTTGGAGGTCCGTTGGGTTGTAGCTCCATTAAATACTGGTATTTAGCTGCATCCACTTGGACTGGAATCTAGCTCCAACATTGGTGGGAAATGGCTAATCAGATTTTACCAGTCTGCGAGGCACTTACGTCCCATTCCCATATATTTAGCGCTTCTCTTTTGATCACCATAACCGTTCGAATCACTCAGACGATCAGCCGATAACTTAAATATTATTAAAAGACGCGTGCTCGTTACCAGCGACCTGTCAACACAGTGAGACGGTGACTGCAACTCTGACTGACTGCACTTCTGCGTGGTCGTTTCTATTGGAAAGTCTTTTTGTTCTAGATCTAGTATCTGAACATCCTGCTTTCCTTAGTTGGGTGAAGGACTAAAAGGGGAAGGGGGGGGGATTTACGGGCAATATTTCTGAGGATGATAGGTGAGTTTCATCCCCAAATGGATTGTCACTTCTAATCAGGGATCAACTACGAAATATTAAAAAAGCTGTTCATTATAATACGAAAAATTAACTGACCAAACGGCCGATGCCATAAACTTTTCTCGTGTGCGCTTGGCGGTGGTATATCTACCATAGTAAAAGTTGATCATATTGTTGAGATGAAACTTTCGTCTCTGAAAATATTGCCAATGAATTAATACACTCTGTATACTCCAAAAACCGGTAAGAAAATAAAAACATTAAAGATTATTAGTGCTCTTTGTGTCTCAGTCGTTTATATTTTTGGGATAAGAAGTTCAATTACCCAGATCGTTTATTGGACGCATTATAAATTAATTGTGTCCGAATAAAGCAGTCCCTTGTTGCCAAATAAAAGGAGATATTTTTCTCATGCTACGCAGTTTATGTTCCTAAGAATAAATACGTAGGTTTTATGGATACCTCAAGCATTTTTCATATTTTTACAATAAGGCATTGATCGACGTGTCCCTTACTTATTTGCGAGGATATGAATGGGGCATAGACAATGTAGGTACATATATGTGCAAAATAAGACAAAGAAAGTTTGTTTTTGAATTAATATAGTATCGGGCGCAATGCCAAAACAACCGAATGCGTACGTATGCCATTTAACACGTCGGTATATCATGTAACGTTAACGATGTGTGGGCCAATCTACTAGAGAGCGTTCCGGTTGCTTGTATAAAAGAGTTATTTCTATAGTATTTTCTTTGAGGGTTTTAATTTTTTTTCTAATACATTTTCTAAAAAATTATCACCCTATTAAATTAATATGAGGTCAACGGACCCTGTCTTCTTTTAGGCAGCATCTTTCATACAGGCGTTTCTTCTTCTTCATACGTATTTTTTGCCCATTATGTTAAGTTTTCAAGTTTTCTGATGGGAATTTTAAGAGTTCCTCACCATCTTGATAATTTTGATGCACCCAAATCTTGTTTGGCTAATAAATACAATTTTGTATATTGTTTTTTAAATTATTATGCTTCTGTAACTTTGGAAGTACATTAACTAGCAGTTCGCCCGCGACTTCATCTGCGCTGATTCTAATCCCCAGTTGTGAAATATTAGATAATAATTATAACTTTTATTATTCACTTGGGCCAGTATTTATGCCAACTTTAAAGTTAATTGGTTCAAGCAATAATATTTTCTAACTTTAACACGGGCTAAATCATCTATTGAGGGTTTAGTCATTTCGGAAAATAAGGACTTGAAAATTTGTATGAAGTGCCGTTCGGTGTATACGCTCTTAAAGGAACCTAACGTTAATGGTATTATGGAAATTCCATTCGAATCTACCCTATCCGTAACGTATCCGCTCCCACGTCCGAGTCACAGCGCTGGGTGACGATCAGCAAATGCTGAGATGGTCGCTCTTTCAGTATAGGCACGGTCAGCACAATTTTAATCGTAATCATCGTTATTTTTGACTTGAACTAAAATGGCAGTTGAGAGCATGTCATGCTCGCTCAAATGTTTCGCTGATGGTGGCGTGTGTGTTGGATCATTCGGTTCCCTTCAAAATGGTTGAGCTAAATGGTGCCAATACACGCGTCATGTTCGTGAACGGGCGCCGTCGGTTGAGACTGGTCACCTCTTAACTGCCACTGACTTGTTTTAATCTTTATACTTTGAATTGTTTTTATAGTTTCCTTTTTTTTCTTTGCATTGTCCTCACATATAGAAGCGACCAAGGATGTAACCAATGTTATGTAATACAGAACATGATTTAAAAGAGTGTCCGTGGAGTTTCTTGCAGGTTCTTTAGAGATCTACGCTTTGGAACGTGCAGATAGCTTCACCTCTTTCGACTTGACAATTCAAAAGTGCCTGTAAAGGGTTTAATTGAAATAAATGCTTTGAATCTTGAATCTTTTTTTACTTTGTGTTTTGTTGCTGTTGTGTTGTGTCTGTATCGAATAACTGTTTTCTATTCTATTCTCTAAGTTCCCTGTGCCCTACGTTCCGCTACTTGCCTAAGCAATTAATTCATTAAACGATATCGAACCAAGTAATCTGCTACACTGTTCAATTAAATGCTGGAAAGACACTTAGGCCTTTTATTAAATGGCGACGTTTAATGAAAAGGCTGAATAAGCTAGTTCGAATCGACACTACTACTGCGCTTCGTGGTTTCACCCGCAATTATTTCCCAAATATAAATAATGTAGCGGCAGTACTTAGGAACTAATAAGTAAGTTGGATTTATAATGTAGGTAATATCTTATGAATTTTTGTTATTTTATGTGCCCACTAAATATATACCTAGTTGCCCATTACTTCTGTATAAACTGTAGGTATAGCAAATAAAAAATAGAATCTATTAAACGGATATCTTCATATTATCGAAGATACATGTTTCCATTTTGAAATTCAGAGTCGGTTGGCTGAATGTAAATGACTTGAAAATATTCCATTTATCAGAAAAAAAAAGATAATGGAAACCACATACATGCATACCGGAACATATGGAAATTCTTATCAGATATTAGTTTGCCCGTAGGTACCTATCTAAAAACATGACATATTGTTTTTATTAAATATTTTGGTACAAGTCACTGCAAATTATCAATGTGGCCTAGTCATTCATTTTATTAAACAGTAGTACCAACTACATGAAAAGTTGAAGTAATAAAGCTAAGCTAGGTACCTACCTAACTATGACGGGCCTAGGCCGCCAATTACACGGCTGATAAAGCTAGTTGACTGTGACAGATACACGACAAATAATTCCTCATACAAAATAATTTTAGAAACTAAATCGGATTTTCCGTTAGATGGCAATCAGTTTTGTCAACATTATCCCTGTTCGTTAACCGCTACTAACAAACATAACATTACATAGTTTCAGTTTCTACAAACACATTCAGAGAATATGGAAACAGAATGAGCCAATAACTTCATATGCACATATATAGAAATACACATGTATCTACTTACTAAACATTTTGTGGACAATAATGATAATGACTCAGGATTGTGTTTATGTTAATCTGAAAGTAAATAAATTAAAGTTGAACAAAAGAAGGTGCATAATAATGTATTCAACTGGTATTACTCGTACTATGTTGAAGACAACTGTTATTAACGGAGTAACAATAATTATTATTGCAATAATTGTGGCAACGTTGTTGTAGGTTACCGTGGGCGTGATGGTAGATTTATGATAGCTTTTATTCAGTAAGTTTCAGTTGCTAAATATTTTGTGAAAAGTTCAATATTAGCTCAAAAATAAATTATTAATTTTATCTGTATACAAATTATACCTAAGTATATTTGAAGTTTTTACCGTCAAAATCATGTCTGCCTGAAACAAGAAAACCGAATGGCACAATAGGTACTAAATTTTTCAAATTCAGATCTCTGAAAACCATAAGGTAAAAGTCGGATGCCTAAAGCGTAATGCTAAAAGATTAAATTTTCGCGACGCCGAGTCACCAAGATTGACTTGCTTACAAATTGATGTATCTATGCATGATTTGACGATTTCATGGACATACAGTAAACGTGTCCGAGCATTTATTATTCAATCAAACAGCATTCTACGTAACATGACATCATCAAAACCGTGTCCTCTGAAAAACTGAGCAGAATACACCGACACTTCGTCAGGTATGCCTACGTCCCGTTCGTAATAGGAAGATACATAAATCCTCCCATCAATCGGGATCGAGAACAAACACAAAACCAGACTAAGAATCTATCGAAAAGGCTCATAACCCTGACTGTTTCAAGTTTTAGTCAAATGAAGCATGGTTAATTCCACATTCGACCCAATTTAGGGCCCTTTAAAAAGTGTTATGAATAGGGATGTTTCCTGAGTAAAAAATATATGATTATGTTTAGTCCGTGAGATAGATTATAGAAAAATATTGGACACGTATTTTTTCCTTTATCAAATCTATAAAAACTGACGAAGATACAAAGCATCAAAGATCAGGAGTGGGGGCTTGTGACGTTACGGCTCGGTAAAAATTGTAGCGAGTAGTGACGTCACACGAGTTTTCAACGCTCTGTATCGTCTTCATTTTTTGTTTACGTGAAAAAAGAAAAAATACGTGTCCAATATTTTTTGGAAATCTATCTGACGGACTAATTAGATTTTTTGGCTTAGTAGGCGACTCGGCCGCTGAGTCTCGTCCGATCCGGCTGAAACAGGAATTTCATTATCTATACTAATATTATAAAGCTGAAGAGTTTGTTTGTTTGTTTGTTTGTTTGAACGCGCTAATCTCAGGAACTACTGGTCCGATTTGAAAAATTCTTTCAGTGTTAGATAGCCCATTTATCGAGGAAGGCTATAGGCTATATTTTATCCCCATATTCCCACGGGAACGGGAACTACGCGGGTGAAACCGCGAGGCGCTGCTAGTTATTAATATTTTTGAGTGGTGTTTCGGACTATACTTTTTTTAAAGCAAATTTTGTACAGTCAGAATGATAAACCTTAGGTAGAGTTATATAATTTAAATAAAAGTCAGGGAATTGTTAGAAAGAGATAAAGTTTAATATACAATTACAACAATCAACATTAAACATGATAAAAGGCAAAATTGAAAATTTTGAAAAAACCCACGACGGTAAAAACATAATTGAATAAGAATTAAATCTATACTTAATATTATAAAGCTGAAGAGTTTGTTTGTTTGTTTGTTTGTTTGTTTGAACGCGCTAATCTCAGGAACTACTGGTCCGATTTGAAAAATTCTTTCAGTGTTAGATAGCCCATTTATCGAGGAAGGCTATAGGCTATATATCATTACGCTTAAGCCAATAGGAGCGGAGCAGCGATAAAGAATGTTTTAAAATCGGGGATTCCACGGGGACGAAGTCGCGGGCAGCAGCTAGTAATTAATAAAAACCCCCGAGTTACAAAATTAATGTAACCTAAGAATATCCGTCAGGGCTGCCATTCAATGAGCTAGTTTGCCGATAGTGATGACAGCCCCCGTCGGATATTTTTACCCTTAATTTATAATTCCGTCGCAGTTTAATAACACATACCGTTATTTTATCGCTGTTTTTTGTTTATTACTCAGCGCGCATAATACGTAGTGACACCAAAGCGGCACGATCGGCACTAATCAGCTTGTAAGACCTTATAGGCCAACAGTTGGCTGATATTTTTTGTCACGTTTCCGCGCATTTGATGCTCTATCCAGACATTATATAATCAAATAGTATGGTATTAATATTTTTTAAGTTCTACACATCCTGACATAACATATGGTGTACAAATATTGAAATGCCATTCTTATATGGCTAAGTACAACTAATAATAACGACTACCTAATTATAATAAATAAATTATTATAATTAGGTAGTCGTTACTTACTTACTACTAATTTTGACATGATTTTAATCATGTCAAAATTAAGTACATGTCGTCTTGGATTTTAACAATATTCCATAATATATTCACCAATGTTATAAAAACAATTATTCAATAACCAACTTGTCAGTTGGTATGCATCCGATACCGATACTGATGCCAATATACCGGCAATACTCGAAGCTTGCCGATATAACGGCATCGGCGATATTTTTATGGCCGATGCATCATCAATGTTAATTTTAATTACTAAAACTATTAACTAATCTCAACGTGTCTATAGTTTGAAATGGTTTTATTTAGTTTTTCCTGTTATTTGTTCTTTTTATATTATTAAAAAAAATAACGTGACTTGTTACGGTATCATATATTATGTTATATAAGAGCCGATGCTCCTATATAAAAATACGATACGATACTGATACCTATGTATCGGTATCGTAAAATGTGTATCGAAGCAAGAGTGATGAGCTGACAAATAGGGATACTTGTCACCTCATCACTCATTAATGTTTATTTTATTTATATTATTAATAATTTATCCATGGCGACAAAGTAAAATATGTATTATTTAATTATGTGTCTGACGGTACTTTGCCTCTCAAAATGGATTCGTCCGAAACACCACTCAAAAATATTAATAATAATGAAATTCCCGTCTCGACCGGATCGGACGAGACTCAGCGGCCGAGTCGCCTACTAAGCCGATTTTTTTAGTCAACTACCCTATTGGGTAATCAACCAACAGCATAAGTGCGATATGTACCTACTTTATCAAGATATTTTAAAGAACTAGTGAACTTTTAAGTAGCTTAGCTAAGGGCCATAAATTAGATATTGGCCCATAATTTGAAACGTAAACTTCGTAAATACTAAACGTAAAACTCAACTCGATGTCCAACTATTACATGAGTATGAGAACGTCCTGGGCCCTAAGTCTGCTATTACAATAGTGTCAGAATGGTCTATCATTGATCTCATAATGGTCGATTTTGACAAGTTTCGTAATCTACTAATATACAAGCGTCATTATCACTTTCCAATGGTCTACCACTGACGCTCCATTGAAAGAATGGTAATCTCGTACATAATGACAAATGAATGATAGACGTATGCGGTAATCTGTTAAAAGTTTTGAGAGTTCCTTTGATCAGTGACTAGCATTAGAACGTCGTTTTGCAGTCATTTCTTTTAATAGCTCGGTTATCAAAAATATTTACGAGACCATTGACCGACCAATGATCGACCATCGACCATTATGAGTTTAGCAGATTACGAACTTTTGTCAGGTAATCTTCAAGTAAAATATCCCTAAAGTCTATGTTATCGTCTATGGTGCACATAATTATCTCATTACCTACTACTCGTTAGATAGTTCCCTACACTCCCGCCTTCCATCTTTATGTCTGTATGACTCCATGTTTGTTGATCTGTCAACAACTTTTGAAATTTCCTACTTGATCGACTGAAGTAGGTACCTACTACGTTGGTTTATTTCCTTTACTTATGCTCTCAATTTCTGAAGCTGTAATATTATCGTGCAACATGTTTAACAAGTGTTGTGTGATTTGTGTAAGTAGAAGAATGGACGTTGGTTTTCATGTCTCCAAAAAGTAAGTCATGCTTTCTTGTATTAACATTCAAGATTGGCCCTCAGTACTTATTTAATTGGTGCAATGTTATTAATAAAACATTAAAAGGCACAGTGTTGTAACACACACATGTTTTCAGACTAGAAAATAAACGTTTTTTCTTCCAATAAGTATAATCAAAAATAAAAATACATTATAGTAAAAGGGAAAGTTTATTTTCCCGTAATATTCCATTTCGAATTTATTCATAAAACATATTGTAATAATGCATTAACAATGCCATTATTGCAATAATGCATTAACAATGCGATTATTCCAATAAGCTCAAAATATAATCTAATGTTACCAATTACGTCTTAGGCTTTAGGCGCAAGATAAACATTTTAGGCTGAAGCCGTACCAGGCCATTCGAGTCGATTTTTACTCTATGATAGTGTTCTGTCTGAGCCAATGGAAGCGTTCAAGTATTACGTAACGCAGTTTTTAAAGATTTTAGTCCCTCCCAGAAAAAAACGTTACGGCGCGTTACTACGACCTAAATGTTGCAACTTTGTTGTGCAAAGTACTTGGGAGAACAAAATAAAAATGACGTATCATACAATCGAGAGACTCGCCATAAAACATAAACTAAAAGGGTTACCAACTTGGGAGACTTATTCCCTAAAATTTGATATAACAATTAAAAAAAAAAAGTTTATAAATAACGCGTTGTACGAGGGGGGTTCGAACAACACGTTATTTATCAATGTTCCGCCCTTGTAACGCATCGTAACATTTTACAAGATCATCTCTCCGAATGGCCTAACGTTATACATGAACGCCTCCTATTTGATCTTCAGAACATCACTGAAAGTTTGTCAATTGACGTTTTCGTGCTTGAGGGATGAGTTTTAGTTAAGCAAGCGCGTTTACAAATCACGGTACAATAGAGAAGGATACTTAGAGCAATTTTCGATAAAGAAGAAAGATCCCAGAAAGATCTTATTAAATTTTTGAACTGCGTATCTATATTTTAGTAAAATCGGTTTATTCTTTTCCATTTTAGTTTTAACGATTTTTTATTATGTAATTTGCTCTATACATGGTTATTGACTTGTGTAGCATGCATATAAGTATATTGTATTTTTTTAAATTCCGTGTATCCTTCAAAATTCACTTTCTAATCTTAATAATAAGCTTTGATGTTATCTTGCTTGCTCAACCTAAAAACTCTCGAGCACGAAAACGTCATTTCACAAGCTTTCAGTGCCGTTCCTCTACGCATACTGGAGCTGGAGTTTCGAGTTGAGTTCCCGCGGCCCTGGAACGCAAGCTTTTGCGGTCCAGGGCAAAAAAAAAGCAAAAAGGCCATTTGAAGGTGGTTAGCTACACGAAGACCACCCACTGACATTTTTGAAGGTGATCCTTTGAACTTCTACTTCTCCAATTTGTGTTACTTATAGATTAAACACTAATAATTATCGTCTACTTATGAACGACAAATATTTAAAAACTTCCTTATTATCCCTTAAGTTGATAATTGGTGTAACCTCACAAGATGTTTCTTAATTTTCCGAATTGAGGCTTAAATTGGCGTTTGCTGATGTAAAGTAAAAAAACTTATCACTTTTTATCGATAGTCTTGTTTGTTTATTTATTTTCAGCCTGTTCAGTTACACTTCAGGGCAAAGATCCATTTACTAACATTCCGCCCAGATTTTGGCAACTGGTTTTGAACTTTTGACCCTGTCATATTTGCCGTAGAACCGATAAATGGTGGGGTAGACGTGTTCTTGAGTGGACACAGAAAATCGTTAAACGTAAGGCTGTACCCTCAGGCTAGGGGGAGCGATACATTAACGAAGGGGAGATTCTAGGGCTAGTAGCCTCCGGATAAGAGTTACCGAAAATCGAATTAAATCAGCCCATCATGTCGATCAGAGCATCAACTGTATACTGATGATTATCTATCTTATGATGTCTAGCATTTCTTGTACTTACAGAAATCCTTATTTTAATTCCTATCCATTGTTTTCCCACAGCAAAAATAATAGCTATATAGAGTGTTTTAATTTGTAGACATTGATTGTTATTTAAGTACATAATCACAAACTTAAATAAACTTGAGATAAGAAGTGTGTGCTTTCGCAGAGGCAATGACCGAGAAAAGGACTATTGTTTAAGTGTAAGGATCAAGTTTGGAGTGGAACACTCGAGTTCGAAATTGTCTAGCTAATCAAATGAACTAATTCGCATCTTAACTAATCAATATAAAGTATAAGTTAAACGTAAAGACACGCTAAGAAGAACTAAAGCGTTGAGGAAGTACTTCGTCTGGAGCCAACCCTAGATAGAAAATAAGGTCATAATTTTAAAATTCCAAATCTGTAGGATTTGGAAAAGGAAGGCTAAGGTAGGAAACATGCCTAATGACTCGACTCCACTTCGTTCGAGACAGCCTCGACTTTTCTTTATTAAGTATATCTTAGTTTAATACAACTATTAATTGTTCCAGGCATCACTACATAGTAGAAAACAAAGTCGCTATCCGCCGTCTGTCCCAATGTATGCTTAGATCTTTAAAACTACGCAACGGATTTTGATGCGGTTTTTTTTAATAGATAGACTGATTCTTAAGGAAGCTTTATATGTATAATACATGCATATTATAGTAGAGGCAACATTAGTATCTACATTGCACCCGTGCGAAGCAAGCCGGGGCGGGTCGCTAGTTAAGTATATCCTCGAAAATCAGGAATTAAAAGAAATATAGTTCCAACAAAGGTAATTTACGTTCTTTTCCATCATAACTGTTTGTTACCTTCCCCTATTCCCGTTAATATTTATGGCAAGTCCATCCAAGAGACGCAACTAGGTCAACACTGCAGGTATGACTCAGCTACCAGCTACCAGGTGAAGTGACCCGAGGCTACTGGCCGATGTTTACTCGAACTGCAATTTGTGTATTGATCGACCGAATTCTTAAAACGCCCTGCTCGGTGCCACGAAACTTTCATTTGTTTTTCATTTAGCTGGTAGACTACTAGACTGAACGGTGATATTATAGCTGAGGACATCGAAAACTTTGAAAATACAGCTACAGAGATTGGTATTAAGAACGCTACGCTAATGCTATGTGAAACGTTATGGCAAACTAGACGTCTTAAACATTTCCGTTTTAAAAATAACGACTGAGTTCTAAAACAAAATTTCAAAAGCACTAGAAATAATGAGTATGAGAATTAATGAGTAAGTATTTTTCACCCACCACGTATATTTTAAATATGTACGCCTACGATTTGTTTAGTAGGTCAGACTTTCTGCCTTTGTATCTTCGTGAGCAATCAGGAAAACTAATATATACTATGAATGTGGCTCGTAAAAAGATATTTCTTCGCAAACGTATTTGAAACATGAAGTTCAAAACATTGTTTTCCCCAGCTACTTAACACTAACAATATTCGCTTCAACATTAACTTCTGTATTTCAGGGCCGTCTGTTTAATGATACATCATAATTTGTGGGCTTTCACCGATATTAATCGTTTGGCTTAGGTTCGAGCGCATACTTCAGTGCACTCATAAACTTTGCGAAAACTATCCGACGAACGAGTGTATGGCGCAATGTTCAGCATTTCTCGAAGTTATTACGCGAGAATAATAATTCTGATATTATAAGTATTGGTACGGTTGGTCACGGATAACTCGGCCTTACTACACGGAAATATGTAATAATTATAGACGACTCACATAAATCTAGGTTCGTCGTCTTTTAGCAACAGAAAATTGACTACGTGCTGTAAATTTAAAAATAAACGAGTACATTTATACTCATATAAGCACATTAAATTGTAAATCGTTGATTTATCTTTCAATAGTTTGCGAACGAACTAACTATAATAACAGACGTTTAGTGAGCATCTTTCTTGGAACCGTCATGAACTCATGATATATGTAGGTATGTGTGATTTACAGCAAGTATACTGATAATTTATAATCTTTTTATCGCAAAGAATGCAGGTAGCAGTTCAAACAGCGACGCAGGCGAGTTGGCGAGGATGCTAGGTTGCATGCATATGTATTGTAATCTTTTAACCTTCTCCCATGTTAGACAGTTAAAAATATTGGTTCTGAATCTAAACGTTAGAAATACATACATGGAAAAGGCATACACATGTACTCCTTTTTTTGTAAAATCTTAAAACAATCTTACTCACAAGCTCATGTCGGCATTGAATCAACATCAATAAGATTACTCTTCAAATATATCAACCATGTTATCTTGTCATGGCTGCAAATTTTGAATGATTAGATGTTTATTCTTAATACTTGGAGGTAATAATATTGCGCGCCGGCGCATGCGAGCTGTCTTCTTATTTGGGACGTATCAATCTATCAATCAATCATATTAGTCCGTATTTACGTCCGCTACTGTACATGGAGTTGAAGGAGCTACTTAAAACGTGCATGGACAACGTACGCATGTAATGGTTATATAATTATCATACCATCGCGGCTATATTCTTTGAACTTGAGGGCAGGAGTGTATCTTTTTTCAGGATGTAAAGTCTTCAAATGACTTCTTACCCTTTAAGTAGAGCGGAAGGGAGTGACAGACTCGTACTCACTTAAACCCATCCGTATTCCTCCAAAAGCCCTTAAGCATATAAATTGGAATCTAAGTTACAATTTCCTAGGTATTGGGAAAATTCATGAACACTGTGTCTGAGGATCGTACCAAAGCTCAGCAGATGGACTTCCAAGTAGTGTCAGACTTGTCTTTTGGTGGTTTGGCCCACGGGCGGCCAGTTATTAGTGGCGTCCAATCTGACCGATACCTGCTCGGTAACAGTAAACCGAGCATAAGCGCGATGAGCAGCAAAATACTGCTTTTTTATTCGCATATGGCTTAAATTGACAGTAAATAATCTTAATTTCGACGATGATATCAAACGCCTTGGGCGGCCTATTAGCTGCAAGTTGACCAACGATGCATTTACAATAATAATTTTGGCGTCATTATATATGCCAGAGGATACTCGTAAGCACATACCAACAGATCTAGCTGCATATTGTATTACTTTGATCTCATATTTCGATGCCTATGCATAAATTTGGGCGGTTTGTCAACTGTAGCCTAAAAAGGAAACCATATACCTAACAATAAGACATAGAACATATAACAGAATTGGCCACCTAACATTTTTACAGCCGCATATGGTTTGGCATTTGAAAATTAGACACCTCGCAACCAAAAGTATATTTTTGATGAGCAATAAATACATGATTAATTTGAGCCTTTACGGGTGTCAAATACCTACCGTTTTTTGGTTTTGATAGATTGGTTTGTAGGGACAAAAAATATTATCTATAAATATATTTTTATTTATTTTTTACGTGACCGAGAATGCGGGATGACTATACTGAGGGGACTTTTAATAAAATCACCTTTGAGGCCGAAATACGTACATTAGTAATAAGCTATTTGGAAGCAACAAAATTTCGAACTCTGCGCTCGCTCTAGCATACTACATTCTCATACTTCTAAAACCATTCTGCTTATTTCCACAACTTTCCTCCTGTTCCATATCTGAATGGTCCGATAGCTTGATTATTCGAGCTCGTTGTAGCACTTATCTTTTCCTAAAGCTTTTGTAAATAGCTGGGTTGGCGGCAAAACCAAATGCCCTGACTGGATTGACAGGCTAAGTACGACATTCGTCAAATTTCGATTTGATAAGTTTGTGCTAAAAAAAAACATGGAACGTGATGCTGATATGGCTCGTGCATGCCTCAAAAAAAAGCAAAGAAGAACAGCCTCAATTTTTTTTTGTAAGTGACAGAAGATTTTACCTAAGTATCTAATAAATGTTTGAGTTTTATTTGTTTTCCTGAAGTTTCCAGAATGAGGACCAGGAACCCAGGGTGCAGGGAACGTAAAACTATTGGTGCGATGACTCAATATACATATATTAAAAAAATACCTTAAATGGGCATATTGGTATATTTTGCAGGCTAATAAACCTACATAGCTATATCATAAAATTTGACGACGCACAGATGTTTCGTTTCTCATAGTTTAAAATTATCCATAATAATATTGAAATAATGACGCCACAGTTTTGGCACAGTAAAAATATGGAACAGTATGGAAACTAAGCCCATTTGTTGAAATAATTACCTACGCTCCAGTAGAGAGCTAGGGTTGTCACTTTAAATGTTTGCAATAAGTGTTTTATTGGAACGAAGTTCTTTAACACGACTTGCGATAGGAGTTGACTGGGAGAAATAGTCACGCGAAAATGCGTTAGTGCATGTTATTCCATGCGACTTTCTTCTTTGGTCAAAATGTAAATAATGCCATTGTAAAAAAAAAATACAAACTGAATATTGTTTATCATTTCTATGCCATTTTATTCCATTTCAATTATACCTAATATCTGCCGTAAAATTTTGATGAAGGATTTCTGTATGTTGAATAAAAAACTTTTTACAAAAAAGACAACCGACTTCTAAACAAAAAAAAACAAAAAGTACAAAATAACTTAATTTCGGAACTCGGTGTTTTTGATTGCTTTTTTGTTTTGAACACACCGACTTCCGAAATTAAAGTTATTTTGTACTTTTTGTTTTTTTTTGTTTAGAAGTCGGTTGTATTTTTTGTAGTTTTTTTATTTTTCACTTTTTAGTGGTTCACTCCCAGCTAAACATACCCATCACAGCGTACGTGGTATAAATTGGTGTAAACAATAAACAAACATGCGATTTCAGCTATCCCGACAGATTTGCTATCATTTATTGAAATTAACAAAAACCCGCTTGTTCGATTTCGATAAAATTTTCATGGGACCATTTGGGAAGTTATACCCTTTCCAACAAAAAAAGAATTTTTCAAATCGGTTGGCAAGCGACGGAGTTATGCCCGAACAAACATTAAAACGACTAGAATATAATGTTATCGTAAAATTATGATCATTTATTTTTTCATACTCATAAGGATTAATTTATTCCATATGTTATATAAATTATAATACAATATAAATTAAAATTAGTCTTCGGTATAAGGATTTAATACTAGTATTAAAAATCTGTGCTTGGGTACACAGTTTTTGCAAAACGAAAACCTGAGTGGTCCACCTATAGCCATTATAATAGCGTAGGTATTATCTATGAACACGGCACCCGCCACTGAGCGCACCGCGAAAGTCCCTTAGGGGCCTCGTAGATGTGCGCGTCTGTGTGAGTGTGCCGTTTCGACCGTTTGTTCGTAGTTTCTGTACTGTTCCATATTTCTACTGTGGTTTTGGTAACTAATACCTACCTACCTACTTTGGTAGCAATTTTCGTACTCTGCAAAAAACAGCGATAAAGCAATAACTTGTTTATTACTTTTTTCTATCTAGGCACAAGAATGTATAACGGGAATGCTTAGTCAGATTGTAATAAGTTCTATACAGGGTGATGTCGACAAAAAATGGGTTTATTTTTTAGACCTGGTTAACCTCAACAAACTAACCTCATTAAATAAGAAAGGAGTAAAATACAGTAATATTCGGCTGCTGAACACGTGTTATTTAATGACATAAAATAATTGAGATACAGTAAAAGTATGATGTTTTTTTTTACTATAATGATTATTTTTGCTTATTGTCGTTTTTTATGTCATGTCACCGTCGTTTTGTTTTTTTTTTAAATAAAAAAAATCGTTTGTAAATGCTGCAATGTTGAAGGTAAGTTAACATGAAATATTAAACAGTCTGTATAAAAATACAACTTACATTACAACGAGGATTAATTGCCGCTTATAAAAAGTGTACAAATGTGTAACACCGTTATACCTCACACTATAACAGCGTAGGTATACATTTAATTTTTGATAACATCGCTTTTAGCCGGTACAATCTGGTTTGTTAGAACAGTTGAAAAGTAGACAAATGAAAGTATATGTATACGCCATGACAGGTAATCAGTTGACCGAGTGGGTATAGTGCCAAGAAGCAACGACCTCGCTCTACCCACAAAGTGCAAAACTTTAGGTAAGTAGGTACATGCTTACATTCATTAATTTTGTCGGAGTTGTCAATCGGTTTTGTTTAGAAAGTTAAGTCGTACGATAATAAGTAAGTAAATATTGCAGCACTGGGCAACGACATTGCTGTTACGTTTGTGGTTACTTTTTCATGGTAAGGTGCATATTGTGTTGACCAAGATTTGGCTTTCAAAGATTAACAAGATACCTATTAGCTGTTACAAAGTAAATGAGCTGATTCTGAACACGTGAAATGCTTGGTTTTTGTGAATTTAACTTGATATAAATATAGAGTTATTATGAATTTGTTTGAATCTTTGACAATATCTAATCAATATTTTTATTCATTGGCACCCTGGGGTCTCGAACCATGGGTAGGGTACGAGGAGCCGAAGTCAAATCGCAGAGGACCCGTAAGACATTTGAAATGTAATGGAGCGAATTATTAATGTTCTTTTTACAAGTAGGTATCTACAACATATATCGTCACTGTTGTATTATCTTTGTCTTCGTCCAATATTTTATAGTCTATGCAGTATGCATAGTATATTTTTTATCTATGGATGGCGTCATCTTGATTCTGGATTGGGCTCGGCAACATGGAGGAATATTGTAATATATTCTATGAATAAAAGTGCTGATATAAAGAAGAGTTTAATTCCAAATAACACATGGTGGCAGCGGTAAAAAAGTAAAATGACGGAAGATATAAAGACACCATACGCAAAATCAGACGACAGTGGTGTAAAGGTATCAACTCCGGGCCCCTTCAATTTCATTCCGAATGAATGGCCGAAGTATAAAACTCGATTCGAAAGGTTTATGAGCTTAGCAGGCTACAATGAAAAGTCGGACCGCGATAAAATCAACTGCCTCATCTATTGTATGGGAGAAAAGGCTGAAGACATAATCCTGCAATTCGGTTCCCAAGACAATTATGAAAAACTTACGAAGAATTTCGATGATTTTTTTGCGCCTAAGCGAAACATAATCTACGAGCGTTATAAATTTAATGCTAGGATTCAATTACATGGAGAACGATTTGATGACTTCGTAACAGAGGTGCACAAATTGGCAGAACATTGTGAATACGGGATATTAAAATATGATCTTATACGAGACAGAATTGTAGTAGGGATGGAAGATAAAGTCCAAAGTGACAGAATGCTACTAAAACCGAACCTAACATTAGAGGAAGCCATACAAATGGGCAAGCAAGCAGAAATACAAAATGAAGAAACAAGAAAAATGAGGGCTGCAAGTGCTGCAAGTACAGAAATAATGAAAATGGAAAAAAGAAAACTTACAGGGAGTTGCTGGTTCTGTGGAAAAGAGCGGCATCCTAGAGAAAAATGTCCAGCAGCAAAAGCTGTGTGTCGCAAATGTCAACGAACAGGTCATTTTGCAAATGTGTGTCGGTCAATGGCGGTAAAAATGATTAATGAGGAAGCAAAAGAGTGTGAGGTTTGTACGGTGCACAGTGGTCAATATATGGTAAATGTTAGCATATTTCATTCTGGAAAATTTGTTGATAAACTGGATTTTCTAATTGATACAGGAGCAGATATAAGTGCCATACCACAACATGTAGCAGTCAAGGCCAATCTTCCGCTGGTGAAATCTGCAGACAGCATAAAAGGGCCAGATGGGACCAGATTGCAGGTTTTAGGGACGGTACAATTAAAATTACAGTACAAAGACAGGATTTCTGAAGGTAAAGTTTATGTTATTAAGGATCTTAGTTCAGCTATACTGGGTAGGCCATCAATTGATAGTATGGATATTTTAAGAGTTTGTGCTATTTCAGTATCGGGTCAGAACAGTGAGTCATGCTCAAATGTGTTAGTGGAAGAAGAGTTTCCCAACATTTTCAATGAATTAGGTGTTTTTAAAGATAAATTTCATATCAAGTTGGTTAGTAATCCTCAGCCATATGTGCAAGCCACCCCTCGCAATGTATCAATTCCCCTGTTACCCAAAGTAAAGGAAGAATTGGACAGATTGCAAAGATTAGGTATCATTAGTCCAATTGAGGAACCTACTGATTTTGTGTCACCCATTGTGGTAGTTTTTAGGAATGACAAACTTAGAATTTGTGGCGACTATACTCAAGTAAATAAAAATATATTAAGGCCGGTTTTTCCAATCCCAAAAGTGCAAAATACTTTAAGCAGGTTAAAGGGAGCAAAATATTTTTCTAAAATCGATGCTACTTCAGGATTTCATCAAATTTGCCTTGATGAGGAGTCTAAAAAATTGACTACCATCATAACACCATTTGGTAGATACATATACAATCGTCTTCCCTTTGGACTTAATTGTGCTCCTGAATATTTCAGCATGAAATTCTCAAATCTATTTAGTGATCTTAATTTAGCAATACACATGGACGATATTTTAATTTTCCAACCTACTAAAGAATCCCATGACCAAATGCTCAGAGAAGTATTGAAAAGACTGCATAATGAAGGAATAACAATAAATAAAAACAAATGTGTATTTGGTGTCAAAGAAGTTTGTTACTTAGGGCACATCATTAATCAAGACGGAGTAAAAGTAGATCCAGTTAGAATCACAGCCATTAGTGAGTTTAAAAGTCCATCAAACAAAAAAGAGTTACTTCAGTTTTTAGGCATGGTTAATTTTGTAGGTAGGTATATACCTAACAAATCACACATACTTGCACCGTTATATGAACTTTTAAAAGAAGATCGGATGTTCATCTGGGGGCACCCTCAAATACAAGCATTCCAGTCTATAAAAAACAATCTCCAAATAGCTCCCACCTTAGCACATTTCGACCCCAGTTTAAATATTATTGTTTCTGCAGATAGTAGTTCATTTGGGTTAGGAGCAGTACTGTTGCAAGAAGATAAAATAGGTCAAAAATCTGTAGTCATGTATGCTAGTAGAACCCTGACAGAAGCAGAAAAGCATTATGCCCAAATTGAAAAAGAGTGTTTAGCTCTTACATGGGCGGCTGAAAAAATTTAGGGATTATATAATAGGAATTCCAGTTACAATAGAAACAGACCATAAACCATTATTGCAAATATTACATTCTAAACAATTTGATGACCTTAGTCCACGACTTTTAAGACTCCGATTAAAATTAACTCGTTTTGATTATAAAGTCAAGTATATCCCAGGCAAAGAATTGGTGGTTGCAGATGCCTTGTCCAGGCGTCCATTGCCTTTGTCTCCTAGTTCAAAAAGTGGAGACGATTTACAATTTAATTTAAATGCTCTTATTAGTGAAACTGTGACCGATGATTTGTTAAACAAAATTATGACAGAGCAAAAAAGTTGTAACATATGCAATCAAATAAAACAATTTACAGCCCATGGTTGGCCTGCTAAACATCTATTAGGAATATTCAAACCATACTATCAGTATAGAGATAACTTCTCGGTTGAAGGAGATCTTCTTTTACTTAATTCAAGGATAGTCATACCAGAGAAAATGCATAAAGAAATATTAAACAAAATTCATGAAGGTCATTTAGGGATCTCAAGATGCAGGGAACGAGCAAAACAGGCAGTTTGGTGGTTAGGGTTATCAAAACAAATTGAGGAAAAAGTAAAGACTTGCGCAAAATGCTTAGAAACTTCACAGAATCATAAAGAAACCATGGTGTTAGATCCACTACCAGATAGACCTTGGCAGAAAATAGGTATTGACTTGTTTAAATATTTAAACCAATGGTATCTGGTTGCAATGGACTATTACTCTAGATACATAGAAATTTTTAAGTTGCAAGATTTGACTGAAGATAGTGTAATAATTAAATGCAAGGAAATGTTTTCTAGATATGGTATCCCAGAAGTAGTGCGCTCTGATTGTGGTACACAATTCAAAACAAAGTTCAATTATTTTGCAAAGGAATATGGGTTCAAATCCATTACTAGCAGTCCATATTATGCACAAAGTAATGGCTTAGCAGAATCTGCAGTCAAGATTGCAAAAAATCTTCTTACTAAGAATGAGGATATTTACTTGGCTTTACTGGTTTACAGAAACACACCCTCAGAAGCAGGTAATAGTCCAGCTGAATTAATGTTTAATCGAAAACTCAGAGATAATTTACCTATTATACCACGCAAACTTAACAACCCTGTAGTCCTGAGCCAAGAATTGAAACAAAAGCATTTATTAAAGAAATATAAGGAGATAAGTTATTATAATAGACGGCATAGAGCAATAGACTTGCCAGAATTGGAGGTAAATGATAGGGTGTGGCTAACTGATCTGAAGATATACGGCACTATTATGTTTAAATGTAAAGAACCGCGATCATATATGGTGAAAACAGAAAGAGGGAACTTCAGGAGAAATAGATGGCATTTAAAGTTGGCACTTAAAACAAATATTTCATCAGCGGAAGGAAGGTTGGTTTCAAATGATAATGTTATTTCTTGGGAAGATTACTGTAAGGCTCCTACTGCTCTTTCAGATCCGATAGAAGGCAATTCCACAGAAATGGTGGAACGGTTCCATTCCAATGTCAGTAGTCCAGAAAAAATCGGATCTGAAAGCAATAGTGTAGTCAGACCTAGAAGATGTGTTAGTAGGCCTAAACATCTAGATGATTATGTGTGTGAATAATTTGTCATAAAACAAGATTGTTTGTATTTTTTTTGTTTGCTTATTTTATATAAAAAAGGGGAGATGTTGTATTATCTTTGTCTTCGTCCAATATTTTATAGTCTATGCAGTATGCATAGTATATTTTTTATCTATGGATGGCGTCATCTTGATTCTGGATTGGGCTCGGCAACATGGAGGAATATTGTAATATATTCTATGAATAAAAGTGCTGATATAAAGAAGAGTTTAATTCCAAATAACACAGTCACCGAACAGTTAATCTTCATGTCATGCTTGCATGCATGTGTTATTGAAAACGAATAAAAATATATCGTAAAGTTATAGCTGATTTGACTACAAACGGATCGAGTCAGCAGGGCGCAGTTAACATCTGAATAAACGCCTTTCTCAACTACAGTTGTACCACATTCGACGACAACGTTATCATAATTATTATGATCCAGTTCTGACTTTTGTTCGACACAACGTAATTTATCGAACTAATACAATGACCTATAGTTTAAATACTAGATATAAATATAAAATTTGTAGGGGTTTATTGTAAGTTTTAGGTAGTAGACAAAATTGTTGAAGTTTACTAAAATTCTCGACCTCGTAGATACTTTTAGAACTGGTTTTCAAACAAAAACCGGGACTTACAGGATGTCAAAATTAACTTTTCTAATGTCAGTAAAGAGGTGTGTAAGGGTATCGTGAATGAAAACATAGAGGTTGCGGGTAAACACTTATGTAAAAGATTAAATAGGTTTATCGAATTAATGTCAAGGAACAGTCAGCTGCTAGTAAGCTCGTAAACGTGCATATTTATATTGCAGCTGAACTGCAGCCAGACGTGGGCTCGGCGCGACTATTGCCGGCGACGCCAGCCCGACTGCCACTAGTGCCACTCGCTGGAAACCGGTTGGTTGCACTCTACTTCGAATGTCAAGTTAAGGCGCGTCCCCGAGCAAAACGCAGCGGTAGCCGTTTTTTGTGTAGTTTTTAGGAGCCATCTTCTCATTATCCATTAGAAATATCAAGAAATAAAAAATACATTAAATTTCTACATAATCTTGACTCCAAAATGGTAGTTTTATTTTTTTATTTTTAAATCGCAATGTTTAATTATAGAGCCGCAACGAAACGACAGAAATGAGAAAGAATTATTTTTAAAATGCATCTCCTCGTAAAATAACCATTATTTTGGTTTGCTACTTAAAGTAATGGATAGGTAATTTAATAATAAACATTTTGCTAGTTTTATTTTTTATTTAACTCGAAAATTTGATTTTATATAGATTTTACTACAAAATCTGAGCGTAATCGCTACGAATCTTGCGGGTGCGGCGAAGAGGGAACGAATGCTCAAGGTTATTTGGTCAGGGTACCGCCTTAAACTGAATGACGTTTGTTTGAAGCGCATCAACAATGCTCTTTCGCGCCCTTTGTGAGCGTTTAACGTTGTACCCGAATGAATATTGACAAAGTGATTTAACGTAGATAAGAATTTAGTACAGATAACGCATGGACACAATACGTTTTTATTTACATCATTTGACACGCGTTAAATTTTACTTTAAGTATTTATTTATTGACACGTTGTTTTTACACAATAATACCAGAATAGTGCAACGGTAAATTGAGTTACACTCCGATGCTACCGTTCCAACAAATTATGTCACTAGAATCGCATAAAATAACACGAAAACTCGAACTAAAAATTATACGTTATTGGAATGCCTTAAAAATATTCAGTGCAATTCAAACTGGTATTAAACACATCCATATGTGTCAGTAAAAAAGCTTTTTTTATATTTCACAAGAATACTTGGAATTCTAAAAAGGCGTCAACACAATCAAAGCATCGCGTTACAGTTTTTGAATACTTAATGCAAGGTATCACGGCACTCACCTCTGTCTGACGGTCTGCGCCGGCTGCCGAGCAACGTGTTATAGGTTATAGCGAAACAACTGAAGCACTGGGCCACGTGCTTTATATTTAGCGAGCGGAGCGCGACCGACCGGCTCGCGAGTTAAAATCAGAATGAACCGATGAACGATGCCAGAGCAAACGTACGCAATACGCATGGCAGTTCACCGTACAAGCAAGCGAGACCGATTGTTGCGTCATAACGCACCGGGAACATCGGCATCTTCGTGTTGGAGTAATATCAAGCGGCGCGCGGCGCCTACCCGGCCGAGTGGCGGCACCCGCTTGCGTGCGTGGCGCCCTACTACACATCATCCTCTCTCAACTTCACCAGCTAACGCCACAGTTTACGCACAGGGCGCGTATTCGACATTTACATACAAATTCTGCTTACACAGTTACACCGTGACGTTTTGCTAAGAGAAATTGGCTAAGGTACTGGCCACGTAAAAATCATATGCGAGTTTTATAGGTAATGATGCAATTATAGCTCCTTTTTTACTATAAAGAATGGTTTGTTTGTTGACACAAGTTGTTATAGAAACCATTCATTTTTGGGTTATGATTCATAAATGCTAATTTAGCTGGCACAGTTTTAACGCCTGAATAAAAACAGAACTAGAAGTAGGTATACGGATCAATGCAGCCAATTCAAACAGTCGACAATGCGATTGTAGAATTAAAGTAAATACTTATAAAAAAGTTATAGTATAAACCACCCTGTAAAATGTATATTTTTTAAACGGATGGTCATCTCAATGTAAAAAGAAAACAGTATTGGTTATACAGTATGCTTCTTTTTCATCATTATTTTTTATCGATAACCATCTTCATATTATCAGTTTTGCTAATAAATATAGGTGATATTTACCCATAATAAAACGCAAAATATATGAGTGTAGCGTGCGTACCTGTCTACGGATACAATCTACAATACCTACCTAACGAAATAAATAGTTTTATTAGTTGTGGCAAAGCTAAGCTAACGGCATTCTAGTTGCCTAGAAAGGGGCCTTGAAATCTGTGAGCTGTGTTGCATCACCTTCATGCAAGGGACTTGGTTAAAAATATTAGTGACAATCGTCCTTGTTCTAATAGCGTGGGTGGGACTGGGAACGCTAACACATTTATACCTACTCGTAATTATGTTTTCGCAGATATGCTGTTATTTTAGATAACGGAATTGTAGTAAAGTAATTGTATGTTAAATCAATATGATTTTTATTATATGTAAGTATGTGAGTAGGTACCATATATATATTTATTTAGAAGTGATTAAGTTAACATACTGCTTGGTTCCATAACGGGTGCCGTTTAACGGCCTAATTGAAATAAACGTTCGGACTTTGATGAAACATCTATACTCCATTCACAATAAGATTAGACATTGGAACAAAATTGTTTACAGTCCGTTCAACCGATTTTTACTTCTATTCCGTAGGCATAAGGATGGCATTAAAAGCATAAACCTGATTATAATACCAACTGTTTACTGCAGCTGCCATGTGTCATGCCGCCAACGCAATAGAAGTCAACACGGTTGAACGGACTGTAAAAAAATGTATTTCAATGTCTAATCTTATCGTGAATGGGGTATAGGTAATACTGAAATATATGTAATATTAATAATATTTAAGGTATAGTCTGAGAAACTTGCAAAGAGCGAATCGACCGCCCCATAAACTAATAAATCATTAATAATTTATTTATGTACACACAATATACTTACATAAAAAAGAAAATGTTGTACAAAATCAAGATCACAAAGGTATTGCTTATTTTAATAGAAATTTCTTCCAGCAGAGTTGCGACAGAGTTAATGTGTAACCTCGATACCTGGTTGTGGAGGTTGGACAGTCAGCCGCTCCATGGTAAGCAGCTGTATCCGGTACGACTGGGAGCCGACTTGGAAAACGTACGTAACGTACTTGGAAAAGGGCTAGGCAACCGAACGGCCCACACCGCAGCAACCGGCATGGCTTGGATACGGGTCGCAAGTGATCACCACGGTCACGATCTTCAGCAGCGAGGGGAAAAACTGCTTAGCTATATTAATTGATACTGACTTTAAAATGCACCGTAATATCTACATACGTAGTTAAACTACGTAGTGTACAAACAGCAGGTAAGTACATAGGATAAGTATGTAAGTTTGTATTACCTATTATTGACGTCTTGTAGTTATTTTTTATAACACGTTTCGTTTTCAAAAACTTGATACATATTAGTAAACAATATAATAATATGAGTAATTATTTAAAGTTTTGTTTGATGCATATGTGCTATTCCAGACTTCTCTTCTCATATGTATCTCTGTGAAAGATTTCATTAAGATCCGTTTCGGTATATCGGTGTTATTGACAGATTGATTGAGTAAAAAACTAAAAAATACAACCAACTTCTAAACAAAAAAGTACAAAATAACTTTAATTTCAGAACTCGGTGTTTGTGGTTGCTTTTTCGTTTTTTGAACACCGACTTCCGAAATAGTTATTTTGTACTTTTTGTAGGTAAAAAGTTTTTTTTTATTTTTCATATTTTAGTGATACAAAAACGTACATTGTTTTAAAAAAGCTATCATTTATTGAAGAGTTTCGTTTCCTATCATCTCTGTTCTTCATCAGATCTTCACCAAACTAGAAAAGGACCACGTTGAAATACTAAGATGCTCTTCCAAACTATCGTACACAATTTTATTTTTTCATTTTACATCGACAAGAGGGAATGAGAACGTCATCAATGTAAACTAGGCCACGCATTATTAGGGATAACTCAAATACTAGTAGTAGACTAGTAGTCAGATCTCAATCAAATTAGAAATCAAATCAGACCACACGACAGGCAACAGCTTTCGAATATAAAAATAATCATCAAAATCGGTACACCCAGTACAAAATTACGAAGTAGGTAGGTAACTCACGTAGGTTAAGTTTTTTACTAAAACTATTTTTTTTTTCTGTGAAAACCTCTCCGAAAATAGTAATTGAAGAAAGCATAACTAACTATGTTCATGCACGAATTTGCTCCGGACATTAAGAAAAAATGTACCGTAAATATGTATACACTTTTCACACGATTTGCACGACGCATGTTTCAGGATTATGACGTACCTAGAAGTCGCCGCCAGAACTACAAACTCGTAGAATGTAGTGGACAGCGAGATTATATAATAGATTAAATCATTAAATGTACACTAATATTATAAAGACGGAAGATTTGTATTTTTGTGTGTGTGTGTGTGTGTATGTTTGTAATGAATAAACTCAAAAACTACTGTACCGATTTCAAAAATTCTTTATAAGTAAGCTACATTAACCCCGAGTAACAGGGTAACATAGGCTATATTTTATCCCCATATTCCCACGGGAACGGGAACTATGCGGGTAAAACCGCGGGGCGCTGCCAGTAATATATAAAACGTGAGTGAGTGTAAAAGCCCAATCGAAATCATTAACACGCTTTTATTAAGTATTTTTAGTTTAGACGTGTAAAATAAGTAGCTATTTCGTGTGACTTAGGTACACAGGAAACTTACATTTATGCAGGACTAGCAACCCCCCGCGATATCACCCGCGTAGTTCACGTTCCCGTGGGAATACAGGGATAAAATAGATATAGCCTTTGTTACTCGCTGATAATGTAGGTTTCCAATGGAGCTTTTGCCCTTTCGGAGTTATTCGGTACAGAGAAACAAAAAAATCTTTCCTCTTTATAATATTAGTTTAATAATCTATACTAATATTATAAAGCTGAAGAGTTTGTTTGTTTGTTTGTTTGAACGCGCTAATCTCAGGAACTACTGGTTCGAATTGAAAAATTATTTTTGGGTTGAATAGACCATTTATCGAGGAAGGCTTTAGGCTATATATCATCACGCTTAAGCCAATAGGAGCGGAGCAGCGATAAAGATTCTTTTAAAATCGGGGATTCCACGGGTACGAAGTCGCGGACAGAAGCTAGTACCTATATAAAAGTATCCTAAGGCAGACTCAGCTATAGTGTGGTGTGCCATTTCAACACTAATCGTTAATTTAGATTTATTAGAAATTCATGCAATACTCATAAGCCAGTGAAATTAGCTAGAAATTAGACCTAGAAGTTGACTCATGTAAGTAGCAAAAGTTGATTGATGTAAGTAGGTATGTGTTTATTTTTTATAACTAATTACATTAATAAAATTAATCCCAGTTAAATTAAATTTAATTTTTGCGTGAAGCGCTTTCGTAAAAAAACCTTATGTTTAATAACTTACGCTAACAGATAATGTTAATTTTTTTTTATTGTTGAATTAAGATTAGAGTAGTATTATGAAAGAGTAACGTGTAGTAAAGTTTCACCTTTTCAAGTACAATAAAACTAACGAAATAATCTATAGGTACTTATAAAAAAACTGTAGAGAGGTGAATTCTGTACATTGAATATATATTTAAAATTAATATTGGAGGATGACTGGTGATCGATACTGATGCCAAAAATGCAATTAGTAAATTTTTTGTCTGTCTGTCTGTCTGTATGTCTGTGTGCACGCATGGATCAAAAACTACTGAAGGGATTTTAACCAAACTTGGTACGATTGTAGTCCATACTCCTGGGCAGGTTATAGGCTATATAACATAACGCTAACACATATAGGAGCTGAGCAGTGACGATAAATTTGAAGCAAGTCGGATGATAATGCGCTTTCGAGCTCTTATCCTCGCATACATTGATCATACACCAAAAGTATGTATTACAAAGATGATGGTCTTCAAAAGATCTACAAAAAAATTCTTAATAGTATATATCTATCTTTTATAAATTAGCCACAATAACGTGTTTAAGCATCAATGAAAAATGTTACAAAAACGGTTTTTTGTTTCTCTCTTATGTGACGCAGACGTAGTTGCGCGGGTCGGCTAGTATTCTACATATAAAATAATAGTGTACTTGGCGTACTTGCACTGCACGCACGGATCTCTTATAGGTACAAATGCTCCAAACAAACAGGCATGTTTGTTTGGTTTGGTTAATATTTGTTTCCATTGAATTAGTTTTGAAATGTTTTATCTATATGTACATATAATAAATCGTTTGAAGAGTAGTTTTCATACACTCGTAAATTAAAAAAAAATGGCCAGGACGTTAAATGATAACAAACAGTTTGTCTGTTTAGATGTTCACACATCACGTAAAAAGTACAAAAGTAATATCGAGAATTTTTTTTCTGAGAGAATAACTTAGTTTTTGTTTCATCGCAATCGCTTCACGCTATCAAAAGATATTCGAATTTAAAGCATTAAAGAAGAAATTACTTTTCATTACGTGAAGCACATACACGCAACGCCATCTATTGAAATCAAATAGTTCCGAATGCATGGAAATAACACCAACATAATTATATTGTTCAGGTTTTTGTGAAACTTTTTATACGTAGTAAAGGAAAAGTGAATATTTTATTATCTTATCGTTATGTCGTCCGAACAACATTTATTATTTTAACAGGACAACTCTATGGTCGATAGATGGCGTTATTCATATGATGTCATTTGAATGTCGTTCGCTCATGTCTGTTAATGCACCTAACTTAAATAAAAGCGTAAACGTATAGGATTGCCAGGTCTTAAAACTGGTCGCCGACGAGACCAGCCGATTTAGCCGTAATTAATTGGGAAAAAGGCCGGACAACCTATGCTATCCATGGTTTAGTGTCTTTAAAATTATAATTAGTAAGTACGTATACGGAGTTCGTGGCAAAAGAAAAACAGCTAAACGAATAACGCTGCAGGACCTACAACAGATGCTGAATGACCTGGCCGACTCTTCTGTACGCATCGGCCTACGGATGAACTTGGATAAAACCAAGGTCATGTTCAACGAACATGTTCTACCGGAACCGATTGCGATTCGCGGTACCGTAATCGAAGTTGTTCAAAAATATGTGTAACTCGGGCAGTCATTGCAGTTAGGTAAAAACAACTTTGAGGGCGAGGTGAATAGAAGAATTCAGTTAGGTTGGGCAGCATTTAGGAAGCTACGTCGAGTCTTTACATCGTCGATCCCACAGTGTCTACAGACGAAAGTCTTTAATCAGTGCGTCCTACCCGTCATGACATACGGAGCCGAAACATGGACACTGACGGCCCATATGGTCCACAAGCTCAAAGTTGCTCAGCGGGCTATGGAAAGGGCTATGCTCGGTGTGTCTCTGAGGGATCGCATCAGAAATGAGGTGATCCGTCAGAGAAGCAAGGTCATCGATATAGCCCACCGGATTAGTAAGCTGAAGTGGCAGTGGGCTGGCCATATTAGTCGTAGAACCGACAACCGTTGGGGTAAACAAGTTCTAGAGTGGAGACCGCGTCTCGGCAAACGTAGTGTAGGACGTCCTCAGGCACGGTGGAGTGACGATTTGCGCAGGACGGCTGGCAGAAACTGGATGCGAGAAGCCGAAAATAGATCTAAGTGGCGTGCAATTGGAGAGGCCTATGTCCAGCAGTGGAATGCAACAGGCTGTTGATGATGATGATGATGATGAGGTAGGTGTAACCTGTCAACCCCTATTCAATAGTGCTGTGATATTATGGAAAAAAATCATTTTAGGTTCTAGGCACTCCGTACATGTAACTGAGGGATGAAAAATGAATTCCAGCAAACATAATCGTGTAGGGTATCATGAAATAGAGGTTTCAAAAAGGGGTTTTTTAAGGCTCTCCCCCTCACTCTGACGTTGAAACTATATGAAGTTCTAAAAAAAAATGAGCAAATAGAACTTCACAGATCAGATACTTCCAACGAAAATTGGTTTGAACAACACAAATTGACGCAACAGTAATAAACCTACATGGGCGACTACAACTACAAACGTTTATAAACCGCAAGAAAGATAAATAAACCTAAGTTAAAGCGTAGCTGAATAAAGAGTGATATAGCCTAATTTCCAAACAACTCTAAGGCAGGTCATTAAAATATCAATATGTATACAGTCAACATATCAACTAAATTTTTTATAAAATTTTAACAGTGAATTACGGAACCATTCACCGTGCATGATCCAATACGTACTTGGCCGGTTTTTAAACATATGAAGCAGAGAAATTCTTCCGACTGTGAAATTATGTACGATTTAGTGTGTTACGCGATTGCCGCGCGCAATTGCGGTTGTCGTTTTGATGTACTTAAAACTACATTCAGAAAAGATGTAAATAAAATAACTAAACAAAGCGAAAACCGACCTAGCACGGCTTCCATTCCTTCTCCTGTTTGAGTTTATTTTTAAGTGGAACAAACAATTTACTTGATGACGTCGTTAGAGTAAAACGATTTCTTGCTAATTAATCTGCATGAGAATAGGAACTGGTGAAGTACGTCATCAGGTCTAAAATAAGTTGTAAAGGTTTTTTGTGTTTATGTTAGTACCTAGCTCCTTGCGCATGCATTATGCAACAGGGAGGGCTGCTTTGGTTTAGTTCTGGTTTGGTTTAGTAGCGTCATAGGCCTTTGCGTCAAGCCTCCTATTTTTGGATGTTATTAATATACCAATCGTATTTTGAATGCGTGTCTGTTTTGAAGCTAATGTTAACTGAAAGGTTCTAAAATGCTGAAGCGGTTGGCAAATCGCTACAGCTGGTGTTAATTAACTGAACTGTCACCAGCAATGATTGGTAGGCACTCCTTGAGTAGGTAGCTAGTGAAAGATCCTACGTTCTCCAATCTTACTGATTGTTTGTTTTTTAAGGTGTTTAAAAACTTTTCCATGATTAGTAATTTTACTATGTAGCCTATAATAATACTTTTTATTAGGGATCTAATTTATTAGCTTTACCTATTTCAATAAGATTTCGAGATATTAGCTCATATTTTTATTTAGGGACTCAAAGTATATAATATGCCACATTATCATTGGTATGTAATTCATAAATTTATTATGTGCTATTAGGTATTTGGAATACGGATCTACGTACATTAGCTACCATATTATTATAGTGTTTTCCTTCCTCATAACTATATTTATTAATAGCGAGGAACATAAATTACATAAATAGAAATACGATATATGAATACAGAATAACTTTTGTGTTACAAATTAAATTTTAATTTGTCTTTACTAACATAATTTAAGTACAACTAATATTATCGTTTAGGTTTTAGTTTAAAATACTTTATGTAGGTATTTGGTTAGTAATTAAATAATTAAATACTTTGTCTTTCTTTCTTTCTTTAATATTAGTAGGATTTACATTCTTATGTAAAACACTGAACTATGGAGTTTCTGGTCTAACCAATACAGTATAAGCCTACGAGTATGTGACCCACTTTTTTTTCTGGATGGGAAATCATCAAATAACTTCTCCCGCTCTGTGCGGAGCGGGAGGGAGTGTCAGACTCTTACTGACTAAAACCCACCCGTGATCCTTCTTGTGCCCTTTGCGTTCCAGGGCCGCGGTGACTCTTTCGAACAAATTCCGCAACGAGTATTTGTGACCCCTACAGCCCAGTTATTGGGTACTCGCGGAGTTTCGTCTGCGTCACATCAGAGAGAGAAGTTTTGAGATATCCCTCAAAATAACTGAAGAAGAATCAAAGCAGATCATTTCCTTTTTTTTTGTATGGGAAATCATCAAATGACCCCTCGCCTGGGCGGAGCGGTAGGGAGTGTCAGCAGCAGCGGCAGTGGCGGCAACGGAAGCCGCGGCGGCGGCAGAGGCGGCGGCGGCGACGGACCTCTTGCGTTTGGTCTGGGCGGATGGCACGCAGGCCTTTCCTCCAACCCAGTGCTCGGCCGGCTTGCCAACAGCCGCACATGCAACGTAGTGCGGCGTAGCCTCGCACGAGCCGGCCCGATGACCGGGCTGACCACAGCGGAAACAAAGTCCACTGAGGTCCACCTCCGAGGGACACATAGCTCCCGTGTGGTTGCCCACATGGCAGCGGTAGCACCTCAAAGGTCTGGGTTCCAGCAGTTTTACCCGCGCAGACACCCACCCCACCAAGAGCCTTCGACCCTCCGACACAGTTCTGGCCGCCGTCACGGGGCATCTCACCACAAGGGTTTGCATGCCCGTGTTGTCAGGACGGATGGTGCCCGCCTTGACTAGCTCGGCAGAGCACCCCCCAGTCCTGGCGACGACGGCCACAACCTCCTCCTCCGTCACGGAGTCATCCAAGCCCACTATGCGCATGTCAATGCACTTAGTCGGCCTGGACACTCGGACCTCGTCCGCGGGGAGCAGATCATTTCCTGTAGTAAAAGAAAATGATCTTTTTCAGATAGCCTGTATTTTAAGTTAGGCATCTAGCAGTGGAGCGCTGAAAACTGTGTTCAAATTCATGCAGTAGTTTTTGCGTGATGCGCGTCGTACAAACATACAGACAGAAAGACAGACAGACAAATATTATAGAAACTGTTGTTTTGGCTTCTGATGCTCTTATAAAGATCTCCTTTTTATATTTTTTTCATTAGGTATTTTCAATGTGCAGACATCGGCCTGTTACAATTATTATGTATTGATTACGATACCCATTTATAATAACCTCGGTTGTCAAAATATTGGGCTTGTGACTATCAGTAACGACTATCGCAGATCGTCACTAAGGAAAATAAAGCAATTGCTTTTGAATTTCTTTTTTATTGTACTTAAATAAATTGACGGTAATTCCCAGAAAAATGTAGAAGTATGTAAAAAGAAAAGATAACCAGACAGTGGGGATGTGAGTTTTTAAACGTATTCGATCGCGTTAACACAGACGTTCGCTTATGTCAAATGGTTTTCGTTATTGTCACCAGACGGCGCTTATAGTCTCATACAAATTGACGTTTACGCAGAATTACGCTACCGCTCGAGAGCGCTAAAAAACTCGCTCTAAGCCTATAGTAGACTGTATTCAGACGACAATCTTTTAACGATTGACTGACAGACTATATCTACACTAATATATATAAAACTGAAAAGCTTGTTTGAACGCGCTAATCTCAGGAACTACTGGTCCGATTTGAAAAAATCTTTCAGTCTTATATAGCCAATTTGTTGAGAAAGACTATATATTATCACGCTAAGACCAATAGGAGCGGAGCACCAAAGAAGAATGTTTCAAAATCGGGGTATATCCACGGGGAACTATTCCAGGCGGACGAAGTCGCGGGCAGAAGCTAGTGACCCTATATGATATGTAGTAGCTACTCCGTAGTTTATAGATGTTACCAACAGTAACAAACCTTTTATTTAAATGTAAGTATCTGCCTTCTCTGGCATCCTAGAAGGTAGTTTGAGTACTAATCAGCAGTATGCATAAAATATACCAACAGTCGATTCTGAGTATTTTGTACACTCACACTACTACACACCACTACATTAAATGCATACCATTCATCACAAATTTAGATACGAACCTACATATACATATATTTAGAATCGTAAAGCTTCCTGCGGGACAAGCCTAGCCAAGTGCAGGAAGTCTTTGAAAATTCATAATAGCTTTCTTGTTTAACACTCTTTGTCTATATTTTCTTTTAAATTCTAATTCTTATTTTAAGTTATCAACGAGTACATACCTACCTACTATATTTTAACTTTGGTATAGGTTCTTTCTATTCTAGCAATACTCAGTCAAAGTACCTACCTTCTTGCTTCGTTCCAAAAGTGCTCGATCAAATTCAATGATTTTCATATTTTACGCCTTTATGGGAACCTATATAATAAAGATGATTGAAACAGTATGAATAAGTAGATAACTACAGTGAAATAAGGATTCATGTGTAATTTCAGTGATTAATTTAACTAACCAAAATTGGCAAAATGTCGAATATTGAAAACACCGGTCTGAGGCTGTCGACTAATAAAACTGGTCTAACATTAATAAGATCACGGCTAGATCTTAGGGTCTAACGCTGCTAGCGTAATGAGTGGGTCTAAAATCTAAGGCCAGGTTGGGCAAGTTCATTGCCATCCACATGGTCGCGCGGGCGCCACCCGAGCGTCCGACTGATGCAATATTCACTGGCTGTTGACATGGGCCTGCGCATTGCGAGTTAAATGATCGTGATCAATTACACAGAGCACGTAACGAGTTAGAGATGCAAACGCACGAACTACAGTAGGACTCACACTTTTACTTGCTACGTTAACTGTGATCAGAAACTATTTGCTGCGGGAATTATATGATTATTTCACACAAGGGTTAGTTGTTTGATAATTTTATAATGATTTTTATTTCGAACAGAATAGCCGGAAAATGTATTGAAATGGTAAAATGTTTTAAGGATCGCAAGACCTTCAGGTCGAGTTTCCATACAAGTTAGAGTAGTGAATCTGCCCTACTTTTTTTCAAGAAGCTAAGGTAAGTCTGTTACCTACTCTGTATCAAAGAACGGCTATCTCAATCGACATCGTCAACTTTGAAAAATGTGTGTTTTAAACCATCTTTCTGCGGCGGTCGTGCAAATGTAGTACCAATTCTCATCTGCCCCTCTATTCTGTTTCGATTACAACAGCTGCTCAGTCGTAAAAGTCGTCGAAACTGGGTCTGGGACCAATAAGTTCGTCCGTTTAAATATTAGCCAGATACTAGCAATTACACTTACAATTAGTTAAAATGCCTTGAAGTAAAACAAATGGCCAAATTTTTACCCATGTCGTTGGTGAGTATTACATACATACTCGTACATACCAACCAACAAGACTTGCCATTTATTAATCAAGGTGAAAACTGCAAAACGTACTTGCCTGAGGCTAGGCAGCAGTCATCTGTGATCATCTTGTGTTTGACTTTTCTAGTATCAGCATAAGGCCAGCAATAAAAACCTTACAATGATTTTCAATTTTTTATTATCATCTGATAGACAAACCTATTTAGTTTATTTTAAGTTGCATGCATTTTGATATAGCTTACATAAAAATATAAAACAAAATGCCTGGTTACAAAAGTGGGTGTAGAATTGTCTTACGGCCGAACCCAATAACCGATCTATCACATGTGATAGAAAAACAAATGAAAGAACAGAAAAATTATTATAGGTTTTCTGTTGTTTCATTTGTTTTTGTATCTCCAGTATGTGATAGATCGGTTATTGGGTTCGGCCGTTAAATGTGTAAGCTTTATGATTAGCACGGAAGGCAACATTTGGGGGGTCTTCTACATTTCCGCTTCTTCGGCGTGATTCTCTGACAGCAGGTCCTGCAGGGTCCTGGGCAGGGGCAGGGTATGTCTCTTTCTTCGCATTGGATCTGAATGCAGGCATGCGTCGCCGGCTCCGTCTTGGCCGGGGCGCGGGGAGTCACCAGTTCTACCTGAAACGGAACGATGAGTTTTGATGATCTGGCAGGTTACTAAAAAGTTGGTGGAAAGCATTGCTAACTTTTAAGTTTGTGACTAGGTGTATTTAAGCAAGCTGTCCAATAGTAGATCACCCCTCAAAGTATATACAGATAGCGTTCTTCCTTCTTATCCTACAACCTAGTAGAAACAGCGACATTATTTGGAAGATGAAAATGTTCAAATAATTGTGCATGGTAGGATCTTCTCTTAATCCAGGATAGATCAAACGATTGGCTGACGATTTCAGAAGCCTAACATTAAGCTCATCTACACTTATATTAAAAAGTGGAGAGATTTGTATTTTCAACCGACTTCCAAAAAAGGAGGAGGTTCTCAATTCGAATGTTTTTTTTTTAACTTTGTTTTGGGTGTACCGATTTTGATGATTCTTTTTATATTCTGATGCTTGTCGTGTGGTCCCATTTAAATTTGATTGAGATGTGAGGAGTAGTATTTGAGTTATTATATCCCTAATGTGACGTTGCAAAACTAGAAGTGTAACTCGCAGCGACATCTTTAGCGGACAAATGGAATCACATTTGACAGAGCCCATAGTTTAAACAACAGATGGCGCTAGAGATCGAACGTCTCTTTAAAACTTAATATATATTATCAAATAAGTAGATGTAAATTAATTAAAACACACAAAAATTGCATAAAAGCATAAAGTTTAATAAATTTAAATAATTAGGAACATGTCGGAATCGAGAGTATTTAGTCTGTGGCATGGAAGCTTCTCGCAAAGGACTTTCAATGACAGAGGGAAGAAGATTGTGGCGTCCTTTGGAGCCGCAGAGGTCACAGAGAGACGAACAAATGATATTATAAAGGCACTTGTTTTTACAACGGTGACCCGAAACCTGAGGGGTTTTCAAGTGCATTAAAAGGCTGAACCCGGTGAGTATTTCGTCCTCCATTTGTTTCCCATTCTGAAAGTCCAAAGGTATTGGTAGTCCAAGTATTTGACTACGGAGATTTTGTTCCAGGTCTGGCTGTTTTACTAGCCTGGATATTTGAGGTCCGGGATTGATGAATGCCTGAAGCCATCCGGAGAACGTGCATCGTTCAGGTTTGGCTCGACGAGATTTGAGACAGTGTGGCCGTCCATGGTACAGGAAGGCCTTACCAATCCGAAACCTCGTTGAGGAAACATCGCCGTTCCAGGTAACAGCAATCCTGCTGGACTTCTCCCGTAGGCCGCGTCTGTTCGTGGGTACCAAGGTTTTTAACCTTGATGCCATGCCGAGGGATTCTGTTCCACTAATTGAGCAATTGAGTAGTCTAGTATTGAAGTCTTGCACTGTTTGAGAGAGACTTGAGAATTAAGTAAGTGCTACTTGAGCACTAATGGAGTAGTAATTGAGCTGCTATTAATTATTATGAGGGAGATGCATTAGACCTGTCTACTGGGTTTATTTTCATACAAAGAGTTAGGCCTTTTGTTAATGTGTTAAGTAACAAGACCAGTAATAACTTCCTTTTGTATTAAGTTGTGTCACGGGTATACTGTACCATAGTGAGTAGGTTTCTTAACGTGCACAGCCCTGGTTGGTCAATACCTTGCGATTGAGCTAGTGGTATTTAGGCGTTCACCTCGCGAATCCTTACAAGCGACCTGGGCCCCAAGTCTGCTATTACAATAGTGTCAAAATGGTCTATCATTGATCTCATAATGGTCGATTTTGACAAGTTTGGTAATCTACTAACATAAAAGCGTCATTATGACTTTCCAATGGTCAACCACTGACACTCCATTGAAAGAAATGGCATAGAATGGTAATCTCGTACATAATGACAAATGAATGATAGACGTATGCAGTCATTTGCTATAATTTTCACAATTCCTTTGATCAGTGAACTACCATTAGAACCTCATTGTGCAGTCATTCTTTTTAATAGCTCAGTTATCAAAAAGTATTACGAGACCACTGACAGACCAATGATCGACCATTATGAATTTAGCAGATTACGAACTTTTAGCAAAATGACAATGGGATCGTGTTGGAATGACAAATTTATAAAAATAGCAGACTAGGGGCCCTGAGACGTTGTTTTGTAATATCTCATGTGGTGTACCTCTGTTATACCTTGGTACGGAGACAGGGTCTAACAGGGTTACACATATTAGTGTGTAAGTCTGGGAGGTATTATTTATGATTAGCTGCCTCATTCACTGTATTTCTATGCAAGGTGATACTTCTTTTTATAGTGAATAAACTTTGTATGTGTATTGAGGAATGTCTTTAATTTCAGTCTTTCCAGATATTTATGTATATATACCTTTATAAATTTACTTTCACACGGTTGGAAACTTTAGGTTTCATCTACAATACATAACCCCTATAGTGGGGAACTGTGACGGGACCGGGTGTGACACTAATAATGCGTGGCTTAGTTTACATTGATGACGTTCTCATTCCCTCTTGTCGATGTAAAATGAAAAAAAAAAAAACTTTTTACAAAAAATAAAACCGTCTTCTAAACAAAAAAAAAACAAAAAGTATAAAATAACTTTAATTTCGGAAGTCGGTGTGTTCAACAACAAAAAAGTAACCAAAAACACCGAGTTCCGAAATTAAAGTTATTTTATACTTTTTGGTTTTTTTTTAGAAGTCGGTTTTATTTTTTGTAAAAAGTTTTTTTGAACACACCGACTTCCGAAATTAAAGTTATTTTGTACTTTTTGGTTTTTTTTTTTGTTTAGAAGACGGTTTTATTTTTTGTAAAAAGTTTTTTTATTTTTCCCTTTTTAGTGGTTCACTCCCAGCTAAACATACCCATCACAGCGTACGCCCTTTCCAACAAAAAAAGAATTTTTCAAATCGGTTGGCAAGCGACGGAGTTATGCGCGAACAAACATTAAAAAAAAAAACATACAAACATCCGAATTGAGAACCTCCTCCTTTTTTAGAGGTCGGTTAAAAATTGTGTTCGATAGTTTGGAAGAGCATCTTAGTATTTCAACGTGGTACTTTTCTAGTTTGGTGAAGATCTGATGAAGAATAGAAATGATAGGAAACGAAACTCTTCAATAAATGATAGCAAATCTTTCGGGATTGCTGAAATCGCATGTTTGTTTATTGTTTACAATAATGTACGTTTTTGTACCACTAAAATGTGAAAAATAAAAAATCGACTTCTAAACAAAAAGTACAAAATGACTTTAATTTCGGAAGTCGGTGTTCAAAAAACGAAAAGCAACCACAAACACCGAGTTCCGAAATTAAAGTTTTGTTTTTTTTTAGATGTCGGTTGTATTTTTGGTAAAAAGTTTTTGTAGATATTTTTGTGACGAATAAACTCAAAACCACTGGACGACCATTAGAATGCTACATTATCACTAAGTAGTATAGGCTATATTCAAATAAATACATGTGTGTGCGAAGCCGGGATGGGCCGCTAGTTATTTATGTACTTAACAATATGTTCTCGTGGAAATTGATTGTGATGATGTTTGCAACAATGCCACCATGTGCAGGATCAATTAAGCTAGTTACTACAATATCCGTTTACCCTGACATTTCTTTCTGTAACAAAGCCCGCGCCCTGTGTTCTGATCAATTTTCATTTACGTCAGCTAGCTCATCGTATCCATGTTGGGCAAAGAATTCATACCGATCCTCGGGGAATTGCTTTCTTACGAAGTTCCACGTAATTTAAACTGCTAATATGCCAAGACTGGTTTGACCGCATGCTTACGATTTTTGGGAATCAGAAATAAGTTCTGAGAAGGCATTTTTCGTGAATATAAATATTACATGACATAACCGAATAAACCATGTTACGTTTGATCTGTCCGTTTTATTAAATTCTCTATAGAACACATACAAAGTGGCCAGTAAACTGAACAGTTATTTCGAGGTCGTAGTATTCATAGTATTTTATTTGAATGTGTATATGAAAAACTTAATGAAAAACAATTTTCTAATACTGAAAAAAAATAACATAGTTTTTGACATAAATGGACCTTTACCTATTGAACTTATTATGATCTGGTTCAGGATTTTAGAGATAGAGAAAGGAAATTATTCAATGCTTATAATCACCAACAATGGCTGCAATAGGGATGTTTCCTGACTAAAAAAATATGATTCTAATTAGTCCGTCAGTTAGATTATAGAAATATAAAAACTGACGAAGATAAAAAGCATCAAAGATCAGGAGTGGGAATGTGTGACGTCACTGCCCGGTAAAAATTGTTGCGGGTAGTGACGTCACACGAGTTTTCAACGCACTGTATCGTCTTCATTTTTTGTTTATGTGAAAAAAGAAAAAAATTACGTCTCCTATATTTTTTGGAAATCTATCTGACGGACTTATCAGATTTTTTTAGTTAACTACCCTATTGTGCAAAGTGCCAAAGTTTGCGGCCCACCATGTTGAATATTTTTTTGTAAAGGCGGTATGTCGATCTCTAATAGTTTGGTTGGGCTCTTGTGTTTTCTCATCAGGGTCACCAGCTACTCCAGATCTTCGATCATCCTAGTTTTTATAGTTTTCCGTTTATGTGGCCATTAAACCCTAACTCTGTACCAAATTTCAGCTCTCTGAGTTTATGGGAAGTACTAGTTCTATTCTGATGACCATGAGTGAGTGAGTGTCATAAATGCGGATCTTTGCTTTTGCTTAACTTCGGAAATAAATGACCTACAGACTTGAAATTTTGGATTTTACGTATGTGATTATAGCTTACTGGATGACGAAAATTTCTGCGTTCTGATCTTATCCAGAGGTTCTTAAATAGGGGACTGAACATGCGGCGAAAAAGTTCCAGTAAAGGATGGTACGGCAGTGTTTACTTCACGTCACGCTCGACTTGGCGGGGGCACTGCCGTGCCCCCCGATTTGGATGAGCAGTGTGTGGGTGTAGGTGACTTTTGTGTTCTTTTTTAATGTTGCCTTTTTTATTCATAATATTAAGCATTCTATTTTTAAATTTCATTCAGTGTGACAGAAATCCGTACTTTTCACGTTTTTAACAATCCGGGTAGGTACTCCACTACTGGTAAAGTTAGATAATTGGCAGGATAATAACTAGACGATAAAAGTTACTAAGGCCCTTCATGATTTCTGGGGCAGAAAGCCGTCGCAGTTGCTCCATCAACTTCGGTCGATCAGAAACCACTTGCAACATTGACTTAATAGCAAGTGCTTGGTAACCCAATGAATTGAGAAGATCTTGGATTGCGCAGACCACTCAGATAGGCCCTAGACGAGTTATGTAAGTGCTGCCGTGCTTTTACTCACCCAGCTATTGGAGCGAATAGAAGAGCTGGACAGTAAGATGGACACATCAATTTCTAAGCGACAATATTTTAGCAACAAGTCCAGATCACGCAATCGCAAGGTTGCAGGTGGGCCGCCCCGCCTTGCGGATAGTCCGCGTGTCTTGCGTTGCTCTGCTGACAGTCCGCGTGACGCGCGTTTCTGTCTTGTGTTACTGTCATTAAATAAAGTAAAGTGTCATTAAGTCTTACCTCAATGTTTCCAGTACGATTTGGTTCATCAGTTTGCTTCCCAATCTTGAGGATGAAAACGTCTTTGTCTGGATGTAGAACTTTCTGCGCTTTCACACCTTTGGGCGCGTCTTTAGGCGTAACATTGCACGTGTTGCACAATGTGTTGTGGTGCGGAGAATGCGAGTAGACCAATTCCGAGTTCAGAGCTGTTCTATGAGTGAGGGACTCACAAATGTCGTCAGGTATCTAAAAGTAGAAAATTATGGTTATTGTTATAAAAAAATAAGGAATGTTGTGTACTCTGGAAGATCGACGCAGCCCGTGGAGTCCTTGATACTTTGCCCAAGTATAAATAATTGTTAGAGGGGTTTTCTGCTAACTCTATGGTAGACCGGATTCTGAATTATGCACAGATAATGGCTAAATGCACCCCTCTGTTACATCAGGCGTAGAACTGGTATAACTGTAGATAGGTTTCTTATTCTTATACACCACTTTTATTTTGAATATAGCGGGTGATATCAGGTAAATATGAAGGTATCAGCCGAATCAGAAGAAGACGCCTCGGGGGTCTGGGTGCAAAACAACGCAAGGAAATTTCCGGCTACCGCAGGCGCGGGTCTGCGGATGGCGAGCTAAGAGTGGCTCACCGTCCGATAGCAACCAGGCCAGGGTCGACGGCGCGTAGTGTTCACCGCGCGCCTCAAAGAGCTGTCAGCAACGAAGACAAGCAAGCACTGACCCTATGGGGTGTCCCATAGGGTCAGTGCTTGCTAGGGTTGCGGAATTTGTTCGAAAGAGTCACCGGGGCCCTGGAACGCAAAGGGCACAAGAAGGATCACGGGTGGGTTTTAGTCAGTAAGAGATCAATTAATGATTTCCCATCCAAAAAATAAAAAAAGGTATCAGACAAGTGAATAGAGGTTTACTGATTTTAAATAACAATTGAAGGTAAGTAAACTTATATACACTTTTGTCCAAATACAGTCAATTTACCATTGATTTTCGATGCAAGTATGTCTGTTGTCGATTTTTATATCACCTAATATCAAAACTGTTAAGCTGTGCCTAAGTCCGTCCATCTCAAGCTCCGGGGTTTGCCGCCAGCATCTTCGCACAGCTTCGGCGGATTCACCTCTCAAAAACAACATCACTTGCCATCGCTTTGGTGGAGGCTAGGTCAGATAGTTCAAAAAATTCTATATGTATGTATTTCCGGATTTATAGACCATACCAGCTATAACATAACATGTATCCAGCGTATTGTACGGGCGCTTACAAACATTTTAGATCGTTTGTTTTACTTGGCTTTTTTAATGATGGGAAATCACCAAATGACTTTTCTCTTATTGACTAACCCATCCGTGTTCCTTCTAAAGCCCTCTGCGTTACAGAGCCGCAGTGACTCTTTCGAAAAAATCCGTACCTGTTCATTTGGCTACTAGCCGCATTTTGCGTATGTATTCATTGTTTTTCGGCCCTAGTAATAAGGGTACTCTGTTTGCCGGTGAATTTCCGGCCTACGGACGGCCATACGAAAACCACAGCCTAATAATAGCACTCTTACCTGGAAGTCCAGCCGGTTAGTTGGGCACGAGTCGTCCCCACACACCATGCCACAAGTCTCCGAGCAGATGGAGGCATCGTCATCACAAGTACAGCTCTGCTGCAACTTCAGCTGCGACGGTGTCAGCCGGGGCGGTTTCGAGGTGCTCTTTGGCACTCGTATTTTAACCTGAGATTTATTTCAGAGATACATGATGTATATACTACCCTTTATTGTATACCATTACAAGGAGATTTTTTTTATCTGTAGCGTTCGTGCAAGGTGTGATTGGCATATTTTTTCTTTGTCCTCACTGCTTTTGATTGCCAACACATACAACATAAGCTCCCAAGCTTCCCGGTATATGCTGCTTATATGATGTTTTCTCCTCACTACTATTTATATATATGTATACACCCGCGTACATAAATATAGTTTTTTTTTTTTTAAAGATTGACGTCGGTCTACCCATTTTTGAGTTTTTGCAAGAGTAACGAGCAGCCATAGTTTTTTTTTTGTATATTTTAATATACAAAAAAAAAAAACTATGGCTGCTCGTCATAAAGGTCTAGCAAATAAAAAAATCTAATCTTATTAGGTCGAGATATTATATAAGTACTAAAAATAAAGTAAGTACAAATGCATGTCTGCAGCTTAGACGTGGTAGGCATATCCAAGGAATAAGAAAACTTACTTCATTGCCATTAAAAATGGCACTTATTTCTTCAAAAGGCTTTTTAGCTTTAGGCGGTGGAGGTGGTGGTGTCTTGGGTTTCTCAGGAGCCTTAGCTGCTGCCTTTGGTTTTGGAGCCATTGCTCGTATACTATTTACTTTCTATCCCTGTCTAGCCTTTTCCCAACTATGTTGGGGTCGGGCACCTGTCTAACCGGATGCAGCTTTATATTATTTTATTTTCTATATACAACAAAATAAATTTAGAATCGATTAATTCATGAGGAATTTTGAAAGCCCATTTGAAAGATCGCTTGTCTGTTTGCTTTGATAGATGTCATCATGGTGTCATCTATATAGTGTCTTCTATTTTTCCTCTTTATGGTTCCATTAGGAACTTAAAATGTTTTATAAAAAAATAATATTTAAAATCCGTAGCTTTATGGCGAAAACGGAACTCTTGAAATTATGCTATCCTCCATTACCTTGATGACAAGAATACTAGTATTATATATAGTATTTTGAAGAAAGTTGATGAATAAAAGTGTGTTCTATGTCACTTTTCACTTTTGAAAAATTGCCACCGAGATGCGAATGCGGACATTGCTTAAAAAATAGTGGAATTGACCGCTTCACCGGCATTGGCTAGACCGTTAGCCAAGTTACTAAAAAGTCATTAAGCACATAAGAGAGTGATAGCATAGAATCGAATCTCATAATTGGTCAAATTTATGATGTTTATTCACAGAAATATGAAGCACTAGCAGCGCCCCGCGGTTTTACCCGCGTAGTTTCCGTTTCCGTGGGATTATGGGGATAAAATATAGCCCTGAGTAACAAAGTATGTTACTGAGGGTGAGTGTAGCTTTCTAATGGTGCAAGATTTTTTTAAATCGGTCCAGTAGTTTTTGTGTTTATACGTTACATACAAAAATACAAATCTTTCCTGTTTATAATATTAGTATAGATATATAGTATATCATAGTATATATAGTATAGATGGAATAAAACTTATTTGTACAGTCGGAAAGATGAATGGTGTGCAGGCTTTCACCGCCTGTTAGCATATACCTAAGTTAAAAACATCTGATGGAGAAAATTCTTGCTTGATATGATCGACCAGAAGCCGTCGCAGTAAGCCAACCGCTATCAATAGATACATGATAACTATATTAAAAAAATTCCACAACCAGCAAGTCATACATACAAAAAGGTGTTCTCCCAAGTACCATAGAAGTGGTAGTAGGTACTTCGATATTACTTGGTAGAACACATTTTATTGGGATTAATCGAGTTTAATTTTTCAACCTGTGCCAAAATCAGGTACCTTTTTAGAAAGCTTATTAAACAAGGAAGCGTCTTCTGTAATGTATACGTAAAGTGCTATACATTACAATAACTGCCTCTTTAACAAAGAGTAGTTTCAGGCAATTTTTCATAGTTTGAACTACAAGACGTTTCATTTCCAAAATTATGGCTATTTCTTATAAATTGATCTATAAGGGATTCATTCGTTCAAGAGTTATCCGAAAGGTATCAATCAAAACTTCTCATAATTTGCAGTATTTGGTCGTGAGGCAGAAAACGTAAAAAAACTGAAAAACTTCGATATCATAACATATTTCAAGGAACGCACCAATTTAATTACCAATCACCCTATATATCTGTCGCTGCCAAATTGGCTGCCTTGCCATTTCTTTATAGGCTGCTGTACGCTTGCTTAGGCCGTTTATAGTTTAAGGTAACCGTCCGAAGAATATATAATTGTAAATTATAAACAACACTCAATTTCAACAAACCATTAGAATCTAAAAATTTCATCAGAATAATAAACAAAAACAAACAAGCAACATAAAATAAAATAAATTAAACAAAAAATAAATATATTTAAATTTAACAACAACAATTCTTTTATAACATAAGTCTGCCGCGTTTAGATGTCAGCGATAAATGATTTATATTACTTACCTATCATTTATCATTTATTGGTAAAGAGTTTTAGTACTTTATTAAGTTGGTTATAGAGTTGTGTCGTTTAGCTAAGGAAGTTCTGTGCGACTGGACCTTCAGAAATCTGTGCTCGTTCCAGTTTTTTCAGTTGCCAGGCAGTCACAGATTGAGGAAGATCAACAAGTATGAGCTTTGAGTATAAGAGAAGGCGGTGGGTGAATTTACTTGATATAGATCAGGAAAAGCGTAGAGCCCAGTATACTACCTTGCGGTCCATAGTATATGAACAGAATGGATTTCTTTGATCTTAGTTAAAATTATATTTTTTCTAGTTTGTTATCTTCTGTATACCAATCTATTAGAATTCAAAGGTAAAAAACCAAAGATTACTGGTGTACAATATGAATGTGCTGTGATTTTTACAAATAAATGACCCAAAAACAAAACTGTATGTAATTTCGTACGTACTTCCCTCTCTTTGAGGCGCGCGTGGAACACGACGCGGACGCGCCGTCGACCTGGGCCTGGTTGCTTTCATTTAAAATGTGCATTATATGAAATGTTCATTTTACTATATAAAATTAGGTAAAATGCAATTCAATATATTATTTGATCGCTTTTTTAATAGAATATTAAATGAAATTAGGTTATCTGATCATAATAACTTCTAAGTCTTCAATTTATTTCTAACAACAGCTCTGTTCACAGACATTGTTGACATTTTTTCAGTAGATTGATCTGGGACTATGCCAATATGTTGTTACGAGTATTATATAAGTAATTGAACGTGAACTACTTTTGGAGTCGTCGACTCATTCACGTGAGCAATCAGGAAATTCGTAATCCAATAAAAAGGTCTCGTTTCATTAGAAAAGGTGACAGTTTGAGAGTATTAGTTATGCAATAAGTCTTTTTGGTTTTTATTTTATCTGCCTAGACCTTATAGACGGACACAATTATAAAGTTGTCGATTTCGACAACGGCTACGTCATGACACTATTTCCTTACGTGTAATAAATTCGTTCTGGCGAGTCAAAATAAGCCCTAATTTGACTCGCCAGATCGAATTCGGTTTTAATTTCCCGGTCACAGCTAAGGCAATACACCTTTCCGTCAGAATTAAGAAGTATTGGGCTGGGGCAGAATGGCGGATGTGTTGAAGGTTTTGGACTGGATAAAGCTTGGCTGTCAATGGCGGGTATACCACTTATCTTATCAATTTGCTGTCTATGTAGCCCCTCAGTACAATGCTCAGTAGCCTGCAGCTCAATGATGACCTCGGTAGACTACCGCAGAGGTGGTTCTTAAAATGAACATAGACAAATCCTAGGTCCATGGTAACACCCAAATAGCACCCACTCCTCTCAAAATCGGAGATTCGACACTCCTAGTTGTAGATGAGTACGTCTAACTGGGACAAACGGTGTAGTTACGTAAGTTTTACTTCGACTTCGAACCTATCGATGCATTTTCGCCATCCGCAGGCCCGCGCCTGCTATAGGCCGGGAATCACCGTGAGGCTCTTGACGCCTGGGGCGTAGGTATTGTTCTGTTGCGGCGGCTAGGGTGTGAGGTCCGCCTCCTCCTTTGCTAGCACATCTTTTTGAGTGAAGAAGATGACTGGTTCCCATGATTCCTCGCTAGGGCCGGGAGCGAGAGATCGCCGCTGCCGATCGCCTCGACGAGGATATGGTTATTATATTTCCGCAGCCAGCAGGAGCGAAAGCTCAGCAGGTTTTGATGATGCCATAAATAGACATTTTGATTCAGATGTAGCCATAAGATTATTCTGAACCAGTCTACAGAGTGGCTCGTCCCACCGTCACTGGGATGATGGATAGTCCGGTGGATTTAGATTCGGGCAAACGAGTCTCCAAGCATCCATAGCCTCAGAAGCACGGCACATCAAAATCAGTCAGTGAGGAAGCTATGATATTCCTGAGCCAGTTCTCGATAGTGGCAATATCAAATTGTACGAGAGGCGTGCAATATAGACATAACCGTTCCGCATGACGAGAACCTCGTGAAAGCTGAGAAAGATAAGCAAATTAAATATCTTGATTTGGCTCGCGAGGTTGTCGATATGTAGGCTGTGGATTCAGCAATCATTGTATCGACAGTCGTTTCAGCCAATGGTTTAATAGCTAAGAGCCTCGACCAACACCTTAGAAGGCTCTCGTTAGGCAGCTGGATCAAGGGCTTGATCCGTAGCTTGAACCCTGTACCCGATAGCGGTGGGCTACTATTTTTTATATTTTTAAATATATTGTATTTTAATATTTAAAAATGTAATTTATATGTCTCTAAGTAATGAATAAAGGAAATAATAATACCCAATGCAATGAGGAATTGAGGAGTATTTTCCGAGAGCACAGCTCCACGCCGCCTGGGCTTAGATCCTGTCTACCTCGTTTGCCTCTGCATAAGAAAAACAGGGTGCTGGTGTGTGCTCTAGATTCGCAGCTTGCAAGTTGTTTTGATAGCAGCGAAGACCTCACCGATACTCATTCTATCTTGTACTGTGCGGCTGAAGCAGCATGTCGTCTAGCTCATGTCAAATTTCCTAACAATGACAGAGCTATACTGCCAGCTGTACCAGTTTGGCAGCGCAGAATCGAGCGTCGTATCGATGAGGCTAGAGCACTCATCGGCAAACTAATCTGCTTCAGAGAAGGCAATACTCGCCCTAGAGTGATACGCTTTGTGAGGCGGGCATTCTCGGGGACTGATATAAATCCTCGGGATTATCTGTCTTGCGTCATAGAGCGTATCGACTTCCTGAAGCAGAAAATCTATGCATGGGGAAGCCGTATATATCGGTACAAGCGGCGAGTGGAGCGATACATTCAGAATCGCACATTCCAAAACAATGATGCAATGATAGGTGGATATATTGGGCTTGGGAGCGACCGGACCAAGGTTTGACTGATACGCGCCTACTGGATGATGACGCCATGTGTTCATTCTGGTGCAACATCTGGTCGGTGCCTGTCAGTTATATCGAAGGTGATTGAAGGACTAGGGTGGTCGAACGCGCATGCGATCTGATACCAGAAATGGGGCAATTAACATCAGCCCCCAATATGTAGCTCGTGCAGTCCGTCCGTTGCTTAACTGGAGATCTCCAGGGCCTGACGGGCTGCATAATTTTTGGATCAAGTGATTCAAGGACCGAGCCCTGTGGCACCCCCGGCAGGTATGCAGAGAAGATCTCGCGCTACGTTGCTTAACTTGAAACATTCTCTCATTCAGATAAGACTTCATCAGAAGATAGAACGATTGTGGAAGGGTTTTTTATTTTATTTTATACAGTAGGCCTTTATGCCAAACTCGGTTGAACGCCTGTTGGACTTCAATGAAAGCTGCTGAGCAATACTCCTTCCTCTCATGGCATTGCCTGATCGTGTGGTAGACTCTATGCACTTGTTCCTCGGTGGAATGATCTTTGCGAAACCCGAATTGGTGATTAGGTATAACATCATTTTCATCGAGATGCGGTTTTAACCTGGTCAAGAAAACTCTTTCCCACAACTTCGACAACAATGGTGTGAGGCTATTTGGTCGGTATGAAGTCACTTCATTGATCGGTTTGCCATGCTTGTGGATCATCACTATCTGCGATATTTTCCAGAGGGATGGAAAGTAGAAAACTCGTAGGGTTGTATTAAAAAGATTTGTTAGAAAGACAATGCTCTTCCTGGGCAACTCTTTCAGTATCTTTGGTGTGATTAAGTCAAAGCCGGGGGCTTTATTTAGTGTCAGATTTGAGATTTCCTTGGCTAACTCTCTTGGAGATGTTGGTCGCAAAGTAACATTCGGTTGGGTCTCTAGATTTAGAAATACATCTATTTCTGGGTCATCAGGGACATCACTTTCATTAGGCTTGAATACGTTGGCTAGATGGGTTGCAAATACTTCAGCTTTTTCTGAATCAGTACGTGCCCACGAGTTGCCTGATCTGATTGGAGGGAAGCATTGTTGGGGTTGAGTAATTGACTTTGTGGCTTTCCAAAGAGAATGGTGGCCGCTTGTATTTGGAGACAGCATTTCTAGTTTCCTTTTAAGAGACTCGTTTTCAACTTCTGCAAGGGTTTTCTTTAGTTCAGCAATCGCACGATTGAGTCTGGTTTTATCTTCTCTGTTGCGGGAGAGCTGCCATACCCTACGCAGTCTACGTTTTTCCAATATTTTATTTCGAATCTCGACTGGTATTGGTAATCTGCGGGATGTCTGATATGTAACATTGTATGTTTGTTAACGCACCCACGACATTGGAGAAATTCCTAGTGTGGGGCAACGTTTAAAAAAAAAAAAAATAAGACTACACACGCGACGGAAACTTAAAAAATGGAGTAACTTCTCCCGTTTTCCCAACATTTCCCTTCACTGCTCTGCTCCTATTGATTGTAGCGTGATGAAAAGTATACTATAACCTGCCCAGGAGTATGAAGAATAATTGCACCAAGTTTCGCTAAAAACCGTCGAGCAGTTTTTGTTTCTATAAAGAACATACAGACAGACAGACAGACAAAAATTTTACTGATTGCATTTTTGGCACCAGTATCGATCACTAATCACCCCCTGATAGTTATTTTGAAAATATATTCCCTGTACAGAATTGACCTCTCTACAGATTTATTATAGTTTAAATTGGTATCTCTGGTGTCGCCATCTGCGGTGACATTAAGTAACGAATAGTTTACGGATTGCGATAACAGATGTCACATTTTGGAAAAAAGGACCCAAATCTGAATTATAATTATGGAATTATCCTACCCCTAGTTCAACAGCTAGTTATTAAAGTAGTGTAGTATCTATATTCAACAGCACGCCACAGCACGCTGCCCGCCACCGCGCGATGCTGCGAGTGCATACCATGGTGAAAAGGCAAACAGTAACAGTCGATAATCGACAATAATCGATATAAGTAACGATTTATTTTTAACCTTTATTCATGCAAGATACAGAGTCCTTTGTCACTTTGTTTTGCATTTTAATGAGGATGTTACAGATTTTTATTTATTTTTTTCATCGTGAATAGTTATCAGCTAAACTACGAACGAAAAAAAGTCGTAAATCCAACGCTTATATTAGGTCGGCAATGAGGACAGCAAACGTACGCTCCGACAGCAAAATGAAAATATTGCCTGTTCCCTATTTTCAAAGCTTAGCGGAAGGGCGCGCGTAGCGGAATAACTATGAAAAAAAAGTTGTTTTTCTATAATAATTGAAGCGATGGATGTGTGGCAAGGATTCCAATGGCTGCATGCTAAGTGTGATGTATGAATAAGAGGATAAGAGCATAAATGGGAGGTACGCACGTCAACATTTACATTACCTAAATTTTTTTTTTGAATGGCAATGTTTGTATACTGCCATTATCTTATGGCAGCACTGTTTCCTCTTTTAAGTTGTCATTAGTCTATGAGCATAGTCTATGTTGGTCTATGAATTTGACAATCAATTTATCAATGAATTATAATTAGGTAGTTCGATCGAACGCCTTTTTCTAATAACATAAATAAAGCACCCAAACAAAACAAGTACAGACTTCTCAGTGGTGACGAGAATAAAAAAGATTTAGTTGGAAACTTACCTAAAAGAAGAAAAGGTCGTGAATTTAAAAATGTCGGTGGGATCTATAAATGAATACGACCTGGACACGGGTAATTGGAGCCAATATATAGAAAGATTAGAAATGTTTTTTAAAGTAAATAAAGTAGAACAAGATATGTGGTTACCAACTTTAATAGCTGTCGTGGGGGATGAGACGTATGAACTGATGTGTACCCTATGTGCCCCAAATAAACCAATAGAATTATCTTTCCAAAATGTGGTCGAAATTCTAAACAAACATCTGCAAGCTAAACTTTCGGTCATGGCTGAAAGATATAAATTCAGACAAAGAAAGCAGAACGAAAAGGAAAATGTGATGCAGTATTTAATGGCTCTTATAAATTTATCCGTAACGTGTGCGTTTGTAGATGACTTGGAAGATAATTTGCGGGACCAGTTTGTTTGCGGACTCAAGAGCGATATAACTAGGCAAAGACTTTTTCTAGAAAGCAACCTCACGTTGGCAGGGGCAATGCAATTAGCGTGCGAGATGGAAAATGCGGAGCAAGATATAGCCCGAAAACTGCTCGCGGGGATATTACAGCAAAAACGGGTGCGGGAGCAGACCGAACGTAGCGAGCGTGCCGCCGATTCAGTATGCAGTAAGTGCAAATTTATTGGTCATATTAGGAGCATATGTCCTCAATCAGGATCGAACAAAAGGAGAGCAAGTAGCAGTTCTATAGGCCACATTAAAGTCGCCAGAAACGAGTAACCAGTAGAAGAAAAAATTTCACAGAAAAGAAACATTAGAAAAGGTGTTTCAAAGAAAAAAAATAAAATTATAAGTAGATGCTAGTAAGTGTCTTCTCATCGTCAGATACTTATTTAGGATAAAATTATAACCAAAGATATTTTAGAGTAGAAAAAGTGTAATGTAAAATACTCAGGCTATATGATATATTACTGAGCTGTAATTCTTTCTTATTAATATATTACTCAACTTTTGTGCTAATGTTAAACAGAATATGAGTAAGTTAAGTTGGTAATTGTTACGGAATTTGTTCGAAAGAGTCGCCACTGCCTGGGAACGCAAAGGGCACTAGGAGGAACACAAGTGGGTTTTAGTCAGTAAGTCTGACACTCCCTTCCGCCCTATCCAAAAAAAAAGAAAGGTATGTGATGATAGATGAGGTCAAATATTTAGGATAACCAAAGATGGATTAACCGTATGTATGCAACATGGGACTCAATAGGGAACAACAAGAGTACTGCGGGCAGCTGAAGAGTTAATAAAGTGACAAATAAACAAGCCAGAATATGTCACTGGGTAGAGTTCTATCTTAGGATTATTGAACTTTCAACTATGTTAAATTTGTGGGAACAATAAAAAAAATGTTGGAGAAAAAATGGAGCTGATTTGTGGTACTGTGGACATGGAAATATATAAAAAAAAAAACCATTTGTTTTTATATTAGTGCGCCACGATGGGTACTTCTAGTAGAATAAAGTGGCCCCATTGTTCCATATTCTAATCTAAGAGGAGTGGGCTGGAGACAAGTCGTGTCCCTTGGCTAGTCTTTTGGGGTTAAATTTGACTTTGAGTCTTCTCCTCACTGTAGTCGCTGACAGCAGCCTCCCTCAAACTTCTCTTGAGTTGCTGCTGGACATCCAAGAAAGTCAGATGTCGATAACAGAGAGAAGAGGTGACACTAAATCAGTTGTCTCTCGCCGAAGTGCATTGCTGTTGTCCAGATCCTGGCTTCCGGACCATGTTTCCAGTTTCCCTGAACCTCTTGTATGTATGCCTTCGAAGCACAACACTGGCCAGATGAAGCTGTCAAGCGATAGTACCCTGAGACAACCCATACTAGATGAGGATGATGACTGAAGCGGGTTCAATAGGTGTGGTTTTTTTATAGATTCAGTCTTCTGGGTGACATGAAAAAGTGGGCATTTATGAAATTGCTTATCAGTTTGATCCTACTTTTCATAGGCATTTTATATGTGAAAAAAAAAAGTGGTCTTTTATTCTTACGTTCTATGACATATGACGTAAGGTTATGTATGGGTAATTTTCGCGAAATTACGAAATTCGGTATCTTAAAATTACAAAAAATATTGAAATTATTTGATATTTTTTTTGTATGTGAATTTGATAGTCCTAATTTTACTAGAATTTAATTATTTAGTGGTCTCAAAAATGATCGCGATTTATGAAAGTTATGAGGATATTAAAAAAATCAAAGTGAGGGAAACAAATTATTGACAATTATGGTGAGGGAATGATAATTACAGACAAGTCTTTCCTTTCCTTTCTGGCGTTTTGAATAAAATAAGTTTTCTTTCAAAGATATCTTTTTATTAAATGAAATTTTGTTGAACAATGAGTAAGATCAATGAGTAATTCCAGTAAATCACAAAATTATTGCAGCACTTTGGCATAACTCTAATTTTAACTTACTTTTGTTTATTATTTAAATAACAATGACAACAAAATTCGAACTTAAAGATTCATCTTACAGCATTTTTATCAACATAAAAACGTCATATTTTAAATTTTAGTCTCATATAGGATGCTGATAAGCAATAATGTGTTAACCCTCATAAACTTGATTTTGAGATAATGGCGTCTTAAGATGTTAAACCAATTCTTATAAAGTTTGCTTGACAAAATATGTGCTTACTATTATTTTTTTTGTTTAATAAAAGGAATAATGGATTAGAAATAGTTTACTATTACAAAAAGACAACAAGGTAGTATATTCTTCCAAAAAAATGAGGTAGTTGCATATTGCAAAATATGGAACACATTGTAATATTTGAAACATCAAATTAAGGAACATAACACTGTTTTGCTAAATGCCAGTACCAGGATTGAGTGACAATGAATGCATGTTGAGGAACATAAATGAATATTGATAAATGCATGTTATCATTTATATAGTTTGGCAAATTGTTTTAAGTAAGTAAAACTCTTAAGATATTAATTTAAACTTTTATTAATATGAAAAATACAAGAACATAAACATTTTAAACAAATCATCCTTCAAATGTAATAAGAAACAGAATTGAATATATTTTTCTTCTTCTTTCAAGATTTTTTTTTCCTCTGAATCATCTTTTTTCAACAAAATATTATATGTATTAATATACGTATAATATTTTGTTGAAATAAGAATATACATATTATAGTTACCTACTTATATTATATGTCAACAATATTTTTTCTTAATATTTTGTTACATAATTTGTCTGAGATATTATAAAATCACTTTCACTTAGACAACTAATATCATTTTACAAAAGTCAGGTACATGTTTAAGAGCTTTGTTTTTTGAGATCCTTAGTTTATAAAGTATTAATATAAAATTAACTTGCAACTTACAATTAAAAGTTTTTCCAGAATAATGTTAATAATCAAAATGACTAACCTACTTATTTTGAACTTAATGTACGCTATTCAGTCTCATTGTAAAATCACTTTGCTTTAATCTTCTTTAAACATCCCTCGTACTAACGGAACTACTATAACTAAGGAAACAGCAGAGGCTACCGTAGTAAGTAAATAATAAAGTATTTAATCTTCAATACAATTTTCTTCTATATCAAAGTCAACAGAATTTCCCAATCCTTCAGTATCATCAATAAAATCACTCGAAGCAGCATTCCTCAAGAAACTATAAAAGCCTTTTGCATCTGTTGGAATGAGCTTTAACAATTCTTTTAGGTCTTGAATTTTTGCAGTAGATAGTTCACGACCAGTCGGATATAGGATAGGAAGGTATATAGCGAAATTCGACTTCTGTTTGCGACCCTTTCCACCTCTTGATATATCAATCACTTGAGGTTCCTCCTCAAGTTTTGATTTCATGAAAAGTTTTAATGGTTCATCACGGCGTAATTCTACTTCAAAAGTTGAAAGCCAGGATATCTTTTGTTTATTTTCATCACATTTTCGATTTGTAATCATATTTTGTAAAGGTGTTACCGATTTAAAATCATCTTTTTGAAGCCTAGTGACTACAAACTTGTTCTTGCGGCGGCAACTCTGCATAACAGAAATATAATCTTCTGCAGTATATAAACGTATCTGTGATTTCAAAGCACATTCTACGTCTCCGAATTCCGAGTCATTCGGAAGATAAGTATGTCCCGGCTGAAGGAATCTAATCGTTATTTTTTGTAGGGTTGCATGGCTATGTAAAATATGTAAAAGCATCAGCATCATTTTGATGCTTCTATTTTGTCCGCCACATGAATCAGCCCAAATCCCAATCTTTGTAGAAAGTAAGCCTAAATCTAGAAAAACTTACGTAATTCTCATATTTTTCTTTATAAAGATCATAAATGATGGACAAGTTCAAATTTGGAGCCAAAAATGTTGCTGATGTGCTATCTCTACAGTAATGAGAAGAATACTTAGGTAAACTTTCTATAAATTGCTTTATTTGCAGCAATTGTTCTTCATCGATAGCATTTCTGCCTCCAGATTTAACACCCCTTTTATCAATAATAGGCGCCTGCTCTCTAAATTTCTTAAGGGCTACATCAATTCTTGATTGACTAATGCCAAGAGTAATTAAAAAAGCTTTTTTACAGACTGGAGTATTACAAATTTTGTATTTTCTACTAAAAGCTCGCTTGGAATGTATAGAATAGGATCTGTTTTTTTTAACTTCAATTACGCTACCCTGTAATATCGCGCACCTAGCTTCATAAGAACCAGAACTCCAGAATTTTTCAAATTCCTTTGTACGTTGATCTATAGATATTTTCTCTGTACACTTCAAAGGGCATTTACAATCACTACTGTTAAACTCTTTCGCACAAACCTTTTTCCCTTTCGCACTAAAGTAATCCTCATTGTTATTTGCTTTCTTTTTTCTTATGCTGCTGTTCTGGTCAGCAAATTTTCTCTTGCGTCCTTTTTTAGGTCTGCCATTGTATGATGATGACGGCTGTTCAGATTCATCGTCGTTGATTTCCGGTATATAATCAGGGTCTTCTGTGTTGATACAATTATTCTCATTAGTGGAATTTATAGCATTAACAGTAACTTCTACATGTTCTTCATCAATCGTTTGGGGAGGGTGACTTTCTTCAATAGGACTAGAAATATTATCATACAGATTCCTATCATCAATTGCATTTGTACTATTTTCATAATTTGTATCAGCTAATATCTCAAGTGGTTCATTTTTACCTTCTTCACTAACTTTGGAATTTTTTTCTCTGTATAAATCTGTAACTATTTCAGTTTGGTCCTTATTATTATTTAGTTCATCGTTTACAAACTGCAGTCTTCGTTCATCAATGGACGAGAATAAAAGATTGATTGCATCTGATGAGGTTGAGGGAATTATCTCCGTATCATTAGACACAGGTACAATGTTTATGTTTGAATGATCCAGTAATTCAATAATTACTGGTGAAATGCTCTCCAACGAAAAATTATCTGGTAGTTCGTCATAAGTAAACGGACTATTACACCTGGTCTTTTGTAATCCGACAGAATGGTGTAAATCTAGATCAGTACTTCTATCAAGTTCAGGGATATCTTGAGGTTTATTTGAGCCGGCAGATTTATCATTTTCATTAAAAACTTCTTTTGTACTAGATTTCGCAAGATTAACCAGTAATTTTCCCCTTGATCTTGGCGGTGACATCACTCTACAACAAAATAGAAATACTCTTTTTGATTGGGATTATCAGATCTACGAATAAGAAAGGGTTTTCAATACAATATCAAGATACTTAACATATAAACTATCTCTCATAAAAAGCTAACCAACATTCAGTAATAATATGTCAAGCACTTTAAAATGTACTATAAGCTTCGTTAAATGCCCTTTCATTGTTTAGCAACAATGTGATATGCTGTATAGTACGACATACCGTATTGTGTTGTGTTTAGCAATAATGAGTTAAGTGATTTATCCTATTTATTTGTGACCAAAAGTTACAGTAAATCAATCTGATCGGACCAAATTATATTATTTTAGCATAAAAAAGAACTTTAAAGTTGAAATATACCTACACAATTATTTAAATAATGATTCCTTGTCTAATTTAAACCGGTAACATAACCTATAAACGAATTACTCATGAAAATCTTAATTTAACAATAATTACCGACTTACCTTGACGACTCCAACATGGATTGGTTACAGTTCACTAAAACATGGGTTTATTGAAGTAATTTAGTACTTAAAATGGTAATATAACTTTAGAATTTCATTATTTAAGAAGAGCTCGTTGTTTGGAGCAGCGCGAAACTACTGACTGGCATTTAGCAATACTGTGTCAAGCTTCATAACATATTTTTCGTTAGGAGAAATGTCACTATTTTGAATTTCGACGACGTTAAGGAACTTAAAGGATTATTGATAAAAATTGTATACGTGATTCACGATTTGTTTTATGATATAAACCCAGTTTTTACGTACTTTTATGTTTTATATGACTTGAATCACTTTTGTAGAATGTTAAATACGTGATGCATTATAAAAATATATCAAAACCTTTGAATTTGACTTTCTGTGGGTTGACACATTATTGCTTATCAGCATCCAATAACATTCATTTCTTTGTTGGATTTTTATATAAACTTCAAGGACAAGAATTTCGGAATTTCGTGAGAATTACACTTGTATTGAGAGATACGTATGGTTAGATTAAGAGGTTGAAAGCAAGCAAAATTAGCAAGCATATTAATCAGATAAGGCATTCACGTAGGTTCCTGGTTTGCCCTGTCGGTACGACAGAGCGGAGTTCTATAGAGGCGAAGCCTTATTAGGTGACCGCGATGACACCGGGCCCAAACCCTGAAAAAATGCAAAAGGTTGAGCTGCAGGGTCTTGGGACCGGGGAGTTAAGTCCTAGCCGGGCCGAAATGCTGATGCGTTGCAGTCCAGAGTCCAGTAGTGTACTTAATTTATTTAGATGATTGACTGTACTACTTAATCATGGGTGGTGACGAGATGACATGGCAGGTGCATTGGTGCACTTGTACGACAGCCAAAAATATATCACGATGTATGGTTTATTTTTAATTTTAGGTAAGTTTGTGATATACTAGTTTATTGTAAGAAATAAGTGAGCCTAAATGAATATAGTTTAAGTTGTTTATGATAAGTAATTAAGTTTTAAATGAGAATAATTACCTATGTATATTAGATAAAACATTCCCTTTTATACAAATATAGAATTATGATCTTACTTGTTTCACTACTTATGGGTATACAAATACTATTTTTAGATGCAAGAATTTGTGTGATTCTTTATGCAATTCGTTTTGTTTTTACATGCTTTATTTGCTATCAGTTTTTAGGTACTTATGAGGATAATTTTGTATTATTTAGGCTCCAGAATCGTAAGGTATTGGACGTAGGATATAATATAAACTATTTGCCATTAATCTCAAGTAGACAAGATAGTAAAATGGCAACATTAGTCTTATTGCCAGCATTTATCTCTTTTATAATGTCTTCGTTAGTTCTGCAATAAATGTGTCAGCTTACTCACGCCTTTTATTTACATCCAAGAACCAAACTACAGCCTCCTTACTATGTAGGTATGCTTGACGTCCGTGATTCCCATCGTTGCTATCGCTTCCTTTGGTAAATAAATAATAATATAATAATATAATATAATATTGTTTATTTATAAAAGAGGGCACATAAGTATACAATAAAATATCTTACATTTTTTAAAGAACACGGTTACATATTTGCCTGAACTAGGTTGAACCTGTGTTTCAGGCTATATAGTGCTTAAACTAAGTAAAATAATAAATTAACAACGAATCAATAACCATATAAAAAAAAAAATAATAAATAAGTATTCAATTAGTACTTATTGAAACTGGATGCGAGAAGCCGAAAATAGATCTAAGTGGTGTGCAATTGGAGAGGCCTATGTCCAGCAGGGGACTGCAACAGGCTGTTGATGGTACCTATTAGTGTCCCAATATAGTTCGAGTAGAGTATTTTTTGCTATGGATGTAAACAGTAAAGTAGACACGGTATCCACTTGAATGCATGCGGGTCAATATCATGCGGGGATGCGAGACGACATGCGGTAGAAGAAGCACTTCGGTGCATCCATCAAATGCAGTTACAGAACAGCGTGATTTAGTACGAGTTTGACATACCCCGGAGTGGATGGCAGCCAATAAAAAAGTGGTAGCGGGCTTTGTAAAGTTAAGGCACCATATTTCCTAGTACTTCGTTACCTCTATTGAGATTGGCTATAGTAGCTGAAATTCGTTCTGGAGGATTATAATTATCCTTCACTCTCGACGAACATGTACATACGTATGAGTGCTTATTTACTAGTTGACTTGCACAATTTCGTCTGCGCCACTTAAGAGAGGAGAGAAAAAAATAACCCTGATTTTGCAAAAGTTTTTATTGATGCTCCGCCCCTATTGGTCGTAGCGTGGTATTATGTAGCCTTCCTCGATAAATCGGCTAGGCAACACACTATAGTTCCTGAGATTAGCACTCCCAACCAAGCTAACAAACTCTTCAGCTTTATAATATTAGTATAAAAGTAGATAAGGCCTCATCCGACCAGAGGGGCGCCGGTGATGTGCTTGCCTAGGGCAATAGATCCGCCTCTGAATATTTGGTACCTACACATCTTTAGTGCTGATGACAATACAATGTAATATTCAATATCATTGTAAATCCAAGATGGCGGTAACTGTAACTGTGATAGAAGGTACTTCTTTGCCTTGAGACTGGTATTTTCTGACTTCTGATAATCCGTAACGACTGCCAAAGACCTACAAATAACAGCCGGAACAAACAACTTAACATGTTTTTCGAGGCACGAAGGAGTCTCGGTATGTGTTACCGATATATTGGCCAAACACGTAATCTTTATGATCAAACTCGTAATCTTAATGATCAAACTTATTAAGCTACGAGCTGTTAATTAAATTTTCTCTTTCCTGATTCAGTACTAAATATCGATTAAAAAAACGATTAATATTACTCGAAGTTAATACTGAAGTCTGAACAGATCTAATGTCTGGAATAACAAAAAATACACCGATACTTTGCGAAAAAAATTCCATTTTAAGCATGCCATCAGCAGCCAAATCTAGAAGACATTCTTTCATATTTGTGGTGACATCAGCATCTATCGATTTGTCCAAAAAGGTTTTAGGGCGGCGCGGCGTCACCGATGTAGTTTAGTAGCCTGCGCGAGTTGGTGTCCAAGTTAAGTCGCACATATCAACTTACCTCGTACTTACTTTCAAAATTCTCGCGCTTCTTGCAGAGTGTAGATCTGAATAATAGATGAATGTAGGTACCAAAATAGAAAAATATCTTTATCGTAGTCTTTTAACAAAATTATTTTTCTGTCTTTCTATGACGATGCTAGAGTCAATTATGTTAATTTTATTGATGACGTTCAAAAGTGCCGTTAAAGGCCTAATTGAAATAAACGTTTTGCCGTTTATGACACAAGGGGGTCGCCAGAATTTCCCAACTTGTAAAGAGGTCGCGAAATCTAAATGATTGAAAAACACTGACCTAGTACAATAAATTTAGCTTCTTATAGAGAGAATTTACTGTATTTTTTTTATTAAACCATAAATTTAAATTTAGTAGAGTAAAAAGGTAGGAAGGCGGAAAGACTCATAGGGCATCGGAAAATTCGTCCACATCGCTGTTAATGGGAAAAGTACCCAGAACACAGGCAGCATTGCTACGATGAATGGCAATGCTGATTCGTTGACCAAAGAAAAGGCCAGCCTTCTAGTCACATGAAGAGTCGACTAACTGCTTACTGATTTCGCGAAAAAGTCGATGAGCACTCGGACCCTAGTGTTTCAACCCGAAACTAGCTCAAATACATAACTCCCAATAAGGTTGTTTTATTTGCGCCGTTTGAGATTTTCTGCACCTACCGCAGCCGCCCCAGCACAACCCGCCGTGCTAAGAAAATGGGATGGCGCAAGGGTCGACACATATTGCATCCCACACCAAAGGCCTACCCACCTTCCAAGTCATTATGGTCATCCCATCTGGCCTCTTCCCATCGGTTCGCGCCAAGCCATTTAGTTCTAATACAGTTGGCATACCGGCTGACAAGAGCCCGCCGGCTGATGTCATTTATGACATCCATTGCTTTGTTGTTTTATGATTGCCATGGTGTCCGAGGCTGTCAACTACTTCACCACATTGGCAGCGATGTGAAGATCCGCTAGAAGCACCCAGACGCAAACATGTAGCGATCCGGAAGGTGGTGTCACTCAGCATAGTACCTACCTATGTTGGGTGACGGTAGTCCTGTAGCCAAAAGCCCACAGCCAGCAGGCGGGCACGCTCAGCAGTGTTGATTGACGTATTTAAGACGTTATTCCGTATCACATACAAAGCGGCCCGTCCCACTGGCTCTGGCAAGATGGGTTCTCGGGCAACGCCGTACTCGTAAGCGTGAAAGGAAATAGGTACTATATTTATGCAAATGTTTTTGAATTCGAAGACTAATGGGCATGAGCTTAATATAAATAGGGCGATGAAAACACGATGAGTATAACTAATAGATCACTTTTCTGGTCTCTGTCATTCATTACAGTCTCGATATCAGCTACAATGAGCATTATCAGGAAGAGGAGTAGAATTCGTCATCAAGCTTTCAACCTTTCAATCATTATCTTTTTAATCCAGTAGATAAATAACGAGCTCTCTTCGTGTATAAGTCTTGGTTTTATATTTATTTTTTATAAAAACTAATACGAACCCAAAACACAATTCCAAAAAATTATACCATACTTGAAAGAAGAGAGTACTTATAGATGAAGTATTGATGGCGTATTTTCATTGTTTTTTAGGTTTCGCTCTTCTTGGCCGGCAGCAGGTGCAGGGTGGGGGGTCTGGATCACATTGCGTTTCTCTCGTATCTATGCGACAGGGTGGTTTCTTCTCGGGGTGCTTCGGCGTGACCAGCTCGAGTTCCATCTTGCAGCGCCGGTCCCCAGTAGGGCCCACTTTAGCGACCTGAGAATTGGGTTGACAATAAGTGATGGAAAAGAAATCGTTAAAACTTCCTCCTATTTTAGATTCTCTCGCGCTCGTTCACAGTATACAGACGTATTTATTACAATATTTAATTAACACAATAAATATAGTGTGACCTAGACTACTGCATTAATAATGTAATGCAGTTTCAAACTTTTGCCTAGAGTTGTTTTTGTGTATATAATGGAATCTTAGAAATAGTGAACTTTTATAAAATAATAATTATAATGGATAACAGCCCATGTATCCACTGTGGTCGAGTGTATCCCTCCAACTCGCCGGCGACGACCACGCAAAATCCTGCCCAATCAGTTGAAGTTGCGTCTACTTCCGAGATACAAAAATGGATGTCATCTATTGAGCAGCACTTTCGAGTTTTGCTCTATTGCCACGGATGGCAAACCTAACTCAGACCAGAAATTGAATATTTCCAACCTATGCCGCAAAATAGGATCTGGCACCTTGCAAGACTGCCATAGTCTTATAATATACATATGTAGCCCTGAAGCTGATAGCTGTTCCAGCATACAACATGGTGGATGACTTACAAGAATAGCGGAACTAGTCGGAACACATTTCGGAGCTCAATCCGACGATTAAGGACTCTCACTAGGTCTAGAAAGATAGTACTCATTATACAAAACTCACGAAGTGGCACAATTGTGTTTCTGTTTAGCCTCCTATCTTCAACCATTCACCCCTGATGGGTAACATTCACCCATTGTCTACGTAGATGTATGTATACATCTACGTAGACAATGGGTGAGAGTGGTAAATTGTAAATACCCGTAATTTTGATCCTACTCTCTCTCTATTTCAGTCTCAACTCAATATTGTTATCACAATTATCTTACCTTTAGAACAAAAACATCTTTTCTGGGATGCAAGACAGCCTGGGCAGGTCCCGGGGGTGGTACATTATTCGGTATTAAGTTACATAGCCATGGACAAGGAACTTTTTTTTTGTTTTTATGCGCTTGTGCACCTTTTTCACTCATTTTATTAGTTCACAAGCTTTTATTCTTAAATGTTGAATTGATTAACTTGGTAATTTAGATTATTGACAGTAAAACATCTGACAGAGTGTCATTGAGCTTATTAATGGTTTAAGATCTGTTTTTTTTTCTCGTACTGGTAAAATAAGTTTTTAGTGACCTCTGTAAGGTGAAGACAATCTCTTTCAGTGTGGATTATGGCGCATGCATGTTAATAAAGCCACACGCATCATTCGTGAGATGGTGAAGAAAGTAAGCCCCGCATACTGTGCGTGCGAGTTTTTAAGCCCTCAGTTTTCATCCATCTGTTTCACACTTGGCCAATTGTTACATACTGCGAAATGCATCGCGAAGTCATGAGGCACGTAACAATATATATATAACAAATGGTGACGCACACACTGGTTTAGCGTAGCGTGGTGGTAAGGGGCCATTCAAGTATTTCGGTAGCAGATTTTGTGACATTTTTGAGCGCCCCCTCCTCCTCAACAGCAAAAGTAAGCAAAAGGCTCTCACCCTCCTCTCCATGCTTACGTAAACATAAGTATTTTTGAATCTGTTCTGATTGCCTTATTGGTTCATGAAGCAGCAGTTAATAAATCTAGAAATAAGCAATTTACAGTCTGAAATTAGCTTATAGTGGTTCGCTATTAGGGCGTTGATAGCCCAGTGGGTAAGACCGCGCCGGGTTGACATGTGTTCAAACCAAAATCGACTAAAATCTGAAAAATGAAATAAATCAATGTTGCTGACGTAATCACATCCCGGATCCCCATCCCCCATGTCATCAAAAATATTTTCCATCACGTCAAAATAAAGTTCATGTCAAATTTCCGAAAAATGACAGAGCTCCACGACCAGCTGTACCAGCTTGGTAGTGCAGGATTGAGCTTCGTATTGGTGAGGCTAGAGCACTCATTGGCAAACTTATCTGCTTCAGGGAGTGCAACACTCGTCGTAGAGTGATGCGCTTTGTGAGGCGGGCGTTTTCGGGGACTGATAAAAGTTCTCGAGATTATCTGCCCCGCATCACAGAGCGTATAGACTTCCTGAAGCAAAAATCTATGCATAGGCAAACCGAATCGCATGATCGGATCCGATGGAATCGGATGATGATATGCATCATGCTATATGTTGTGCTATGTATTCATTTTGGCGCAGTATCTGGCCAGTGCCTGTGAGTCACACCGAGGGCGATTGGATTAGAGAGGTCGAGCGCGGGTGCCATCTGCTACCAGAAATGGAGCAATTACCATCAGCGCCCAAGATGTAGCACGTGCAGTCCGTCTGTTGCCTAACTGGAAATCTCCAGGGCCGGACAGGCTGCACAATTTTTGAATTAAATTGTCTCAAAATCGCTCGCTCGCTTGGCGTCTCAATTCCAGCCTATCTTAGAGTCTGGGTCGCTGCCCCAGTTCCTAACCACAGGAATAACCCACCTGCTCCATAAATCAGGTAGTATGGACGGTCGGTCTATAAGTCCTTACATCCATTTTGAGAGCAAAGATTAACAATAATATTGAATATAATTCAATCATGTATGCTTCTCAGAATGGATGTAGGAATAGGTCCCGCGGTACCAAGGAGATGCTCCTCATCAATGTTGCCATAAGCCAACAGGTTCGACGTTCCCGAAGGGATCTGTCGACATGTTGGATAGACTTTAAGAAGGCCTATGACTCAGTGCCACATACATGGCTTATGAGGGTGCTGGAGTTTTATAAAGTCAATGCGGCTCTACGCACCTTCCTGATTCGGATGGTCCATCGCTATCCAGGATGTCGACAGAACCAGGCGAACAGTGAACCGATAAGGATCGAGCGCGGCATAATTCAGGGTGAAAAAGGAACATAATATAGGTATATAATATAATTGGGTAAATTTCAACAAGAGATTTTTATTTGTCATTTCGGTGGATTTTTTTTATTTCAATGCTATCTACATATTTTTAGTGACAAATAAAACTTTAGCCTATTTTATAACATTGTGCGTGAGTGGACATCAATTTTCATCAAAACTTACATAAATATTTAAGGATGAATTTTTAAGAGTCCACTGAAATGAAAAGTGTCTACCGAAATGATAAAAATGACCACCGAAATGATAAACTGTGCACCGGAATGAAATAAATCCACCGAAATGATACAGCTAAGAACAACCGTGCCGGGCAGCCAGGGTTCCGTACTTTGTTAGGTTTGATTTCCACAAATTTTAGATAAACACTGAGACAGGACAGTAGACAGTTATTTTAATATCATCATTAATATATAGATATTACAGTTAGTATTACATATATCATTCTTTGAGGTTACAATATCCTCAAAGAATGATATTATTGTAATATTTATTAATATTAATTTTTCTGGTTGTTGTTGTGTGAAAATGTTGGAAAACTTTATCGTAAATGCTGGTAACCATAAATAAATATTTTTGTTTGTTTATGAACTAATACTAATTTACTTGATATATTTTCAAAAGAGTGAACGAAGCGCGATAAGAAAGCTTACAATTTCTGATTGATATGATGGCTGCATTTGTAAGTTATGCCATTAATGGCACTCCAATTCTTCTCATAAAATTGTTTGTCCGAAAATCATTATCCATAACACGTTTGCTATAAACTGCAGAAACCATAATGTTCAAAACCCCGAACAGCAGCTTGACCGACTCCGTACAGAAATCAACAAAAAGCGCCGTGAACACTCGAAGATATACTTCCTTCACGACAACGCTCGGCCGCACATAGCCAAAGTCGTTCGTCAGAAGGCTATTGGATTTTGAATGGGAGCTACTGCCACATCCACCTTACTCTCCCGATCTAGCGCCAACCGATTTTCATTTGTTTCGCTCTCTCAGTAATCATATACAGGACAAAAAATTTGATGATAGAGCACAGTTAACAGATTTCCTCGAAAGCTTTTTGCCTCACGGCTCCCAAGTTTTTACGCTGAGGGTATCCATGTTTTACCTAATCGCTGGAAAAGGATTGTAGATAACAACGGTAATAATGTAGTAGTAATTTACAATTACTTGTCTTTATAGTAGGCATACTATAAAGACAAGTAATTGTACATTAAAAATATTATATAAAATAGGGTATTTTACTGTAAAAATCTAATTAGTCCGTCTGATAGATTTACAAAAAATATTGGATACGTATTTTTTCTTTTTTCACGTAAACAAAAAATGAAGACGATACAGTGCATTGAAAACTCACGTGACGTCACTACGTTGCTACAATTTTTACCAGCGACGTGACGTCACGTGAGTTTTCAACGCACTGTATCGTCTTCATTTTTTGTTTACGTGAAAAAAGAAAAAATACGTGTCCAATATTTTTTGTAAATCTATCAGACGGACTAATTAGATTTTTACAGTAAAATACCCTATTGTTTTGTTTATTTGCAACGCTCATTACTTTCCCACCAACCCAATATATACATGTACTAGCTACATAGAAATATGTGTATATTATATATCTTAAACACAAATATTACACAACAAATACACCCGAATAATCTAATCTACACTTACATTACAAAACTATGACTTTGTATTTGATACAAGGATCTCTAAAACTTTATGGTTTTATCATTTCGGAGATACATTTCATTCCGGTGGACTGTAATTGGTATAACAGTCCACCGAATCCACTGAGATGATAAAATAGAGGTTAGTTCTACATTTAACTCCGAAATAAAATTATTAAAAAAATATGAACACTACTCAAACAAAACAGTACTTACGGCGAATTTAATACACAATTTTGAAACAAATTAAACGAATCTAGCACGAGTTATAACAGTCACCGAAATGAAACTATTTTTGTCCCCATGTTACTGAAATGATAAACTTACTTTTTTGGCGGAAAAACCGCAAGCTTTGGGACCGGTGCGTTTGCGCCGAGAGCTTGAGCCGGACTGATCCGAAGTGAGGAAAGGTGAGAGGGGCGTAACAACGCAATGTTGACATGGTTATTCTACTAAAACTTACTGTCCTCTGAAATGATAACTTTTTTCCAGACAAAAGTTGACTGCCTGTCAAATCCATGAGAAAGAAGATAAACAAACAAAAATAGTTTTATTTGATCGAATATATTATAATTTAATGATAAGAAAATCGATTGTAATCCATATTATGAATGTATTGGCAGGGGAAGATATTTTATGAGCGGAATTGGGTTCAGGACAGGCCACCGTGATGATAAAATAACACTTTGTAATTTTTTTTTTTGGTATATAGAGGGTAGAAATCAATGATTTTTTTTGCCAAGGTAGAGAAGTACTTACGTTGTTGAAAAAAAATATATAAAATAAAAAACCAGCACATTGCACTACCGTTCTCAGGTTTGCCGTGTATTTTTTTTGCTTGCGCAATTCACCCAATTATGTTATTTATGTGTCATAATTAAAATTGATCTATAGTCCACAGTGTTAGGATTTTGTTTTTACATGTTGTATACGATCCGATTCACCCCGAAAATTGAGGCGATTCGGATAATTTTTAGTAACTAACAGATAATTAAAAGCATGCCGACATGTATTGGTTCCACTTATAACTTTTCTCTGTAACCGCACTCTCCAAACTGGTGTATTTCCAGATGCTTTCAAAAAAGCAAGCACCCAATTCACAAGGGAGGGGACAGAGGCTGTGTTAGTAACTATAGGCCAATATCTGTATTAGCAGCACTTTCCAAGCTACTGGAGAGGATCCTCACCAATTCTCTGAGGAACTTCCTGAACAAACACCACATCATTGCTGAAAACCAATATGGCTTTCGTAAAGGAGTGTCAACAGAAGATACAGTTTTAGACTTTACGCAACAGGGTGCCAGGAAGCTAGACTGTAAAAGTTTAGGAATTTGTCTGGACCTCTCGAAAGCCTTTGACACAGTTTCTGTTCCCAAACTTATTGACAAGCTGGAATGTATTGGTGTGCGGGTATACCACTTGAATTTTTTTAAAGTTACTTCAGTAATCGAACACAACTTGTCAAAGTTGATGTGTACTGTAGTGACGAGGAACCAGTAACCTATGGAATCCCCCAAGGAAGTGTACTCGGCCCCATTCTCTTTCAAATTTACGTAAATGAGCTTTGCAAAATGGAACTGCCTAACTGTGACATCTACGCGTACGTAGATGACACCGTGATCCTCGTCTACGGGCCTATTTGGGACATGGTTAAGACTACTGCAGAAGAAGCCCTGCCCAAAATCATGAAATGGTTGAATTCTAACCTTCTCACACTCACCTTAACCAAAACCAACTTCATCCCATTCGCAATCCGACGTAACATGAGGCTCTCACACACCTTTAGCATTACAGGTCACTCATGCTACAATTTCTTTTTCTGATAAGGTCTCAGAATGTTGTGTACGTAAATACATACATAGCTAACTGCTCCAATATCACCACTTTCAGAACCTGCAGTTTCGACATAGTTACCGATCGCGTACTGACTCGATTGGGTCGATTATTCGTAGTGATTTAAAAATACCTACATATTCCTATTTGGTAGTCTCTCACAACGGTATTATTCGGTAGAAATTACCGAAATCGCTATAATTATTGTGGAGACTTCGGGCCCCGGTCCATTTTGTTTTGTTTTGCCAAACTCCACCGCCCGTCGGAAAGCACAGAAACAGCGGTCTATGCCGCTTGAGTCACCTTCACAAAATGATGTCTTTTATCTCTGATATCTGAGGTTCTGTTTAGAAATTCCAGCAAGAAAACTTACAAAAAATTCAAGAAAATCAAAATACCAATAGAACAAAGGATTTCAAAATGAAGTTATAACTCGTCAGTTAGTGAAGGACGCATGACGTCTTACTGCCGTGCAATTATGAAAACATTTCACCAATATAAGCTTCGGTGAAGTGATCATGAAATGAGCTATCAATCATTAAGCTCTTTGCACGTTCGAAAGCGTAGATCACAGAAGAACGTGCAATAAACTACACGGACACTCTTTCAAATTTTGTTCTGTATTACAAAACATTGGTTACATTATCCTTGTTGCTTTTATATGTGAGGACAATGCGAAGAAAAAAAAGAAAACTATAAAACAATTCAAACTATAAAGATTAAAACTAGTCAGTAGCAGTTAAGAGTTGGCCAGTCTCAACTGACGGCATCCGTTCACGAAGATGACGCGAGTATAGGCACCATTCAGCTCAACTATTTTGATCCAACACATGCGCCATCATCAGCGAAACATTTGAGTACCGACTTCGTAAGGTCGATGACTCATTTGTGAGGCTCGGTATCCGTTTAAAATTACAATAAACTTCCACTTTCTTTTTTGACCTGCTTTTTAACTCGTTTAAAGCTAAAGTTAATCTAACCTTTATTTATGTACACACAGAAAACAAGTAAGAGATAACATTACAGTTATAGTACAAAGGAACTGCTTATTTCTAAAGAAATATCTTCCAGCAGACCTGCGAAAGGAGTAACGACAAAGAAATGTAGAAACAAGAGAAGAAGAGAATGTGAAGCCTTAAACTAAAGTAACAAATCAAGATAAGATAGTATACTTATAAGAAATAAATACCGAAAACTATAAATCATTTACAAATACAGCAACTTTAACAGTTGAGAGGAAAGGTCTGCTGCTCTTTAAGTCGAATTTTAAACAAGGAAATAGATTTTAAGTCTCGAATGCTAGGCGGAAGTGAGTTCCACAATCGAACTGCATGGACAGAGAAAGAGTAGGAATAATAGCTGGATTTACGAGGATGGGTTTTAAGGAGGGATCTAAGGTGTGATCTACATGGAGCGTCACTTGGGCGGGCGTAAGACATGCGCTCACGCAGGTAAGAGGGGTAAGACGGGTTGTGAATGATGTTGAAGAGGAGGCACAGAATCCGAGTGTTCTAGCGAAGACGGATAGGGAGCCACTTGAGTTCCATGCGAAGGTGAGAAACATGGTCAAACTTGCGTAAACTAAACACAAACCGAATGCATAAGTTTTGCAAGCGCTCAAGCGTGTTTAATAGCTCCTCAATAGAATCTGGGTAACAGGCGTCGCCATAATCTATCATCGGCTGAATAAGTGTTTGGGACATAGAGATTTTCGTCTTCAAAGGCAAGACACTCTGAAGGCATTTCAGCTAATGAAAGAAAAATAAACCTTTCGACTAACCTCATTGACCTGCGCACGCCAGGAAAGGTTGGAATCAATTATAACACCCAGATTTTTAGCAGTTTCGGCGTAGTCAATACGAACGCCATCGAGATATAAATGTGATAAATTTGAAATACCCACCGCAGTACGCACGTATCTGCTGCCTATGATCATAACCTGAGATGTAGTTGGTTTGATCTGCAAGCCAAATGACTTAGCCTAAGTGTTGATACAAGCCAGGTTATGATTCATAGCAGCAATAAAATATAAATGACGAGCAATTTAGCGGAATATGACATTTTTGTTTTAATTACTTTTCATTGATATTTAAAACTATGAACACTGACATTTAACGAATTTGACAAATGTTTACTATAATTAAATTGACATTAACTATTTTTGGCATTTTAACTAATTCATTTGATTGTGATTTTTAAGACTCGACTTTTTTAAATTCCTCATTTAGGTCATAATTAATTTGTAATATTTATTGTTAATTTCATTTTCTAATCTATAATATGAATGATTTGAGGAAAAAAATATATTTGTACGCCTCCAGGCATAACATAGCGCTCTGTTTATCTAACATAAGACCTGTATTTCTTTACCTATGTTAACAAATAAATAAATTATTATTATTATTAAAAATAGCAGAATCCGCCTAAACTGTCGGTAGAGCTGTAAGTCATCTGCGTGCAGATGGAAACTGGAAGAGATAATTCTGGTAACAAAGTTTATGAAAATGGAAAACAGAAGAGGAAGGAGAACGCTACCCTGAGGAACACCCTCAGTGAGGCTACACCAATCCTTAGTTCGAAGGCATAATATTCTGTTAGACGATGTTGAACGCAGATAATTGTTTGTTATCGGGGGCTGCCATCACTATCTGCAAAGCTAGCTCATTTAATGGCAGCCCTGACGGATATTCTTGGGTTGCATTAATTCTGTAAGTCGGGGGTTTTTATTAATTATTTAATTCTTTTTCAATTATGTTTTTGACGTCGTGGCTTTTTCAAAATTTTCCTTCCACATATTTATTAGATGTGTAGATGTAAAAATCTCCTTCAATGTTTCTTTCGATTTACCTCTTTTTTTATGAATTTGATGATTTCATATGGGAAATCATCAAATGACTTCTCCCGCTCTGGGCGCTGGGAAGCGGCAGGCATTTACCGACGCCCTGGGCGTCTTCTTTTGTTGCGGCGGCTGGGGCGTGAGGTTTCCCTCTCTCACACGCGTTCAGCCTCCTCCTTCACTAGCATTACTGCTTCGCAGAAGGAGGCCACCGCTTCCCATGCCTCCTCGCTCCGGACCATGGTTTGAACCAGGTCCGGACGCGAGAGGTCGCCGCCACCGATCGCCTCGACGAGAACACGGCGTTGCTCCGCCCAAGCAGGGCAGACCTCCACCGTATGCTCCACCGTGTCCTCCGGGCGATCCACACAGTGTTGACACCTAGATGTGTCCTCCCGCTGGATCCGACACAGGTACCTCCCGAAACAGCCGTGTCCGGTGAGCACCTGCGTCAGGCGGAAGGTGAGGACGCCGTGGCGTCTCTCCAACCACTCCTCAAAGAGGGGACTTATCACTCGCATCCGAGTTGATATAACGACGGGTTGTGGGGTACACGAACCAATTATTTATTCGACCCACATGCGAACAAAAGTGTTCTTATATACAATCACAACCGACCATCCAGCCCAAAGACCTTCCGCGTTCTTAATGCAGACGACCTTGCCCTTAGCTCCCAATCTTCCTTCCTCCAACCTTTCTTTGTGATCGATGGCAGCCGCTCCTGGTAATTTAGCCATTTCCTTCATGTAATCTCATTTGAGCTTAAGCCGAGCAAAACCCATCTTGCATATAATTTCACATTCGCCAAATAGCCTCCGGCAAACGTCATTTGGATCCATCGAGTGCAAAACTTGCTTTGGGAAGTTTCTCATGTTTCATGAGACTGGTCTCGAATTCATTTAACACAGATAGAGTATCATGCTTGTTGTTGCAGAAATCTCTTTTTAGAGAATTTCTGTTATATCTGAACAAGACCAACTTTCCCTATTGTTCCATCCACGTGGTCTATCCTTTAAGAAAAACAATGTTTTTGGACAAAAGATAATAATTTAATGTAGCCTATGGCACATACATCAAATGGAGTAGCCTTCTATCAGAAAAAATACTTTTATGTATCCGTACGGAGCTTCAAAGGTTAAAATGAGTATAATGAGATAAATAGCAAAAAGAGTCGAAAGTGTACCAGTGAAGACCAATGGCCCCGCAGTTTTAAGGTATGTGTGTTATAAGATCTCCTACACAAATATACACATTATGAAAACTGCTGAACAAAATCTTGGCATGCAAGCCGGGAGTCGGCCCGCGTAGAGAATAGTTTCAATCCAAAGTTTTAATAAAAACATAATATTCCCTCCAGATATTACAGAATATATCATATCTCAGTTTAAGTGTGATTTTTTTAAAATAAAAATCTAGACTAAAAACTTCCTGGTTCAATAACAAACAAAACTTGAAAAGGATAATGATCATTTATGACACAGACTCAGATGGAATTGAGATCTTTCGTTGTCTTTTATGAACTAATTGTAGCAACTGTATACATACATAATTATGTGTTTTTAAATCCAATGGAAGGCCTTTTAGATATCTGTCCCAAGAATATAACTTTGAGCATTTCTTTAGGCAGAGTATAGAAAAAAATATTTTTCATATAAATCTGCGAATACATAAATTGTGTCACACACGCAAATCTCGTCCTGGTAGGTATTATTCACTGTATTTGGTACAAACAGAAAGGTGTATAATAGTAGATCTCTCAGTCTAGCTCTTATTAACCTATCGCGTTAAGGCGCCTCTGAATCACTCTGATGATAGAGAGCAGAAAGTTGTTCTTTGAAACTTTTAGTCGGGATCTTATAAAACCATTGTTTTCTCTCATTCAACTGTCGCTTAGTTAAAACCACTGCTTCAATCATATCATTTCTCCTTAACAACGTAAACACTGGGAAATGGTGATGATGAATTCCCAGTGCAATTTAATAAATGATTCGATTTGATTTGAAATGACATACCCACACCCTAGTCACAGTATTACAATATTTCCTACAGTACGGCGACGAATGTACTTGCGCAGAGCAACGGAGGGGAACTCGCGGGGTGTCGGGCGGCGCGGGCCGCGTACCGCAAACACGCTTAGTTTGCGGTACCGAGCGCGAAGGGCAGACGCGGTCGTGTTTTTTGTGTAATAATTTTATTATACTTACATTCTATAATGGTGCGCACAAACTGTTCTGTTAGGTGTTTTCATTTGTGTACCATAGACTTATGGAATATTACAGACGCCCCGCCGCCGCCGCTAAGTCAAAACTGACTTGTGCACACAATTTTGGCCACTTTTCCTTATAATTTTATGTCTGATAATTATAATTGTAAAGGTATGTGTTTGTTTATTGAATTTATAGGTACCTACTTACTTTCCAGGCGCGAGTTATGGATAGAAGCTTGTCAAAGACGGTAATTGAAAAGTAAAACAGTTGTACAATAAGGTAGTTGACTAAAAAAATTTAATAACTCCGTCGGATAGATTTCCATAAAATATTGGACACGTATTTTTTTCTTTTTTCATATAATAAGAAAAAAACGAAGACGATACAGCTAGTGCGTTGAAAACTCGTGTGACGTCACTACTCGCTACAATTTTTACCTAGCCGTGACATAACAAGCCCCCACTCCTGATCTTTGATGCTTTTTATCTTCGTCAGTTTTTATAGATTTAATAAAGGAAAAAATACGTCAACAATATTTTTCTATAATCTTACTGACGGACTAAACATAATCAGATATTTTTTACTCAGAAAACATCCTCGTTACCTATATAACATGTAGGTACGTATACAGTGGTTTACACTTTTAATAAATAATTAGATTTAATAATCACAATTATTTTGGATGTAAATATGAATAAATGATTACATCATAATAGTAATAATCACAATTGTTTTATTTCCCATTTGGTGACAACCCTTCCATACTTGCATGTGGCAGCGTAAGTACCTACACTGGCGGCGGCATCGCGCGACATCAAAGGCGTTTCCCTACTGTAATACTGTGCCCTAGTTTTATATCAACTAATTGTTTCCGAAACATTTCAACATTAACAGCGAAAGCTAAGTGAAGGCCCACAGTTTCTCACAGTCTTAGGATGGTCACGGGTTACAAAAAAACCCAAAAAGAGCCAGATTCCTCTATCATTATGCCACTAGGGATTCGCTATAGATTACGTATATTTAAGGATAAGTACGCTTGGAGGCGTGAAACATGATTGCCAAAAATCCAACTCGCGCAATGAGCTTCGGTCGTATGTTTTATTAACAACATACACAATCGTTATTTATTTTTGACACCTTTATGAGGGTTTACATAAAGCTTTTTTGCGGTTAATCAGGGTTTAAAAAATAACAGACTAGACTCTTAGGAGTCTGGCTAGCTAAATTAACTTTTACACTAAACCTGAGTGTTAATTGTAACCCTTAATGAAGCTTCTAATGCACCGTTTGCTCAGATCAAGTAGATACCAAATTCAATAATGATGTAGTGTAGAATACGGGTAAACCAAACGCAACACCACTATACTTGAAACAACACGGTGCCTGGATAAAATTTGTTTATTACAAGAGGTAGTCATAATAGTAATGATTGTATAACTTCTACTTCTTAAGGTATTTACTTATTTACAGCAATTAGAACAGCTTTTTCCGCAGCAATTTTTAATTTTGTAGTGAGACGCCGAGCAGCACTTTTGTGGAGGGCAGGGCACAGGCGGGCAGGGCACAGCCGGGCAGGGCACAGGCGGGCAGGGCAAAGGTGGGCATGGCAGCGACGGGCAGGGCAAAGATGGGCAAGGTGACATGCCGCACTTTCGTGTTGCGCATACATACACCGGGCATTTTCGAGGCTTCCAGGGAAAGACCGAGCAGCACTTTCTGGGTGTACAGGGAGGTGCACCGCAACATCCAACACACGGAGTAGGAACGCTACGACAGCGCACCATAGGGCATGCTTTTGAACGATTTAAGCAGGGAGATATTAACTTGCGATGCGCTCTTATTTTCGGTTGGCAGCGAACCTTACGACGTTTTCTATATCCAACAGGACAAGGCCTTAAACATGGTGAACTTTTGCAAGGTGAATCACTGCAGGGTGATCTACAAGGTTTCGCACAAGGAGCATTGCATGGTTTTGGAGGACATGGCTTGCATCGTGGTGGCGGAGGGCAAGGCCTGCATCTAGGCAGCGGAGGGCATGGCCTGCATCTTGGTGATGGACGGCACCTGGGCGGTGGGCAGCATGCTCTGCATCGCGGCGAGGGTGGGCATGGTGTGCACAGCGGTGATGGTGGGCATGGCCTGCATCGCGGTGGCGGCGGGCATGGCCTACATCGAGGTGACGGTGGGCATGGTCTACATCGAGGTGATGGTGGACATGGCCTGCATAGCATCGATGCTGGAACGCAAGGTCTACAAGGCTTGCAAGGTCTACAAGGCTTGCAAGGTCTACAGGGCTTACCGCTACATGTTGTCCGGGAGCACTTCCTACATGGCGACCCACATGGCGATTTATAGCATTTAGTAGGCCTGCATGGAGACGGACGACAAACTATCATCTTGCACTTAGAGGGTCGGCAACTAGGGCCAGTTAGCACGCAGGGTGTCGGACATGGTGATCCACAGGTAGGTGGGCGGCATGGCGGTGGTGTCCACTCGAGCATTAGTTCATTCCTTGCCAGTGGAGCTCCGGTCAATTTACGAATTACTAATTCAAATACACCCCGTCGTGGATTCGTCATTGTAGAAACCTTAACAGCTGCTTGATCATCTGCATTAACCCCCGATGCAGCAATAATACATTTAGGCCCTTGGCATGGTTCTTTTCCGTGTACGGGGCATTGTTCTCTAGGTCCGATTTTAATATGCGATATGGTCGCAACCACATCTCCCTTGGTACCGGCAACTGCTCCTGGACAGGGTCTTTCCTTTATGCATACAGTCTTCATCCTACATGTTGTATAACATTGTATACTCGCAGTGTTATTTCGTGGTTGAGCCTGTACTGCTGCAGCAGTTGATTGAACTTTTTTCGGTGGTTGAACCGGTATCGACACACTGGCGTATGAAGTTCCTGGGGAAGTACGGGTTGAGATATTGCTTTTTGACGCGGTTTTGACAGGTTTTGTTCCCATCCCCTGTTTCTTTGCTTCTTTATACTTCTTATCGCTTTTATTTTTACCGAAAAAGTAAATGTCGGAGTATCTAACTCTGTTTTCCTGTGCAGAATGTTCCGTGCTACCTAATAGCGATGAAACGACTGTAGAACTATTACTAGTTGCATTGCATACATAATGATTAAAGTCAGCTCTAACTTTACTTTGAGATGCTTGTAAGCATTTGTTCACGGAAGCTGTCGCCTGTGTTCCAGATGTATGACGACGGCAGAGATCATCAAACAGCGTCACATAGACGGTAGTTACCTTTTTGCCAAATATACTCTTAGGTACTTCACTGGAGTATTTCTTTCGGTAGTTAGGGAAATGGCTATAAGATTTAGAGGCATAATCTACTTTGTCGGAAAATGATACGCTGCGTCTTTTCGACCTGATGCCACAAAGTGAAGTTACTGAATGATCTAACTTAGCTTGAATTGATTCAGCTGAGAATCCTGTATCCATAAATGATTGTGAATACTCATCGACTATAGTTGCCGTTTCAGAACAAGGTATCGATGATCCGGCTATGGAAGAACTGAAGAAATGATCTTCTACATGAAGTAGTTTCAATTCCTTGTATGTTGATTTTATTTCCAATATTTGTTCTTCCGTCAGATCTTGAAAAATCGGCAAGCTCGGCAGGACACCTAGGACGAGTTGACTTCATTTTATATATGTTAGCAATGAATTTAAAAAAAGGCAGTTCAGGTTCAGGAACCAGCTTCAATAAATCAGTAAGTATAGACCTATAGATTATTTCTCAAAAAAAAAACAAGTCCCTTCCCTTGAATAAACATTTAATCAATAGATCGTTACACAACATATATTAAAGTTTACGTTTAGGAGATTTAGATGCACAACAATCTGGACAGGTGGGTAAACATTGCGCAGTGCGAGTATCTTTCACGGGTACAACTTTTTTTCGAGTTGCAGCTGGTGTGATAAATTGGTATTCAAATTTAGATTTTCGACCTGGCATCTCTATAACTTTTCCAATGCGCAGTTTAATCACTTGTTGAGGATAGTCGTACACAACCCCAGGGTACTCCTCTGCCGTAGTCGGCACTAGTTGCCCGGGCTCGTCTCGGGCTACGTCTCCTACTCCTTCAGATGTGAAGTTAAAATGAGCTCGTTGCTTGTGGTTCATAGCGCAGGAGTCCGATGGCATTTGGAATATGACCTTGTTCCCCGTCGGGCAGCAATCTGCACAATTTGTTGATTTATCAGGGGAATAAACGTTATGAAAATGCAGTAAAAAAGTATGAAAATAACAAAGTAAAATTAATTTGGAAATAATACCTAAATAAAGAACTGTTATAGTGTAACGGTTTATGTCTAATAAAATTCATCGTCTCTTTTTTCCTTTAGGCAATCTCATCGCTCCGCAGCAACAATTACACTCTGGATCGGTTTCGCATCTCATATTTGTTTTACGGACTGGTTGCACCTTGTCGGGACCCTTAGGTGTGACAAGTTCCAGTTCTAGTTTACACTTTCTATCACCCTCCACAGCAGTTTTTGCTACTTTCAATACAAAAACTTCGTTATTGGGTATCTCGTTTTTCGTGTCGCCGCGCGCAAGCATAGCCTGCTGGCCGTGCTTCGGTGCCTGGACGCAGCCTTCAGTGGTGCAAGTGAACTGCGTGCCCTGCGGCCGCAAACCGCCGCAGCATGTATCTTCACTCGGTAATGCTAAACTGATCTTATTTTTCCCGCAAGGTGGTACACAGGGCCCGTCAGTTTTCTTTTTTGTATATGGACTTTGCATTGCACAGTGAGTCTGACTGATCTTCTTAATGATAGACAAGTTGGCCGGTACTTTTATCTTAAGTTCGTTGCCACCCAAATTCGATCCTATCTCTTCAAATTGTTTAGTGGGACCTGGCCATCAACAAATTGATTCTCATGCATTCAGATTTTGTAAACTTTTATAATATATGTACATGTTTAAAACCCTAACCTTAACTAAATATAAGCTTTCTAAAGCGGGGGTCTACTAATACGAGTGCCCAATTTTACTGAGAAAACGCTAATACTTTTTATTTAATAACTAGCTTTTCCCGCGGCTTCGCCCGCGTTAAAGTAGCCCATAACCGTGTCCAGATCCACATCAATCTCTATATCATCAATATCGGATCGGCTATTGTAGCGTGAAAGTGTCACAAACGAACTCACTTTCGCATTAATTTAAATCTCTAATCTAGATCCAATAATCAAAATTATAGGTTTTGTGACCGATAAAACTACGGTCCAATAATTATAAAGTGGCATGATATGATTCTTACCTTTGGGTACGTGCAAACAATATTGATCCATATTTCTGCAGACCATGGGTTGCTTTGGAGTTGGCCTAGGGCCAGAACAATAGCAAATGTCGTCTGGATCTTGACATGGCGTAGAATTATAAGGGTCTTGAGCTGAACGGAAATAATTGTGTGAGATTCTATCGCAGCAGATAAAAAAGAAAATGTTAGTGGTTATAAAGACATACTTATCGGACAAGGACCACCGCCGTGTCCGCCTCCGTGCTGGCAGGGAGGCCCTGTGCCAGGAACTCCTTTGCCAACTCCTGCTATTTTTGCGGCACCGCAGACACAGGGGTCTTGAGAAGTTTGAAATTGCCTTTGAGGGTTGCATGATCGATCCACGATAGAAACTCGACTAGCTCCTAAATTAGGTGGGCCTGCACCTTGGAATCTTGTAATTATTAACTTCCCAAAGCAAGAGATGCGTAAAAACATGATGATGTCACCCACGCGCTCGCCGCCTTCACCGGCGACAATTTGAAATGTATCTTTTAAAGCTTGGCAGTTGACACTCGCGGGATCCGCCAAATACTTGTTACGTGATTGAACAAATTCTTTCGTCATGTCTATTGTCGCTGTTCCCATTATTATTTTAGTTGGGAGACAACCACAAGGAAGTGATTTGTGCACAGTAACGTTTACGGGAAAGCTACTCATGGCTTTTGTAATTTCAGCCTCTGGGAGGGAGAACAGACATGACTTGCCGCTGTTGAACGTCTTCACAAAGGGTCCACCACTTTTAGCCGCACAAGCCCCAGGGTCATCGTCACATATCTCAAGCGGCTCTACGGCTGTCGCTGCTATAGTTACGCAGGTTCTGAAATCCTTATCGGAGAAACAAGGACTCTTCACAAATGATATTTTGTCGATGAGTACTTCCAGGAGGAAGAGACCACCGTCGTTCGTCTCCATTTTGGGTTTCTCCATTTTAGGGGATGGGAGTTTAAATATTTTTTCTATTTTTTTCAAAAGTTGTTCATATTTGTAATTTTGACATTTGTGCGTATGTGCACAAACAAAAGAAGATGATAAATTCAATGTGACATTTATACGAAAAGTTTTCTTCTAGATTTGACGCATTTTCATCGACTCTTGTAGAAAAGTCTAGCGAGGTGTTAATATATAGACCAGAAAGAACCACATATATTAGATTTATGTGATTATTTTAACCCTATTGAGAGAAAGAGGGATGTTAGCAGGCTATTTTTCCTGGTTGTTTTAGTCGTTTGACCTCCGCCTCGCCAACGAGATGCCAATGCTGAGTAGCGGTACATTCAGAGAGACTAATTGAGAGTAATTCGTTGTATTCTTTGAAATAATTTGGATCAGAGCTGATTTGCAATGATTTAACCATAGATCTAGCCCCAAACCTTGACCATTGCAAAGTTATGTAGGTACACTAATTTCTTAAAACATATCTTAAGCCTTGCGGCGTCCATGGCTTGTGCCAATGATCAACATTAAGATAGAACTGAAGAAGATGGCTGCAAGGCCGAGCGAAGGGAGCTGGAAGTACCCCACTGATGGTGTCCCCACGTTGCCGTTGCGGTTGGGCTTGTGCGTTTCAATGATCTTGGAGCTCTGCCGGTAGAGTTATTCTTGCCGGAAAGGTTCAAGTGAAGACCAGACCAAGAGGGACACGCGGAGGGCACACCATTGGGAGACCTGAGCAGTGTTCAGGTTTGCGGACGGTGTGCGTTTCAAAGGAAGGAAACTTGGTCGCTGCTCTCTGGTACGCTTCTGCTCATCAGACCTGACTGTAGAAGCAGCGAGCAAGCAGAGGGGAGAGGAGAGGTTGTACTGTGGAGGGGCGGAGAGTACAGGGGCCACACCCTTAAAAGGAAAACCATGGACGGACGACAAATTGTAGTACCAGCTGTAGGATCCGCCACGCTTCAACGGGAGCGTCAAGCCGCACGTATTCTTGGATGTTAGTCGTCCACCGGTTGCCAGTGGCAACAAGGATGACCGAGGGTCGTCCTCCTGGGGAGCGCTGGTCTCGGCCTGCAAGGTCCCCACCAGTAGGCGAGGTAAGGGCCGAGGAGGCAAGGGGAGGATGACCGGGGGTCGTACTCCGAGGGAGCGCTGTTCTCGGCCTGCAAGGTCCCCACCAGTAGGCGGGGTAAGGGGCGAGGAGGCAAGGCGAGGCGGATAACGGTAGGAAGGGTTCACATCAGCATCGGTTCGACGATGAGGTACTTGTGTCTCGTCCTCGACAGCCGCTGGAACTTTGCGGAACACTTCCGATCCTAAACTGGGGCGGGCCGGGGCTGCCTCCAAGCAGCTCTCTCCCAATGTAGTGGGTCCAAACGTCTCCTGCCGGAGGCTGTATGCGGGGATCGTGTGCTCATGGCCCTTTACGGGGCCCCGGTGAGGGCGCTGTCGCTAAAGCGACTGCTAGCGCGCCACTTGATAGCGGCCCAGAGGGTCATAGCCATTCAGCTCCTTGCCGCATTGCTGCCGTGGGATTAGGAGGCAAGAGCCCTACCGCACGCCTAATCACATAATAAAAACCTCATTATGTTTTATATTATTTATATACTACTCAAAACAAAATAAGGGCCACAAGGTATTTTGTCTGCACCATGAAAACAATAAAACCAATATACATTTTTTGTCTCCATAACGAAAACTAATGTTGTTTTTACCATGTAGACCAAAAAATTAATTCAAATAATAATTATTAAAAAGTTTATTTGCTTTTGAAAGAAAAAACACATTTTAGGTTAAAAATAATAACAATGTTAAGTTACTGAAAACAAAAGAAAATATTCCATGCCCATCTTTTAATAATGGGTATGCCCTCTTCGTTTAGCTACGCACTCCTGAAGCCATGGAGTGCATGCTCTCAATCAAATGTCTGACATTTTCCATTGGAATCTCTTCCCAGGCCCTATTCACAGCGTTAATGAGTTGCTGTTGGTTGTGGATTTTCTGATTACCGTCTCTAACTCTTCGTTTCAACTGATCCCACATGTGCTCTATTGGATTTAAGTCCGGAATGTTCGCCGGCCACGGCAAGACTTGAATTTGAGAGTCTTCCAGTACAAACCGAGTCGCTTGAGCCGTGTGTGCACGAGCATTGTCTTGCATCAAGATGAATCCAGGACCCGCTCGCTGTGCAAATGGGATCACATGTGGTCTGACAACTTCCTCAATATACCGCTGAGCAGTAACAGTACTCATTTAAAATAGCGAGATCATTTTTGCCGTGTAAGCTTATCCCGCCCCAAATCATTACATTTGGACCACCAAAACGATCGACTTCATGGATGCAGGCTTCTGAAAATCTCTCGCCGCGTCTTCTCCTTACTCTAATACGCCGATCGTCGTTAAAAAAATAACTTTGCATTCGTCTGTGAAGAGCACCATGCCCCATTGGTTTATGTCCCAGTCCAAATGTTGACGGGAAAATATTAAACGATTTGCACGATGATTCCTGGTTAATGGAACACGGATAACTCGCCTTCTTGATGCCTGCTGGTTGGTCACTGACACGAGTACCCGTTGTCAGCAGTAAACGATTTTGCAGCTTGCGGGCCGTCGTTGTGCGATCTCGGCGCACACTTAATCGAATGTAACGATCCTCTTGAGCTGTTGTAATGGGAACTCTGCCCGAACCAGGTCTTCTTCTAACACTGCCGGTCTCTTGGAAACGATTGCATAGATTTTGAAAAGCTCTTCGAGAAAATCCCAATTGCAAACCCACAGATCGCTGCGAATGACCTTCTTCAACAATCATCGTAACGGCTCTGGTTGCTGTCAGCGAGTCCATATGACGCCTGCGTGCTTGTGGCATATTGCAAAGAGATTGCAAAAGATGTTTCTGACTCGAGATATCAATGAACTCTGATAATCTATATCTATATCTATACTTATAATAAATCTGTAGAGAGGTCAATTCTGTACAAGGAATATATTTTTAAAATAACTATCAGGGGGTGATTAGTGATCGATACTGGTGCCAAAAATGCAATCAGTAAAATTTTTGTCTGTCTGTCTGTCTGTCTGTATGTATGTTCTTTATAGAAACAAAAACTACTCGACGGATTTTAACGAAACTTGGTGCAATTATTTTTCATACTCCTGGGCAGGTTATAGTATACTTTTCATCACGCTACAATCAATAGGAGCAGAGCAGTGAAGGAAAATGTTGGGAAAACGGGAGAAGTTACTCCATTTTTTAAGCTTCCGTCGCGTGTGTAGCCTTATTGGTTAAAGTTACATAAAAATCATGTATGACGGAAATGTTCTACATAAAATTATCTAAAAAATATCCTACAACAGCATATGTCTATCTTTTATGGTTGACTCACAATAAATAGTGTAACTCCCGATAGCTTAGCAGTTCGGAGCTTTCTGATTATATTTGTTTACTCTTACGTTTATAATAATCTCATTCATCCCTAATTAAAAAAAGTTAACATTATTACCTATTCAAAAAAAAAAAAAAAAGAATCATAGAAATCGGTATAGAAACACCAAACTTATACATGAATACACCATCGCGCCATCGCGCCGCGATGGCTTATTACCATCGCGTAATAAGCCATCGCGCCGTCGCGCTTTAATACTGAATCATGCTGTAAGATGTTATTGTGATTATTTTTGTGTAACTTTTGTTGCTATTTTATAAAATAGGTACTTATTAGTTATTTTGGTATTGTTTAAATATTCGTTCAAATTACAAATTATTAATAGTTTCAATTTTATTTCTTTTTAGGTGAAGTAGTAGTAGAAGTAGGAGCATAGATTTTTAGATACCGATAGGTTAATTTTGGCTAATTTATGTTCTGTTTTTTTAGTATTAAGTAGGTAAAAGCGTAGATGCTTTTATTAATTAGAAGTTATTTTATTAATTAGTTATACGTAGTTATAGGTATAGTTTATAATAAGTTGTACATATTTCACACACACATAGTGATCTATCAATGCACAGCCCAAACCACTGAACGGATCGGGCTGAAATTTGGCATGCAGGTAGATGTTATGACGTAGGCATCCGCTAAGAAAGGATTTTAAATTAATTCTATGTTTGTATGAAACTTTGTCAATTTTAAACCGATCGGGCTGAGAGTTTCAAAATCGGGGGTAAATTAACTATTCCACGCGGACGAAGTCGCTGGCAGAAGCTAGTTTCTAATAAACCAAGAAGCTAAGATAAGCAAAACGTCAAAGAAAATGGAATCAAAATTTTCAAAAAGGATTTTAAATCAAATTTTATTTAAAATTGTTGCCAGCATTAGATGAATACTACAATTTTAAAAAGTTTAGATATCAAAGACTGTGTACACTCAATATTTTACTACTTTCAATATGTAAATGTTTAATAAACTACACCAAAATGAAAAAAAAACCTCGTGGCCCTTATTTTGTTTTGAGTACCTAGTATATATTAGAAAATTATGAAATTATATTTTTTTCTTAATGAATGTTTTAAAGCTATTCCCAATAAGATATTTAACTTTAGCAACACCGTACCTAATTTGTTTCCCTTTTATACCATAAGTAATCGTAAAAGCGCTTTTCATTACCTACGCCAATCAGCCTTATGTTACCATTAAGTCATGGTTTTTCCGTGGTTTTTCCCCATGGACCTAAAGAAAAGGCGGACAGAACTTCATTAAGAAATAATTGAAGCACCACAATGGCACACACACCTTGAACTTGGGTTATTGGGGAAATTGGGTGGATATTGTTAAAATAAAGAGAAAATAAATAATACACATTGGATATTAAAATAAATTCAGCGGGACGGAATGTGGTCCAAGTGCGTTATGTTGTTTATTATCAAAATGAAAAGCGAAACAGGGCTTTGTTGTAAAACTTAAATGTTTATTCAGATCTTATATGCTAACGATTAATTAACAAAAAAGTGAGTTAACTTTAATAAAATTTTACAAAACCAGAAAAGGCATTAAGCTTGAAGTTTTCAAAAAATGTTTTTAAATTAAATTTACAAATTAAAGCTATGGTACTTAAAATTAATAGCGGGTATTTCCACCTCTGTCCCTGATGACCGCCTGCATGCGGTCAGGCATGCTGTTGATTATGTTTTTAATGTCCACTTGGGGTAATTTGTCCCAGGCGGTCACGAGAGCGGTTTTCAACTGATCGATATTCTCTAGAGGGGACGGGATGTCGGGCATTGTCTTGCATTAAAATGAAATCTTCGCTACCGAGGAATGCCACGAATGGTAAAACGCGTTCTTTGAGGATCTCTTGAATGTATCGTACTGCTGTTAGACGACTGGTACGACTACCAACTCTGTGCGTGCGTCTGAACAGATCACTCCCCAAACCATAACTGATCCACCATTAAAACTAACGGTTTGTGTGGTCGTAATTGGCAGAAACCTCTCCCCGTGCCTTCTCCACAAACGTTCGCGGTCACCTGGAGATCTTAAGGTCACGAGCTTAAGAAAGCTCGCGAGCAAATCGAAGTAGTTCTGGAAGTATTAATTACTGCAGATTAATTAAAAAATAAAACAATAAAGATTAAAAGTACGATCAGTTGAATATCGAAGTTTAAGTTACCTGTGTTCTTTGCGTTCCAGTAACAAACTAACGTTAAGCGTCACAGAACATAAAAAATGAACTTTTTTGTGCTTACCCTCTTAAATTAACAATAGCATTTAAAGTCCTGACAAACTGCCACTTGAAATTCTCATACGCGATACCAAAGAACAATGGCAGAATAATAGTTGACAAAAATTTTAGCGTCTAGTAATGTCTGTTATATAAAATGATTTTAGTTATTTTTCTATGATTTTTCAAGTAAAAATGTATTTTAATTAAAGCCACAGAAAAAAACATACATATTTGGGAATATCAAATGACTAAAATGATTTTACACTATTCAAGTGTTGTCATTTACTAAATTCATACTATTTTGGTATATAATTTAAAGAACCACATAATGGATAAAAATATTTTTATAGGAAGTTAGTATTACTAATACCTACACCATCAGTAATAATAAATAATAAAAGTGATATGGTCGAAAATAAGTTCCTTAAAAAGAACTTCCTGCAATTATTCAATATCTTAATCGCAATACTATAGTAACAATTCCATTTATTGTTATGGCAACACTGACTCGAAAAGCGGGCTGTCAGCTGTCACTGATGCTGTGCTTTTCGTGTTGGTTGTGTTTGTGTTGTTTTTGCTATTTTCTTTTTTCTATTTGAAATGAAAAGAATCCGTAATCACGGACTGATTTTTGGTATGTGTGACTTGTGCGTGCCTGTATACCTGGCCGAACCCGTATAGTAGAAGAATAATGTTGTAACTGTTTAGTTGGTCGGCGCCCTTTGGGGTGTTGCGCCCATGTTATGACTGTGGTGTGGTTTTGGGGTGGGCCAGACATCAACATATTATCGCAGCGCTAGCAGAATTTATAAATTCTATAACTATAAGAAAAGATGATGAGGAGGAATAAAAATGTAAAAAATGTAGAATTGTTTCATTTTTTTATTCATTGCATTCCAAAAGGGTCCTAAAAGGCTACAGTGAGCACTAACAACTCCAACATCAACAGGTGGAACGTAGGTATGCCTGTCTGCCACGTTAGTGATATAAAAAAACAAGTATAATGTATGCTGCATACATATCGGCAGGCCACGCCTTTTCCTCGTAGAAGTAGGCAGAGAAAACATCCTTCTGCTTTTTCCACATTCATCAACCTATATGGCAATCATTGACTGTTAGACCTGAAACCTTACAGGCGTACTTTTGATCAATAAAAATAGTTTCCCCAGCGGTGTACCTATATACAACTATTATATGAATATATAATAGAGAAACAATAATCTTAAAAAAGATTAAGTATATGGGTTAATGTACCCACACAGTTAATCTTTTTGCTAAGAATATAGTAAAGTAACAACAAACAACCACAGGACGCATGTTTCTCCAAGTGACATAAGACATAACCTAAAAAAGTTCAAATCTAAATATCTTTTTTTTGAAGCCCTCCCAGGACAAAATTCTTTGACAAAGTTACTCAGGGACTCACGCTCAACATTTTAAGATATTTTTGACATATAGACGCTACCATTTCTTCTCAACTAATTTTATGTATGTAAGTCTGCAATTGTTTATAAACCGACCGATACGGTTTATGTTTGGGCCACATTCCGTGCCGCTGTTTAGGGTGGCGCCATCTATCGGCCAAAACGCGAACTAAATTAAGTAAGGCCATCTATGGCAATTTTTGAGTAGCGCCATCTATCGGCCAAATAGTGAAATCGATTAAGTTGCGCCATCTGTGGCAATTTTTGCGTGGTGCCATCTATCGGCGAAATAGTGAACTAAATTGAGTGGCGCCAAACTTGGCATTTTTTGAGTGGCGCCATCTATCGGCGAAAATGCTAACCTAACTTAGTAGCGCCATCTATTGGCCAAATAGTGGATTAAATTAAGTGGCGCCATCTGTGGCAATTTTTGAGTGGCACCATCTATCGGCCAAATAGTGAACTAAACTTAGTAGCGCCATCTATCGGCCAAAAAGCGAAATAAATTAAGTGGCGCCATCTGTGGCAATTTTTGAGTGGCGCCATCTATCGGCAAAATAGTGAACTAATTAAGTGGCGCCACCTGCAGCAATTTTTGAGTGGCGCCATCTATTGGCCAAATACTGAACTAAACTTAGTAGCGCCATCTATCGGCCAAAAGCGAACTAAATTAGGTGGCGCCATCTGCAGCAATTTTTGAGTGGCGCCATCTATTGGCCAATTAGTGAACTAAACTTAAAAGCGCCATCTATCGGCCAAAAAGCGAACTAAAGTAAGTGGCGCCATCTGTGGCCATTTTTGAGTGGCGCCATCTATCGGCCAAAAAGAGAACTTATTAAGTGGCGCCATCTGCAGCAATTTTTGAGTGGCGCTATCTATCGGCCAAATAGTCAACTAAACTTAGTAGTGCCATCTATCGGCCAATAATAGAACTAAATTTAGTGGCGCCATCTGCGGCAATTTTGAGTGGCGCCATCTATCGCCCAAATAGTGAACTAAACTTAGTAGTGCCATCTATCGGCCAAAAAGAGAACTAAATTTAGTGGCGCCATCTGCGGCAATTTTGAGTGGCGCCATCTATCGCCCAAATAGCGAACTAAACTAAGTAGCGCCATCTATCGGCCAAAAAGCGAACTAAATTAAGTCGCGCCATCTGTAGCAATTTTTGAGTGGCACCATCTATCGGCCAAATAGTGAACTAAATTAGGTGGCGCCATCTGAAGCAATTTTTGAGTGGCGCCATCTATTGGCCAATTAGTGAACTAAACTTAAAAGCGCCATCTATCGGCCAAAAAGCGAACTAAAGTAAGTGGCGCCATCTGTGGCCATTTTTGAGTGGCGCCATCTATCGGCCAAAAAGAGAACTTATTAAGTGGCGCCATCTGCAGCAATTTTTGAGTGGCGCCATCTATCGGCCAAATAGTCAACTAAACTTAGTAGTGCCATCTATCGGCCAATAAGAGAACTAAATTTAGTGGCGCCATCTGCGGCAATTTTGAGTGGCGCCATCTATCGCCCAAATAGTGAACTAAACTTAGTAGTGCCATCTATCGGCCAAAAAGAGAACTAAATTTAGTGGCGCCATCTGCGGCAATTTTGAGTGGCGCCATCTATCGCCCAAATAGCGAACTAAACTTAGTAGCGCCATCTATCGGCCAAAAAGCGAACTAAATTAAGTCGCGCCATCTGTAGCAATTTTTGAGTGGCACCATCTATCGGCCAAATAGTGAACTAAACTTAGTAGCGCCATCTATTGGCCAAATGCGAACTAAACTTAGTAGCGACATCTATTGGCCAAATGCGAACTAAACTTAGTAGTGACATCTACCGGCCATAGTGAACTCAATTTAGTGGCGCCATCTGTCAGCTAAATGCGAACTAAGTAGCGCCATCTATCGACATTAGTGAACTAAATTCAGTGGCGCCATCTGTCAGCTAAATGTGAACTAAACTTATTAGCGCCATCTATCCACAGAAGTGAACTTAATCTAGTGGCGCCATCTGTCAGCTAAATGCGAACTTAGTAGCGACATCTAACGGCCATAGTGAACTCAATTTAGTGGCGCCATCTGTTAGCTAAATACGAATTAAGTAGCGCCATCTATCGACATTAGTGAATTAAATTTAGTGGCGCCATCTGTCAGCTAAATACGAATTAAGTAGCGCCATCTATCGACATTAGTGAATTAAATTTAGTGGCGCCATCTGTCAGCTTAATGCGAACTAAACTTATTAGCGCCATCTATCCACAGAAGCTAACTTAATTTAGTGGCGCCATCTGTCAGCTAAATGCGAACTTAGTAGCGCCATCTATAGACTTTAGTTAACTTAATTTGGTGGCGCCATCTGTCAACTAAATGCGAACTAAACTTATTAGCGCCATCTATCCACAGAAGCTAACTTAATTTAGTGGCGCCATCTGTCAGCTAAATGCGAACTTAGTAGCGCCATCTATAGACTTTAGTTAGTACTTAGTGGCGCCATCTGTCAGCTAAATGCGAACTAAGTAGCGCCATCTATCGACATACGTGGACTTAATTTTATGGCACCATCTATCGGCTAAATGCGAACTTAACTCAGTAGCGACATCTACCGGCCATAGTGAACGAACTAAATTTAGTGGCGCCATCTGTCAGCTTAATGCGAACTAAACTTAGTAGCGCCATCTATCGACATAAGTGAAATTAATTTAGCGGCGCCATCTGTCAGCTAAATGCGAACTAAGTAGCGCCATCTATCGACATACGTGGACTTGATTTAGTGATGCCATCTGTCGGCTAAATGCGAACTAAACTTAGTAGCACCATCTATTGACACATGTGAACTTAATTTAGTGGCGCCATCTGTCAGCTAAATGCGAACTAAGTAGCGCCATCTATCGACATAAGTGAACTTAATTTAGTGGCGCCATCTGTCAGCTAAACGCGTACTAAACTTAGTAGCGCCGTCTATAGGTCGGATCGTGAATTAAATTTACTGGCGCCATTTATGGCAACTTGAGTGGCGCCATATTTCGACCAAAACGCGTACCTACTAAATTTAGTGACATTATCTATCGGCCAGATTCCTAGAGACGCCATCTTTTGGCCAATTGTTAACTGACCCAATTATATACTTACACAATCAGTTATTTACTTACGCATACTCAAGCATTTATTCTCTCATCTCAGGGCTGCAAACAAATTCCTCTCGAACCCGCCTTAGTCCGCTTGCAGTTATATCTACGAGCTGCTTAATTTTATGCTTAAATAAATGTCATGGAAATTGATGCTGCGATAGGTTCTCGCACGCCTTTCAAAAAGTAATTTAAGTCCAACTTCTATTGATTTCTTGAATTCTCTTAATGATCATACATACCTAGGTACAAACTCCATGTATTTATTTAAAATGATTTATGAAAAATCTTGTCTGCTGAAAAGGTTCATAAGATCCATAACTGTCAATTCGTGCCTCATATTGAACTTTCGTATTTTAAAGGTGCTAACGGGTCTTTAGTAGCTGTCTACGTTTGGGTTAACCCAAGGGACAATATTATTATTAATAAAAGTTTAGTCAATAGGGACTCTGAGGACTACAAAGTTGGGATTGATTGTTGTATTCGAAATGATAGGTAGCCACCTATCATTTCGCATACAACAATCAATCTAAACAGCCCGTTCTTTGCAAAATGAAACTCAAAAATTGGTCTTTATTTGTACCCATATGCGATAGCTCATTGCGATATTAGGGACAAAGACCGAAACAGTACGTATTTGCTTCAAGCTCGTTAGAAACTCATTATTAATATAAGGTACCTATTTACTAACATGTTACCTACGAAATGGCAATTTTATTAAATGGATATGATGCGTGTGGTTGACTTGAAAGTTAAAATAATAAAACAAAATCCCAGAGCCTACCGACCTTACTTATATTCTCAGGAACAATATGACGTGTGGGATAGAATATCTAGTGTTAGTAGTTAGTACATAATTTGTACAAACGCATGTAACCTGCTGGTTTGGGCCGACTGCTAATTTATATTTTAAAAGCTACATATAACTCATAGTTGTTAAATCGTTGATTGCTAATTTCTATGCATGTTTTCCAAAATCTTGTCAAATTAAATTAGTAATTAAATGTATTTAAATGACGATGATAGATAAAGCTAAAGAGTTTCTATTCACTAGGCTGCAAAAAACAAGTAAGCGAATTATGCCGAAAGCAACAGCCTTGCTTCCGGCATAATTCACTTTGCAATCATTTTTAACTCGAATTTTGCCGTTATGTGTATATTGGTAGGGAAGTATTATTATTAGGTATCCTGCAAAAAGTTGCCCCCGCATGACCATTTTTTTAAATTATTTTATAAAACGTTTAATTTCAATAATGACCTACTCGATGGAATATAATACCTGGAATATTTTTTTTCAATCGTAAGCAGTAAAGACATGTTTGTTTTTCGACCAACTGTTAGCTATTGGTTTTAATTAATAGTTATTTTTTTGACTAATCAAAAAATGCACATTTTGGGTGACAATAATTTTTCATTGGTGGTGATTCAGCTGAATACCAGTATTTTATACATAGAGCGGCTGCCTACCAGACCTCCACAACCCATTAACTGGGTAACACGATACTTCTTGGCAAGACTGGAGTCAGATTTATTGTATTCTGACAGTCCGTAACGACTGCCACAGAGCTACAAATGACAGCCGGGACCGGGACCAACGGCTTAGCGTGCTTTCCGAGGCACGGAGGAACATCGGTATGTTAAGATGGTCATCCATCCAAAGACCAACCTTGGCAAGCGTTGCTTAACCTTGATGATTGACCCGTGCGGCTATTAGTCTTTAGCCACGAGCTCCATTTTAATCAAGTAATACAGATAAAAACTCGTACCTACTGAAGTACTTACATTGCCTCCAGTAGTAGCACCCGCTAGTTACTCGTCGCGCACGCAGCCAATCAGCAACGGTAAGAGGTAAATAAAACAACCGCAAGAACGTATTTGTATTTTAGCTCTTGCCCGCGGTTCCATCTGCATCCAAGTATTGTTCTTTCTCTATACTAAAATGCATAAAAAATATCAGCGGATTTGGCGTGAAAACGTAACAAACCAACAAACAGGCAGGCAAAGTTACATATTTTCGCAATAGTGTTATGATATTACCTATTACAGTTCTGTCTCTTATTGAACTTATTAATTTAAAATTAATGTTTTAATTCTTTTGAACTTTGTTCTTTGTCCACTTGAACGGTGTCTTTTGTGTGCTTTTCTAAGGTGGCGAATTCTCTGCATCCTGAAACGTAAAACGAAATACATATTAGAAAATTTTGGCGTTTTTATGGCTTTTGCAACCTAAGGAATGTGACCAATAGGGCTCACTATTTGTTTGACTAAATTTATTATTCTAATAGTTCTCAACATCTAAGCTGGGGAAAGACTTGATTTTTTGTTTGTTTGTTACGTTTTAACTCAAAAATTGCTCAACTGAGACAAAAATTTTTTCACCATTAGATAGCTAAATTATCAGACGGTAAAATAGGTTACATAGGTAGATTATATTAAAAAATGTTAGAGATCCTTAAGAAAATTGAAATAATGTAACCAAAAGTAGCTAAATTTTGTCCATAGACTTAAATATTTGGCGTGCGCTGAAAAACCTACCTATTGAATTTAAGAAATTACAAATTGTGTAAGATTAAAGTACTCCGATCAAATTTTAAAAGTCCGCTACGGTATATGTCTTTTTGGTTAAGACACAGTTACCGGTTGTTTTTGTTCAAATTATTCAATAAAAAGCCCGGGTGGAATGGAATACTGGTAATTTTCGTATTATGATATATTTTTTATCGATTTAATTTAATGCTTTGATTAAGGTTGATTATGTATTTGTAAATTCATCTTTCAGTTACACATGTCGGACCTTTTGTTTAAAAGTTAAAAAGGTTATAAAATACTCTATAATAAGGAAAATGTTGCGGTTTTAGCGAACTGCCCGACTACCTACTCTTTAGAGGAGTCGGACTGTGGTGTAGTTTATAAAGGAAAGTTGAAAATCCGCGTGGACGAAGTCGCGGGCGAAGTGCTAGTTTCTAATATAATAGATTAGGTAAGTTAACTTGCTTATTGCATCGGAGAAAATAGAGGCCTGAACCAAAGTCGAGCCCGTTATGAAACCTTATTAATCAATACGAAAACTTTAATATATCTCCACGTGTATTAAAAGACATATTTTTACTTACTTACATGAATATTAAAAAATAAATATAATATTTTGTACCAATTAATTTTGTAAAATATAATTATGTACTTAAGTATGGCTCACAGAAAACTTTTTGTATATAGGAAATGATAAGCCAATTTTGAACTGTGTTGAAAATATTATGCTTTGTTGGCTTATATTACATGCTATGGTCGACACCACATAATGTAGAATAATGGTCATTGACCCACCTACATTTTGGTATAGTTAACTCAGAAAACAGAAATAATGACATAGGCCGTTCAAGTATTACGTAAGCAGAATTTTTTATATTTTTGACGGTAAGTTATACTCCCTTTCTTTTCCTGAATTTTTTTGTCCGAAAATCATTATCCATAATACGTTTGCTATAAATTTCAGTAACCATAATGTTCAAAATCCCGAAATTTTGTTTATCATAATTATCTTTAGTAGCACAGTTTAGTAGGTACTTCTAAAAGTATTCTTTCATATATTTGTCATAATGTTCATTTATGATATTTTTTTAGTCCTAAAACATTTGCCAAAAATTAGGTATTAGTGATAGAACCGAATCGCTGTAAATCTGACTCCACGCAGTCTTGTCTGCTCTACCCCTAGAGTGTAATTTAAAATCGCGTAGGCGTGGAGGGGCGAGGCGGCCCGCGGTTTGAGGAGCAGGGGCCGTATTACGAAGTGCCAATGCTATCATGATTCGTGTGAGGGAAAGAGATAGTGCTATTCGTCTTGTGCATAGAGAATGTTGTCTTTGGTCTTGTGTAACTCCGTCTCTCTCTGACACAGAAATTATGATGGATTTAAGACGTCATAATAGGGCTGCAGGTGGTTATAACACTCGCCGCCGCGGCAGAGGCTGGCCGGCAAAGCCGTCCAGCAAGCCGAAGCAGCGGTGGTGAGCGTTAAACTCATCTGCGACAATAAACTCGCGTGAGACCGCTTGAGCTCCGCAGCGCCGGAGCCGTCACAGAAACCATGACTGCTGCATGTTGCTTGCATGCTGCATGCTTGCTTGTATGCTGCATTCTGCATGCTACGTGCTTGCTTGCATGCTGCGTGCTTGTTTGCATGCTGCATGGTTGCTTGCATGCTGCGTGCTTGCTTGCATGCTGCTTGCTTACAAAAACCACATGTTCACAATCAACTGCTTATTGAGTACATGTAAGTATAATATATATTTATAATAAAATAATATAATGCAAAATCAGATATTTTTTTAATTATAACAAATGAGAGAAGTTCATAGCAAAAACTTTGTTAGACAAAGTTCTAAGAATATTATTATTATAAATAAACAATATCTAATTAGAATTAGGACTTAAAACCTTTTATTGAAAATGGTTTTATGTCTTTTGTATATTATTCATTGTAATATTTATGACCAACCGATTTAGGATAATATTATTGTTACGAGTTTCGGGTTCGTTACAATAAAATCAGCCGATTAAATGACCAAAGTTAACACTTTCATTTCACAACACTAATTACACTTTAAACTCACTAATTATAAAACACAATCGCACTATTAATCACTTGAGTTCGCAGTCGAAGATCGCTCTCGAAGTTATCACTTGTATCGCAAATCCAATACTGACTCGGTTGGCACATGTGCCGGCCTCATATAGGCCGGCACATGTGCCAACCTATAACTGTGCACACTTAGATGCTTTACTGATCTCTGAGTCCTTTTTGAAACCTTCTCTCTTATCTGCTCACTATGCCCTCCCAGGCTTTGTTCTTATTCGCAACGATAGAACCGGGAAGGGTGGCGGTGGTGTGGCCATGTATTTGCGTGCTGGTATACCCTTTAAAACTATCAGTGCATCACCATCTTCCTACTCGGGGTCAGCTGAGCATCTATTTATAGAAATATCATTACATCATGTTAAAATGCTTCTTGGAGTAATGTATAGTCCCAACCTTAGTATCGATTACTTTGATTCTTTTGAATCGCTTTTAAGCGATTTTTGTCCTACTTATGACCACGTAGTCTTGAAGGGTGATCTTAACACATGCCTTCTTAAAAATGACTTTCGTACTCACAAACTTCAATCTCTCTTATCTTCTTTTAACCTAAGTATTCTGCCTCTTTCCGCTACTCATCATTTCCCTAATTGCACTCCTTCTCTTTTGGATGTTATGATTGTTTCAAAACCTAGTAATGTATCTCTTCATGGTCAGCTTACTGCGTGTTTCTCCTATCACGATTTAATCTTCATGTCATATAAAATTCGCCCTCCTAAGCGCAAACCGCAATATATTTTCCTTCGGAACTATAAGGCCATAGACCTGGAGGCATTGCTGCGTGATGCTGGTAGCATTGTTTGGACAGCAGTTTTTGAGAGTTCCTCCATCAACGATATGGTTAGTATTTTTAACAGTAAAATACTAAGTCTATATGACCTACATGCCCCTTTGCGTCGAGTTAAAGTTAAATATGTTCCGGCTCCCTGGCTCACTCCTGCCATTAAGGATGCGATGGCCAGTAGAGATCGAGCCAAAAGGAGGCTAAAGCGATGTCCTTCCGAGCGCAATTTGTGTTTTTACCGAGAGCTGCGTAATCGCTGTAGTCGTATGTGTAGAGATGCGAAAAGACGCTACTTCCATGATTCTCTTGACAACCGGAACTCCTCTGAAGTCTGGAAGTTTCTGAAAATTGTTGGCATTGGTAAATCTCCAGTCGTTTCTATCAAAGATACTGATGTGTGTGCTCTGAATCGTTTTTTCTCACTCCCTCCAATTACTTTAGAACCACAAGTCAAATCAGCAACACTAAATCAACTTTCCAGTTTGCCAATGCCCCAGTGCTCCCCATTCGACTTCAGTCCAGTGAGTGAACATGATGTCAAGAAAGCTATTTCTGCTATCTCCTCTTCCGCTGCTGGCAATGATAACCTTTGCTCTAGAATGATTTCTCCTATTCTCCCCACTATCCTCCCTGTTTTGACCCACATTTTTAACTTTTCCTTGTTTTCTGGCTCTGTTCCCGATGCTTGGAAACAAGCCCATATCATACCGTTACCAAAAATCCCTAACCCCGTTTATCCGACTGATTTTAGACCAATTTCCATCCTCCCTTATCTATCTAAAATTCTTGAGCACATTGTCCATCAGCAACTTTCTTTGTTTCTTTCTAGCAATGATCTTCTCAGTTCTTTTCAATCCGGCTTTCGACCTGGTCACAGCACTGTCACAGCTCTTTTAAAGGTTACTGATGACATCCGCTGGGCTATGGACCATAAATCTCTGACAATGCTTGTTCTTCTGGATTTCAGCAGCGCCTTCAACTCTGTTGATTTCGATATCCTCCTTGGGATCCTCAAAACTCTAAATTTCTCTTCTTCCATGATTAGATGGTTTGACTCCTATCTTCGAGGCCGCTCTCAGCGGGTACGCCTTGATGAGTCCTCTTCAGATTGGAGCTCCCTTACTGCGGGCGTGCCTCAAGGTGGTGTTCTCTCTCCTCTTCTTTTTTCTATTTTTATTAATTCTGTCACTAAAGTCATCTCTTCTAACTTCCATCTCTATGCCGACGATCTGCAGATTTACTATCACTTCTCAAAGGAAGATGCGGAAGCTGCTGTACTCGCTGTGAATCGCGATCTGAGGGCTATTGAGGAGTGGTCGCGGTCCTTTGGGTTGCAAATCAATCCCAAGAAGTCTCAGGCGTTGATTGACGGTGGTAGATATATGCGGAACAGGCTGGATATTGCGACACTGTCTCCACTCTGGCTGAATGGGGTACAGATTGAATACGCAAAAACTGCTAAAAACCTGGGGGTGATCATGGACTCCTATTTATCGTGGACTAACCATATCGCTGAAGTCAGCCGCAAGGTCCACTACATATTCCACTCGCTGAAGTGCCTCCAGAGCTTTTTGCCTATGAAGACCAAAATTTCTCTTGCCCAAACTCTCATTCAACCCATCATTGACTATGCTGATGCCTGTTATTTGGATGCCACCGAGGAGCTTTTAAATAAACTTGAGCGTTTGCAAAATATTTGTATTCGTTTTGTGTTTAACCTTAAAAAATATGATCATGTTTCAGAATTTCGCAAGGTTCTCAAGTGGCTCCCTATTCGACTTCGCAGGAACTCTCGGATATTGTGTTTACTGTTTAACGTCCTTCACAACCTTAAAATGCCATCCTACCTGCGGGAACGTTTCTCCTATTCCCGTCCTTCTGATGCGCTTTGCAGATCGCATCTTAGAAATCTCCTTAAATCCCCTCCCCACTCTACCGATTTTTACTCCTACTCTTTTACTGTGCATGCGGTTCGGTTGTGGAATTCGCTACCACCTGACATTAGGGACTGCCAAACCCTTGCAGTTTTTAAAAGAAGAGTGAAAGAACACTATCTTTCCTTCCCATCTTAATTGCGTATATTTATGTATTATTATTTACCTTTTAATATTATTTAGTATATATTTGTATAATTATTATAGTTTGTATGTTATATTTAAACTGTATGTTTTGTCTATTATATCTGTGTGTTTTCATTTTTCCTACTCAATACTTTTACACACAATGTCTACATCTCTTTTTACTCGACTCTCCTATCGCAGGTATGCTGGAAGAGATTTCTATAGAAATAAGCATCACCTTTGTACCTATTTTTCTGTTTCCTTCTTCTTATCTTTTTATTAAATGTGTGTACATAAATTGTTAAATAAATAAATAAATAAATAAATAGGGCGCCGAGTAGTTCCAGAAAGTTCGCGTACATATCGGTCGCGACCGACTAAGGTCAGAGAATTCTAGCATAGAAAAATCTCGAAGGTTCCTGGCTTTTTTAGTTCTGCTACTCGATACTAGATAGCGCTAGTAGTACCGAATGCAACTATCTTCGTTGTTTAATTCTGGCGCGCCACATTATATTTAGGGATTTCAATTTTATGACATGTGATATTAAGTTCGGGTAAGTTATAATATTTCCGACGAATGATGATTAGGACAGAAAAAGTTATGGCTCTTTAAATTATGGATAAAAAAATTAGGTGACACAAAGAGAACCAGTTTTGACCGCCCCCTTCCCCTGGTCTAAAATAAGGAATATAGTAATATAAAAAATAAGGAATTTTTAGTCTGAAATTAAGTTCCCTATTAGGGCGTTGATAGCCCAGTGGTTAAGACCTCGCCGGATTGCCATGTGTTCAAACCATAATCGACTAAAATCTGAAAAAATAAATCCCCTATGTCATAAAAAATAAGCAAATCAAGAACCCCCGGGCCCACCCTTTAGTGCTTACGTAATACTTGAATGGCCCCATAAAGCTATCCTAAATTGACGTCTATCGTGATCCTTCACATTTACTGTAATGAAAAACGATTCGGAATGTACTTTCCAGGTACCGCCCAGTTTTTGCATGGCTCGCAAATGAATGTAGGTACAGCACACAGCTATGTAGAGTTGATTTAAATAATTATGGTATACCGAACTTCGATTATCAAGTTCGTGTAAATACTTTGACTTGGGTATAGCCCGGCAACAACTAAGTGGAAACTTAAGTTTGTTTTGTGTACCTACGAAGAGATACATATAAAGGAAAGGGAAAACCGTTATTCCACATTATCTGGTGTTGACCATTAATATAGCATAGTAACATGGAATAAAAAGCTCTGTGGTTTCTGAAAGGAGTGAAGCTTTCAGTTTGCCTTTAATGAAACAAGAAAAATATTTTTTTTTATAAACAAAAGCCTCACAAACTAAGACCCAAATTTTAACTTTGACATTACACGGCGGCGCCTATGCCAGGACGCTGATAAGCAGATATACTACAATCAATATACTCACAGCCAACGATGAAAACCTCGATGAACAGCTGCTTCTTGCTATAATCACTCGTCGGGTTAACTAGCCACGACGTCCAGAATCTGATCCAGGAGACATCTTATAGCGGCACCTGCAAAAGTTATATAATGGACATTGTAAAGAAACTGCCCTTTTTGAAATAAGTATGTATTTGTTACCGGCTAAACCCGAATTCAAGACAAAATAGTATTGCCCAGTCTAAACTACATAGTTCTTCCTCTACGCGATAGGATTAATTGGTATAGCCTAGTCCAAACTAATTTGTCCTAAGCTAGTTTGGACTAGGCAAAACTAGTTTGTCCTGGAATCGGGTTTGGCCGGGAACGTAATATTATGTTCCCGGCCAAACCGGGCCTGTATGCACAGCTACCCGTCGGGAGCAGGGCGCACCGAGTTTCTAGCACTAATCGATTTTAGGTATTCTATGCGCTCCGTGTATGTGTGCGTGAGGCACACCGGCAAGAGAGCAAACGGCTCGACAGACACGAGCAGCGCGCCGCGCGCGTCGAGCCGTGCGCCGATTGACTCGCGAGTAGTTACGAGGTGAGGTGGAGACGACGCGAGGTGCTACCAATATTTATAAAATTAAACAAAACAAAAACGATTTCAAATAATTTTATTGGAAACTAGCTGACCCGCGCAACTTCGTCTGCGTCAGATTTTTCATTAATACTCCGCTCCCCTTAGTCGTAGCGTGATTATACCTATGGCCTAATTTATAAAAGACACTTCGCAACAGGCCGTGCAGCAGAAGTCGTAATATTTTAATTTCGCCATAACTTCAAAACCAAACGTCCAATTTTAATCATTCAAAGACCAAATACATAGACTGTACTTAGTGATGAAATAATTTATTTTGATAAGGATTACTTAATAGCATGAGTAAAATAAATGCGTTTAAACGTAGTCCAAAAAAATTCAAAATAAAAATATTAAAAAAATGGTTGCTGTGCCTCACTCGACATAGATAGGTATAGTATGTCGCGGACTTTTTTGTAGATATTTATAAGATCTACAATTAATTAGAACATTTTATAGTTTAGGCAGCGTACGCAAAATAAGTAACTTTTCTGGTTGATTTTTTACACCTTGTGTCCGAAAAACCTAAATATCTTATGGAACCCTAACTTTCCAAAATTTAGCCTACGTTACTCGTGGATAATGTAGCTTTCGAATGGTGAAAGAATTTTTAAAATTGGTCCAGTAGTTTTTGAGCTTATTCATTACAAACAAACATACAAACAAAGTTTTCCTCTTTATAATATTAGTGTAGGTAGATAGAAAACTCAACTTAGTTGTATCCCGCGGTTTCAGCTGCCTGCGCTATTTGTTCTTCCTGGCTCAGTGTTCTTTCTTTCGTCTCCTAAGGATCATAGCTTGATGTTAAATAATTATGGTTCTGGTATCTTGGTACTTTGTAAGTCTTCAATCACAATTCCCAGCCCCAGAAATGCATCGACATGTTTTAGGAACATACCTACATTGTTTAAACAACAGTGAGTGCTTGTAATTTAATATGGACTTTATACAATAGCAATAAAGCTCAAATTGACTCTACGTTTTAGTTAGAAAATGTTTGTATGGGAAAAAGAAAAGGGCTGTTTTTAGGGTTTTTTTCCGGCAGTTATTCGAATTTTTCTCGCCGTAAAAACCATCCTTGAACTTCAACGAACATTTTAAAAAAAGAATTGGCCAAATTGGTCTAGGCGTTGTTGAGTTATGCGCTTACCAACACATTTTGTGATTCATTTTTATATTATAAACTAGTTAGTATTTCGCTTGGGGGCGCGAGTTGCAAGCAACCCGCGGTGTCTTTTAGTATTTTTTGACTAACAATTATTATCTCTACAATGTCAGATTTCTGAGTTACGCAAAGGGGTTGAAAGAAGGGGGTTGAAAAGGGTTGATTTTTTATTGGCCATATACTCACCCAGATACCCTCTATACAACCCCGAAAACCATTTTTCTCTAAGATGTCAGATTTCTGAGATACGCAAAGGGGTTGAAAGTAGGGTGTTGAAAAGGGTTGAAAAGGGTTGAATTTTTTATTGGCCATATACTCATCCAGACACCCTCTATACAACCACGAAGACCATTTTTCTCTACAATGTCAAGTATCTGAGATACGCAAAGGGGTTGAAAGTAGGGGGTTGAAAAGGGTTGATTAGGGTTGAATTTTTTATTCGTCATATACTCATTCAGATACCCTCTATACAACCCCGAAGACCATTTTTCTCTAGAATGTCAGGTTTCTGAGATACGCAAAGGGGTTGAAACAAGGGGGTTGAAAAGGGGTAATTTTTTTTTTCGTTTTATACTCATCCAGACACCCTCTATACAACCCCGAAAACCAATTTTCTCTTCACCGTCAGGTTTCTGAGATAAGCAATGGGGTTGAAAGATGGGGGTGGAAAAGTTGAAGTTTCAGATTTTTCCCATACTCACCCCCACACCTTCTATACAACCCCATAAAAAGTTTTCCCCTCCTAGCACGGGAAGTGGGAGAACAATTATGTCAATCAGTCAATCAATCAATCAGTCAGTCAATCAGTGAGTGGTTTTTTAATTGTATATAATATAAAATAAAAGAAGATATACAATTTTTTAAATTTATAAGATCAATAAAAAATAATATTACCTAAGTATTTAGTCGAATAATACTCAATTAGTTACCTCTTATGATAATATTCTAATTTCTAAGTACAAGAGAAACTTAAAAATGATTTCAATAACGTAAAATAACTTATCAGCTAAATACTTTTTATTTTCAATTTCAAATTATTTATTCTTCAAAGTAGATTCAGTAAACTACTTTCGTTAGTACGTAAGGTTCGACTTTTAATTCCATTCAGTAACTTGACGGTTAATTTGACAGATTTTAATAAAAAACAGCTATTTGAGTTGGTGTAAGAATAAACTATATTCAATGAACTTCACAAATGTACTTGTCGGAGAAGGTATGTCTGTCTCTCGTTAGCATCAGGCATATTTTAATTACTGTGGGCGTAATAAGGGTAGTGTTGCTGTGTTGGTTATACCGCAATATTAAAACGGTTTGCAGTTCAAATCAGATTGCAATTCACGAACAAGTCAGTCACACTAGCGAATCACACGCTGTAGGTACCTATACAACTCAACGATACGGAACGCGACAGTTTCTATGCATAAATGTTGTTCGTGCGATGTCCAATGTTTCGATTTTTTTTTTTTTTTTAATTTAATGACCTGGTAACAAAGACCTTTAGGTCAACCAATGTTTCGATGATCCCGAGTTTTTTTTTTTTTGAAAGGACCCCTCGGAGTTCTGCACACTAAGGCTGGTTACTGCGTAACCGATAAATCCTGTGGTGGTCTCAAATGAATTTAAGGCCCCCAGCCAGGGCTAAAAACTACTTAAAACCTAAATGACCGCTCGCTAAAGGCATCCCCTGTGGGACACGGGCCTCGGCTTAGCAGGTCATTGAGGGAGGGCAGCAAGGGACAGGCTGGGTCAGGTTGATATTATTTTGGGGATTTAACGGTAATGGCTCAGCGGCGCAGGCTGGCTCGTTAGGCAAAAGGGGGTTTTGACGGGGGCTTCGCGATGGACCTCGTCGGCGAGGCCGGTATACGGAACGCGGTCTGTGTTTGTTTTTCCTAAGAGTACTGGTTTTCCTAACTCTCTTGGTTCTGGGTGATGGGGTCATCGGGGTCAACAAGGGTATGCCGCGGTCGGCGGGTCTTGCTGATCTGGGAGGGCGTGTATCTGGTAGCCGATACGATAAGGGGGTTCTGGTGCTTTTCAGCGGACTCTATGAAACGCTTTGAAAAACGTTTCATTAACTGTTTGATGGTGGGGATGCGGAGGTCGACATGGAGTCGCTCATTCCTAACGTACCACGGGACTCCGTAACCTTTCGAAGAAACCGATTTTGAATAACCTGCAACCTATGGATCTGGTGAGGCTTAGCGTGTGCGAAGGCTATACACGCATAAGTCATTATCGGGCGTATGCACGTGGTGAAAATGCGTAGTTTGCGTTTCAGGGATAGCTTGCTGCGTGCATTCAGGATGTAATGAAGCCTACCGAGAGCGAAAACGGCACGAATGCGTACCGTCTTTATGTGCTCTCCGAAAGTAAGCTTTCAGTAGCTTTCAGTAGGGGATCACACCTAGATATTTGGCTTGCTCCACCCAAGGGATCGGCTTGCCAAATAACGTGCTTGGGCTGGGACGTGGTGGGAAGAGACGAGTCTGGGGCTTGTAAAACAAGATCGCCTGACTCTTCTCTGGGTTGACTTCCAGTCTCCACTTCCGGAACCAAGCGCCTAGTGCGTTTGCGGATCTCTGGAGGTGGCCGGCTATTGCCTTCTCGCTATTGCCGGATCGCCGTGTCGATTTTTATTGCATTGCATTGAAAGACCAAATATTATCTACATAAACTGTACTTACTGATGAAATAATTTATTTTGATAAGGATTAATAGCATGAGTAAAATAAATGCGATTAAATGTAGTCCAAAAAAATTCAAGATAAAAAAATGGTTGTTGTGCCACTCCACATAGATGCTAATAGATAGGTATAGTGTGTCGCGGATTTTTTTGTAGATATTTGTGGATTTTTTTGTAGATATAGAAGACCGAAGAGTATAATCAGCCCCTGTGTCTAGCATTTGTGGACTATGAAAAGGACTTTGACTCGGTTGAAATCTGGTCTGTTCTGGAGTCCCTGCAGCGCTGCCAGGTAGACTGGCGATACATCCAAGGGATGAGATGTCTCTACGAAACCGCCACCATGTCCGTTCAAGTACAGACTCAGCAAACAAGTTCCATACCGTTGCATCGAGGAGTGAGACAAGGGGATGTTATTTCCCCGAAATTGTTCACTCATGCAATGGAGGATATGTGAACTGGAAAGAACGTGGCATTAACATTAATGGCGAGTACATCTCTCACTTGCGGTTTGCAGACGATATCGTCATTATGGCAGAACAGCAGGACCTACAAAAGATGCTGAATGACCTGGCTGACTCTTCTGTACGCATCGGCCTACGGATGAACTTGGATAAAACCAAGGTCATGTTCAACGAACATGTTCTACCGGAACCGATTGCGATTCACGGTGCCGTTCTGTTCTGTAACTTGTTCAAAAATATGTGTACCTCGGGCAGTCATTGCAGTTAGGTAGAAACAACGTTGAGGGTGAGGTGAATAGAATAATTCAGTTGGGTTACAGAAGAGGTCAGTGGGCAGCATTTGGGAAGCTATGTCGAGTCTTTACATCGTCGATCCCACAGTGCCTAAAGACGAAAGTCTTCAATCAGTGCGTACTACCCGTCATGGCATACGGAGCCGAAACGTGGACACTGACGGCTCGTATGGTCCATAAGCTCAAAGTCGCTCAGCGGGCTATGGAAAGGGCTATCCTCGGTGTGTCTCTGAGGGATCGCATCAGGAATGAGGTGATCCGTCAGAGAAGCAAGGTCGTCGATGTAGCCCACTGGATTAGTAAGCTGAAGTGGCAGTGGGCTGGCCATGTTAGTCGTAGAACCGACAACCGTTGGGGTAAACGAGTTCTAGAGTGGAGAACGCGTCTCGGCAAACGTAGTGTAGGACGTCCTCAGGCACGATGGAGTGACGATTTGCGCAGGACGGCTGGCAGAAACTGGATGCGAGAAGCCGAAAATAGATCTAAGTGGCGTGCAATTGGAGAGGCCTATGTCCAGCAGTGGACTGCAACAGGCTGTTGATTGATTGATTGATATTATAAATATGTTATTGAAGTGATTTTATAATTTTTACCCAGCCACATAGCGAAGCAAAAGGAGAGTTATGATCAATAACATAAGTAACCCTCCTTAGACTAGTCAATGAGTCCAGTCCGGAAAAATTACATCGAAATTCTAGCTAATTTAACTTTAAAAGTTTGTATAGATAGAGAAGTATGTTAAAATATACCCCGCAAAGTGTTAAAACTTACACCCCGCTCGTACGTTATATATATTTTTAATAAATCGTCTAATTCAATTTATTTCGATGGAAAAAGATATTGACTGGCATGTTTGTTAGAAGTATTTAAATTGTAGAAAGATTGAGCTTAGATAAAAAAAAATTGGAAGATGACAGCTTAAATTTCGTTTGACCTTCTCACCTAAAACTATAAGCTGGGCATTTTGTGGGGGCAACCCAACCTGTTGAAAGTATCAAGCATAAAACTCTCAATGCTTTTAAATTAGTAATTTTTTTCCGAAATACGAACACATTCTAATTCTGAATATCATACAAGATCGCAAATAAAAAAAAACAAAGATCAAGCGCAAAATCAACCTTGGGTCCGATGAACTGATTGCGTAGATTTTTTCTATATTGTATAAAAACCCATTGAATTATATAAGAAAGTATAAATAATAATTATCATTATATATCTTAGGTATTGTATTTCATGCCGAAAACGTACGTTTTCCTAATTTTTAACCGACTTCCAAAAAAGGAGGAGGTTCTCAAGTCGACTGTATTTTTTTTTCTTGCTTGTGTTATCCTCATAACTTTTTACTGGGTGTACTGATTGTAATACTTATGAAAAGCCCGACACGGCGCGGCGTCCACAGCTATTTTCGTTCGTTTCGATCTATCTCTCTAGCTCCCGCTATTCTCTCCAAACCTAACCTATACTTATCGGGGTGCCCTAAGTTCTTCAGCTGATCTTTCGCTGTTAGTTCAAATGTCAATTAATATAAGATGATAATTAGATCAAAAGAACGTTTACAGGTACTAAATAGGCATATACTAAACGGACGTTAGAGAAAGTGTTGTTATAACATAGGTACAATGATGTTTTAAAAACGTATAAACGCAATACTTGATGATGAGTACATTGAGCCCTTTTCAGGTAGGTATTGTGGTTATTCTGTTATATATTGTATATTATACTGAACGTTATATTCAATGAAAATGATTTTTTCTTGTTGGATGAATTAATCCATAATTATGTCAGTTAAGCGTACATAATAGCTTTTGAAAATAGAGCAAATGTTTTTTTCATCCCCTCAACTCGGAAATAGTATTTTTAGCCTTCGATATCTGAGTGCAAAAGCCGTTTATATCCGCTAGAGAATAAAATAAATTGAATTTAGAACATCGTGTGTTTAGTGCACACGATATTCTCTTTCTTTGCGAATATTCGATTCGAATTCAAAACATCACTAAATCATTTACTTACCTCCATGGTGACGAATTTTTCATACAAACTTTTTAATAAAACCTAAGGTTAAAAACAAGAAATTAGAAAACAAGTGAAAAATCTAAAATTAGTAAATTTAGCAACGAGGAAGTTTATTTGGCGCCTACAGAACTGATTGAAACTGTTATTAATAATGCGCAAATGTGCTTTCTCCCTCAACAATCACGCGAGGTAGGTACTTATGTGAAACAGCAGGTACGATATGCTTAACACGTGGCAACTAGCTAAAGGAGCCAAAACTTTTTCAGAAAACCTTTTGTTGGCATTCTTTATTGAATAATCCGAGACCAAGAAATTAAGCATCTGACATTGAAAAGTTTAACGAATCACCTGATTATTTGGCGACTAAAGTAAGTCGGTAGCATAATTATTCAGTATCTACTTAAGTATATTAATCAACTACTTAACATAATCTATACTGTAAGGTTAATTAGCCAAGATGTAGGTATTTTAATAATATTCTAGCAAGTATGTAACCATGAATACAATGTGTTTGCATCTAATGTAAAAGAGATACAAATACATTGTTTTCAATGTATTTGTGTCTAAAGTATAAGCAAACTAAATTAGTGGTCGTCATAATTCTAGTCGATTATTAAATCGATTATTTAATTGTATAGAATCGAGAGTTTAGTACGGCAACACTTTTGTATGACAGACTTGACGTTTTAAGGCGAGGTGAAATGGAGGCATTCATTTTTTGGCGGTTGAACCGAACACTTGTTTAAAATAAATCCATTTAAATCATAACAATCTTCGTTTAATTTGAGAGATAAAGATTAGATCCTTTATCTCAGAAGTGGGATCAGCTAATTACGCCTACAATTTTGAAAAAATATCCCCAAATAACGTTTCCACGTGTTGCCACGTGTTTTGTGTTGCGTACGCAAGTGAGTGTCTAAGTGACAATGGATAAAACTAGAACTAATCGCAAGAGCAATGAACGTAAACGTCGCCGTGACTGGAGCAGAGAAACGAGAACAAGCACTACGCATAAACGGAAGCAACGAAGGCAGCGATCGAGTAATCGTGATTCTTCGTCGGAGCCTCGGCGTAGTGGAGACCGCAGTTCCAGTGAGCAGATTATGAGACGCCGTCATCAGCCGAACCGGAGTCGCAGGCGTGATGGATATCGCAGTCGGAGCAGCAGCCGCGAGCAGCGTCGGTCCAACCGGGGCTTGGAGGAGAGACGCAGTAGGCGAGGCCGCAGCAGACGCCCAGAATCCAGCACCGAGCGACACACACCCCCACTTCCTGGTCACGTGAGTAGTGCCAATGTTTTTAGTAATGACACGCAAGCGTTTTTTGCAACCTTAGTGGAAGTTTTAACTAAAAATCGATCTGAGGGTAATAAATTTCCTATGCTAGGCAATGTGATCCCAGACTTTGACCCTATGGTAAAGAAAGAGTCAGACTATAGTTATGTGGATCAATAAAGTTGAAGAATGCCCTAGACTCTATGCTTAGGGCGATGATCAAATAGTACATTAAGCACTCCCTAAACTGTCAGGGATTGCCAAAACGTGGTACCAGGCTCTTCCATCTATGTCGTATTCATGGTCTGAGTGGAAGGACAAACTAGAGCAATCGTTTCCGAGCAGTGAAGATTATGCGGAATTACTAACCGAGATGTTATCAAAACGTGTAAAATTTAATGATTCATTAGAACACTATTATTATGAAAAAATTAATCTACTAAATCGATGCGAAATACATGGTAAACGTGCAGTGGATTGTCTATTATATGGGATTGAGGATCGGTCATTAAGATTAGGTGCAAAAGCAGCAAAATGTCAGGAGCCGGAACAGGTCCTCGCATATTTTCAATCAATCAAGCAACATCTTCGCGAACCAGATAGGTCAAGGGTGAATTTTGATAAACGTAACAACGCTACCCCTTTACCATCTAGTAATAGTTCTAAGCAGATAGGTAATGGCAGCGAAACTAAGACTTCGAAGTCAAACAATATGGCGTCAATTGTATGCTTTAACTGTAATGAACCCGGGCATTTCAGTTCTAGATGCACAAAAAAGATATTGAAGTGTAATGTTTGTGCTAAATTAGGTCATTTGTCAATTAATTGTCCCAGATTACCTTTAGACTCGGCCAATAAAATTGATAAACCTAAAGAAAAAGATGTGATGCGTATTGAAACAAATAGTACTAATGACACTAAATATTTAATGAATCTAAAACTCAACGGTGAAAATATTCAAGGTTACGTAGATTTGGGTAGCCAATGTACGCTGATTCGTTACAGTGAGGCTGTAAAGAGAGGAATTACGTGGACTGATAGTAACTTACCGACTATGAGAGGTATAGGTGAGAGTATAGTAATACCAGTGGGCGTATCAAACGTCATTATTGAAATTCAAGGTATTGTGGAGGAAGTCAACGCGTACGTCGTCGACGATAGCGTTATTAAATACTCAGTTTTAATAGGGCACAGTTTTACAGAAAAACCAGGTATTGTCATAACGAAAACTACACATTCATTAATATTTACCCGTGATCAATCAGTTAAATTAGAATTGAGTTTGAAAACCGATATTGTTATACCTCCTAAGGAAATGTATCCATTAACCTGTATTTCTACAAACAAATGTTCGGGTATAGTCCAAGTTAGTGGTTCCTTACGCGGCATGTCACCGAATGAATATTATTTGATGCCAGGCGAATACGAAATAGAAAACGGAGAGGTTAGGTTACTAGTGCAAAACTTTAGTGACAACACGGTTGGTTTAAATAAGGACACTCTCATTACACGAGTCGTTTGTACCAGGAATAACTTGAGTATTAATTTATTAGATTTTGAAAACGCTGATACTAAGTCTGCCTTCAATTATGGCAAACAGCTAAGTGAATATGAAGTTAACCAATTAAAAGTGTTGCTAAAAAGGTTTGAAACATGTTTCTCAGATAACCTAAGAGACCTGGGATTGACTAACGTAGTGCAAATGGAAATTAAATTGAGTGACTCGCAACCGGTAGTTTATCGCCCGTATAGGCTCTCCTTTCCGGAGCGCAGACAGGTTCAGTCTATGGTGAAAGAAATGATCGATGCAGGCATAGTATGTGAGTCGAACTCGCCTTACGCTAGCCCAGTCTTACTGGTAAAGAAAAAGACTGGTGAAAGCAGGCTATGCGTTGATTACCGCGCATTAAATAATAAAACAAAAAAGGAACACTATCCGTTACCCTTAATTGATGACCAACTTGACAGGCTAGCTGGTAATTCTTTATTTGTAAGTTTAGACCTTGCATCTGGTTACTACCAAATTCCAGTTGAGGTAAAATCTCAAGACAAGACTGCGTTTGTTACTCCAGATGGGCAGTATCAGTTTAAACGCATGCCTTTTGGTCTAGCAAATGCCCCATCGGTATTTCAACGAGCAATGAGCAAAATACTTTCTAAAGTCGGTTATACGATCGTTTACATGGATGATGTATTGATTCCTTCGAGCTCCTTTGATCAGGGAATGATACGACTAGCGGAGGTACTTCAACTCGTAAAAGACGCAGGTCTAACGCTTAAGATAAAAAAGTGTAGCTTTTTCTGTACTGAGCTAGAGTTCCTAGGATTTCATGTTAGTAGTGAGGGGATACGTCCAGGGAAGCGCAAGACTCTAGCTATAGAAAACTTCCCAATTCCGCGGAACGTTCATGACATCAGACGATTTATAGGCCTAGCTAGTTTTTTCCGGAGGTTCGTAAAAGACTTCGCCCTTATTGCCCGTCCATTGACAGACCTGTTAAGATCTAAATTCGAATGGAAATGGACGGCAGAGGAAGCGGAGTCATTTAGAGTTTTGAAGGCAAAATTAGTTGAACGCCCTATATTAGCTTTATATGACCCCCAATTGGAAACCGAAATTCATACAGATGCGTCGAAGCTAGGTATTGCGGGGATTCTCCTACAGCGAAGTACTGACGGCCTACTCAGGCCAGTGGCATATTATAGTCGTAAAACCACGGTAGACGAGCAAAAATTTCACTCCTTTGAGTTGGAAACCTTAGCGGTAGTTGCATCATTGAATCGTTTCCGAGTCTATTTATTAGGACTAAGATTTAAAATAGTCACCGATTGTAACGCACTTCGTACTACTTTAACTAAGAGGGATCTTGTACCACGAATTTCCCGCTGGTGGATCCAGTTCCAGGAGTATGACTGCGAAATTGAGTACAGACCGGGTTCACGTATGGCACACGTAGATGCTCTCAGTCGTGCCCCTGTGAGTGATCCCACCGAGGTGGATACGGAACATGTTTTTGATGTTCTACACGTAGACGTTCGTGATTGGATCGCTACTGTACAGGGAGATGATAGTGAAATAAAACGTATAAAAGACATCCTAGAAGATGATGAGACTAAGTTTGTGGCTGACGTGCGTAAAAATTATATGTTATAAGGTAATTATGTGTATAAAATTTTAGACGAAGGAATACGGTGGGTAGTTCCGAGAGGGTGTAGGTGGCAGGTGCTACGCATGAACCATGATGAGGTGGGACATTTTGGCTTCGAAAAAACGTTGAGCCGTATCAAAAGCATATTTTGGTTCCCAAAAATGCGTAGGTTCACCAAGAAATATGTCTTGGCTTGTCTGGAGTGTGCGCATCATAAGGCACCTGGTGGTCCCAAAGAGGGAATGCTCCATCCAATACCTAAGTTAGAAAAACCATTCCATACACTTCATGCCGATCATCTCGGTCCATTCATTCGCTCTAGGAGAGGCAACATGTATTTGCTTGTTATTATAGACGCGTTTACAAAATTTATCAATATACGAGCTGTTAAAGGCACCAAGACTAATACGGCAATCAAGATATTTAAGGAACATTTTAGTTATTTCGGTGTTCCTTCTCGACTTATAACAGATCGTGGCTCTTGTTTCACAAGTGCAAAATTTAAAAGTTTTATGGAAAAATTAAAAATAAAGCACATCTTGAATGCAGTGGCCACTCCAAGAGCGAATGGACAGGTTGAAAGGTTTAACCGAACCATAACTGACGCTCTAAGCACAAAATGTCATGACGGAAATGACAACTTATGGGATGAATACATAGGTGACGTACAATTAGGTATTAATACCACTACTAATAAGACAACAGGGAAAAGTCCCTCTGAGCTGTTGTTTGGTTGTAGATTGATGAATGCGTCAGAAAACGTATTGAGTGACGTAATTGCCGAAACAACTGAACGAATCGATCGCTAGAGAAAGGATAAATAAACAACAGGAATATGCTAAAAAACAGTTTGATAAGCATAGGAAGAGTCGGACAAAATATAATGTAGGTGATTTAATCAGGATAGAGAGGACAGTTATAAACAAAGATCATGTAGGAAAATCACATAAGCTCAGCCCCAAATTCCAAGGCCCCTATCGAATCCTTAAAATATTACCTAATGACAGATTTCTCGTCGAAGACACTCCATTAACAAGAAAGGGTAACAAAAGGTATGAAAATGTTGTCGCGCTAGACAAAATTCAGTTCTGTCAGTGAGAGCACTGACAGTGATCAGAGTGAGGGTACAGAAATAGAGGTAGATAGAGAGTGATCGATAAGATTATTTAGTTCTGGCGATAATGATGAAATGCTGGGTTAATTAATTAATCAACTTCTCTGATGAAAATGAGTAGGAATTGCGTGTCATTATTAAGGATATATACATGAGTAATCTGTGCAGATATTGAATGGCATTGAGAAATTGATGTCGCACATGATTGCAAGATAGTGAGTAAGATAATACGATGTGAGCACAATATGTCATAGAGGCCAGTGCAGATCATGAATGGTACTAAGATAACGGTGCCGCACAGATGACCAAAGATCGTGACAGATTGTGCAAGAAACAAAGAATGAGAACGCTGATCCTGATTTATGAATTTGAATTTTGATAAAGATTTTGATCTAGACTAGAGATAAACTTAGATGAGATTTTTTTTTTAAATATAGTTCATTATTTGAACTGTAAATAATTTACCTTGCGATATGCATTATTGTTGAAGAATGAAATTAGTTATAGAAGCGTGTATGTATCGATAACCAAGTGATAACCTATGTTTTGTTTTATAATTGTATTATGTATTATCAAATTAATTAAATAAGTGAGAGGACTCACTTACACAGGATGGCCGAGTTGTAAGGTTAATTAGCCAAGATGTAGGTATTTTAATAATATTCTAGCAAGTATGTAACCATGAATACAATGTGTTTGCATCTAATGTAAAAGAGATACAAATACATTGTTTTCAATGTATTTGTATCTAAAGTATAAGCAAACTAAATTAGTGGTCGTCATAATTCTAGTCGATTATTAAATCGATTATTTAATTGTATAGAATCGTGAGTTTAGTACGGCAACACTTTTGTATGACAGACTTGACGTTTTAAGGCGAGGTGAAATGGAGGCATTCATTTTTTGGCGGTTGAACCGAACACTTGTTTAAAATAAATCCATTTAAATCATAACAATCTTCGTTTAATTTGAGAGATAAAGATTAGATCCTTTAATACGTACTTAGTAGATGTTGGTAGGCATAATTATGTATGCATATCAATTTTATTAATTTATCCACTACCTACACTACTATTTGCGCTACAGGTTGTCCTTATTATTGGTATAAACGGAGCATGTCGAACTAATGAACTAACACAACTTACTTAAATCAAAAACGTTGAGAAACTTTCAGATGAGTTACTATTAATTAATTTACCTAATACAAAGACAAAAAGAGACCGCAGCTTCGTCATTCGCAAGAAATACATAACAATTGTTGAGAAATATCAAACCTTATGCTCGTCTAACACTCAAATCAGCCTATATTGCAAACAGCTAATAAAATTGGCAGTATCGCACGATAAATAGCAACATTTCTTGAATTTCCAGAACCCCAGGTGGTGGCGTACAACAGTGTACGCCACCACCACCACCATACTTCACACACACAACCACCACCGCACTTCCACTATCACCACCACTTCAGTCATACTTTTGGCCGATTCAGGAGCTAATCTCCTGTCTCTTAAGCGCCATGGAGGCTGGAAGCCCAATACGGTTGTAGAGGGATACATAGAGGATTCCATTCAAAATAATCGAAAATATGTAAAATTGTAGAGGCATCATAGGAGCCATTACACTGAAAGAGCCTCAGTCAGGCCCTCGGACTCGCCCTTCTACATAAAAAATGAGCCGTTGCGAAACACCTAACCATCGCCCTCTCTCTCGCCAATCTCGCGAATCCAATGAATCGGTACAACTATTTAGGTTTATATTATACACCGTGGAAAACCATGGTTATGGAGATATTCATGGTCAAAGTTTTGAGGTTAGGTTAGGTTAAAAAACTAATATCCATCAATTTGAACTCCAATTTCCATAGGTTTATAACTTATTTAACACTACCCTACCTGTCAAGGTGGATCGACGGAACCCCGCTTAGCGGGGTTCCTACTTCTGGGTGGTTTAAAAAAATATAACCTCGAAGGAGGTCTTTCTAACCTAACCTGTCCGAGTCGGGGTGCCCTAAAATTCCGAGCTCGCTTCGCTCGCTCTTGGACTGACAGTCCTCATCAATTATGAGTATAATAACTGTATACCTACTTGAAAAAGAACTGTGACTGATGACTGACTGACACTGACAATTAAACAATAAAATGGCGTCGCTTCACGTTCCGTTCCACAGTGTAAACAAATATTCGATATTTTTTATGTAAAAAGGTCAATGTAATTGCATAGTAAAGCACGTTTTTAGTGCACATTAATTACATATCAAATTTACTATGTGAAAATAGAATTATATTTAAAGATAGTAAGATAAAATTCCACTGTCAACGGAACGTGAAACGTCAAATTTGACATGACTATTTATCCAACCTAAATAGCGTGTTTGTTTTTCAATTTATATGGAAAATAAAAATAAAAAAATTATTCGTAAACTGTGAGTTCCCGCAACATAAAATTTTGTAAAAAGCCTTCTGTTTACGAGTACTATCTGCAAAAAAAAATGAACTTCGAACTCGATGGCCCATAATGAAAAGTTTAGCCATAACTCATGATCTGCCTTGCCTTTTCTCAACTATATTGGTAGGGTCGGCTCCCACCGACGTTTGGCCCCCAAACTGGGGCGGGCCGGGGCTGCCTTCAAGCGGCTCTTGCCCAATCTAGGGGGTCCAAACGCCTCCTGCCGGAGGCTGTACGCGGGGATCGTGCGGTCCATGGCCCTTTACGGGGCCCCAGTGTGGGCGCTGTCGCTAAGGCGACACACGACAGGCGGTGTCTCGGCCCAGAGGGTCATGGCCATTCGGCTAGTCCGTGGATACTGCACGGTCTCTGGCGAGGCGGCGAATCTCCTTGCCGGATTGCTGCCGTGGGATCTGGAGGCGAGAGCCCTCGCGCACGTCTACGCGTTGCGCGTGGAGGCGCTAAGCCGGGGTGAAACTCTGCTGCCGCGGCAAATTGCTGCGCAGCGGACGGAACTCCGGCGGGATCTTACGGAGGTTTGGAGACAGCGACTATCGCAACCCAGTGCTGGGCACGCCACTATTGCGGCGATAAGTCCCCTCTTTGAGGCGTGGCTGGAGAGACGTCACGGCGTCCTCACCTTCCGCCTGACGCGGGTGCTTACCGGACACGGCTGTTTCGGGAGGTACCTGTGTCGGATCCAGCGGGAGGACACGTCCGGGTGTCATCACTGTGTGGATCGCCCGGAGGACACGGTGGAGCATACGGTGGAGGTCTGCCCTGCTTGGGCGGAGCACCGTCGTGTCCTCGTCGAGGCGATCGGCGGCGGCAACCTCTCGCGTCCGGCCCTGGTTCAAGCCATGGTCCGGAGCGAGGAGGCATGGGAAGCGGTCGCCTCCTTCTGCGAAGCAGTAATGCTAGCAAAGGAGGAGGCGGAACGCGTGCGTGAGAGGGAAACCTCACGCCCCAGCCGCCGCAACAGAAGAAGACGCCCCGGGCGTCGGGAAACGCAGGGCGATTCCCGGCCACCGTAGGCGCGGGCCTGCGGATGACGAGCTATGGGTGGCTCGCCGTCCGATAGCAACCAGGCCCGAGTCGACGGCGCGTCGTGTTCCAGGCGCGCCTCAAAGAGCCGTCAGCAACGTAGACGGGGCCCCATAGGGTCAGTACCTGCTAGGGTTGCGGATTTTGTTCGAAAGAGTCACCGCAGCCCTGGAACGCGCTTCTGGCACAAGAAGGATCACGGGTGGGTTTTAGTCAGTAAGAGTCTGACACTCCCTTCCGCTCCGCCCAGAGCGGTAGAAGTCATTTGATGATTTCCCATCCAAAAAAAAAAAGTGTCGGCTCCCAGTCAACCGGATTCAGCTGTATTACAGTATACCTATTCCGCGTAGCGACTGCCTATCTGACTATTAAAGTCCAGTAACCGTTTAACAGGGCAAGCCTGGTGTGATTTTCTGGCTTTTGACTATCCGTAACGTCTGCTAAATCTATAAATAACAACTGGGGCCGATGGCTTACGTCTCTTAAAACATGGTTACCCACCCACGGCACCCACAGACCGACCTCGGCAAGCGTTGCTTGAAGGTCGACCCGTGCTGCTATTATTTAGCCGAGGATTTAGCATGATGGAATGATATGAAGAGGCTTAGATGGAAATTATATATAATTTGTCGTCGCTTATCAAATCACAGCGCTCAATTCGAAAATCAGCACTTGAGCGGTGTTGTTTGATAAACGACGTTAACGCGACTTACCATCGCCTGATGAACACCATAAATCGATTGTAGATATTTGGCTGAATAGAACCGAAACACGTCCCTCCATCGTCATAGGTAGGGCTGGGAGCTGACCGACGCGACGCGTTCAATGATGAAACCATATTATTAAATCGAATATTTTACGTTTACCGCACCCCACTTAGCTCAACGTAGTCGCCTCAATCAGATTCGTAAAATGGCGTTTTGCTCAATTAAATAATTGCGCTTTATATCGCGGAATGTTTAACATTTGGATCGCTCAGTTCTTTACATGAATGAGCTAAATGAACTGATCAATCTGGCCACTCAATTTTACTCTCGAGATAAAGTTTAACACACCACTTAAATAGTGGTCGATAACACCCGATCAAAATGTGAAGAACTGAAGACTCAAACAAAATCAATACCAAACCTACACCCGCCAGAATTGCTCAAAAGTTTAGACCAATCCGGTACGTGTGTTGTTAGTGTTGCCAGAATATGAACTTAGGTCGTTCCAGAAAATTCTTCTTTTTAACTATGGATAATTATTTATTGGGAATCGGAGATAAAGTAGGTAATTAAAGTAATGAATATGTAAAACGAAACTAAGGGAGATATATTACTGTTATGTTTTAATGACGAAAAAAAATACATTTTTCAGCCTTGCAACAATGTGCCTTCAATGTGAATGTCGTATTTATTTATGGTTAAATCCATAAAAGGTATCAGGAAAACTATCTTAGGAACCTTTAGAGTTTTTTCATGAAAAAGGTTTGACATTATTGTACTTGAAGCAAAAGTTTATTATTTCCTGTTTATTTGTTGATAAAGACAGCATCAGTGCGAGTCTTTCTGGTTGAAGGTAGAGGGCAGGATTGTTGATAGTTAGTTCTCATTGCTGTTGCTAGATGGCCCTAACAAATCAAGTAATGTTATTTCAGTACAGATGGCGATAATATAGCCAAGTTTTGTTCCGTCATTTGTAAATGAATTGTCCATATTCGTCAATGCAAATGTGAGCTAGCCTTTAATGAGAAAATTAAAGTTTTAGTCATATAAACAAAGTTGGTAGGTAAGTACCTACTTCATTCGTAGGTTCGAGAACCTACTATAGTTTTGTTAGTTATTAATTTTCGGTCTCAAGTAAGTATAAGGAATAAGTGTGCGAAATTTCAATTTTCTAGCCCTAAGGGTTTGTCCTGTCTGTTGATAAAGGCGATTGTTTTAGCTATCAGCAGGATTTAGACCGTTTTCTAACTGCTGCTCTTCCAATAATAACTACTTCAGTCTTCCAAAGTGGAAGTATAATTTTTCTCAAAGAATGTACGATTTTTACGTGTGATATTTATGAATTTCCTCTGCACCAGGGCTGGCGCAGGTGTCTGACTTTTACCGGCTAATACCCTAGTGTTTGCTGCTGCATGAATTCATGCAGCTCTCTTGGACCTGCATAAATTCATGCAGATCCCGTCGACTGCGCGGCCGCATACGGCTGCTATTCTTCGAGAAGGAGCGCGGAATACGGCGCGCCGCCGTCTGGACCAGTAAACGTTCAGGCAACATACACCCCAAGTTTGTTCCTGTAGACCATATATTATTGTACAACCACCAATTTTTCAGCAGCATCACATGCGCCATCGCTTCCGACCACTGACCACCTCCGGAGACGAGAGGTTATTTGCAGCACCAACAGTTGCTACGTGGTCACTGCGCTGCTTTTCCCAAGTTGATATACCTACCTCAAAAGAATTCTGTGCCATGTCCTTGACGTATTTGCCATAAAACACGGCTTATGAGGTAGTGAGGCTTTATAAAGCACACATGTCCGGATAGTTCAAGTGTCAGCCATGGGAATGGCTAAAGGCCGCAATTGAAGTCTTAGTCCCGCTGCCCATTTTTGTTTGGATGGGCAGTCTTAGACTTTTACCGATAAATTGAAACCCACCCGTGTTCTTTCAAATGCCATTTGCGTGCCAGGGTGCGATAACTATTTCGAACAATTCCGCAACGCGCTGAGGCAGGTACTAGCCTCAGCGTGCACTGCCAACTATGCTATCTTTGAGGCGCTCGTAGATCAAAATTCGCCGTCAACCCAGACTTGGTAGTTATCTGACGACTAGCTATCTTTCGGTCGCCGTCCGCAAGCCCGCGCCTACGGTGGCCGGGATTTGTCTTAGGACTCCCGATGCCTAGGGAGTCTCCTGCGGTGGCTGGAGTATGAGAATAGCCTCCCTCACGCGTTTCGCTTACTCCTTAGCTTGCATTAGTGCATCACAGGAGGAGGTAACTTTACTGTTTCCTATCCCTTTTCGCTCTGGACCTTGCAGCATGTCAAGGCCTGCAGAACTCTACCGTATGCTGTACCGTATCCTTAAGTCCCGCAGCAACCACAGATATTCATAATCAACATAAACTTCAGCCTCTGCTAAGCTTCAATCTCTCTATCACATGCTACTTTGAATAAAATCCATATTATGTTTTTTTTTCAATTTTATTTACAGTCAAAAAGGCACCAACTTATTTTATAGATCAGATAAATAGATGTTATAGATAGTGGTTGTATACTTATATAATATTCATTTACTTTACAAAAAAAACTGTAGGTATTATTCCCTTGATCACTTTGAAAATTTGCGGACTATGCAATCGTATTTAACAGGGGGGTAGTTCTGATAGTACCAATTGCAGGCTTCGTTATGAAATGGTCGTCCAACGCTGAAAAAAATCAAAATTTTTGGTGTTGTCAGGAAGAAATACCATGATATTTGTCGCTTTTAGTATAGTTACGGGAAGGCCGCATAGCTAACCTAAATGTTGATGATTTTAACTGAAACCAAACCTCCAACCTCTTTACCTAACCGTAAAATAACACAAGTCCACCAAGTAACCATAGTCTCACCTGAAGGAAAGTGAGTACGTGGTCAACAATTGAGCACGCTTGCCTAGAAGTAACCTACATATTCACTCTTGAATGAAAAACTTCCTGATTATACCTGTAGGGGAACTCAGATTTTAACATTGAATTCCACTCTTTAGCTGTACACAGTGAAAGTATTCCCAAAACGTTTCGTGCATACGGTTAGGATGCCCATCAAGTATCGGTGACGCAACATCATACCAATCTTCAAAGACCGATTATGAAACGGGCTGGTCGAAATTAAGTTTTGCAATTTCGACGGACACTCCCCGAAGCGTAACCGGTGGAAAAACGACAGGCCAGAGGCTCAGCGTCGATGTTCAAAGGCTTTGGAGCTTTGATTTGATTATTGCCGGTGAGCTCTGGCTCCTTTCTCAACCGCCTCAAGATCATGATACTGGTATCTGGCATATTCGTCACAGAGATGAGACCATACTTCATATATTATCGAACTTACCCTTAATAAAGTTTGAGCACAAAGGTGTTGGGTCACCGTTGCTAGAATTCACAACCTTCATGGACAGTTTCAAGCGCACATCTCAGAGAGACTGGATCTGTGTTTTAACTAACGCAAACACGTAGTAACATTTGCGTTGAACACTTATCTCTCAACAACAGTGCTGTCGTTTCTATAACCAAAGGCTTTTAAATGTCATTTATGTGTGTCAAAAACAACGTTGCCTCAAGTGCCGGTCCCTGAGAGACCTCGGCATCAATATTTAATTGACCGGACGAGCAGAACATCGATAACCACTTGCAGGGTCCGGTTGCTCAGGAAGTTACCATCCTGATTAGATTCACACAGTCCAGTAGGTAGACCGAAGGAATATAACAAACAAGGTTTTCGTGCCAGAACCTGTCAAAAGCCTTCCAGATCTCGAGCGATACTGCAAAAGCTTCGTCGTGCTTCTAGATGGCCTCACTCCTGATGTGAATGGCATACGCTAGAAGATCCTCAGCTGATTTGATTTGATTTGGATCGTATCACACTGACATTTGTCTGCATTGTTTTGTTGCACAGACCAAATACAATAGAATTTTATGTAGGTTTGTATCGGTACCTATAATGTATTCGATGCTCTCAAAAACAGGGCAGCCTTATAGCAGTGAATTCCAGCGTACATGGCCCGGGGTAAAGTCCGCCAGTGAACATTCCACATTATAAAACAAAGACCTGTGTTCTTCGCGTCTATGGACGGCGAAAGCACATCCGGTGCAAAATATTTGTTTCTAAATAATATTATTGTCACAAATTATCATAGTTATTTTTTTTATTCAGGTCAAAAGAATACGTTGAACATTGACCGTAACCTCTTGTGCGATAAAGCCCAGCGGTGTACAATAGGCTCCTGTACAGTCTTGGCACTGACAATGTGACATAACACTGTGCTGTGCTAGAACTTTTTTTTCTGCAAAAACGCATTATTAACATAAAGTTAAGTTCCAGTTAAAACTTGAGGGCGTGACAAATTACTGCGCTATGGAACTCATCGCCATGCGTGTAAAACCAATACGGACAGTTTTGAATAGTAAACATAATAATCAGCCTATCACTTTCCCATTGCTGAAGCATAGGCTTACCTACTTACTGTGTGTCTGAGAAGTCACCCCAGTTGTAAAACATCCCGCGAGCCCAGTATGGATCGGTGAATAGCTAAAGGCTGAGCGACCCGAAAGTTTTAAATTCAGTGATCTTACTCATCCATGGAAGCTCTTATTTCTTCTCGCGTCAATGTGGCAGTCAGGTCAGGGTAATACTTCCACCTCCTTTGACCCGGGTCTATGGCCCAAGCCAGTTGAAAGGGAGTCAGGGCAGGTGTGTTAAGGTCGGAACAGTTTCGGCAATGGGCGCTAAGAGGTTTCTGTAGATATAAAACCAATACACAAAAGAATATCAATATTGAAGTCGTTTGTATTTAGGGAAAACAATTTCACATTTTCTGTACAATAAAGTAGATAAACGTACAATCAACAACATTTCCACATATTAAGAGCTATAAGTATTATTTACTAATATGTATACATATATATGGATCAAAGGTAGGCCTAATTTATTAGGTTTTAAGTGCATTAACTAATATATTTTAACAATTTTTAATTTTACTAGGTACTTATTATCTTTTTTAAATACATTATGAGAACAACTGCACGACTAGTTTTCGCAGCAAAGAATGTGTAAGAGCGTGCCACTCGTCTTATTACAGTTCTGGGCACAATATAAAATATATTATCCAAGTTCAGGGCAATGAAACTTGTTGTGTATCAATCCGCAAAGCATCATGGTTTGGATTAACAGATGCCTTGAATGTAGTGTTAGTAATATAAATTTCTGCAACGACTCCTCATACAGCAGAAGCTTGAAGTGCCATTTTAATGTCATAATAATATGGCGATAGGTACTAAGCCGTGCAGCGGGCGTACCATGACGTCTTAAAACATGAGTCTTCCGAGCGAGAAAAAGGGATGGAGCTATGTAGGGTGTATAACTCTATCCCTCTTTCTCGCTCGGAAGACTCACGTTTTAACACCTCATGGTACGCCCGCAGGTGGCACATTAGCGGTGTAGTAGCGTTCACTGTGCCTACATGGTTACGAGATGCAGTGTCGGCACAGTCTACGCGAGCCCTTAACATGTGTGTATTCTATATGGTACCGTGTTTATGACTTCATTATTTTTCAGAAACAAACTTACTTCCTTAAGGGAATCGATCATTACCTTGGGGATCTGATAAAATCTCAATTTTCATCTTTTTCCTGCGGCGTATGCAACACACATGAAAATTACAGAATCGGAAAAATCCTACTTGACATAATATTCTATATTCTGAAGGATTTCTTTCTCACCTGCTTTTCACCTTGTTTTTGTAGCAGACCGTCACAGGCATGAGTTCTCCTATATCTGACACAGTCCAAGTCATACTGGTATGAACGAGGAAATGGTTCCTGATGAACTGAAACACGTAAGAGATTAAACTCGTATGAAACTATGCATTTTAATGTATCATCATTTATTTATGAAATACTTTATTGTACACCTCATAACAAGCGCAGGAAAAACGTTCATAAAAACAAGTGTACCTAAGTAAAATATTACGTTGTGCAATCCTCCTCATTCAATGGATTGTTCCTTTTTTTACCTTTCTAAAACCAGGATAAAGTCTTTTGAAATAAAAGGGTTAGGTTAGGTTAGGTTAGTTAATGAGTCTTGATTTTTTCCGAGTCTTGAGTATAGATATGAAAGTTCAAAATGTATAAAAGCAAAATACCCATAGCATACGACTAAAGTGCAAACTTAACTTTTTTGTTGAACAAACTGTTCTTCCATACATCAATGTACCAATACGGTCAAATCGTCAACCAAAAACATAGACTGTATTGACAATATACTTTTTTATGTATGATAAAAGTACAAATTCCCATTTTTTTCCATTATTCATTATAAGAACTTTTTCGTGCCAAATTTCATAGTTCTAGGTGAACGATGATTCCCTTGAGGGTGTAGAAATATACGTTTTTTGCGGCATAAACGGCCGTATCTTTTATTACGCAAACTTGAAGTTGGATTTGTTCATAGTATAATTATATAGTTTAACTAGTATTTCGCTTGGGGGCGCGAGTTGCGAGCAACTCGCGGTGTCTTTTTAGTATTTTTTTACTAACAACAAAGGGGTTGAAAGTAGGAGGTTGAAAAGGGTTGAATTTTTTATCGGCCATATACTCATCCAGATACCCTCTATACAACCCCGAAAACCATTTTTCTCTACAATGTCAGGTTTCTGAGATATGCCAAGGGGTTGAAACAAGGGGGTTGAAAAGGGTTGAATTTTTTATTGGCCATATACTCATCCAGACACCCTCTATACAATCCCGAAGACCATTTTTCTCTACAATGTCAGGTTTCTGAGATACGCAAAGGGGTTGAAAGTAAGGGGGTTTAAAAGGGTTGAATATTTTATTCGTCATATACTCACCCAGGTACCCTCTATACAACCCCGAAAACCATTTTTCTCTACAATGTCAGGTTTCTGAGATATGCCAAGGGGTTGAAACAAGGGGGTTGAAAAGGGTTGAATTTTTTATTGGCCATATACTCATCCAGATACCCTCTATACAACCCCGAAAACCATTTTTCTCTAAAATGTCAGATTTCTGAGATACACAAAGGGGTTGTAAAAAGGGGGTTGAAAAGGGGTAATTTTTTTTTTCGTTTTATACTAATCCAAACACCCTCTATACAACCCCGAAAACCATTTTTCTCTTCGACGTCAGGTTTCCGAGATAAGCAATGGGGTTGAAAGAAGGGGGTTGAAAAGGGGTAGTTTCAGATTTTTCCCATACTCACCCCGACATCTTCTATACAACCCCATAAAAACTTTTCCCCTCCTAGCACGGCAAGTGGGAGAACAATTATGTCAATCAGTGAGTGAGTGAGTGGTTATTTAATTATATATAATATAACTAGTATTTCGCTTGGGGGCGCGAGTTGCAAGCAACCCGCGGTGTCTTTTTAGTTTTTTTAGTAACAATTATTATCTCTACAATGTCAGATTTCTGAGTTACGCAAAGGGGTTGAAAGAAGGGGGTTGAAAAGGGTTGAATTTTTTTTGGCCATATATTCATCCAGATGTCCTCTATACAACCCCGAAGACCATTTTTCTCTACAATGTCAGGTTTCTGAGTTACGCAAAGAGGTTGAAAGAAGGGGGTTGAAAAGTGTTGAATTTTTTTAGCCATATTTTCATCCAGATGCCCTCTATACAACCCCGAAAACCATTTTTCTCTACAATGTCAGGTTTCTGAGTTACGCAAAGGGGTTGAAAGAAGGGGGTTGAAAAGGGTTGAATTTTTTTTGGCCATATATTCATCCAGATGTCCTCTATACAACCCCGAAGACCATTTTTCTCTACAATGTCAGGTTTCTGAGTTACGCAAAGGGGTTGAAAGAAGGGGGTTGAAAAGGGTTGAATTTTATTTTAGCCATATTTTCATCCAGATGCCCTCTATACAACCCCGAAAACCATTTTTCTCTACAATGTCAGGTTTCTGAGTTACGCAAAGGGGTTGAAAGAAGGGGGTTGAAAAGGGTTGAATTTTTTTTGGCCATATTTTCATCCAGACACCCTCTATACAACCCCGAAAACCATTTTTCTCTAAAATGTCAGATTTCTGAGATACGCAAAGGGGTTGAAAGTAGGGGGTTGAAAAGGGTTGATTTTTTTTATTAGCCATATACTCACCCAGATATCCTCTATACAACCCCGAAAACCATTTTTCTCTACAATGTCAGGTTTCTGAGATATGCCAAGGGGTTGAAACAAGGGGGTTGAAAAGGATTGAATTGGGTTGAATTTTTTATTGGCCATATACTCATCCAAACACCCTCTATACAACCCCGAAAACCATTTTTCTCTAAAATGTCAGATTTCTGAGATATGCCAAGGGGTTGAAACAAGGGGGTTGAATAGGGTTGAATTTTTTACTGGCTATATACTCATCCAGACACCCTCTATACAATCCCGAAAACCATTTTTCTCTAGAATGTCAGGTTTCTGAGATACGCAAAGGGGTTGAAACAAGGGGGTTGAAAAGGGTTGAATAGGGTTGATTTTTTTATTGGCCATATACTCACCCAGATACCCTCTATACAACCCCGAAAACCATTTTTCTCTAAAATGTCAGATTTCCGAGATACGCAAAGGGGTTGTAAAAAGGGGGTTGAAAAGGGGTAATTTTTTTTTCGTTTTATTCTCACCCAGACACCCTCTATACAACCCCGAAAACCATTTTTCTCTTCGACGTCAGGTTTCCGAGATAAGCAATGGGGTTGAAAGAAGGGGGTTGAAAAGGGGTAGTTTCAGATTTTTCCCATACTCACCCCGACACCTTCTATACAACGCCATAAAAAGTTTTCCCCTCCTAGCACGGCAAGTGGGAGAACAATTATGTCAATCAGTGAGTGAGTGAGTGGTTATTTAATTATATATAATATAATAACTAGTATTTCGCTTGGGGGCGCGAGTTGCAAGCAACCCGCGGTGTCTTTTTAGTATTTTTTGACTAACAATTATTGTTTCCCTGTGAAAATAATAATTTGTGTCAGGTTTCTGAGATACGCAAAGGGGTTGAAAGTAGGGGGTTGAAAAGGGTTGAATAGGGTTGAATTTTTTATTGGCCATATACTCATCCAGACTCCCTCTATACAACCCCGAAAACCATTTTTCTCTAGAATGTCAGGTTCTTGAGATATGCCAAGGGGTTGAAACAAGGGGGTTGAAAAGGTGTAATTTTTTTTTTCGTGTTATGCTCATCCAGACACCCTCTATACAACCCCGAAAACCATTTTTCTCTAAAATGTCAGATTTCTGAGATACGCAAAGGGGTTGTAAAAAGGGGGTTGAAAAGGGGTATTCTTTTTTTTCGTTTTATACTCACCCATACACCCTCTATACAACCCCGAAAACCATTTTTCTCTTCGACGTCAGGTTTCTGAGATAAGCAAGGGGGTTGAAAGAAGGGGGTTGAAAAGGGGTAGTTTCAGATTTTTCCCATACTCACCCTGACACTTTCTATACAACCCCATAAAAAGTTTTCCCCTCCTAGCACGGCAAGTGGGAGAACAATTATGTCAATCAGTCAGTGAGTGGTTTTTTAATTATATATAATATAATAACTAGTACTTCGCTTGGGGGCGCGAGTTGCGAGCAACTCGCGTTGTCTTTTTAGTATTTTTACTCACCCAGATACCCTCTATACAACCCCGAAGACCATTTTTCTCTACAATGTCAGGTTTCTGAGATACGCAAAGGGGTTGAAAAAAGGGGGTCGATAAGGGTTGAAAAGGGTTGAATTTTTTATTGGCCGTATACTCATCCAGATACTCTCTATACAACCCCGAAGACCATTTTTCTCTAAAATGTCAGGTTTCTGAGATATGCCAAGGGGTTGAAACAAGGGGGTTGAAAAGGGTTGAAGAGGGTTGAATTTTTTATTCGTCATATACTCATCCAGATACCCTCTATACAACCCCGAAAACCATTTTTCTCTAAAATGTCAGATTTCTGAGATACGCAAAGGGGTTGTAAAAAGGGGGTTGAAAAGGGGTAATTTTTTTTTTCGTTTTATACTCGACCAGTCACCCTCTATACAACCCCGAAAACCATTTTTCTCTAAAATGTCAGATTCTTGAGATACGCAAAGGGGTTGAAAGTAGGGGGTTGAAAAGGGTTGAATTTTTTATTGGCCATATACTCATCCAGATACCCTCTATACAACCCCGAATACCATTTTCTCTAAAATGTCAGATTCTTGAGATACGCAAAGGGGTTGAAACAAGGGGGTTGAAAAGGGTTGAATAGGGTTGAATTTTTTACTGGCTACATACTCATCCAGACACCCTCTATACAACCCCGAAAACCATTTTTCTCTAGAATGTCAGGTTTCTGAGATACGCAAAGGGGTTGAAACAAGGGGGTTGAAAAGGGTTGAATAGGGTTGATTTTTTTATTGGCCATATACTCACCCAGATACCCTCTATACAACCCCGAAAACCATTTTTCTCTAAAATGTCAGATTTCTGAGATACGCAAAGGGGTTGTAAAAAGGGGGTTGAAAAGGGGTAGTTTTTTTTTTCGTTTTCTACTCATCCAAACACCCTCTATACAACCCCGAAAACCATTTATCTCTACAATATCAGGTTTCTGACATATGCCAAGGGGTTGAAACAAGGGGGATGAAAAGGGTTGAATAGGGTTGAATATTTTATTCGTCATATACTCATCCAGATACCCTCTATACAACCCCGAAAACCATTTTTCTCTAGAATATCAAGTTTCTGAGATACGCAAAGGGGTTGAAACAAGGGGGTTGAAAAGGGTTGAATAGGGTTGATTTTTTTATTGGCCATATACTCACCCAGATACCCTCTATACAACCCCGAAAACCATTTTTCTCTAGAATGTCAGGTTTCTGAGATACGCAAAGGGGTTGAAACAAGGGGGTTGAAAAGGGTTGAATGGGGTTGATTTTTTTATTGGCCATATACTCACCCAGATACCCTCTCTACAACCCCGAAGACCATTTTTCTCTAAAATGTCAGATTTCTGAGATACGCAAAGGGGTTGTAAAAAGGGGGTTGAAAAGGGGTAATTTTTTTTTTCGTTTTATACTCACCCAGACACCCTCTATACAAGCCCGAAAACCATTTTTCTCTTCGACGTCAGGTTTCTGAGATAAGCAATGGGGTTGAAAGAAGGGGGTTGAAAAGGGGTAGTTTCAGATTTTTCCCATACTCACCCCGACACCTTCTATACAACCCCATAAAAAGTTTTCCCCTCCTAGCACGGCAAGTGGGAGAACAATTATGTCAATCAGTCAATCAATCAGTGAGTGGTTTTTTAATTGTATATAATATAATAATAACTAGTATTTCGCTTGGGGGCGCGAGTTGCAAGCAACCCGCGGTGTCTTTTTAGTATTTTTTGACTAACAACAAAGGGGTTGAAAGTAGGGGGTTGAAAAGGGTTGAATTTTTATTGGCCATATACTCATCTAAATACCCTTTATACAACCTCGAAAACTATTTTTCTCTACTATGTCAGGTTTCTGAGATATGCCAAGGGGTTGAAAGTAGGGGGTTGAAAAGGGTTGAATTTTTTATTCGTCATATACTCATCGAAACACCCTCTATACAACCCCGAAAACCATTTTTCTTTACAATGTCAGGTTTCTGAGATATGCCAAGGGGTTGAAACAAGGGGGTTGAATAGGGTTGAATTTTTTAGTGGCCATATACTCATCCAGATACCCTCTATACAACCCCGAAAACCATTTTTCTCTAAAATGTCAGATTTCTGAGATACGCAAAGGGGTTGTAAAAAGGGGGTTGAAAAGGGGTAGTTTTTTTTCGTTTTCTACTCATCCAAACACCCTCTATACAACCCCGAAAACCATTTTTCTCTTCGACGTCAGGTTTCTGAGATAAGCAATGGGGTTGAAAGATGGGGGTGGAAAAGGGGTAGTTTCGGATTTTTCCCATACTCACCCCGACACCTTCTATACAACCCCATAAAAAGTTTTCCCCTCCTAGCACGGCAAGTGGGAGAACAATTATGTCAATCAGTCAATCAGTGGTTTTTTAATTATATATAATATAATAATAACTAGTATTTCGCTTGGGGGCGCGAGTTGCAAGCAACCCGCGGTGTCTTTTTAGTATTTTTGACTAACAATTATTATTTCCCTGTGAAAATAATTATTTGTGTCAGGTTTCTGAGATACGCAAAGGGGTTGAAAGTAGGGGGTTGAAAAGGGTTGAATTTTTTATTGGCCATATACTCAACCAGACACCCTCTATACAACCCCGAAGACCATTTTTCTCTACAATGTCAAGTTTCTGAGATACGCAAAGGGGTTGAAAGTAGGGGGTTGAATAGGGTTGAATTTTTTACTGGCTATATACTCATCCAGACACCCTCTATACAACCCCGAAAACCATTTTTCTCTAAAATGTCAGATTTCTGAGATACGCAAAGGGGTTGAAAGAAGGGGGTTGAAAAGAGATGATTTTTTTATGGGTCATATACTCATCCAGGTTCCCTCTATACAACCCCGAAAACCATTTTTCTCTACAATGTCAGGTTTCTGAGATACGCAAAGGGGTTGAAAGTAGGGGGTTGAAAAGGGTTGATTTTTTTATTGGCCATATACTCACCCAGATACCCTCTATACAACCCTGAAAACCATTTTTCTCTAAAATGTCAGGTTTCTGAGATACGCAAAGGGATTGTAAAAAGGGGGTTGAATAGGGTTGATTTTTTTATTGGCCATATACTTATCCAGACACCCTCTATACAACCCCGAAGACCATTTTTCTCTACAATGTCAGGTTTCTGAGTTACGCAAAGGGGTTGAAAGAAGGGGGTTGAAAAGGGTTGAATAGGGTTGATTTTTTTATTGGCCATATACTCACCCAGATACCCTCTATACAACCCCGAAGACCATTTTTCTCTAAAATGTCAGGTTTCTGAGATACGCAAAGGGGTTGAAAGTAGGGGGTTGAAAAGGGTTGAATTTTTTACTGACTATATACTCATCCAGATACCCTCTATACAACCCCGAAGACTATTTCTCTCTAAAATGTCAGATTTCTGAGATACGCAAAGGGGTTGAAAGTAGGGGGTTGAAAAGGGTTGAATTTTTATTGGCCATATACTCATCTAAATACCCTTTATACAACCTCGAAAACTATTTTTCTCTACTATGTCAGATTTCTGAGATACGCAAAGGGGTTGAAAGAAGGGGGTTGAAAAGGGTTGATTTTTTATTGGCCATATACTCATCCAGATACCCTCTATACAACCCCGAAAACCATTTTTCTCTACGATGTCAGGTTTCTGAGATATGCCAAGGGGTTGAAACAAGGGGGTTGAAAAGGGTTGAATAGGGTTGAATTTTTTCTTGGCCATATACTCACCCAAATACCCTCTATACAACCCCGAAAACCATTTTTCTCTACAATGTCAGGTTTCTGAGATATGCCAAGGGGTTGAAACAAGGGGGTTGAAAAGGGTTGAATAGGGTTGAATTTTTTCTTGGCCATATACTCACCCAAATACCCTCTATACAACCCCGAAAACCATTTTTCTCTAAAATGTCAGATTTCTGAGATACGCAAAGGGGTTTTAAAAAGGGGGTTGAAAAGGGGTAGTTTTTTTTATCGTTTTCTACTCATCCAAACACCCTCTATACAACCCCGAAGACCATTTTTCTCTTCGACGTCAGGTTTCTGAGATAAGCAATGGGGTTGAAAGAAGGGGGTTGAAAAGGGGTAGTTTCAGATTTTTCCCATACTCACCCCGACACCTTCTATACAACCCCATATAAAGTTTTCCCCTCCTAGCACGGCAAGTGGGAGAACAATTATGTCAATCAGTCAGTGAGTGAGTGGTTTTTTAATTATATATAATATAATAATATAACTAGTATTTCGCTTGGGGGCGCGAGTTGCAAGCAACCCGCAGTGTCTTTTTAGTATTTTTTGACTAACAACAAAGGGGTTGAAAGAAGGGGGTTGAAAAGGGTTGAATTTTTTTATTAACCATATATTCATTCAAACATCCTCTATACAGCACTGAAAACCATTTTTCTCTACAATGTCAGGTTTCTGAGATACGCAAAGGGGTTGAAAGAAGGGAGTTGAAAAGGGTTGAATTTTTTATTCGCCATATATTCATTCAAACACCCTCTATACAACCCCGAAAACCATTTTTCTCTACAATGTCAGGTTTCTGAGATACGCAAAGGGGTTGAAAGTAGGGGGTTGAAAAGGGTTGAATAGGGTTGATTTTTTTATTGGCCATATACTCATCCAGACACCCTCTATACAACCCCGAAAACCATTTTTCTCTAAAATGTCAGGTATCTGAGATACGCAAAGGGGTTGTAAAAGGGGGGTTGTAAAGGGTTATTTTTTTTTTTCATTTTACACTCATCCAGACACCCTCTATACAAGTCCGAAAACCATTTTTCTCTTCGACGTCAGGTTTCTGAGATAAGCAATGGGGTTGAAAGAAGGGGGTTGAAAAGGGGTAGTTTCAGATTTTTCCCATACTCACCCCGACACCTTCTATACAACCCCATAAAAAGTTTTCCCCTCCTAGCACGGCAAGTGGGAGAACAATTATGTCAATCAGTCAATCAGTGGTTATTTAATTATATATAATATAACTAGTATTTCGCTTGGGGGCGCGAGTTGCAAGCAACCCGCGGTGTCTTTTTAGTATTTTTTGACTAACAATTATTATCTCTACAATGTCAGATTTCTACAATGTCAGATTTCTGAGTTACGCAAAGGGGTTGAAAGAAGGGGGTTCAAAAGGGTTGAATAGGGTTGAATTTTTTTTGGCCATAATATTCATCCAGATGTCCTCTATACAACCCCAAAAACCATTTTTCTCTACAATCTCAGGTTTCTGAGATACGCAAAGGGGTTGAAAGTGGGGGGTTGAAAAAGGTTGAATAGGGTTGATTTTTTTATTGGCCATATACTCACCCAGATACCCTCTATACAACCCCGAAAACCATTTTTCTCTAAAATGTCAGATTTCTGAGATACGCAAAGGGGTTGTAAAAAGGGGTTGAAAAGGGGTAATTTTTTTTTCGTTTTATACTCATCCAAACACCCTCTATACAACCCCGAAAACCGTTTTTCTCTTCGACGTCAGGTTTCCGAGATAAGCAATGGGGTTGAAAGAAGGGGGTTGAAAAGGGGTAGTTTCAGATTTTTCCCATACTCACCCCGACACCTTCTATACAACCCCATAAAAAGTTTTTCCCTCCTAGCACGGCAAGTGGGAGAACAATTATGTCAATCAGTCAGTGAGTGGTTTTTTAATTATATATAATATAACTAGTATTTCGCTTGGGGGCGCGAGTTGCAAGCAACCCGCGGTGTCTTTTTAGTATTTTTTCTCATCCAAACACCCTCTATACAACCCCGAAAACCATTATTCTCTACAATGTCAGGTTTCTGAGATATGCCAAGGGGTTGAAACAAGGGGGTTGAAAAGGGTTGAATAGGGTTGAATTTTTTATTGGCCATATACTCATCCAGATACCCTCTATATAACCCCGAAAACCATTTTTCTCTTCAATGTCAAGTTTCTGAGATACGCAAAGGGGTTGAAAGAAGGGGGTTGAAAAGGGTTGAATTTTTTATTGGCCATTTACCCATCCAGATACCCTCTATACAACCCCGAAAACCATTTTGCTCTAAAATGTCAGATTTCTGAGATACGCAAAGGGGTTGTAAAAAAGGGGTTGAAAAGGGGTAATTTTTTTTTTTCGTTTTATACTTTCCCAGACACCCTCTATACAACCCCGAAAACCATTTTTCTCTTCGACGTCAGGTTTCTGAGATAAGCAATGGGGTTGAAAGAAGGGGGTTGAAAAGGGTTGATTTTTTTTTGGCCATATATTCATCCAGATGTCCTCCATACAACCCCGAAAACCATTTTTCTCTACAATGTCAGGTTTCTGAGTTACGAAAAGGCGTTGAAAGAAGGGGGTTGAAAAGGGTTGAATTTTTTTTGGTCATATTTTCATCCAGATACCCTCTATATAACCCCGAAAACCATTTTCTCTACAATGTCAGGTTTCTGAGATACGCAAAGGGGTTGAAAGTAGGGGGTTGAAAAGGGTTGAATAGGGTTGAATTTTTTATTGGCCATATACTCATGCAAATACGCTCTATACAACCCCGAAAACCATTTTGCTCTAAAATGTCAGATTTCTGAGATACGCAAAGGGGTTGTAAAAAGGGGGTTGAAAAGGGGTAGTTTTTTTTTTCGTTTTCTACTCATCCAAACACCCTCTATACAACCCCGAAAACCATTTTTCTCTTCGACGTCAGGTTGCCGAGATAAGCAATGGGGTTGAAAGAAGGGGGTTGAAAAGGGGTAGTTTCAGATTTTTCCCATACTCACCCCGACACCTTCTATACAACCCCATATAAAGTTTTTCCCTCCTAGCACGGGAAGTGGGAGAACAATTATGTCAATCAATCAATCAGTCAATCAGTCAATCAGTGAGTGGTTTTTTAATTGTATATAATATAACTAGTATTTCGCTTGGGGGCGCGAGTTGCAAGCAACCCGCGGTGTCTTTTTAGTATTTTTTCTCATCCAAACACCCTCTATACAACCCCGAAAACCATTTTTCTCTACAATGTCAGGTTTCTGAGATATGCCAAGGGGTTGTAAAAAGGGGGTTGAAAAGGGATAATTTTTTTTTTCGTTTCATACTCACCCAGACACCCTCTATACAACCCCGAAAACCATTTTTCTCTTCGACGTCAAGTTTCTGAGATACGCAAAGGGGTTGAAAGTAGGGGGTTGAAAAGGGTTGAATAGGGTTGAATTTTTTATTGGCCATATACTCATCCAAACACCCTCTATACAACCCCGAAAACCATTTTTCTCTAAAATGTCAGATTTCTGAGATACGCAAAGGGGTTGTAAAAAGGGGGTTGAAAAGGGGTAGTTTTTTTTTTCATTTTCTACTCATCCAAACACCCTCTATACAACCCCGAAAACTATTTTTCTCTTCGACGTCAGGTTTCTGAGATAAGCAATGGGGTTGAAAGAAGGGGGTTGAAAAGGGGTAGTTTCAGATTTTTCCCATACTCATCCCGACACCTTCTATACAACCCCATAAAAAGTTTTCCCCTCCTAGCACGGCAAGTGGGAGAACAATTATGTCAATCAGTCAGTCAATCAATCAGTCAGTGGTTTTTTAATTGTATATAATATAATAACTAGTATTTCGCTTGGGGGCGCGAGTTGCAAGCAACCCGCGGTGTCTTTTTAGTATTTTTTCTCATCCAAACACCCTCTATACAACCCCGAAAACCATTTTTCTCTACAATGTCAGGTTTCTGAGATATGCCAAGGGGTTGTAAAAAGGGGGTTGAAAAGGGATAATTTTTTTTTTCGTTTCATACTCACCCAGACACCCTCTATACAACCCCGAAAACCATTTTTCTCTTCGACGTCAAGTTTCTGAGATACGCAAAGGGGTTGAAAGTAGGGGGTTGAAAAGGGTTGAATAGGGTTGAATTTTTTATTGGCCATATACTCATCCAAACACCCTCTATACAACCCCGAAAACCATTTTTCTCTAAAATGTCAGATTTCTGAGATACGCAAAGGGGTTGTAAAAAGGGGGTTGAAAAGGGGTAGTTTTTTTTTTCATTTTCTACTCATCCAAACACCCTCTATACAACCCCGAAAACTATTTTTCTCTTCGACGTCAGGTTTCTGAGATAAGCAATGGGGTTGAAAGAAGGGGGTTGAAAAGGGGTAGTTTCAGATTTTTCCCATACTCATCCCGACACCTTCTATACAACCCCATAAAAAGTTTTCCCCTCCTAGCACGGCAAGTGGGAGAACAATTATGTCAATCAGTCAGTCAATCAATCAGTCAGTGGTTTTTTAATTGTATATAATATAATAACTAGTATTTCGCTTGGGGGCGCGAGTTGCAAGCAACCCGCGGTGTCTTTTTAGTATTTTTTCTCATCCAAACACCCTCTATACAACCCCGAAAACCATTTTTCTCTACAATGTCAGGTTTCTGAGATATGCCAAGGGGTTGTAAAAAGGGGGTTGAAAAGGGATAATTTTTTTTTTCGTTTCATACTCACCCAGACACCCTCTATACAACCCCGAAAACCATTTTTCTCTTCGACGTCAAGTTTCTGAGATACGCAAAGGGGTTGAAAGTAGGGGGTTGAAAAGGGTTGAATAGGGTTGAATTTTTTATTGGCCATATACTCATCCAAACACCCTCTATACAACCCCGAAAACCATTTTTCTCTAAAATGTCAGATTTCTGAGATACGCAAAGGGGTTGTAAAAAGGGGGTTGAAAAGGGGTAGTTTTTTTTTTCATTTTCTACTCATCCAAACACCCTCTATACAACCCCGAAAACTATTTTTCTCTTCGACGTCAGGTTTCTGAGATAAGCAATGGGGTTGAAAGAAGGGGGTTGAAAAGGGGTAGTTTCAGATTTTTCCCATACTCATCCCGACACCTTCTATACAACCCCATAAAAAGTTTTCCCCTCCTAGCACGGCAAGTGGGAGAACAATTATGTCAATCAGTCAGTCAATCAATCAGTCAGTGGTTTTTTAATTGTATATAATATAATAACTAGTATTTCGCTTGGGGGCGCGAGTTGCAAGCAACCCGCGGTGTCTTTTTAGTATTTTTTCTCATCCAAACACCCTCTATACAACCCCGAAAACCATTTTTCTCTACAATGTCAGGTTTCTGAGATATGCCAAGGGGTTGTAAAAAGGGGGTTGAAAAGGGATAATTTTTTTTTTCGTTTCATACTCACCCAGACACCCTCTATACAACCCCGAAAACCATTTTTCTCTTCGACGTCAAGTTTCTGAGATACGCAAAGGGGTTGAAAGTAGGGGGTTGAAAAGGGTTGAATAGGGTTGAATTTTTTATTGGCCATATACTCATCCAAACACCCTCTATACAACCCCGAAAACCATTTTTCTCTAAAATGTCAGATTTCTGAGATACGCAAAGGGGTTGTAAAAAGGGGGTTGAAAAGGGGTAGTTTTTTTTTTCATTTTCTACTCATCCAAACACCCTCTATACAACCCCGAAAACTATTTTTCTCTTCGACGTCAGGTTTCTGAGATAAGCAATGGGGTTGAAAGAAGGGGGTTGAAAAGGGGTAGTTTCAGATTTTTCCCATACTCATCCCGACACCTTCTATACAACCCCATAAAAAGTTTTCCCCTCCTAGCACGGCAAGTGGGAGAACAATTATGTCAATCAGTCAGTCAATCAATCAGTCAGTGGTTTTTTAATTGTATATAATATAATAACTAGTATTTCGCTTGGGGGCGCGAGTTGCAAGCAACCCGCGGTGTCTTTTTAGTATTTTTTGACTAACAACAAAGGGGTTGAAAAGGGTTGAATTTTTATTGGTCCCTTTATACAACCTCGAAAACTATTTTTCTCTACTATGTCAGATTTCTGAGATACGCAAAGGGGTTGAAAGAAGGGGGTTGAAAAGGGTTGAATAGGGTTGAATTTTTTAGTGGCCATATACTCATCTAGACACCCTCTATACAACCCCGAAAACCATTTTTCTCTAAAATGTCAGATTTCTGAGATACGCAAAGGGGTTGTAAAAAGGGGGTTGAAAAGGGGTAGTTTTTTTTTTCGTTTTCTATTCATCCAAACACCCTCTATACAAACCCGAAAACCATTTTTCTCTTCGACGTCAGGTTTCTGAGATAAGCAATGGGGTTGAAAGAAGGGGGTTGAAAAGGGGTAGTTTCAGATTTTTCCCATACTCACCCCGACACCTTCTATACAACCCCGTAAAAAATTATCCCCTCCTAGCCCGGGAAGTGGGAGAACAATTATGTCAATCAGTCAGTGGTTTTTTAATTATATTTCAAATCGATACCTCCACGCGTTCCCGATATAAAGGGTTTTGACAGACAGAAAGACGAAGAGATTTTTTCCTTTTGAGGTACGGGACACTAATAAGAGGAAAAGGGAACCATCATCTTCATTTTAATATTGGTTATTATAATAAATATTACTGGCTGTTGGTGTACCATTAATTTCCAAGAAGCATCGTACTTTTTTGCACCCACGTAAATAAAAATAAGAATGTGACGGGTGTTTTCACTTCAGTTACTATGTAATACTAAGGGAAGGGATACTGACTTTTTGTGTACGTATCATTAATATAGTGAGATTATAAAATAATAACAACCGTAAACATACATACAATGGGTGTTTTTTAAACTTTCTGTTTCGAAAAACATTACAAAATGTGTTAGTGTTTTTTGTGAGTTGTATGCGGCATCTGCAGAACTTCGTGGTAATAGAGGTGGCAATGAAGTTGTTAATATCTAAAGCTGTCATTATATTAACAAATGCGTCACGTCGTCTGTAGATGTGAGCCTGTGAGCTAACTCTTGTAACGTACCTGGTTTTACAACCTCTGTGCTCAATCCGTAGCTACGATACGAATCGTGAATAGTGTAGTCGTTGACGCCTGGTTTATCCACCCAGAATGCCTTGTCGCGACGCACCATTTGTTCTATTACTGCATCAGGCAGTTCGTTTATTGTTGGCCTATATATAGAAACAAACCATAGGTCAAACAAAAAAAAAACAGAAATGGGAAACCTGTGGAAAAAGTTCGATCGTGAAGTATCTGGGAGGCTTGACAGTTTGTAACCAGATAATAGATAATGCATCTGTTGTTCGCCAGTAATACGTGCGTCTAGAAAGGCAGAAAGACGATGTGTTATCTTTTGTCCCTTTGTAGCCGTTGAAAAATACAAGGTAACGTAGTTTACGGATAAACAAGGGAATATTCTGTACAGCCAGGGTTGGACTGGTCATACATTTGGGGTGGCGTTTACCAGCCAGGCTCTAGCCTACGGCCCCACGGTTGTGACTTGCGTGGCTTGCCGCAAACCAGGTGGTAGGTATAAAGGTCCTAAGAAAGAGCCTGTTCTCCTTATCATCATTATGAAAAGTCATTCTCATATTTCGCTACTAAGAGGATACTGTATTATTATAACATATCTACTACAATTTCGAGCTAATGAAACCATGTGACGAAGAATCCATATTACATAATCGGTGGTGTTCCACCAGTTCCGACTTTTGAGGCTAAACCATTTTTATTTTTGTTCAACTGCAACTTCCAATCAAATCCGATTAGGTTAAATGCCAGTATTTCACGTTGATCAGCTGCCTACCAGGCCTCCACAACCAATTAACTGTGTAACATGGTAGTTCTTGGCAGGATTGGAGTCGCAATTACTGGCTTCTGATAATTTGTAACGCCTGCCAAACATGTACAAATGGAAGCCGGAACCGACGCCTTAATCTGCTTTCCAGAGCACAGGAAATTCGGTATATTAAGAGGGTCACCTATCCACAGACCAACCTTGGCAAGCTTTACTTAACCTTGGATATCGGTCTGTGCGTCATTGTTTAGCCATGAGCTCCTCCATTTTAATCTATGTTATTATTAAATTTTCACCAAGAAAAGTGCACTAGGTCAAAAGATGTATGAAATCATTACTTATTTAGTAAATTTCAATCAGCTCTCTTGAAAAACAACCGTTTTGAGTATCAACAGTCTTCTTCCAAAGCAGTGATGTATAAATGGTATCTTAATTTCTAAATACGAGAGAGAAATGGACCTTGCTGGTACTTCAACGAGCTCTCTGGTGAGTGGTACCAGATATTTGGCAATGCTCTGCTGCGTCAAGTGGGGGGGACAGCCAGGGTTCAAAGCTTCATTTGTGGTCACCGTGCGTGACACGCGGGTGATAGTATATCTGTAAACAATAGATCATACATGAATAGTCTGATTTAGAATTAAATATGATGATATTTCATCAGCAAATCTCGAGCCCTGATCTACTCATTCAATTTGGAATCAGGTTGCACTTTCATGTTTAAAAAATGGTTTCAAATCAACAATCATCAAGATAATATTATACTCGTATATACATAATAATATATTATGTATATAATACACATAATAATATATTATGTATATAAGATATACATAAATTCTACTAAACCGCCATCATATTGGAAATAGGTGCGCATCATGCACGCCCGCTAGGTGTGCCTAGCGGCTATCTAGGGACACCCAGTAGTTTTGTGCAGTCCAAGTATGTGAAGTGGCCTAAAGTATCTACCTTTCTGCATGACGCAGGGTTAGTTTTTCGAAGTCAGAATAGCCGGTATTCTTTCAACTACAATGCCACATCAACTGTGTCGGGGTCTGAGTCAACTTCAACTTCTCATAATACCTAAAAAGTACCTACTGATTAACGTTTCAGGCTAATAATTACTTGGATGGGTCGTAGTCACCAAATTTGGCGACGTTACTCGGAGGATTGGTTGGATGACCTGCTTTTTCCATGTTCACACACTGGTAGAATTTTGAAATTTAGTTATTTACAGGTATAAGAGACTTTGATAGCCTCTTGCCTTTTTGATTGATCTGATTTTTAAATTATGACAGTACTATGTTTTTTTTTTAATAGGAATAAAACATGCGATGATCATTTTCATGTAGGGGCACTTAAGGTATAGTTTATACAATGCTTGATTCCCAGAGTCTTGATTTTAAACTTAATTATAGATACTTATACGGTTATTTTTAAATATTATTTTGATCGTCACAAACATACTACCGGTACATCGAACGCCATCTATTGTCATTATGATACAAGTAAGAAAAAATCCCTTTTCACAATGAAATATGGGCATTTGAAAAGTATTAAGATGACTGGGCTTCAAAGTACTTCAAACCAAACGTGACTAGAGCATAACTCTGATATCTAGCTTAAATGTTTAGACCTAATGTAACGCCATGCAAGAAGATGATGAGGTCGCCGTTGTCGAAATCTAGGAAGAGTATTTACAATTGTTTTACTGTTCCTTGGAATACATTGATATTTGACTAAATAATATCTATACCCCATTCACGATAAGATTAAACATTGAAATACATCTTTTTTACAGTCCGTTCAACCGATTTTGACTTATATTGCGTTGGTGATGACACATGGTACAGCAGTAAACAGTTGGTATTCAGTGACGGATTAAGACTACTTGATGCCCTAAGCAATCCACGCCTGTGGGCCCCCATATCCGTATGTCAACTATAATGGTCTTTAAACCTTTACCGCCTAAAACATGACTTAGGTACTTATTAATTCCCCTCGGAGGTGGACCGCAGTGGACTGCTGTTGGCAAGCCGGCCGAGCACTGGGCTGGGGGAAAAGCCTGCGCGCCAAGCGTTGTGTTCCACACGCGCCTCAAGAAGCCGTCAGCATCGAGGACGGGGCCCCATAGGGTCGGTGCCTGCTAGGGTTGCGGAATTTGTTCGAAAGAGTCACCGCGGCCCTGGAACGCAAAGGGCACAAGAAGGATCACGGGTGGGTTTTAGTCAGTAAAAGTCTGACACTCCCTACCGCTCCGCCCAGGGCGGGAGGGGTAATTTGATGATTTCCCATCCAAAAAAAAAAAGTTATTAACTGTCAAATTAATTGTATTAACTATGCATAGAAGCCGGCCGGCACAATTACACAAAAAAAAAACAAACATTTAACTGACACAGATTTGCGGGGGCGCCAGGCGGAGATCCGCGGGTAAGGGGTGGTTTGTAATTGGCTGATCGCGATTCTGTTGCATTCGAATCGCCGAATCCACTAGCAGGCAGCGAGTGGGCAAGTGGGAGCGGGGTTATGACTCTAGTTCGGACTGTATATCAACTTAAAACGCGCAAATTAGTCCTAGAATATTTTTTTTCGTCTGGTTTTTGGTGACATGAGAGTGAGACGTGATGCCCTAAGGACGGATTTTTTTTTGTGCTTCTGGTGCCCCCCCCAGACGTGATGCCCTAGGCAATTGCTTAATTTGATTAAGGGTTAATCCGTCACTGTTGGTATTATAATCACGTTTTTGCTTTTAATGCCATCCTTATGCGTACGGAATAGAAGTAAAAATCAGTTTAAATAATTTTGTTCCAATATCTAATCTTATTGTGAAGAGAGTTAATGGTAGTCTGCCAGGTTACGATCATATATCAACATTATCTATATTAGTAGGTACCTATTAAGAAACCACATTTTATTGTTCTTGGTGTAACAAGTGAATTTGATCAAAGACATAGTTACCTACCAATTTTACACGTAACTGTAATTCTTCCGCAGTGTTTCCGCGAACTGTTTTAGAAAAATATCTAATCTATCAAACCAATGAGATAATTTGAAGTGGACTGCGTCAATCAGATAAAAATAAAGAAAGAAAGAAAACTCGTTTATTCCGCCAGAAAAGACGCACAAAAAAGAACTAAAAAAAATAAACAAACTTTAAAGAAAACAACTTGTTTGATGAGGTTAGGTCTTGCAGATTTAAATAAAACGCAGTTTTGGGAGAAAGACGTAAAAGTATATTTTAGTAGGTGAAATATTACACACACGCAGCCAGCTTACAATTAGAACGCCATACTTCACGGTCTGAGACAATCAGAGACATCGACAGGTCTATAAACACAGATTATTAAAAGCTAGTGGTGTGGTTATATTGATCCTCAACACCCTCCCTCAATTTAAACACACCAAACTCGCAAATATATAACAAATCAACTACCGTACTCAACTTTATTTCAACCACTGTTTAAAACAAAAAACAAAACACTTCCTTACTTCAAATTAACACGCATTAAGAAACAATACTTTAGTATAACTCTCGACATATTGTATTTTACACACAAGCAAAATAAAATCTTATAACAAAAACAAACCGTCTCTACATCTTTCAAACTAACATTTTAATAAAGGTTTAGTACACATATCTGCTAACTGATCATCAGTTGAAACATATTTTAATTTTAAAATTTTACGCTCAATCATATCTCTAAAAAATGTTAAATCAATATGTTTAAGCCTCCTGTGATTCTCAGGATTTTTGCTAACATGAATGACAGACCAGACTGATTGTCCTCTAACACTTACACATCATTACACTGTAAGCCAATTCCTAAGCCACACTCCCTCTGACACTCCTTTAGCTAAAGCAACATACTCTGCTTATGTGGAGGAAAGCGATACACACTGCTGCTTACCGCAAGCCCACGAAACTGTGCAGCCAAACACTTTCATTTTTACTTTTGCAAAATTCTCTTTATTTTATCAATCTCGTCTTGTTTCTCAGCCACCAATAAAATATCATCAAAATACACTAGTATATAAAACTTTGCTCCTTTTTTATAGTATAAACACCAATCACTTTGACTTCGGATAAAACCGGAGGGTTTGTGATTGGTGTTAGTAAGAAACTATTAAATCTATTAAATTTTTATCCATTATCTAATTTCTTGATCTTAAAAACCCATTTCGTCTCTATTGGTTTCTTTCCTTTAGGTAGTTCAGTCTCACTCCAGGTATAATTTTTGTTCAACGCTTCTAATTCTTTATTTATAGCCTCAAACAACAGATTAGCTTCTTCACCACTGGTAGCTTCCTTGAATGACAGCTGGTCTGCAACTTGTGCCATAAAAACTGTATCATAATCTTCTAACCACTTAGGTTTCCTTACTGATCTACGAGATCGTCTTGTTTGGTCTACACTACTTTCTTCTACAACTGCATCATAAAACTCATCTTCTAAATGTTCTTCAAGCATTTCCGCATCATAAAACTCATCTTCTAAATGTTCTTCAAGCATTTCCACTTCACACATCTCACTTTCAGTTTCTTTTCTAAGTGACTCATTACTCTCATTACTTGCATCCACTTCTTCTGGTAAGTTTACCGGGTTTGTTTCTTCTTGTTCTTCCGTAACCAATATCTCCACTCCACTTTCCTTCGGTTCTTCCAGCTGTTCATAGATAATTGTCTTTACAATTTCTTCGTGGCTGTTTTCTTTTGAAGGCTTTCTATGCTGCTTCCCTTGGATGCATGAAACACACTGCTCAGTCTGTCCTACATATTTAATATTGTTAGAAGCTAAACATTCCTTTACATATTTAAAGTTTTGAGGAGCCATACGCTCATGCCATTTAGACAAGGTTGTCAACGCTACATCACACGACTTAAAATTCATGACAAAAATTTTATTAATCCGATCAGCTACAGCAACAACTTTGTTTTCTCTTAGCAATTCACACACATTAACCGTTGACCGCATAGTATAACCTCTATCCAACGCACATGCTAAGGAAAATAGATTTGCATTTAGTTTTGGTACAAATTATACATCATTTAGGGATGTAGGTACATACTTGCTGCCATTGAAAGCCAACACATCTATAACACCTATTCCTTTAACCTCCAGTTTTTCGCCATTTCCTACAGTTACTACCAGACACTTCATGAAACAAAGTGAAAAACTCTTTACAATGTGTCATATGCTCGCTAGCACCTGAATCAAGAATAAAACTATCACTTACACCTTTTATTTGGGAAACTATAAATGCATTTTTGGCATCCTTATGCTCATCTCTACTCTCATTTAGTTTATTTTGCATCAATCTACAGTCTTTAATTAAATGCCCCGCTTTATGACAAAAATGACACTTTCTCTGTCGACAATCTTTTCTAAAATGTCCTATTTTACCACACTCAAAACACTTTATAATAGTATCATTTTGATTAGAATTAAGAAGCCACAAATGCTGATGTTGGTTCAGGTTTAGCATAACCATTTCTCTCCTCTTCAATTAGTAACCTCGAAACTAGACCTTGAAAACTCCGCATACTCTCCGGAACAGATTCCCATGTTGAGATAAAATACTTATATTCTTCAGGTAGCGTCATCAAAACTTTGGTTATAAGCATAGTATCCGAAGTGGTTTCTCCCAAGTTGTCTAGCTGGTGACGCAAGTCTTCCAGTTTTGAAATAAACCCTGACATAGGCCCTTCATATTTTAAGTTGAAAAACTTTTGCTGTATGAGATGCACACTAACCTTGCTCTTAGGTTCATACAAAGTCGACAACTTATTCCATATTGCTGCGCTAGTCGTGCAAGTCAACAAATGCGTTAAGTTACTTTCTTGTACTCTGGTTACAATAATTTCCTGTGCTTTTGCGTCGTCTTCTTCCCATTTAGTTATTTCATGTTTCGTACCATCTAGCGGTTTTCCACGAGTGCCGTCTACTATTGAGAGCAACCCTTTTGAACGCAATACCACGCTTATCTGGTACTTCCATACGGCTTATTTTTGTCTCCTAACCTCGTGTAGGAGAAATTAAATGTTCCAGAAGCTTCCATCTTGAAACGAATTTTCAAGTTCAAATTTTTCTTCACAATCACAACACGTCTGTCTACCTCCTCTCTTCGTGCCCTGGGCCCATAACCTGATGAGGTTAGGTCTTGCAGATTTAAATAAAACGCAGTTTTGGGAGAAAGACGTAAAAGTATATTTTAGTAGGTGAAATATTACACACACGCAGCCAGCTTACAATTAGAACGCCATACCATAGAGTATAGTAAGTATTCACGGTCTGAGACAATCAGAGACATCGATAGGTCTATAAACACAGATTATTAAAAGCTATTGGTGTGGTTATATTGATCCTCAACATTGTTGGCAACTTGTTTAGGGAAGAAGTGTTGACGTATGAAGAAAAGTACTACTAATCGATATTTATAACTTTGTAGAAGTTGTCCACGTTTGCCACTGGTGTTACTACTAAATATATTATGTTAACAAAAAACTTTTTAACTCAGCCTATATACCACAGCGCGACAAAGGCCTCCTCAAGTTCTTCCAGCAAAATTTGATATGCCGTAAAATAATTCGTTGTGTTTAAAGCTTATATTTTTTTTTAAAGTTGGTCACAATAGGAAATTGTTATGTATCGTGGGTTCACAAACATAAACTCACACACACAAACAGCTAGACCCGGAGGAACTATGTACGAATATCTGTAGGCCATAAATCGAACCTGCGATACGCAGCGCAGCAGTCAACCGTTCAACCACTGCCCCAACCATAGATATAATAAACAAGGAGATATGCCCTGTAGCCGAAAATGTATCGGAACCTGTGTCTCCTGTTTTGCCCTACCATCCGGCAACTACTACGAATGCAGTTCAGTAAAAGCAATAGATACGCAGTCGCGCACACACCCGCATTTTTGAAATCGGACTGTACTACACAATCAATTATAAACCTTATCATAGTAAACACAGCGTATATTTACAGTACACCCTGCAACTTACTCACACAAAAACAACGCTGGGTATCGTTGTGCTGTGCAAAAGCAATTTATTTTACATATACGCTAGTGATTGACTTATCGATTCTGGCATTTATTACACACGCCATGCTGCCCATGTATAACAAATAAATAGCATGAATATGTTGACTATTTTAAGCAAAGGTCACTAATATATTATCTTAAACATGCCGGTTACTATAATGCATTCGAAACTTTATCGAAAGTAAAATACAATTACCATAAAAAGTAAGGAAGTAGCACAAGGACAAGGCATACATACGATAATTCAAAGCCAAAAACACTTGAACGATTATTTACCAAAAAATTATTGCAATCTAAGAAAGTTTGGTACACTTTTGTAATATTTAATTCAACAATCGACATTGTTGTCGACAGTGTATCTGCACAATTACATCACTAACTCGCGGCAAGAAGCAGCGGCCGTACTATGCGATACATCGGCTTGCTAAAGTATCGTTTTGTGATTTTTACATTGCTCATCCAGTCACTTAGCGACAAACTTAGGTAGTGGTTAAGGAGCAGTGTATTCATTGTAATATGTTATTGTCGCTGTGACATTTGAAAACAAAAATAACATAGTATAAGCAAGAAATATTTTACGATTTGTTGTTTTTCATGGTTTTAAAGACAAATATAGTAAAATACTTGTATTTTGATATGGTAAGTGATTCCATAATTAACAAAGTTTTGGTTTATGCTTCGGTTTTTACAAGAAAACACTGAACAACACGGCATTCTTATATCTTATCACGCTCACGGTCGTAAGCGCACTAGTTCGCGGATTCGACCATTGCGTAAGACATGCTCGCCCAGAGCATGTCGCGAGGACACCGACACGCCCCCTTGCCACTTCTCCTGTATTTTATATTTCTATGGCCCCAACCGTGCCGCCATATTAAGTTTTAATAAGAACTCTTCCTAGAATTTAGGGTAACTGTAAAACTGCATTATGACTTAGTTATGCAGTTTTTTTTCACTCTTTAGCAGCGGTAAATCTGATATCCTAGTTTTACCCGAATTGAAGTTTCGTTTTAACTGATTATCTAATCATGCCATTCTAGGTACTTAATTTTGCAATGACGCCAATACTGTCCTTGGTCTTGGTCCAATTTCGGCGACTGCTCCCAAGCCTAACAAAAAGTATCTAAGTATGGGGAAAATATTATAGTGCACGAGTCTGTGCGCAATACTGGTTCTCTTTCCCATCACTCTAGTCTCATCGGAGAGTGTTGTTACAACCGCTTTACGTGTTTTATGTCAACAACAGACTCGTATATCTTGTCTTTATTTAGTATCTATAAACCATTTCAAAGACAGTAAACAGTCCAGTTCATTTAAGGTCTTTGGAGTAAAGTGACAAGCAGCGCCACTTTCTTTAGTTTTGCCTTCTATCCCCATCTGTTCATTCACACTCTAACACTTGTCTTGACAACTGCACTCACTTATATTAATATAGCAAATTAAAGTTCTTAATACACCAAGTGAAGTTAGTTAACATCTAGTATCTACGTATAAATAGGCCCCTAATAGGATAAAAAATAATTTTACGAAATACTCTACAAAAAATATTTTTTTATCTTCGTGCTATTAGCGAACTGATGCACTGTGGGCTGAAAATGGGCTTTCATATGTATATAAACTTAGGCATTTCAATTTGTAAGTGCTGGATGTTCTGCCAAGAAAAAGCAGAGCTTTTTTGCTTTGTATCTGGATGCTGACTCAGGCAAACAACGAGAGTGTTAAGGAAAAATTGTAAAAATACATTATTTACATATTTTTAAATTTGTTGTTTTATTTCATTATTCATTTAACAGTCATTATTTACGTAGTTTTAAATCCATAAATTAGTTTTTAAATTCCATTTTTTTTAATATAATATTACTGTATATAATATCTTCTTAAATACTGTTTTTGTAAACTCTGTTTTTTTTTTCAAAAAAAAGAATAAACAATATGTTTTATATGTATACTTTCATAATTTAATGTATTATTAATTAGGTATAATTTTTGTATAATTATAGTAATGAAATGACTAATAGAAGCGAGATCTGGCAAAAAAAACCAGCTGTTGCAAATTGAAATCCGTAAGTCTATGAAAGCCGATTTTCAGCCCACCGTGTGACGTCTACTTGAAATAAATTAATTCATGGAATTCATAAATCCTTTGTTGAGACTATGGATAAACAGAATTAGATGTCTGTATAAAATAATTTATTGGATTATGTAGAGTGTTAGAATCACTATTAATATATTTAAAAACACGGGCTGAAAAATAAAAATGTGGATTATTGCTAGTTTCATTTTTGTTCGTGTTCAGTGAAACTATAGAGAAGTGCAATCGATCATTTAGTTGGTTATGAAGTCATACAACATCTGTGTATTTATAGACGGCAACACAATTAATGATTTAATTCCTCGGACCAAGAATCTTGGTCCGAGTTTAATTCTTTCTTTTAAACCTGGTAAGTGTACATCTCGGTGTACATCGTGTTTTAAAAAATTGGATACCACAGATTGGATATGGCTAAAAGATAATGATAAATTTTGAGAAGGATATACTAGCCAAGTTTTATTTTTATTATACTCCTTTAATCTGATAAAATCGTTTCCTGTTTCGTTTTTACTGCCACAAAGAGAAAGCTTGCATTTTTTGCATCCTTTTACTGCTTTTAATACCTTGGTTAGAGCCCATCCACAAACATAATTTCTTTGAAAGATGCCAGAAGTATCGCTGTTTTCTATCCTAAACAGTTCAAGTGGCTCACCAATGTGTACATTTTCATATTTAGGAGTTTCTTCCTTGTTTTTATCTTTTTCAGTAATAAAAAACTGCAGTGACTGCAGACAAGAATTTGTGTCCTCTTTACAATTTGCTCTAGGTGAATGGTGAGCACTAAAATTGTTTAGTAGCAATGTTTTATATGCTCCCTCAAACCCTACACAATTTGGCGACACATTGCGTGCACCCATACTTCTGACATTTCCAAAGAAATTTTCCAGAGGATCTTGGTTGCAGTTTCGAGTCAGGAAACAATCTTGGGAGTATTTCTCATTAAGGGTTTTCCATAAAAGTTGGAATCCCTCTATGGTTTTAATCCAATTCTTTACAGTTGGAACTCGTTTTTCCATCTTGCTTACTTTATCTACATATACAACAGAATTAAAAAAACTTTTCGCCTCGTTCCACATTTTGTGATGTGGAGAATTCTTTTTAATAGCCCCAGTATACATTTTACCATTTTTAACATAAAAAGTGCCAACATTTAGGCTATCAAATAATTTATCAATCATTTGTATAAATGGTATTATTTTTTCTATATCCTTTGCAATTTCATTCCTAATAGACAAATGCTTGATGCCAACAGCTACATTGTGACTAAATATTTGCGCAGCTGGTTTGACCTGCATTTTGTTAATTTTTTCGGGCAGTACATGCTCCTCTGTGAGTTTGTGCATCAATCGGAGCTCACCATAACATTTGTCAGCACGTTAAAATATTCCCATTTTACAGTTACCTCCTCTTTTGAAGTTGGATCAACAAATATTAAGTCTTTACTTAATAAATTATTCCTCAAACCTTTTAGGAGATGTGGCACATCATATAGGGGTATTATTTCCATTGCACCAACAATAAAAATATTGTTTTTAAAAATTTGCTCCTTCCTTAAATACTGTTGCTTAGCATCAGATATGAGGCTGTTGATAGTGGCAGTATTTATTGCACTTTGGTCACAGATTGTCACTAGGACCTGAAGACCAGTGGACTGAATATTTTTTATCACACTTATTACAATGTTTTTTAAGTCCACAGACTTCATACTTTGACTAAAGTAATAAGCAACTGGCTGCTTAAAATTTTGTCTGAGTCCCTTTATCATGAAAACCGTGACATGGTCAGAAAACTTATTGGTCTTGTGAGTCCCAAGATTCTCGAAACCAATAATTTCGTCTCTTGATTTGTCATAGTAGACGTGCGGAGTTATAGACATTTCGTCAAAAATCAGGCTACAAACACGGTCTTCGGCATTCATTTTTGAAACAGTATCTTTTAGCTAGTATATCCTTCTCAAAATTTATCATTATCTTTTACGGCCGAAACCAATAACCGATCTATCACATACTGGAGATAGAAAAACAAATGAAACAACAGAAAACCTATATCATTTTTCTTGATTTTTCTGTTGTTTCATTTGTTTTTCTATCTCCAGTATGTGATAGATCGGTTATTGGGTTTGGCCGTTAGCCATATCCAATCTGTGGTATCCAATTTTTTAAAACACGATGTACACTTACCAGGTTTAAAAGAAAGAATTAAATCTCTTTTAGAAATAACATCTGTTTTTTGGTATTATTTTTTTTTTTTTTTTTATTTAATACTTTATTTTCAGGCAACTAAGGCCCATAGAAAAAATACACAATATAATTTTACAAAATAATAAACTAATAAATATTAAAAACATAACAGCTAGGTAATCTAAATCTAAATACGTTGAGTCGGCGACGTATTGCGCAGAGTCGTGGTGTCACGTAGCCTTCCTCGAAAGCGCCGATACACGACACCTGTCGGCCAAAATTCCTCCTTCATAAAAGTCTGTAGATGGTGAGTCGGTACCCGCACCACAAAAGATTTGAAGTTAATCTTGTGGCGTGACTCCAACTTTTCGACTCTCAGAGTGAATTTAGTCTTCATCTTTATGTACTCCACGATCTCCTCTACCCTCGTGGTGTGATGCAGCCGCGACACATACAGCTGCGTCGTCGGAATAGCAGGGCGCAGCAGCATGTTCGGTTCGGTCAATGCGGTACCGCACTGATTGCGACGAGTAGGCTTCTTCTTCTTCACCACACGAATGAAGCCTTCTTCGTCTGCCTTTCCTTGGCTCGGTGGATCGGTGAACCCCTGGCCCCCCCTCACTTGCTTAGGCTGCCGCTGATTTTTTGCAGGAGCAGCAATAACGGCAGCAGAGTAAGCACGTGCAGGTGTTTTCGTGCTAACATTCGTCGGCGCCTCAACGACGGGGGGCACGAGGAGAGCGGGGCGCTCTTGTGCATCGCTCGCTGTGACGACGGCCGGCGACGAGTCCAATTTTGCTGATTCGAAACTCAGCTCCGATGCATTGAACGCGCCGTGACGTGCGTTGACGTTGGTAGTTGGCTCGTGTGACCTACATACCGTATTGCGTAAATCTGCTACCTCGGTACGTAGATCACTGATGGTAGATTGCGATGCTTCCAATTTCAACTGCAATTCGACCAAACTTGATCTGAGGGTTGTTATGTCCCGCAACAGCCTGGTGACGTCGACGTGGTCGAATGTGACGGGGGGCAGCTTCCGCAAGTCCTTCGCCACGAAAGTCGGCACGTCGTCCGGGTCGGTCTCCTTCAACACTTTTATAATGTCTTGGAGACTCCTCTCTCCTTTTTCATCCCTCCTACGGGATGGCATTCTGTCGGCCATATGTAGCGACTCATACAGCAGCGTCTTCGCCCTGCGTATCTCCTCTTCATTGAAATTAGATTTGCAGATCTGGGTCACACTGACTTCATCCATGACATCCAACTGGTACTGTAGGAATGCCAGGACTTCGTTAGCCACAAGTTCTTCCGAACGCATGGTGACAGCGGCACTTGCCGCGCTCAGCGCAAATTAAATAATTTTCGCGTACAGTGCAGGCGCGTCCGAATTCAACAGTGAATCGCACCGCACTGATTATGATTGTAATACACATAGAGAAATTGCTATAAACTATTTTACAGATATCTCAACAAATCTGTTAGTTTATAGTTGGTGCAAAAGCGTAAACAGAATTTTATCAGGTAAATACAATTACGATGGTGAAGACCAAATTAAATTAGCAGCGCTTTCATACTATATAAAACATAAAACTAAACCAAAAAAGTAAATGGTATCTTATTATTGAATTAATATTATATGATACTGTAATGTATTAATTACTACCAAAAGTAGCTTGCTTATTTTAAATATCGCCTTGACATGCTAATAAATCATTGTAACTTGCCTCTTATAATTTTTATAATATGAGATTGTTTGTAACTGAATCGAAATTACCCAGTGATTGATGTATCTAAATGAAAGTTGAATGATTAAAAAAAATATGTTGTAATGATTTGGTTTTATTTTTTACTTATAGGCGGTCGTACACCAGCAGCACTATTTGCATTAAAATATAATTGTTCTTGTTGTGGTTTATTTTCTATTTTAAATGCAAATCTGGCCGAGGCTGTGGTGTAAATGTCGCTTTCCCAGTACATTAACTTTCAATTTTCAAATACGGCTGTAGTACGTATATAATACAGTATCACCTACCTATACTTACGTTTAAAACAGGTAGGTAAGTACCTATACCCACGGCATCGGCATTTAGTTCCGATAAAGTTTCATAGACGGCAGCACTTTCTACGTGGCCGTTTTTTATGGTCCAGTTGTGTCTCTATTCCTTTTTATACTTACTATACTCTATGCGGCAACACCTTTGTGTGGAAACTACGAACGACGCGCATTTTTGCGGATTTAGCGCGTTTTATGTAAAAAAAAACCGTTGAGAATAGTTTCTCGGCTTTAAAAACCACCACTTAAAACAATTCTCTGAAAAGTGTTAATAACATAATATTATGTGATGACTTTTAATTGATTTTAAGACCAGATTCACTGGGAGATCCACTATCAAGGCAAGGCAAGGATACCTAATCAAAAGAAGATATCGTCATCAAGGCCTATTGTTAACGTGAGTTCAGCTTATACATAATTATATTTCTTTTTAAATTAGGTCTTTAATAAGTTCATGATTTCTGTAAATATATGAAACTCCCCGTTGATTTTCAATTCGATTCATCTCATTTTTATTGAAGTAGGAAATTATACACTGGATTAACGAAATTCAGCCACAAAAATGCAAAATGGTAATGGAAATATATCGATAAAAGCCTTTCCTTGAAAGCCATTTTCCCGATATGGTATGCCATAAACCCTATCTTTTGTATTTTACGTATTTAATAAGGTTACGTACCTAAATAATAAAAGGAAAAACTGTGTTTACTGGTTAAATCAATGGGACACATCATCAATTAAGTATGCTCCCGTGATGAGGGCTAAATCGCTCTCTGACCATTTGTTTATCGAAGCGACTCACTGAAATTGGATAAGAAAATTGTCGAGGGAGTATGTAGAGCCCATATCTGTAAAGGCTAACTGCACCAATTGCAATTTTAAATATTTAAAGCACATAGCCACAGTATAGATATCATATAAATACCATAAATATTAGTGTGGCTAAAATTTCTTATTTTCTCGGGGTTTCGTCTTTCTTTTGTGATTCCATGCACAGTTGGAGCGTGGATGTTTTCCATTTCTTGGCACCGTACATTCTGAACTCTATAATAAAACTAGATAATATTTCAAGAACATTTATGTTTCAGTGTGGAGTCAACGATAGCTTTCAGTTTGTGCCGCCGCGCCGTACATACGGAACACTGTGCAACACTTCTGGTTCACTATATAATAGTAAACCTAGAGAATTCTCCAAGAACGCTTCTGTTTCAGTCGAGAGCTTTCACAAATTGCGTTTTCTCATGCAATCGTTTTCTTAACTAATTACAAATCATACTTACCATCTATAATTACTTTTATATTCTAAAGAAATAAGATTTTTTTCGTTTGTACCGAATAAGCTCCGAAACTTCTGGAGCGATTGTAACCATTTTTCACCAGTGGTAAGCTACATTATTAGCGAGTAACATAGGCTTATCCCCGTATTCCCATGGAAATGGGAACAACGCGGGTGAAACCGCGGGGCGCTGCTAGTTCTATATATTTTTGCACGCCCCTTCTTATTCCATCGACTATATGTCAGCTACCCGTAAATACACAGGTTTTACCCGTCACAGTACTATGATATCTACCGTACTCAAAGATCACAGTGTTGGGATGTTGAGAGCAGTTTTTGTTAAAGGACGCTACACTCGGAGGTGAACGCACCATGGCACCCTATGCCTTTCACTACTTAACAATATCCTCAGCTGCGCTATGATAAGGGTATCATAGCGCAGCTGAGGATATTGTTAGGTTAAATTGCAGAATAATTAAAACTTTGCTGTAATTTTCTCATGCAGCATACTACGTTAAGTTTCGACATGGTGTCGCCGATTTTAACTCAGTGATTAAATGTACACGGTAAATATGCCTATGGGTTTATCAGGCTCGAATATTTGACATTGTTGTACCAGGGCTCGTAATTCGTGTTTTTAAGCCTACTTTTATGTAGGCAATAATGAAAAATTATGAAGAAAATAGGATTAGATAGATAAAAATAAACGAATAAGAGTACTTAATCTTTTAATCGTTTATTTTTGGCTTAAACTGAAGTAACCTTTAAGAAATACGTAGTCGTTTTTTATATAGTAAACCTAAAAATTAATATCAGCTTTCGAGAAATGAAAGTCGCATATCAATATAAGCGGTGGGCCGGGGGAACCTACAACTTCGAACTTAAAGTGCGTTGAAAACTCGCGTGACTTCTTTGATGCACTTTAGGTGTATTTATTAGTTATTTATTATCGATTTCAAAAGGCAAAACCTACGTAAACAATATTTTAAAAATTTCTAACGAATGGTCTGTGTGGAAGTTCTAAATTATGTTCTAACTCGGAAAGTACCCAATTATCCTGCAGCAGGTGTGAAAAGTAGAGTATGCTTTTCAGGAATAAAGATATCTTTCTTTGCCGATAATTTGAATCCCTCGCTGCATTCAGGATACTTGTCACCCCTCTATCCCTTATAATTCCTATTTTGTAGAATAGCCGGACCATGCTCGAGCCAGCTCGCGCCCTCGAGCCTGTAGTCAAATAATTCACCCCTAAATAATAATCCTTGTTCGATCCAGCCCATCCTTGGCTGCCCTCCCCCCAGCGACGCCCTTGGCTCCGAGCTCCGTATCCCACAGAGGGTGCTCTTAACGTGTAGTCGCTAAGTTTTTTTTTGTTGTAACTACTGACATCCTGCTCCACTTTTTCAAAAATGGCATCCATTTTATCCGTAATAGGGCGACCAGAGCGACGTGCATCTTTGACATCAAAATTTCCGGATTGAAAACGCTTAAAAAACCAAATTTGTGCTACTCTCACAGACACTGCACTAGGTCCATAAACATAGCAATTTTTTTTCGCGACTTGCGTTGCATTTTTACCTTTTTTGTAGTAAAATTTTAAAATTATCGAATTTATTTATTAGATTATACACTCATCTTGACGGTACGAAAAGCAAATCAAAATCACACATTTTCCTAATTTGAATTTGGAATTATGTTCTTTAAATTTTAAACTTTCAATGATACCAAAACCAGCCAGATACAAATATTATAGCCAAAGAGCATGCAATGCTGGAGCAAATTACTGTACTTGTAACCTTTGTTAACAAATTATTGAAAATAAATATTATTATTATTATTTCTCTTACTAACTCTAAGTACCCGTGTTCCCTCTAGTGCCCATTGCGTTCCAATGCCACAGTGGCAGTTTCGAGCAAATTCCGCAACCCCAGCACCTGCTGGAGTTAAACAAAAGAAGGCCCCCATAGGGTTAGTACCTACTGACCCTATTTGGCTCCGTCTTCTTTGCTGACAGCTCTTTGAGGCGCGCTTGGAACCTGACGCGTCTTCGACCCGGACCTGCGGTCCAACGCTCTCCGTCCGCAGGCCCGCGCTTACGGAATACCTGGAATATCCACAATAATTCACTATAGTTGGAATACCTATTAATGATATCACTATTTTATGTAACATCGAGGAAGGTTATTATAATAAACGTTGGTATCATATTTTTATTTTGTTTGAATGTTGATTCAAATATTAATAAAAAAATGTGATAGATTAGGTACTAATATTATAAATGTGAAGGTAAAAACACTCCTTAGCTGCATACCGCGGAATACCACGGGTCACACTTACGACCTACGAGTCCAACCCCAGATCTTCACGAGTCTTGGTAGTTTGAACTCTTTACCGCTCTTTATTCGGCACAGCCCATTTCCGAACTTCTTCCTCCACAGTCTCTGGTAAGCCACTTATCTAGGTAGAGGTACCGAGATAGGTACAAATACAAACTAAGTATCCTATTTTTTAATTCAGGTTATAAACTGCTTACCTATCTTCTTATCTGTTCACAAAACAATTATTTTCAGCCGTCTTTGCGAGATTGAAACAAAACAGACAAACTTTCATAGGTAGGTACTTATTACCTGTATTACTAGCGACCCGCCCCAGCTTTGCACGGGTGCAATGCTGATACTAAATGTCTACTATATTATGCATAAAATAAAAACCTTCCATTTGAATCAATCTACTTATTTAAAAAAAATCATCAAAATCCGTTGCGCAGTTATAAAGATCGAAGCATAGGGACAACAGACGGACAGCGGGACGGGAAGCGACTTTGTTTTATACTATGTGTGTACCTAAGACCGTAGGAAGTGGAACCCACAAAAATGTTTGAATTAACACACCGTTTTATATCCTACTAATAAAGATAAAAATGTCTTTCTTTTCGGATCAGTAGTGTGATAATAATTAAATTCTACTTTATTCCGCACGAGACAAATCGACATATTTTGTATATTGCCACTAAATAAAATTAAATATTTGTTCTAACAACACTTAACAAATACTTAACTGAAGTACAATAGCGAGTAGCTACTAAATAAATATATAAGTATACCTACTTATTCGATGATAGGTATGTTTATGATAAGATTGATAAGAGATACCTAAATAACAAAATTATTTTTAATCCTCCTATTTTGTATGTTGAAATTTATGTACTTAAATACAAATAGGACATTTCCATAAATAGGTACCTAATATGATTGTATATTAATTGGTACCTATTTCAATTGAATTGTATTTATATTGAGTCATGATCTTATAGGTACAGCCCGTAATATATTTGAATAAAATATTGCTGTATTCGAAAATAAATAAAAAATAAAAAGAACATATAGGTACACACATGCATATAATTGTTGCTCGGAGTGTCAATAGATGAGAAAATCAGAGTGATATTGATAATATTAATTCAAACATTATGAAATTTCAGATTTTAATACTAAAACTTTTAAACGCCGCCGCCGCGGCGTTTGGACGCCGAAGTGGTTAAGTTTTCACTTCTATCGGCAGTCCCTGTCTATAACTGGCATTTTTTTTCATCATACATTTGAAATAAGTACGTAGGTACCTACCTAAATACGCTCATAGTTATTTCAGAAACATAGATGAAATTTGATCATAAACTCTAAGGTAGGTCTCCGAAATCACTAAGCCAAAAAAATAAAACTGATAATGGTCCTTTGGGGATAGATTAAAGTAGTAAACTTAGTAAAATCTTGAAGTAAGTACCTTATCTCTACCTACCTACCCTATATTACCTATGCTAAAAAAGGTGTACAAAAATATGATTTCTTGGAAACACTGCGAGCGAGTACGAGTGCAACTTTCACTTGGCGGGATTTTTTCTTTTTAAGTCGGTAGTCTTTTAGTAGGTATAAAATTTCACAAAACCTAACCTTTCGCACTTCACCCGCTCTTGTAGCGTTTTTTTATGGATGGGAAATCATCAAATGACTTCTTCCGCTCTCGGCGGAGTGGTGAGGAGTGTCAGACTATTAGTGACCAAAACCCGAGCCTATGTACCTTGTATTGGAATTTATTTAATTTAAGTAGTAGGACATATTTTCTAGAAGGCAACAATCGCAATTATATTTTGTTTACGTGATTTCACTCCTTTGTGGCCGCTAATAATCGCTTCTCGATTATTAAATCTCTTTGATCGTCGCATCGGCTGATGTGCACTCTAACATTGCGAGTATTGTGGGTATTATGGAATTTGTAATTTTTAACGAATGTGGCAACTTTTTTCGTTACGTGTTATGCTATCTATTTATAAATATGTTTTATTTACGTATTATAATCAAATTCAGTACATAAACATCTTAATTTAGTTCAAGTATATATTTTATTTACCCTCGTCCGTGCGTCACTGCGGGGTGCCAACTGAAAACCAGCGCTGGGTGCCTGACGGCCAGCAAATGCTGAGGTGGTAACCCTTTCGGTTCGGACACGCTCGGCGCATTCTGTACTTTTCTTCTCCTGTAATTTGTGTTTGTAACCGTTGTGCTGTGTCTGTTCTGAATAAAAGTTTTTCTATTCTATTCTATTCTACCTAGTCTGTGAACCCGTCCGCCCTTTACGTTCCAAGGCCGCGGTGACTCTTTCGAACAAATTCTGCAAACTTGGCGCTCTTGCAGCCTGCATTCTCACTAATAATATAATAACACATGGATGAAGAAACATAGACAGTCGGCATATTACCTATCTTTCTCCTATTTCAACTTTTCCTAGTATAGACAGGTACCTACACCTTTGCTAGCTCGTTTAATCTCACTCTGTCTCTCGTAATTTCACATTTTCACAAAAGCTTTTACGCGTATCGAGGTGGAAACCCGATTTTATTTAGCCACCCCGGGCTCCCGACTGGCTTAGTCGGCTCGTGGTTTCCTCTAGTGCAGAGCTCAACAATCACCGAAATAAATAGGGGCTACGTAGTACCTACCTATGTGAAGATTGAAATACTTCTTAGCTGTAAGTGGCCTGCGGTTTTATCGATCATGATTCTAGCCCTGGAGATTCTCTTGGTTGTTTATGAGGCCAAAGTCATTAGTCAACCATTTGGTGGGATGGGATAAGCAGTATCCTAAATATCCAGGTTCAAGCTATATAATTATGTGGAAAGGTGGAAATTTTAATTCAAATCTGTTCAACCTTTTTTGCGTAGGTACCTAATTGGAACAGATATTTTTGTAAAAATACAAACTTTCACATTTATTAGGATTGCACAATACCTACCTACTACTAATTTTAGCACAGTATCTATAATTATAGCAATATTTTACACAGTATCCACTTTATTAAAATTAATATATAGTGAATAATTACTAATTAATAATAGTGAGTGGGTAAAAGCTTAAAGTGTAAAGATTATTATAAAACATCATAATTTATTAGTTTATTAACTTATGTATGTATTACCTATTGCATAGGTATATTTTATAAGTAGGTACTACATAATATATTATTTGTAATATACCTATTTCACAAAAAATGTGTAATATTATTTATTTGTTGTACACCTACCACAGTGTAGTTTTTTCACACAAAACTAGCGACCCACCCCGGATTCGCACGGGTATAATGTAGATACCTACTTATGTTTCCTCTACTATAATATGCATGTATTATACATATAAACCTTCCTCTTCAATCACTCTATCTATTAAAAAAAACCGCATCAAAATCCGTTGCGTAGTTTTAAAGATATACATAGGGATATAGGGACAGAGAAAGCGACTTTGCTTTATTGTAGTGATGTTGACTGGTAGAGAATGCCTTGGTGCATTAGGTCCGCCCATGTACCACTATTGTATATAAAGTTTCAATAAATAAATATAGTTTTCATCGGGCCTGCCAAGAAACCATGAATGCTATTCTAATTTACGACGCTACCTTTAGGCGATTTTAATATAAGATCTGTGGTAGAAAATTAGAAATAACGCTTGCAACACTTACGCACTATGTTGAATATCGAAAAAAATAGAAAAATATTAGTGGTGAGGTGAACGTTCAACGTTTGTGAATGCACCTACTTACTTCACGATTGCTAATATGTGACTCATTATAATTTGTTTATAAGTGTTTAAGTTATCAAAAACAATGTCTAAGAATATTGTTTTCGAAGGGTGGTTGACAAAATCTCCACCGAACAGGCGTATTTGGCGAACGGTGAGCTCAACTTTAGCTTGGCATTTTACCTTTGTTGACAGAGTAAGTGGTTTGGGTTTTAAAAAATTTGGCTGTTCACATTTACAGATTAGAAGCAGCTTTAATTGCTATTTCGATTACGGTACCCGACGAATTTGTGTAGTGTTTCCTTTTTTTACTGCAGAGATGGCGCAGGCGCTGGTTCGCCTTGCGGCAGTCGGGCGAGCTGCCTGGCCAATATTTCTTAGATTATTATGCTGATCGCAACTGTCGTCGACTCAAGGGCACTATAAATCTGGACCTCTGTGAGCAAGTAAGTGCTAAAAGTGAATGTTCAATACCAAATCTATTTGTGTATTTATAAAAATAAACAATACAAACTGTTCACGTAAATAGCAAGTAATAAACACAACGGATTTTGCAACAATGTCAATTAATTATCACGTGAAGTTCCTAATCTTGTATGATTACTAAAATACAACAAATTGCTTGTCAAATATGTACTAGGTACAATGGTCTGACCAATACAATGAGAAATACAAGGAACCATCATGATTTTTCTAACTACCATGTACTGCTCCTTGCACTGGTTTGTAGTGTGTTATAAGCAGGTTAAAACGATGAGGAAGCCCATTACTATGATATAAAACTAGTTATTATGTGTGAAAAAACATTTTGTAGATTAGTTACTGACTTAAGAATAATTTCACTAAAATAACCCCAAACTATTCTTTTGATTACATGGTCTTGCAAGACATTAGTTAGGAAGTGTGCAAACTTACAGAGGTAGGTTTAAGCATTCTCTGTTAGTTATGAAAATGTTCCCACAAGTAATTTGACATACCTTCCCACTGATATACAGAGTCCATACAGTAATAACTTGAATAATCATACATTTTAATGTGTGTTAACATAATTTGGTATAGAATTGGGCCATGAACCATCATAAACAATTAAAAGTACCTTATGTATTCATGTACAAAATTAAAATAACGCACAAAATAGGAAGCTATACTGTCTCAAAATTGTTACTCTTATGTGTAAAGATGGGTGCGTCCATATTGAAAGCAGATAATTGTTTTATTTCAATCCTTTCAATTTCTTGAATCATAGAAACCATTCAATTGTTCTTTGACTTCTAACATAGTATTCAATAACTTGACCATATGAGGATAAAATATTAATGAGGTTAAAAATAAAATAAGTGAAATAGAATGAACCATACAGTATACTTGAATGTGTAGTTTTAATTTTTTTTAGTAACATAATCTTTAGTACCAATTGTTCAATTTGTTTATTTCGATTTTGATATCTAACTATGATTATTCCAGTTTCACAAAAAAAATCAACAGAATATCTTGGTTGCTCTAGTTGATGTAATATGTTTTGTCTGCTTGTCATTAGAATTAGGATCTGCAAAACAATAATTATTAGCACAATTGCAATACAAACAAAATAATTATATTAAGTGTTTGTTCGCATTTCTCAGTTTTAACTTACTACACTACAGCAGAACATTATTTTGGTTTCAACTTACTGAATCTGATTTAAAAGTTGTAGAACAGGTGTAATGTAGCCAATGTAGACCGTTTAACTATCACTGGTACATTTCAAATTATTCTAACCTCTAAGGTTAAAGGTGTCCAATTCGGGTAATTTAGGTGACATTATGTTCTGGAGCATAATGTGTTAGTATATGGAGGAAGCAGCCTTATATTAAGACAGATAATCTGGGGGAACTTGTACCTCCAGATGAATTTTAAAACTGGACTAGGTTCCCATAGTGTGATAGTCGGTCACTGGACTTATTTGGTTTGTTCTGTTTTATGAAGCCCATAAAACACAAAAATGTAAAACAAATTCGTGCATTGTATACATACGAGTACATCATTTTCTAAAACATAATTAAATTTCATATTTTGACAAAAAGTGTTATTGTTTTCATATCAATGGAATGTTAGATCATGAAATAATTGATACTATGCAATATGTGTTATGAGTAGTCAGTACATACAGAAGTGCAGAATATGAGTAGGCACTTATCTATTATCAGCAGCATAGGTACCATTTCAATAGGTCAGACATGATCATTTTGTTCTCTGACAGGCAAGTTAAATTTTGATTTAGCCACTGTAATGACTGAGTTTTTATTTTTTAATCTCGCCATAAAACTGGTAAACCTTCTATTTGAATTATGTATTGATAACCCTCATTTTGCTGTTTTGCAGTCAGGTAATAATAAAACTCATCAATTTTAAACCAAGAAATTTATAAAATATAAGTCTTAGTGTTTTTGTATGAAGAACATTTACAGGTAAATATTAATTAAAAATAAACAGTAAATAATGAAAAATCCACCCATGAGTCTGCGAAATTACATCTTTTTTGCAAATTGTATCACTGTTTTATGTTTGAGGAGCTCGTGCCTAAAGACTAACAGCCGCACGGGCCGATGTTCAAGGTTAAGCAACGCTTGCCAAGGTTGGTCTGTGGATGGGTTACCATCTTAAAATACCGAGTTTCCCGTTGGTCCCGTCTGTCATTTGTAGATCTTTGGTAGTTGTTACCGATTGTCAGAAGCCAGTAAATCTGACTCCGACCCCAATACGGTTGGGAAAAGGCTAGGCAGATGATGCATCACTGTTTTATGTTGAACAAGCTTTTACTCGCGGCTTCGTATGTGCAGATCCCGTTTTTCCCCGTTTCCGTACGAATTCTGGGAAATCCCCCCCTCAGTGCTCTTTATAATCTTGTTAACATTAATAGATATCGTAAATTTATTTGCTGGATGTTTGAGATTGTTTCGTAAAAAGACAAACGATCTGCAGCAAATATTATGTCTAGAGCTATATTAATGTTCTGAATGGTTATATTATAATAATTACTGCTGCCATATAAGCTTTGATCAATATACAAGCTGTCCTGAAACTCAACGTTGAGCCGGTATCGGGCGAAAGGCCAACCCAATACCTAAATAAACACCATTGCGCTTACTTAAATGATATCAATTCTTATGAAAATATGAAAAAGTGCCCCCGTGAATCATATGTTTAAGTACTGCGGTTACAGATTCGCAATTTTATAATTATTTTTTAAGTAGTCTACTTTATTAACCACGTCAATTTTTGTCAATTTTGTATGCCTAAATTGGTGCAGCACAGTGGACTGCGCTTTCACTTGACATCTGGAAAACTATTATTATGTACTGTGTTGAGCAATAAAATTTTTGAATTGAATTAGTTTTGTGAAAAATATTCGTTTAGTTAAGTATTTAATTAATCTAATATTTTAATATTGTGTTTAATACACCATTTTTAATGCAATAAATAGGTACCCGCTATACATTAAATTTCGGGACACCTTGTATAACATGCGGCGATTTACCAAAAACGTAGTTATTGGATCTTCACTCACAAATTGAAGGAAAAACATTTAATCAATAGCTTTTAATTAGAGCCTAGAATTATTCACTAGTGAGTTTGCACACCTGACTTCCAAATCACAATAAACAATGATAATTGCAAAAATGTTCGAAAATTCTATTTATAAATAATATTATGTTGAGTTTTCCCGCTCTTTGAAACACTAGCCGCAGTCATTGATTATTGGGTACCTGTTGATACTAGTCGTAGTAGTGTAGTGTCCTAAATAATAGTGGGTTTCCTCTTAAGCGAGTGGGCATTTCTTAATGACGTAGTGTTACGAATGTGATATTACTTGGTCATTTTCAAACCAGCTATGAAATTATTAACGAATAGAACGTGTCTGATTGTATAGATTTCAAAGCAAAAGTAATGTTACAATCAATAATCAACAAAGATAAATTCAAGTGCAAATTTAACTTGAATTTTGCTATCAATAATCAACCTCGTATTTACGACGATATTGACTTGCCTACAAAAACTTAAATAAGGCTGTATTATTTTACATTGCTGAAGTGTAAAACAACTATTGATTCAATAGCGAATTACTAGTTTTCTTCATAAATGACGCACTTTGATAACACACTATTCATCTAAATTTCAAGAACTTTTATTGCATATTCGATAATCGTTTAAAAAAAGTAAAGATAACTGTTATTTTGTTTTTTATAATGTAATGAAGAAACAAATTTGTGCTGTCTCATTGATGTAGGTAAGTCAAATCTAAGGTTTGTCACATTGCCTACACAAGAAATACAAATCTTAGCAAGGAAATGTGAATAAATATATTAGGTACTTGTTTCCTTCAAAAAGCGATTTAACACAATACATAATATTATGACAGCGCAAAGATAATCTGCAACTGTTTGGTGTGTGTAGTTGGCAGGCTGGGAGTGGTTTAGAAAAAGTAACGCAATGTTTTTTCTTCTCAGGTGGATGCTGGTCTCCACATGGAGCGCCACGGCCAGGCTCCTCTCAATCCGAACCTCCGAGGATCAGTCTTCACGATCCAAACCCAACGCCGGACCTATCACTTGGAGGCTGACTGCGAGGCGGACATGGAGAAATGGGTGGACGCGATTTGCCGAGTTTGTGGTCTGCGCGCAACCGATGATGTACCTCCCACACTTGTTGCTAGGCATAGCGTCATAGGTTGGTTCTTAATTCAGTTAATTTTTCATCATTCATTAAGAGCCTTTTACCATCATTTTTTATTTTTGCCTAAATTCTTGTGGTGTTTCTTTTTATAATGTCACAAATACGACAGAATCCTATTGATATTATAAACGCGAAAGTTTGTAATGGATGGATAGATGTTTGTTACTCTTTCACGCAAAAACTACTGAGGATCTTGATGAAGTTTGGCACAGAGGTAGATTATAGTCTGGATGTATAGTAACACACAGGATACTTTTTATCCCGGGAGTACGTTCCCTTGGCATAATTTTAGACAATAATGTACTATTATAAATAATTAAAAACATGTTATGTACGTAAACTTTTTACGTGGGAGGTATCGAAATGTGTATCTTTTGCGAGGATTTTGAATGTACTTAATATATATAAGCCTGAAACCTTGAAAAAAAACATGGCGTCAAAGTGGGGTTTAATACGTTTTTAACAAAGATATTTAATTCAAAAGCCCGCCCTCAGAAGTACTGCTGAAAATAAATTAATTGCCTGTTATTTCTTAATCACTGAAAACGTAGGTGCATATTTATGTAAAACCCAATACTATTGAATTGAAAAAATCTGAACTTATTTTCGTTACACGTGGGAGTAACTTAAATTATTCCCCTCTCTTGCTAACCTGGCTGCAGCTCAGTCGAGCTTTCATCCGCGCCGCGCGTGGTCACTTCGAGACCTTACCTGTATTGAGGCGCGATAGTTCAACATTTATGTTTTCCCAAGGTAAAATTAAACTAAAAAATTAGAAGCATGATAATTTTAGTGTTTTATATTATTCTTCAGTGTTTTATTTCGAAATTATCGTAGATTGGTGGTTTCTGTTCGGACTTTTCCTAGAACTAGCGGCAAGAACGTCGTGCTTACTTGTTGAATTGTTTTCTTCTTAATTTTTTTTTGTCCTAGATTACATAGTATTTAAAGAGCTTTACCCTGGACGTAGCACGAACCCAGGTACTAAGTAAATTGTTATGTAAAGTGCACTGCATTATTTTTTGAACACATGGTTATATGCCAGCCACGTTTGGAAAAGTATAACAGATACTTATATATTAATTTCTGTTTTAGATGTCTGAATGTATGTACTTATTTTCTGTTTTATTAGGTTCTGTTTAGAAACCTACACATAAACCATAATACTAGGAATTAAATGCAGAAAAAAATATATTCATAAACTTTTCAAGTGTTTTAGCAATTTTTATTGTGTTTTGAAAAATAATTAACCAACTTAGGAAAAAAAATTACGTTTAAACCAGAACTATGCCTAATTACATACATGGTTCCTGGCAACGGGTTGTATCGCTTAATTCGCGGAAATCTAGAGTTTGTAACGATTTTGTCTCGATGTTTTGGGAACCACTTTGGGTTTTGTTCGAGGTATGGCTTTTTTAGTTATATATTCTGCCTTTAGTGTGCGACTTTTACTATTTAGTCACGATACAAAGTGAAAAAAACGGGTAGAACTCCAAGATTAAGCAACGCATGCCGAGGTCAGTCTGAGCATGGGAGACCATCTTAACTTGCCGAGATTCCTCCGTGTAAGCACGTTAATGCTTTGGTCTCGGCTGTAGTTTTTAAGTCTTTGGCACTTAGGCAGTTGCTACGGATTTTTAGAACTTAGAAGTCAGAGAATCTGTCTTCAGTCTTGCCAAAAAATACCAGTTACGGTACCCAGCTGCGGGGTTGTAGAAATCAAATAGGGAGTTGTTTCACGTAAATTACTGGTATTCAGCTGAATCTGGTTTGATTACAAGCTGACCCCTACGCATATGGGAAAAGCATGGTTGCGAGCAAATTATCATATTTTCGACTTCATGAACAAAAATGATAATTTTGAGAACTATCCACTCTGGATAATAAAATGGGGAAGGACTTTAGAATAACGGTTGTGAAAATTTGTACTTTTGAGGCGGGGGGAGGGAGGGGGGGGGAGATCCCATCCCAGCAAAAATAAAGTTTAGGAAATGCATAGTTTTTTTTTTAAATAATTTTTGAAAATGTCGTTTTGAGGTTATATTTGCGTATTTATTTTGATACTATTTACCTGATTTAAAGGTGAATAAATGCTTTCTCCTCTGTCTTATGGCCCTAGTCGCCGGAAGACCAGTCGACGGAGCCCCGCTTCGCGGGGCTCCTACTTCTGAGTGGTTTAAAAAAAAATAACCACGAAGGAGATGCCTCCTTCTAACCTAAATCTATCCAAGTCGGGGTGCCCCTAAGTCCCATCATCGAAACGCGAGTACAAACATTGAAACTATTGAAAGACTTAACAGAAAGAAAAAAAAAATGTTTGCCCATATATAACGTTTCGTTTCATCTTTAGCAGATACCATATGAAAATAATAACTCGTCATAATAAATCGTCACAAAATAATTTTTAAAGTAGTTATTCAAACAAAACAACTGAAATCACTGACTAGTTAAACACTACTAAAATAACACAAAAGAACGTGAATAAAAGAAAAAGAAAAAAATATGCGTCAACTTTATGTGTGCTAAATCAAAACGTATTATTAAAAACTAAATAAAATAGCAACACCTGCTGTCAAAGTTACGTCAAAAGCGTTAAAATTGTCCAAATTACAGGTTAATTTTGCAAAGTTTGATATTTTTTATTTCAGAAAGTATTTATTTCCTAAACTTGAAACTTCGTGAGAGATTGTTAAGAATAATAAGTACTTTGCACAAAAAAAAATATGAAGACTCTAAACGGTATCCGTTATTCTAAAGTCGAGCCTAAAATGGTACTCTTATAATCCGATCAAGAACCAATAAATCCATCAAATAATAGTTAAAAAAGTATAAGTAAATAATAGTTAAATAAGTTGGGATGTAATTGTAAGGGTCTTAACCAAAGCTCAGATTTATTAAAACTTCTGTTGATAGATAGGGCAATTAGCAATTATCTATACATCTTCTATACATATAAATAAAATTGGAGCGTCTGTTCGTAATATTGAAATAGCCGCTTTTTACTACATACAATTTTTGTCTGTCTGTCTGTCTTTCCGTGTTTATTCTGGCTAATGTCTGAAATGGCTGGATCGATTTTGACTCGACTTTTATTGGCAGATAGCTGATGTAATAAGGAGTAACTTAGGCTACTTTTATTTTAGAAAAAACTTTTTACAAAAAATAAAACCGACTTCCAAACAAAAAAAAAACCAAAAAGTAAAAATTGGGAAAAGGACCGCGGTCGGAGAACCTTTAGTCATTCAGGTGGCATCACTAGATATTAAGACGATATTAAGACAACAAGGACGACCCGCAGCATGCGAAGCGTGCGGGTTGTCCTGACAGGGTGGTGTACTACACAATTGCGTAGTACACCACCTTGTCGGGATCAACTGAGTTCTTTTCCTACACGTTATAAAAGTCGGCAGTATTATTATAAATTCTAAGAAAACTTATAGATTCCTGGAATTTGCTCTTGCGACTTGCACGTTCGGCGCTATTATTGAAACTCTTATCTATTATCAAGGAAGTTCTTTCGTAGGTAATAGAGAGTTTCAAGAAATGTTTATACCTTGGAACGATACGACGCCATCAATTTTTATAAGAAATTGGTATTCAAGTGATTTATTTGTTTACGAGGTATCAATAAGTTACCAGCTATTCAGAGTCGAGAAGGTTTCTTAGAATTAATTAGTATTTAATGATCGATTGGTCGAGGGGAAAATATTAAAAAATAAAGTAGCTGTAGCTAGGCAAAAAATTAATTCGTTTAAGTCGTTGCTAATTAGCTCCCACACGTGTACCTACTTATAAAGTCTATTCTGGTTTTTGTATAGCCGTTGCGTTATGCTTTTAATGTGGAATACTCAATGTTATTAACATGATGGTCGAATCCGCATTAGCACATCTTAAGCTTTGGTCAGTTATTATTTATCAGGCGAACTCTTGGGTTACCTGCGCTTTATGAATGTTTTATTTTTATTTAGTCTGTTATTTTTTATTGCCGCGCATGCAATAGCGACTGAGTTCCTGCTTTTTTTTAAAGATTTTTTTTTTGTCCATCAACGATGTCTGATGTAGTAATTAGTGAGAACGACAGATTCATTAATACGTGGTCAGCATCATATTTTAACTTGCGAACGGTTTCGGCACTCTTTTATGGTTCATTACCCACAGGCCAACGGGACCCTATCACTATGCGACCGCTGTCCGTCCGTGTCTGCCTAGCTGGCTGCAACTCATGAACTTTAATAGTGAAATTTCACAGAATGTGTGTTTCTGGTGCTGCTATAAAATCAAATAATTAGAATTGCATAGTGTTCAATGTTTTACGATGGGACACGGAACACTGTGCGACTAGCACTTGACCAAGTTTCGGTTTCGTATTATATTTATAATATAAATATTATATTATATTATATTATTATCTACATTTATTTTTTTATATTTAGCGCCATTACGAGGTGCCAGCCGATTTTTTTTTAATTCTTTCAGCCAAATCTGTTCTAATTTTATTTTAAGCCTATTTGGTCCTATGCAGGAATAGGCTTGCCTTATTTTTACACAGGTTTCATGAATTTTTTACATAATTCTGTGCTCACGGCGACTTTCCGCTCCTTGGCGGTGACTTCTTGCGACTGTTCAATCACACTAATTCTTTAGTGAAGTTAATAAACCAAAATTTCGAACACAAGATTTCGAAGCCGTAAACAAACCGTACCGTGAGCTTTTAGCGTCTGTTTCAGATGGACTGCATTTCGGCGACTCAGTTTTAGTTTGGTCGTGTTTTGGAATGCTTAGATTACTTTAGATACTGTATAGGTACTGTTGGTATATTATGCACTCAAAGTGCAGTCAATAATCGATGCACCTTAGTCTCTGACATTGTTTTTATCGATTTACAGAAACATACCAAAACGACTTAACCGCTATCACAGCGGTGAACGGTCACTACGAATGCCCCGAAGGTACCAGCCCATACATTCCCATATCAGAGTGCATCACTGGTGTTCGTGCACAAGTAAGTCACAACTTTACTAATTATATGTCTTCGTTGTACCTTTAATGGTATGTTTATTTTTGTCGTTGCCAAAGTTAGTTTCCATTGAAGTCACAATTCTAGTCAACCGAGGAAAATATTTATGGAAATAGATCAAGGCATAGACTGGTAATGCTCCGGTTTGGTAAACTCGTTAATCAGTTGAAAGTTGTATCTGTACTTCAATCGCATGCCCTTGAATTTTATCGAAACATATTAACGATGTTTCATCCCGTTATTTTATTCTTTTAATGTTTATTAAATAAATTCTCACATCACTTCATTTTCAACGTATCAATTAACGACGAAGGTCAAGCACGAGTTAACATATGAAATGTAAAATGATTTTCAGCGTTTTTTTTCCAGGCAGTGAAATCCATTCCATTTTCCGAGTAAAAAATCCGCCACGTTCCATTATTGGCGAACTGTCGTTTTTTATTAACCTTTTCTAACTTTAATGTAAAAATGCGTTGCGGCAGGCAGTCTGTCAATGTCAATGCATCAACAAACAATTAGATTGCGCAGAAAACGATATATGTATGTATACTATATTATGCATGTTAGGATGTTCCTGGATACACAAAATGGCTTCTGATATCAAAATACGATGCGTTTGTGGTATTATGATACCTCGATTGAAATTATTTTTTTCACAATGGTCGAATCAAATAGGTATTTTGATAGTAGAAGCCCTCGAATGCTCGGATAAAAGCACAATTTGATTCTTTCATTCTTAAATAATTTTTATTGCAATGAAATAAATTTTATTTTTACATTTACCATTGCTAGACCTGAAAACTATACCAACGTGTACCGTTTACTTAGCAATGGTATGAATATTTTACTATTACCTACGTAATGTATCCAATCGATCCGTTAGCTTTTAGTATAGTTTTGATCGAGGGGTCAGTAGATTGGAGTCTGACCTACATTGTTTGGAATTGTGAATAAAGAACATGTAGTGTATAGTAATTTCATCTAATGATGCACATTGCTAATTATTACATACCGACATAACCATCTTCATCATTTTTTAACCATACTGACAGCATTCGACGGCCATAGAAGCCGTCTGATGGCCATCAAGCCGCGAATTTACTATGGACGGACTTGCCTGCAAGGATGCCTAGTCTTGACCGGAGTTACCTACCATTGCTCTACCCTATGCATGTTTAGTGTACGATCTATACTTGCGAGGTACGACGACACGCAAGCCTTCTGCTGCGGCTGTTGTGCGGTCGTGTCGCGCTTCACGTTTGTTAATGGTGAATTTGGATTCTATTTGCTGGGCAACAAAATTCAAATTTCTTGAAATCGTGTAACCGAGTGCGTTGCCGTACGCTGTCCACTCGGTTGCCCCGCCTCTTTATAGTGGTCGAATCTCTTGGTAAATCTATGAAACAAAGTAGGCTACCTCAGAGACTGAGCAGTGTGAAGTGTGTCCTATGCCCTTTTCATTAAAAAAAAATTGTTGAAGACATTGATCGTTTTTGTTGTAACAACACGGCCTCTTAGACAGGTAGCGCGGCGAATGCGTTGTGTTGATGCGAAAAATATCGTTTAAAATAAACGGGCCCTTAACACGCCACGTGTACACGCTTTCTTGGACAAACTCAATAAGATGAAGCAAACAATTCTGAGGTATGGTTAAACACATTTTTTAATTGATTAGTTATGCCAAGGATCAAATTGTGCTTTGCGGAGTGCAATCGCCGGTTAGTAATTGTAACTATAATGATGACAATTGAATTTAATCGTATTTGATTTATAATATAAATCTGTCGGTTGTATTTTGCATTTTTACATTGATTGACTGTTTCCAAGTCAAAATTCCTATTTAATGTAAGACTTTATCTTCACTGTGTAAAATAGAAAATGAATATTTTGCGACAAGTATTCTTGGAACCTGGAGCTTTTGTAGAATCGAGAATTTTCAGTATTTTCCGAATAGGGATATTTCTGAGAGTCTAACCACGATGTTCACGAGCACTCATTAGGATCGTTTGAAAATGCTTGGAGAAATGCTTGATACTACTTATGTATTTCTCATGAAGGACCTAATAGAGTCGGAATACTGGTAAAGTGCATCCCACATTGCAAGTAAGCTTTATGAGGGAATCTTGGTAATAGTCCATTAGAATTGAAAATTATAATTTTAGGTTTAAAGTTGCATATTAGACAAGGTTTCGTGAAAGTACGGCGAAGAAATGTTTGAAAAAATCTGATGAGATGATCCTCCTTCTCGCGTCGTATTTCTCATTAGGGGCTGTCCATTAATCACGTGAGACTCCAAAAGGGGGGGGGGGTGCATAGAAATCACGAAATATCACAAGGGGGAAGGAGGGGGGTGTAGTAATATATCACGTGTATTTATTTTTTCGGCAAACGCGCGATACTCAACCGAAAAGCGGTGTTACGTGTAATTCTTTTTTCGTCAATCGCGTACAAAATCAAAAGCGGCTTGTAGTGTGCCCCTGATTCGCCGTTGCCAGGCAACGAACGAAGTGAAGATCCCGCGTGCCGCGACAACCGCTGGCCGGACTCAGCTTGTCAGTGTTAGTTATTCTGTTGTTTTGGCACTGAATACATACGTTAAGTGTTTAACCTCATACGTTTTGCATTAAAACAATGTCTAAACTAGGTGTTGTAGTGCGCGAAAATGATGACGCCGAGTGGCTTGATGAAATCGATGTTGATCTTTAACAAAGCACTGTGCCAACAACTGACTTGCAAGATGCTTATCCAGTTATTGGTGTTGAAGAAGTCTTGCTAATCCGTGGTCCTAGGATACTGTAGGTACATTAAATAATGTTCATGTATTAGCACAAAAAAGTTTTTGGCATTTCTTACATTATTTTATTAACCCCCGACGTAAAAAGAGGGGTGTTATAAGTTTGATGTGTCTGTCTGTCTGTATGTCTGTGGCTCCGTAAGGATCTCTCGTCTCGCGAACGGATGAGGCGATTTCAATTTAGTTTATGAAAGGTGAAATACGGGCGAGTGTTCTTAGACATGTTTGATGAAAAAGGTTGAGCCGTTTAAAATAATGAAATGCCATACGGCGTACACGCTCTTAATCGAGAGTGTTCTTTTTAGTTTTATTTTATTTGATAGGAATAACAAACAGCAGTACATTACATAGTAGGCACATAATATAGAGACTTATAATAAAAGTAACAAATACACTACTCAAGACGTTATCCACAGATTACTATAAAGAATAGTTGGCTGTTAGCAGAAAAAAATGACAATTAATAAAAAAACACTTATTAACTAATTACCAGGGTTATGATCTCTTAAAATAGTCGTAATATCCCTCTTAAATATAGCTTTGTTGAGAAACATAATTTCAGTAGAACCAAACTGTTTATTATAGGTGTATACCAGGCGATGTAACGGCGAGCTAGCGCCTGACTTAGTTTGGCAAAATGAAGTAGCAAATAGGCATCTCGAATGAACTTCTCGACCGATTATAGTACGAGGGATCAGGAAGCACAAACTGTTCACAAGATCAGTAGGTACAATCAAATTTATTACGCCATATACCAGAGTCCAAATTTCAAGTAGGGTGCGACGGGATTGTAGGGTCATGAGGTTATATTTTTCAAGCAATAATTGATATGACATTTTGGTTTTATAGCATCGGTAATGCATGGAACGTAGGTATTAACGTTGGACTAACTCAATGACCTCAACGTATGTACTTTTTGTAATATGTGTTTCAAATGGGTACTGCGTATTCAACTTGTGGCCGTATTATTGATTTGTGTAGGTGCAAGTAGGTAGAAGGCCGATGAAATTCTGGGTCCTATTAGTGACATACGAGACGAACCAACGCAGTAAATCTTCTCTAATGCCGTTGAATGCGATTTTGTTGAGCAATAGCTTATGATTACCTTATCGAACGCCTTTTGGAAGTCTGTGTATACAGCATCAATTTGCTCCCTCTTGTTGCCTTCAAACAGATCTGTTGTGAAAAAAAAAAATGAGGAGATCACTTATATAAGACCTTCCTCTGACGAACCCATGTTGTTCTTTTAATATTACACGTTGAATGGTAGGGTATATATCTCATTATACCGCGCTACTTAGTTAGGTAAAAGACTATTTGTAATTAAATTGATAGGTTTGGAGCGGTCACCCAACGTGACGTATTTGTTTTAGAATTATTAATACATACTTAGGTACTTTAAGATTGAGTTTTTTTTTAATTATTATTATTTACTTTTTAAAGGGAACTCGAGTTTTTGTGACGGGGGTTTTTTAAATTTTGTTAGTCAAAAACAACCTGCAGCTTTTCTGTCTACCTTTAAAAGTTATTATTGTAGTCTTTAATTTTCTATAATAAAATAAGATGATGCTTATGCCCATATTTGAAATACACGTGATATAGGGGCGAGGGGGGCTCTTAATCCTCACCAAGGGGGAGGGGAGGTAGTCTTAAACCTCACCATGTATCACCAAGGGGAGGGGGGTTAAAAATGCCAAAAAAAACCATCACGTGATTAATGGAAGGCCCCTTAATGAGAGTTGTGATGCCTTCGACGTCATTTTTCTGACGATAATATAGGTACCCTTCACTAAACTGTATAATATATAGTAGTGAACGGTACGTTACGTTTTATTAAATTTACAAGCGGAGGCGCCACCTGCACCGGTTAAAAATGTTTTTGTAACCTTTCGCCGTGCCGATTGGAATCGAGGTGATTTCATTAGTCGTATCCCACATCGATATACCGCGGCTTTTTCGGAACTTAGTAGTTACAAAAGTAGTTGGTTCTCTGTGGAAATTTCGTCCAACTCTTTGGTTTCATGCTGCAAGCATGAGTTTTGATACTATGCTTACCTGTGGCCTTTAACCGATACAAAGTTAGAATGTAGAGTGTTAATATTAGTTTTCTTTTTAATGCCATGAATTTATATATCGCTCGGTTGGTATCAACACTTTCGGGGTCCAAAACTCAGCATATGGGTCGAACTATAACTCTCGTGCCCACGACTGTACAAATTCATCATCGGCTTATTCTTTTCGCAACTGTATTGGGGTCAGCTTACAGACACACTTGATTCAGCTGAATTTCAATGTGGATGCAAAATTAACATGCACAATGCAAACAAATCGAAAATAGGACGATATTTTATTACTAATGCACTTTTTTTTTTCTGGATGGGAAATCATCAAGTGACTTCTCCCGCCCCGGGCGGAGCGGAAGGGAGTGTCAGACTCTTACTGACTAAAACCCACCCGTGATCCTTCTTGTGCCCTTTGCGTTCCAGGGCTGCGGTGACTCTTTCGAAAAAAATCCGCAACATTACTAATGCACCTTGGGTTTAGTATCGACTAAGCATTGAACAATAAAATAGTACATTAGCTTCTGATCGATATCTGCGTTTTTATTAAAGCTATTTATCATTTTTCACTTTTTTATAATTTATCATATCTATATTATTCAAATGTCAATCTGTATCCTTTAATTCAGAACCTTACATTATCAAATTTGTTTGCCTCTCACTCACTATCTACTTTAATGTGATCTCTATGATGTAGTTTTCAAATGAATTATTTAGCAATGGAATTTAAATATTCTTATTTCAGTGAGATTTTGAGTTAGTAGATAGGTGCTTACTTTCGTTGTATGATAACATGAAGTACGCTAAATTCTATTTTTGTAACTTTAGTTAATACGTACCGACAACATAAACAAAAACAATTCTATTTACAAGGATATTCATAGGTTATCCTTGTAAACCCAGATGGAATGTTATGTTATTAATCTGAATTCATTTTAAGCCACGTTAATGGGAGGTGGTTTACAGAGGTCCCAAAGTCCACTGGTTTACATTAATCCATCGTTGCAGGACGAACAACGTCATTTCACGTTTGAGCCAAAAACTATCGCGATGGGGACTCGAAATGACGGTCAGCATTACGTCAGCCAGCCCCACATTCGGACCACCTCCGAGCTCTCCGAGAACGACTCCAACCTGAGTGATGAGGACGATACTTCTCTTCACGCCAGCCACACCAATATCCGTAAGAGTTTTATTTTTAACACACACCCGGTTATTGGCAAGTTCAATGTTGGGTGAAAATTGAAATTACCGGAAAGCAGATTAATGCTGAACGGGTTATCACCGTACGTAGTAGCAAGTGCAATGTTAAAATAGGGGATTAGCAAGGAAGTTTGACATGTGCGCACTTACTTTATTTCTCCTTAACCTGCCATGCATTTGCATAAACTTTACTGTTTTGTGTGCGGGGCGCATAGCCCAGATAGCTGTTAATTTTTAAGCCATAATCAGTTGTGATTGATTGTTAAAAATGACAACTGTCAATGAACTTGGGATTTTAAAACATTGAGTGGGCGTTCTGAAACCTGTTTCAATAAAATAAAAGGTGTTTTTTTTCTTTTTTTTTCTTTTTAGCAGATTGGGCTGTGACTAAATCATTCACCAAATTGTCTGTTGCGCCAAACATGAATGGTCCTGAAGATGGTAAGTAGTATTATTTTATGCTTTTTGCGCTTAAGGCTGGTTCGAGGTGGCGGAAGAAAAGATTTTATTGACAAAATATAATGAACCACATTATATGCAGCTCCGGGCTTTCTACGAAAACCTTGTAATCGATGCTTGTTAATATAACTAGTTAGCGCACCGTATATTTTAAGCACTTGAAAAAAAGCAATATTGAAGCCTTTGCAAGGCTGCAAACGTTTTATAAAGATAAGCTAAAGGGTTTAGATAAGGCTTCATCAACTTCCTCTTTTTCCTGGTCTGGACTACTGTAGACTTAACGAGTTTCGCGATTGAACTTTGAACATGGGGTCTCAAGATCTTGGATCTCAAGATTCTTACCCGAGGCTAAGTTTTGTTTTTCAGCTGCCCCATTTTAGAAATCTCTCTTGTACCGTGTGGTTACGTTTTCCAACAATTAGTTCCGTGTCGGAAACGAACCCGCGTTATGCAGCGCAGTAGCCACTGCGTCAACCGAGCCAAAGTTCTATTAAGGTACTCCTTTAGTAAGAACTAGCGTCACGCCCCGGTTTTGCACATGTGACAAGTAATTCAAATCTTTCTCGTATATCGCTTTATGCATATAACGACGCTTGTTTGTTACTATTTAGAGCATTGGTTCGTAAGCGGTGGCTATACAGATATTTAGTTCGATGTAAAAGTTACGAACCACCACCACTGACTTAGACACTTTAGGAACAGCCTGGATTTTCGTCTAGTTGTTTTGTGTCTTATATCAAAGATATGAAATTAGCTAATAAGGCTGTTATATAGGATACAAGTTTTTTGTAAAGTCGTGTAAGACTAAAAAAAATATCTTATCGGTGTATTAAGAAAATATTATAACAAACCCAAGAATAACAATCAATCAATGTATTTCAGGACCACCTGTCCCTCCGCGGCCGCCGAAGACCTTCGCAGGCCGAAATCGGGAGGTGCCACAAAAGGACCCATTTCAAGGCCCGAAGATACAGGAGCCCCCGGCGGAAATCCCTGATATTGTGAGTTTGCTTCACTATATGTTTACGTATAGAGAGTGAAAAGTGACTAAGAGAAGGTCGAGGATTGAACTTGACACTTACTGTAAGGAGGCAATGGCAGAGGACATGCGCGCGTGGAAAAAGTAGACGGTAGGCCAGCATTGGAACATAACGGGCTAGTTACCATAACATTAGATAGAAAGTAGACATTTTCGAGAAATTCCCGCGTCGAAATTTTCAGAAAAAATATTACCCAGCCTTGTGCCTGATGCAGTCGAATAAAATATACTTGAATGTTAAAATGTGTTGTGTAGTTATAATTAGTGTATTAAGTAATTTTCCTCATTTATGTTAAATCACTATAAGTTGCTCATTTGTAAGTAAAATTCAATGTCATCAGGATTCATTCATGTTTAAGTATAAATTTAAAATTTTGATAGCCAACTTCGAAGATTTTTATTCATGAACGCGAATCCTTTCATCTGCGTTCATGAATAAAAATCTTCAAAGTTGGCTATGTTAGTTGTAAGTCACGCCTGATTTGTACTTGTGATTTATGTGACCTATTTAATGATTTACCTCATTCGGTCAATTGGGAAATCCAATGCTAAGGAAACGGCAGACAGTAAATTATATTAATAAACCGTTTACGTGAATCATAGGAAACTTGATTGTGGTAAAAATAAATATTAATTTACTGATGTTAGTAAAAAATAAACGTAAAACATCTAATGATAACAAATAACCACTTCGGTCGTTTTAAGCAAGCAGGCATTTTAAAAATGAGATAGCGGCAGAAAGTCGTATGACGTGCTGAGCTGGTAAATACAAAGTATTGCTTACACGTAGGATGACAATGTGCCACTGTTAATCTGTTTCCGAAATTTCATCTCATTGATCTAAGCTTAGGGGCATAATTCCAAATCTAAAATGGCGGACTCCCAAAATGGCGAAGAAATATTTTGTATATGCACCCCCATGACATCGGCACCAAAAAATGGGCTGAGGGGATACTTTATGATTAAGAACAAGAATATTTTTTATTGTTTAAGAAATTAAATTCACTTCTTTGTTTCCCGAAACACACTAGGATTCCCTGTGTCGTGGCCAGGCTCCTTCGTGCCTTTTATATATAGTGCCTATATCCGTTACAGTATTTTTTAGTATTAGTAAGCGGGCTAGTTTCCGCAACTCCACGACTAAGCGCGTATTTTGCGTGCAGGTGGGACAAATGTGTCATTCGATCTACCTTAGCTCCCCAAGGAAGGCCAGCAACGCCTTCGTGTTACTAACAATCTCACAGAGGGTACCTGGGTTTCCGAAGTACTTAGCCCTGTAATCGGCGACTACGGGGCAGCTTAAATGCAGATGTGCTGCTGCCTCATCCTCCTCCATGCTGGCTCTGCAGAGCGGGCTGTCAGTGACTCCTATGACATAGAGGTGTTTATTAAAAGACTCGTGGCCAGTCGTGACAGCTGTGACTGTACGTAACTGCTGTTTGGACAGTCTTAGGGCTTGTTTTGTGAAACGGCCATCAATAGAGGGAAGACGTGCCTTTTTGGCCTGTCTACACTCACCATGGTTAGCCCATAGATTGTGATGTTGGTCTCTGGTGCGTTTCCTTACCAAAGTGCGTAAGAACCAGGACCCATCGCGGTTATTTGCAGTTATTTTTAATAGATAGAGTGATTGGAGAAGAAGGTTTATATGTATAATACCATTAAGTATTATTACCATTAAGTATGTAGATTGAGATGAGGAACGTACCTACTCAGTTGGGGTGCATTAGGAGATACCTATGATGTCCAGCAGCGGACTGCAATAGTTTTATAAATATGAAGTTCTGATGGGTCGTCGAGGGTCTACCCTTTATAGCGGAACTTTCGTCTAAAAAGGGATCATGTCGGCGGCCCCTCGTGGCGAACATAGCTTTGGTACCAAATAACACTCAACACACGTGAGCAGCATCCCACTGTTCTCAAATAATAATAATTTGCTTAATTACTAGATGCATTCACAAACTATAATCCAAAACAATAGCAAAGAATTGAACTGAATGACAGATTTTTTTTACCTGTCAATAAATAATTACCATATGAACAAAAAAGACATTGATGACAGAAATCATTCCTATAATTTAATCGTAAACTATTATTATTTTATGCAACGATTATGCGCTCATTGGTATAATATATAAGTATTTAATCCTATTGAATGTTATTTCTATTTCTAAACAATTAATTATCATTTCAATATTGGTTTAGTTTACGATTGTATTACGTTTATTTATTAAAATCTTTTTATTTATATTATCAATTAATCTGAAGTTCTAAAAATAGTACACATACGTGAAAATGAATGGCCTAATTACCTTAATAAGTGGTACAAATTCTATAACAGAACAACAAAAAAAGTATGGTGTACTAAATCTGTCGTTCTTCTTTAAAATTCCGACTCCGCCTTCGATTCCAATAAAATTACCTCCGTTACATCCAAGGTCTGTACTGTCTTTTCCAGTCCCATCACAGCCAACAGCGGCTGAGAGTTCCACGGCGTATGTCGCAGGGCGCGCCCTCCTCGCCGCGTCAGCTTCTGATACCCGTTGTGCGATGCCCTGAAGAAGAGGAGGAGTTCTCGCCGGGACATACTGTAAGTACACGACTTACTTAAGTGACATATTATGGCGGTATTTTTCAAACAACATGAAGCAAAGGGTTGTGGCGTCCATGGACTGTTTAGGCTGACTGTCTTGATACATGGATTTGTTTCAAGACGTTTGACTACAATATCAGATGTTATATCGGCTACTGAGACCCCTTTCTTGCTTCCCTTGCTGTCATTGCTACAATCACACATGACACGTAATCGTAAAAATACACCATCGTTAAAGTGTTGATTCCTACATGATACCTGATATCTACAGCCCTTACTCCACAAAAAATAATAACCGATTTTAATGTAAGTGAAAAAACACAAATAAACCCACAATCAAACAATTGATTATAACTAGGAACTTATTTCTTACTAGCTTCTGCCCACGACTTGGACCGCGTGGAATAGTTGCTAACCCCCCGATTCTTTGTGATATTGATTCGTTGGTGGGAGAAGTGGTGGGGGGCGCCTGACGTGACGGCACTGTGGTGGCATGCGCGTGAGCTGCGCGCGGTACTGGACCGTACTTGGACATTGCAACACTACTTTATATTTCTAAAATATACTTACTAAATCAGCTACCTGCCAATAAAGGTCCCGTCAAAATCGGTCCAGCCATTTCAGAGATAAGCCGGAACAAACAGAAAAAAATTGTAAAAAATGTTATTTTGCTGTACATATGTACCGTATATATTCATATACATATGCATGTAGTAAAAACGGTTATTTCAATATTACAGACTCTCCAATTTTATTTATAAATATGTATATATACATGAGTGCGTATGTAGGTCCGTGTGTGTGCGCGTGTGGTTAATATTGACTGTGTGATCATAGTCCTGTTGCAGAAGCCACTCTGTAAGTTTCTGTTCATTTTGTCAGTTGTTTAATTTCCCATTTTGTCAGACTAAGTAAGTTTAGGTGTTTGACTTTTTCAGTAAATGAGCTCAGAATAATATATTGATTTTTGGTATAGTCTGTTCTATGAGAAGTATATGGAGTGAGCGAGCGAACTTAGAGCCCGTTAAACCATTCATATTAGTTTTTATAAAAACCTGCATGCAGAAATAGGAGCTCCCCGCACCGAGCTCCGTCTTCGAGACTAGAATGTTGAAATTACAATACTTAAAGTTTCGTTACTTGCTATTTCACAATTTTTCGGAATAACTTTCGAGTAATTATACAAGAATTATCAAACATTGATACGTAAAAAAGTATTCCAAATGTTCAGTTGACAATTTATCGAGAGCTTACAATCTCTCAAGATATTTTATCATCTTACGGAGCTTGCCGTTTTCCGGTAACATATGTATAACATTCACGGTATTTTCCAATTATTCTCCACAGTTGTAGGATGGAACCGAAGGAGGCTTTTGTCTAGCAGTGGGACAGTTCAGCTACTTATTTAAATATAATAACTACTTGACACCAAATAAATCAGTTAGTACAGGGATATGTTCAATGAATGTAAGGTTTTCAATAAATTATATACTTAGTTGAATGAGATGTCATCCTTTTAGACTGAGACCAAATTATGAGGTACATACAGAGAGAGAGTAATATAGAGAGGGTTGTCATTTAATTCAGAGTAAGTTGCTCGCACGATGTTAAATAACAATATTGATTTAAAAAAATGTTGCCATCTGATTAGTTAGAATATTGATTACCAGATACTTAATTCAATATTTTAATGGAGACCTTGAATTAAGAATAAAAAAATCACTGTACTTACAAACAATATTCGTGACAATCGTCGACATCGGATTAGACCGCACGATACAACATACGAAATTAAAAAAAAAGTGAAATAATTCACTTTCGCGCTACGTGATAATGCGATCTTCTATTCCGCTCTACTCAGCTGTCCAATCTGACTTCTTACGTTGTCACGAATATAATCATATTATTAGATTTTTATCAATAACAGTGGTGAAGTATCGAGTCGCTGAATAATCGATGACCAAAATGTACTGTTTTTTTTTTTCACAGTCATTGCAATACTGTAATTTGCCGTCATTGCCGCCAGCGGTGGACCGGAACCTGAAGCCGCGTCACTCAAGCCATAGCATCGGCCATATTAACCACATAATGGCGCAGGTATAAACGTTAAATTACTTAGTAGACGGAAGAATATAGAGTTACCTTCGCGAAGAATATTTAGTTGTGTCATCATTCAGGGCGGACCTAGACATAGACATTTATATGCGGTATATATTTGTCTGAACTCCACAACACGACAAAATGTAAGTTGTTGCCCACGTTACATTTTGGAAGCTGGATGTTGTGGAGTTCAGACAAACCGTCGCTCCATGTAAAATACTGGTATTCAGCTGAATCCAGTTTGACTGGATTCTTGACATTAGCGCAGTTGAAATGACGTTCTTAAGATACAATTTCGAAGGCAACGGCGTTATTATCATCATCATTTCAGCCGAAACAAGTTCACAGCGGTATACAGGTCGTCCCAAAGTGTTGCCACATCTACTGGGCCTGTGCGTAGATATGGTTTTCAATATAAGCAGGCAACTAACGGTGCCTCTGCAGTTTGATTCCAACTTCAATTCCTTCAAACCCGTAATTGCACAATTGCATCTCGGCACTGATCTCGAAATTCCCTGGCGGAGTCAGTGTTTCTTAACAGCTACAAACTAGCGGTATTGTAAGTCAAAAGCTCCATCGTCGACCACAACATTGCTTTTCGGTGGTGAAATACGAGCCTATGAATGAAACATACGTTTTAAGAATAGCTCGCCTTTTCCTGTGTCAAATTGCTGCACAGTTTATAACTAAAGCTCTCTAACCCCATCTGTCTGTCCAGATCTACGAGATTCTTTGTTAAGGGAGTCCAGCACTGCCGTCAATCTAAACCTGTCGCGATGTCTATCGCTTTTTCAGTAACAGCTCTATGGATATGACACGGTGGCGTCGCCTTTCTGTAGTACTACTGCGTTCTTTTATTCCGTTGGATGGCAGTGTCGACTTCGGAATTGTACCTTGATGGATGTGAATACGATGGAGAATAACAAAAATAAGAATAATAAAATAATAAATGAATAATAAAAAAAAGAAAAAAAAGTGATGTGGTGTGTGCGTGTGTGTGTTTGTGTGGTGTGTGTGTTAATGTATATTTTTTTATAACTCAAAAGACGTCGCATAAGACGAAAAGCAAAATACATGTCGCCTTTTCATACCCACGGCTCGAGAAATAGTCAGTCTTAAATAAAAGAATATGTGTTTATTGATTTTTATCAAGCTTTTGCTGCTGCTGTGTAAATAAATGCAACATTTTAAAGTATATTTTGTCGTTTTTCACTCAGCTGGTTTGTCTTTTCGGCCAGGTTTATACGATTCCACTAATTATAGTGAAAAAAATGAATAAAGCGAATTCATGCAAGCGAATTGGTGATAAGTATTAGTGCAGGCTTAGCGGAGAAGATGCACGAGTTGGCTACAAGCGTGGGAAGGACGCACTGTCATGATGCTAAGGGTCAATCATTCATTCAGCCGTTGTTCGATGTCTATCCCGCACTGCATAGCTACCTCAGGCAACGTCTCAGTAGATAGGACTAACACATGTTTTTCATTACTTCATTATAGGAAAACGATACATGCCAAGTTATAATGATACATACCAAAAGCTGCAACTGTGCACAATTGTACTGCGGTTGCGACAAGTGCCGCAGTCGCAGCGTACCGCGATCAAAATCAGAAATGTCGGCCGTGGCCCCGGAACAACCGCGTCGAGCGGCATCAGCTTCGCGTGCCGCCACCTCCGCGAGAGGCCGAGAAGCCGGCGAGACACCTCGCAATCAATCTATGGAATCGGAAAGTGGAAAACAGACGCGGTCATCCCGACCGCCGCCAACTATACCAACTACATCGCAACCGCGGCAATCAGTACAACCGCAGCAATCCTCACAACCATCGCAGAATAAGCGTTCAACGCGTTCCCGACGGTCTTCGTCATCGGCACAGCGCTCGCAGATACAACGACCGCGGCTGGTGTCTCGCCGGGCTCTCTCTGTGCCTCCCCGATCTCGGCCTCTGCCGCCAATTCCAGAACTATTAACGGAAGTTTCGTCCCCGGTATGCACTAGAAAATGCGGAAATAGTTTTTGTGTTATTTTGTAGGAATGATCGTTCTATTTAGATAAAGTGATAGATTTACTGCGGATGTTTTGTGAGTGATTCAATAAAGGAAATCTTTTAGGATTCGTTCTCATAACATCTGCCTGTTATGGTGCCACCGCTACACGAAGATCTCTTCTCAAACAGAGAAGGAACGAATACAACCTGAGTGACTGTCAAGAGAGAATAGGTTACTTCTGGGCAAACATGTTCCATGCGCGACCACGCTAGCCATCGCTAGCCATCGGGTGAGGTTGTCAAACGCGAACCTATCAATATCAATAAAAAACTCGCCACTTGCTCAATACGAAATGGCCATTACATTATTTCTGATTTGATCACTTTAAGTCAGAACTCTTTCTTTATTCGCCAAAATAAAATAAATATGATTAACAAAGCCTTTCATCGCCAGTAATTTAACGAGCATATGATAATATTGTGGATATAATGCGAATTCCAATGTTTATATCCTAGTAATGTAAGTAGTTCTAGTAATTTGTACGATAAAGAGTTGGAAATGTACATTTTATAATAATTTGGTTTTTATGATGAACATGCTATATTATTAAGTTCTTCTAAGAAGTAAACTAACTTTACAAAAGTCAGTTGTTTACTAATAAGCTAAGGACTGGAAGACTAAGCCAAAAGTGTTCAGGTTACAAGTTTTCGACCAAATCATAGCTTAGTAGTAAGATAGAGTATGGTCAAACGCCAACCTATCAATTATAACACATTTTTATAGCTGCGATTTCGCTGAAGCCACGGTAATTTCGCCACAAATAGGCATAAGACTACGCTTTAAGAGCGTATACGCCAAACGGCATTTGATACAAATTTTCAAGTCGCTATTTTCCGAAATGACTGAACCCATTTTAATGAAACTTCACAAATATAAGCAGGATACATAGGTCCAAAAAGTTAGTTGAAAACATTTTCGATAAATAGTGTTACAGTTAAATTAGACCCATTTTAAATTTTCCATTCAAACATAAATTTCCAGTTATGTTTTTTTTAATAAGACATTTTGAAAATGTTTTAAATATCTTTTTAGAACTATGTATCCAGCCTTTATTTGTGAAGTTTCATTAAAATCGGTTCAGTCATTTCGGAAAATAGTGACATGAAAATTTGTATGAAATGCCATTTGGCGTATACGCTCAAAATATAGCAGCAACAAAACTCCGTTCCGTTTAATTCTTTTCTCTCTCTCTCCTTTATTGAATTACTCTTTGAAAACAGGCAGTTTTTGACACTTTGGGATCGAGACAAAGTGCTGAATCTATCAGCTATTCAATTCTCATAAAGTCCAAAATGTTTGTGATTCCAAACGTTTAATTTCGATAGTAGAGCATGTCAAATAGACGCAAAGGTAATCGCTGAATGTGTAATTTTGTCGACGCTGTCTTGTAAACAGGTAGCATGGATTTAGATCAGAGGCGTATCATTATGTAGTTTCTTGTTTTTATTTGCGCTAGTATGGAATTACTATCATCTCATTCCGCCGTTTTATTTTGTGCATTCGTCATTTATTTAGTTTAGCACCAGTTGTCAATTATTGCCGCAGTTTAAACTTTGCTGTCGTAGGCTCATATCCCTTTTTAATTATTATATTTTCGCATGGCCATGGGTACGGTGAATGAAAGGATAAATGTTAAAATTTTAATATATTGAAAGATTATTCTTTTTATGTTGTATGACTTGGTCTGATAGATGTATTTTAGGTTAAGTATATGTTTTTTTTTTTTTTTTTTGTTTAATGCGCCAGAGGACACGTGTCTCAATATTATTAAGCTTTATGAAAACGGTTTGGTTATCTATTTTCATAATCTTCAGTGTCTAAATTATCAACAAAACAACAGTGTTATTTGACTAATTACATGAGGGACTAATTAACTCCTCTGGACTGCATTTCAATTGGATGCGTCGACGATTCCTATGTTTGGACACTTTTGCTTTGAATATCCACCGTTTTATGCGCTCTGGCGAAAATTACCCATTGACTATCTACCAGAACGGTTAACCAAAAACCGGACCGTGTAAAAGGCAGCTTGGCGATTGTTTTATGTCCAGCCTTTTCCAAAAAATGGGATAAAATAGCAAAGATTTTTATTTATTTCATGAGCGAAATTATATAAACAAGATTCTTTGTTAAAGCGCTCTTTAACTAGTCGGCTAATATCGCGTCCTTTACTGTTTATTTTCTGAGCGCCGGCCATGGTGTTATTGTAGACAAATGCCATTACAGTTGTGCAAATTTTCAGGGAGGTCTTAAACAAGGAGGCCAAGGAGATGAAAAGCCAGATGTACTGCAGTATTTAGATTTGGACCTGCATACGTCAAAGCCGCCTCAGGCAAAGGTACTGTAATCATGGGCCAAATCAATCATTTATTAAACATACCTTATCTCTAAAAGAAAATAATTTTAAACATATTCATTGCTCTGTAATTTACTGCACATATACAGAGATAGGTACCTATTTTATTAAACTCTTCAATTTTGAACAACGAGTTTCTTAACACCTTATCCCGTTTTACCTTTAAATAATCTTGAATGATTTCAGGGACCAGATAACAACAACACTGGCAAGAAGGTCGAGATCGCACACGGCAAATCGGCGTCGAACGTCGAAACGAATGCTTATAAAACGGTAGATTTCCTGAAAACAGAGGCTTTCAACATTACCCGCCAGGATGCTGAGGCATTGCGGTCTTTTCAGTACTAGCACGCACCACCAACAAGGAAACACGGCTTATTTCGTGTCGTAAAGTCGTGGTTGTCCTTGTTGAAGAAGTAAGCTTAATTGCTGAGCTTATAAAGTGATCAGTGTGTTAAAGTAATGAGGGCTTTTAGGAAAATGTACGTAACCAATTGGCGCATCTTTAGCAAGAGACATGGCGTTGACGTCAATATACCTAATGTCGGAACACATAAGTGTTATGACAGGAGCCCGGACCTCGTTTCAAAAACCCTCATTGACTATATCCAGTGATTAGCATTTAAAAAAATCTGACTTTATCAAAGCTTTAAAAATATTGAATGTGTTAGGGCTTGATTGTTTCGCATCGTAGAACTCCCTCGCCGTGCGTGCCGGCACGTCATTATAGTATTATTAAGCAAAAAGAACAGTATTCTTGTCGTTTCAAGTCCTGACAATCTTTTTGTTCTCTATAAACATACAAAGTTTATGTTTGCCGCTAGCTTTCTTTATTAGATAAACAATTTATCCTCTACGCACAGCTTCAATCTCAAGGTATTCTGCTAAGGTATATAAAATAAATATTATATTAATTACGTGTAGTTAAAGTAGTTTTAATGTCTTTTTTTGTAAATATAATTTCGCCCGTTCGTGTTTAAAATTAGGTATACTGTAACAAACTGGATTCGTTTGCAGTTGTATCTGTTTGTTTGATCAGTATAAATATATTTATTATGATACAAAAATGTAATTATTTCAATGAAGTATTGTATTGCTGTACTTAATAGCATTAAATTATTATACGTTTCGCTTTATATAATGCATGACATAGCTACTTCTTAGTGTTATTTTATCGACGTTACCAGTATGTAAGGAATTAGTTATATTCGTTATTAGAAAGCAGTCATGCTGAATAAATAGGTTTTAGGTAAATTCACTTTATATCTGAGCACTTCTTAAAGGTACGAAAGCCTACCATACACACGGATAAATGAAAAATCATATTTACCCTCTTGTGCGTTTTATAATATAGTATCTTTCACACGTACTTCGCAAAAAAAACACCTTGCAGCGTTGACACTATTATTCTCAGTATAAAATACATTCTTAGATTTTAAGTAAATACCTATTCAAGTAAACTTAAGTGATTTCAAAATTAAAATGACTAAAAAATATATTAAAAATCGAAAAAAAAAATCGTAGTAGAAAAATTGTAGTTTGTAGGATATATTCTTTCTATATATATATCTATGATATTAAGGAAATACCTAAACGTTATGCTCATGCAAGTATAAAACAAAGTTATTATTACTACCATTATGTAGTACATTAGTAAAATATGTACTCTAGAATATCAATTAGGTATGAGGTTTACTATGTGTAAAACAAGCTATTTATGGAATACCTAGTCCTACAAACAGTTGGCCCATTTTCTCGGGCAAAACATTGAGATTTATTTCTTTACTTATCCTTTAAAATGTACATATTATTGTTAGAAATAATATTAACCATATCTTTATCCCCAAGCGCACAAGATGGTATTCATACAAAACAGTATTAAAAAACAGTTTTCTCACTATAATTGTAATTATTATTAGATTCATGATTGATTATTAAGTACCTTTATATAAAAAATGGTTTTATCTCTGAATTACCTACCTATTGGAAATGACAGACTTCATATAAACGTGAGTGATGCGGTTCATGTTTAACCTCAAAATATTAGGAAAAAAAAATCTTAAAAAATAATGTGTCATTATAGCAATGTAAATGACATTGCTATAATGTCACATATTTTTTTTTTACAAACTCAGAATAGGAATTAAATATTCTACTGTCTTACCTGTGGAAGTTGATACTGAAACAGGTTTCAAAAATGATAGATACTTTATACAGATGAGTCGGTAAACAAATAATATAAAAATTGTAATCTTAAGATAAAACATTTACTGTCTATTTTATATCTAAGACATTTTATAAATTTCATTGGATCATTAATTTCATCATGGAACTGTCACAACACACGAGTCCATTCATTTGTTATAAATATAAACAAAATACATTTGATAATATTTATACATGTTAAATATTTAGAGATATATAACAATTCATAAATTACATGTAAATACAATATTATTAAACAAAATTAAAGAATATATATTCTATATGAAGATTTTCGCGACGACTATAATTAAAAATTTCATAGACTGTGATGTGGCCTATATTGTAGCAAGTTACAAAAAAATACACATATGTGATACGATATTTTATATCTGAGCATGCTTTAATTTTTTTTACATTAAATAAATTATAAAAAGAAATTTTGGTATCACCCATATCTTTTGAATGAAATTATCTATAAAAGTTCTGTTAAGACGTATGTATGTGCCACAATCACATGTTACTGCAGCAAAAATGGCTTTGGTGACTAAATTCGAACACCACAGAGTTTTATCCATACTTCTGAGTACTTCGTACAAGCTAATCCCGTTTGGTCCCGACCGACGTGCTCCCTTGCCCCACCTGAAGTAACCTATATACCTACATGTTAAGTTTTCTACGACCAGTAGCTTCGGCTATGCGTTGTCTGTCATTCAAGCAGTAACTGAAGAGTTTTATTGATATTTATTATTATTATTTTATATATATAATATATATAACATAATTATTATTCATATTATAAAACACATTCATATATTTATTGATTGTAAGTCTAGTAGTATTAAGGTGTAGAATTATTATTCATATTGAATTTTGCAATGTCTTTGTGTCGTTAATTATTAGATCCACGATATTTAATGTTTTGACCGCCACAATATGAAATGAACGCCACGTTAATACGATGTCGTAGTGGTATACATACAGTATACATTTGGTCTTCTGTTAACGACGACGTGGCAATCAAAAGATTAAATTTAAATAGCGTAGCATAATAATAATGCAAGCTTTTATTTAAACCGTTTATGTGAAATCTTGATGTTTAAAGTAAAGAACGATAAATTGCAGGCCTTCATATTTTTTGAGAAATAGCTCTATCTTTTCTTTTCAAAATAATTATTTCCGCCCAATAGAACCAGTGTTTCAGAGAAATAATTCGTTTTTAATTTATGTAATCTAATGCTTGATACCAAAAGAGCTATTTTACTGCTTTATGTAATATCGTATTTCTTGATTTTCTTTATGTAAAAATTATGAAATGGCTCACATTATTCTGTAAATTGTTGGGTTAAGTTTATGGTTATAATTATTTTTTAACACGTGTTTTAGCTGTAAATATGTTTTGCAATTTTAAGCAAATGTATGTGATTGATCACTATTAAATAAATACACTGTTTATCGAATGTGCCTTCTATTTATTGAATTGAGTGAATGTGATATAAAGAACACAACACTAACTACCTTTCAATGGGTGAAAGTTGCTACTCATGATTTTATTACATTGACTGTAAGAGGAACACTGAAAAATCGAAAAAAAATGCATGTTTCATAAATTTTCAATGGCTAAATATTGCTTTAGTAATAAAAAGTTGATTATTTTATAATTAATCGGCGATAGTCATACAAAAAAATATTTATAGTCATGAGTACTTAAACACACTGAAAGGTTCTTAATGTATTACAAATGACCCCGTATAGGTGGTATGAGTACCTATCTGGGTGGAAGAGCCAGTTCCTAATCGTCTGAGATGATAGCAATCCGATGATCTATCATAGCCACCGTTTATTCAGCCTCTATGATCAGCAATATGAGCGTCAGCCGCCTGACACGCGAATTGAACTCGATAGAGCAACATGTGAAAAAGGAGTTCCAGTGATTTCCACGTGTGTGTGGTTGATCAAAACTTTTTTTATATGGACCTCTCGCAGTTCCGCACACTAAGGTTGATCAAAGCGCTGAACTACACGCACATACTGTGAAGCCCATTACGCCATCTATAAAAATGTCTGTGAACTAAACATGAACTAAATTTAACACAGACACAGATGACAGCACTTTACTTTTTAATAGTGACGAGAAAAGCACATAGGTAAGGGGCTGAGCTTAATAAATTCTAACTTAGGTACTATCAGCTGTTGTGAATTGACTGCAAAATAATAATTTGGTTATAAATCTTGATAAAACAGTATGTATTAATGAAATTTCAACAAAGAAGGAATTACAATCTGGATTTATATAAAATTATTAATGAAGCAAATGTTACTATTTTTTTTTGTACTAAACATAGAAAACCCTTTAAAATGGAACTGACATATTGACAAAGTATGCAGTACAGCAGTAAGCTAAACCAATAATCCTATGCTTTGCACATGTTAAGAGAAACTACCAATCTACTGACAGCCTTAACGGTGTACCTACCCTGGTCTAATAGCCTCAACATTGAGATAATTATGGAAGGAATATCATTTTGGGTAATGCCACGGGTAAAGATATGGTATTTTAGTGCCAAAAAAGGTGCATAAGAGTTATATATGTATAATTTACATAAACAGAATTTTTGTAATGGCTCCAAGGATCTATAATAATTACCAGAATGTATACCTAAGGAGTGAAGATAATTTGGCACGCCACCATTGCGGCGATAAGTCCCCTCTTTGAGGAGTGGTTGCAGAGAAGCCACGGCGTCCTCACCTTCTGTCTGACGCAGGTGCTCACCAGACACTGCTGTTTCGGGAGAAGCTTCTAAGGCTCTAGCCACATTGCACTTTTAACCAACCAACTCATGAACTTTCAGTAGGTTTGAAATTAATTTTTGTAATGCTGCATGATGCACTGTAGATACATATACCTTTTTCTGGATGGGAAAAAGGTATATGTATCTACAGTGCATCATGAGCTGTTGTAGCAGGAAGTTATATTTTCAAGTAGTTTATGATTAAAGATATAGGTAGGTATTGTTATTTAAACAACTCAATATTTAACTTAGTGTACGTACCTACTGCTTAGATAATACCTACGTACTCGACAGGTGGTACGAAGCGCATGGTTGTAAGCGTTAGTTGGACCACGTACTTGTTACTAGCGCAGCGTAGTAACAAGTACCTACGTGGTCCAACTAACGCTTACTTCGTTCTGGTATCCTGGTACTTTGTAAGTCTTCAATCACAATTCCAGCCCCAGAAATGCTTCGACAAGTTTATGGTCTGCTGGTACATGTGAATCCCTACTTCTCAAATTTTCAGCCCCTGAAATACTTCGACATTCTTCTTTCTGGTCTTATAATACTTGTAAATCTTGCGCCTGCAAGTTTAGGCCCCAGAAACTATACCATTTTTAACAAATGAACGGCTAGACTGATCACGTCCCACGGAAACAGGATAAAATGTGCTATATAAATATATCCAATTGAACTTTATATAGCGGTAATAAAGTGCAAATTGACTCTTTGACGTTAGGAACATACCTACATTGTTTAAACAACAGTGAGTGCTTGTAATTTAATATGAACTTTATACAATAGCAATAAAGCTCAAATTGACTCTACGTTTTAGATAGAAAACGTTTGTATGGGAAAAAGAAAAGGGCTGTTTTTAGGGTTTTTCCGGAAGTTATTCGAATTTTTCTCGCCGTAAAAACCATCCTTGAACTTCAACGAACATTTTAAAAAAAGAATTGGCCAAATTGGTCCAGGCGTTGTTGAGTTATGCGCTTACCAACACATTTCGTGATTCATTTTTATATTATAAAAAAATAAGATAAAGATAATATGACATTCAACAAACCGAACGAAAAGTTATTGAAAGGCGGCTGAGAGAAGAGAGTGAAATATCACAGAACCATCTGAATTTGGAAGCAAATACCTCAAAAACTATTGTCTTACATAAAAAAAATAGGAACCTCTATTTAATTTTAAAAAAATAGCTACCCAATGATACCCCACGCAATTATGTTTGTTGGAATTTATGTTTTCATCTTTTTTTTTTCGGGATCGAAAATCATCAAAATTCAAATTCAAATTCAAAATTCAAAAGTCGTTTATTCAAACTAGGCTGATAGACAGCACTTTTTGAACGTCAAATTTTACATAAAGACAGTCCCCCAAAACGCCCACCCGTCACCACTTCCTAGTGTTTTAGCTGGGAAGAAGAAGTGGCGCAACAAACTCCCCAGCAACACATCTGTCTATTGCGTTTTAAGAACTTGAATTTATACAATAGTATGCAAAGTCATTGATACATGACATACATAGAAAAAAAAAAATAATTATCCAACATGGAAATCATAAATCAATTCACTATAAAACATTATAAAGAGTACCTAGATTGAGACATCAAACATCGCTCTGGGCGGAGCGGAAAGGATTGTCAGACTTACTGACTAAAACCCACATGATCCGTCTATTGCCATTCGCGTTTCAGGGCCGCGGTGACTCTTTCGAAAAAAATCCTACCTAGCAGGCACTGACCCTATGAGGACTCGTCTTCTGTGCTGACAGCTCTTTGAAGCCCGTGTGGAACACGACGTGCCGTCGACTCGGGCCTGGTTGTAACGGACGACGAACCACCCATAGCTCGCCGTCCGCAGGTCCATTTCATCATCCCTCGGTTACATGTATGGAGTGCCACCACCAATTATTTTTTTTTTCAATAATATCACAGCACTATTGAACAGTGGTTAAAAGGTTGCACCTATCTACCAATTCTCATTTTTTTTTGCTTTAATTAATAGTCTCGGAGTAAAACGCCTGTGAAATACAGACAGACGGACATGACAAAGGTCCAAATATCAAAAAAACATGATATATTCGTTTCGGCACAATACTGTGGTTTCGGCCTCAGCTCCATATCGGTATCGCCTTCAACTCGTGTGTCTATTCGCATTTACTTTTATAAAATCCATTAGCGAAACTATCCGAAACGAAAAGATTAACCAAAATACTTTCATATCAACTATCATATCCGAAACGGGTAGGATAAGTAAGCAGATAAACCCGTAGGTAATATTATTTCCATATCCGTATCCAGATCCAAAAGGGCATAATTAAAATTTAACCCAAATCCGGTGCTAATGACTTATATCTCAGATTGTAGAGCCAGGAGCTGGGTTAAATTTCTATAGGAAACATGAATCGTCTCCTTTCATTCCGTGGCACCCCGTGGGGACCGTGGGGCCTGCATAATACCGCGGTAGTCCGCAATGTAATGTTTTTTTTTGTTTTTTTTTTTAAAAACGTTGCCCCACACTAGGAATTTCTCCTGTATCGTGGGTGCGTTTACAAACATATAAACTCACATACACAAACAGCCAGACCCGGAACAACTATCTGTAGGCCATACAAATATTTGTTCCGTGCGGGAATCGAACCCGCGACACGACAATGTGACTTTCATGCGAGCTTGTTACAAGTTGAAATGTGACCTAAAGCGCAACGGATGTTCAGGTACCTAGGACGTACCTACCTACCTACTTTTACGAACCGCATCTCGTGGCCTATCAACAAAGTACCTCGCAGCGGTCAGCCGTCAGCCCCAACTCGCGGCACTAATATTTGAATGGAGTAGGTACTACTATCGATATCAGTTCGTAATCAGTCCGTAACGCGTTAGTCTCAAGCGACGCTGAGAGTAGGATGCCTGTTGTTATTCTAGTTCAAGTTATAAGTGCACTAATTACCTAAGTACCTATTGTTTTCGCTAAATCAAGGTCTTCTTTCTCGTGCCGGAATTTTAGAGTCCGTGACTAAAAACTGCCTCTTCTAAGGTGTTGTCAGATCAAGGTAGGTGCATTGCAATGTTGTTTTGTAGTTTTTAGAAGGTAACGAGGGTGGAGGGCCTTAGCTACTGCCAAAGCATTGGAAGGTATTACCTACACATTTTTCTGTTTTCATATTTAATGGTTGAGCTTGAATTGAGGTTGGCCAAGTGGACATGTAGTTAATAAACTACTAAAAACTTTTCAAGGCACCAGACTATTGTTTCAATCAATCCTGATATTTTACTGTACCAAATTACTGTTTTCAGAGTGAAAACACGATTAGGTAATCTGAGCAGTAATTAACTACCTTAGGACCCGAGGAACTCTCGCGACTCGATCACATTGGCTTTAATTAAACCGTCTGAATTTTTCAGTTCGAATCTGTACAAAAACAAATGACTGCTTCCCTTGACCCCGTTCGGTCCACGCTTGTAAATGTAGCGATCCCAAGTCGTTCATTGTTCCACATTGCGGTCGGTAGGTACCTAAATTATTAGTGGACACGCAAATTACGTTTCAGTAGAAAAACCCCACAAATTGGGGAATCTATTGTTCCTTTTGTTTTGTAAGCGACTGTCTTGCTAGCCTTTTAATTCAGTATTTTATTGGATGTAGTAATGAAAATGCAGTGGTGAATAGAACTAGACATTTTGTGTTAATTGGGTTGGCTATAGGCATCAAGTATGTACCTAAGCGTGCGATGCCTTAGTTTGTTTGCAATGAAAACAGGATTCGCACCGTGCTCGCACGATATCATTATTGTTTTTATTTATCGTTGTATAACAATAGATACATACGTTGTAAATATGCGTTTAATTGATGAACATATTTTTTTGCCCTTTACATTCCAGGGCCGCGGTAACTCTTTCGAATAAATTCCGTAACCCTTGCATCCGTGACCCTATGGGGCCCCGTCTTCGTTGCTGACAGCTCTATGAGGCGCGCGAGGCACACGGTTCGACCGCGCGTTGTCGTTGTCGTCCGACAAGCCACCCATAGCTCGCCCTCCGCTGGTCGGGAATCGCCCTGCGTTTACCGACGCCCGGGGCGTCTTCTTCTGTTGCGGCGGCTGAGGCAGAGCATGAGGTTTCCCTCTCCTGCACGCATTCTGCCTCCTCCTTTGCCAGCATTATTGCTTCACAGAAGGAGGCGACCGCGTCGCATGCCTCTTCGCTCCGGACCATGGTTTGAACCAGGGCCGGACACGAGAGGTCGCAGCCGCCGATCGCCTCGACGAGGACCGGCGTTGCTCCGCCCAAGCAGGGCAGCACATCGGGCTTAACGCGGGAGTTTTATATAAGAAAACTTTCCCTTGTTCTTCTCGGTGATCTGGCGTGATGCTATGGTATTTCAGATTTCCTAGTAAAGTATCCATCCATGGCGCCATCTGCAATGCCGTACCATCAAGTTATCGTTGAAATTATATCATGATTTGGAGTTCTGCGATTCTCTCGCCCGTGGAGATGACGTCCAACCATTTCAATGTTTTACAGAGAGCGACATCTTTCAGTTGATGAATTTAGTTACAAGCCAGGTGAAGTTACAGTTCTTTCCTCTGAAATTAGCAATCGGTGACAGTATTGTTTACTTTACGTGATACTAGATGGCGCTAGACGTTGAGTGGAACATTCGGGCCCGAATCATTTTGAATGTTTGCACTATTTCAATGTGTTTACCACCCTGAAAAAGTAATATTATTTGGATCAATTTAAAGGGCCTTGAGCTATATTGTGTTTATCTACGCGGTAAGTACACACAGCTTACCAATTGTCCTAGTTAGAAAAACATAAAAACATGTTGGGACCTACTTTTGATACACTTTCAATATACGACCTAATATGACTTTCTCCAAATTTGTCGAACAAGGTTCTTAAAAAAACCGACTGAACTTTGTGAGGCCGTCGTTCATACAAAGGTGAACAAAAAATGAGTCTAAAAAAATAAAAAAGTACATCTATATATTTGCTTAAGGAACTGTACTTAAATAATTTAATTTTTTCCCCATTTTTCACGGTGGCTAAATCCTTTTGACCGCTTTTTACTTTGAGATAACGCAGAGATAACATGCCAGCGCGACTATGTAGGTATATACATTGCAGCCGTATATAAATAAAGTCAACTTTCCACTGCTAGACATAAGCTTCTCTTATTTGAATAGGTACTCAGTCTTCCATCTTCACATTTAGTCAAGTATTACTGACTTTTTAAATTATTATTGATACGCTCGGTTTGACCACCGTCTAAACAGATTTAAAGCAATGATGCCGTCAATGGAACACGCTTGCCCAGACGTCACTCACATATTTACTTTTGATTCAAATTAAAGGATGCTCGTTGTCTGGGCACATGAATTAATTAAATTATTCCTAAAACATTTTGTGCGTATACGTGACATGTCCACCTACGTAGTAGATTTATAAGGCATACATTGATCGAAGATGTCAATGTGTTTATTTTAGAATTATATCTAGGTATGTATTTTTACTGAACGGTCTTCAACAGGCCAAAAAGAACGTGTGCAACGCTACGGCGTAAAAGGCGTATTACTACGCGAGTGCGCGTACGCGCGGTCATCTCTGTATTATATATAGGTACATACTATACTACTGTACAGCACAGAGACATAATATCCCGTGAACATCCTTATTGCCCGTGAACATTCACGGGCAATACAGATGGTGATTGTGTATTTCATTCAAATCGGCTACCTCATTCAGTTGAACGATTGGCCTACAGCAAACACATTCCGGCATTTAGAAGCGTCTACAGCGACCGGTAAAATGTGGTTGACCATAGACTAATTCTCAAATTTAGAAGCACCTGTTAACGGCCGAAACAACAGAATAAATTATAGGTTTTCTGTTGTTTCATTTGTTTTTCTATCTCCAGTATGTGATAGATCGGTTATTGGGTTCGGCCGTTAGTCAGAAAGTTATCTTTAAGAAAAACAGTGAAAGACCGTGATTGGACGAAAAGAAAAGGCAGTTTTAAGACAACTTTAACATACGATATTTTAATATTTATGCTGTTATAATAAATGTATATACGTAGAATATTTTACGCTCACCAGTCGGTACGTGGCGCATGGCACACCCTGCAGATCATCGGTTTACAGATGGTTTCAGCGCCACCGCGCCGTCCCATGTCATTGTTCATAATCCCGCAGCATCCTACGGAATGCTACGTGACAATGATTTTCTATTTGTATTGTTTGTTAGGTTATGGTCTGGGATTTGATATTGTACTTAAAGTTTTAATAGGGTATTTGACTAGACTTTTTTGCATTCTTCAAAGCCACTACCTACCTCAACTTTAATAAATATTGTAGATAACATTTTGGAGGTATGCGGAACAGAGAGTAAAGTCCCGCAAACCTCCGTTGAAAAGGGAGGATCCTCCGGCCAGACGGGTTGTTATGTCTGGTGGGCAACTGCCCTATAGATGATTTCGGGCTGTCGTATATGTTCTAATCGCGCGGAGAACTTTGATTGCGCGATGCAGGATTAGTTCTTATGTGGCGCCATAGATGTCGCTACAACTTCTTTCAAATAAGATTTTGCGTGTAGTCAAAAACTTACTAGTAATGGACTGATCGTTACAATTCGACCCAGTAAAAAATCTTGTACTTCTTATGGGTTTTCCTGTAACCGTAAATGTAACGTAAAGATCTAATATTATCTACAATTTTTTTTTCAAAATTTAGGCTGAGTAGTTTCGGAGATAATAGGAGAATGGTCAATTTACGTCGATGGTCTTTAATAAATTCAGAATGTTTTTTCTATAGATTATTAAATAAATACTTTTGGGAAGCTTACGATGATTCCTTTTATTTAATAAATCACACGGTACAGTTGAAAAACTTTATTTTATAATTTTCCCCCCAAAAATAGACCTCATTTTCAAAATTTCTTTATTTTCGTTACGCATCCTTATTTGAATCACATAAGGTACAAAACTTCAGCTGAATCTGTCCAGTAAATTTGGAGTAAATTGACTGTTGCAAAAGCTAATTTTAATTAAGCTATAGCTAGCTACAAATTTTTTAGAAACTTTGGAAGAACAAATGAAACGGAGAAATTTCAGCGGTCTATCCCTCATACGTGCCTACGGGCAAGTTGGAAGACTTGCCCCGCTTAATAAACGTAAAGCCATTGTCTATCCGGAGCTAAAAACAATAGCGGTGCGTATATTTTATTATGATATTATTCCCACACTTCTGGGCACGCCCCTTTTTATCGATGGGTAATCATCAAATGACTTCATTCGCTCTAGGCAGAGCGGAAGGGAGTGTCACACTCTTACCGATTAAAACCCATCCGTGTTCCTCCAAATGCCCTTTGCATGATAGGGCAGCGGTTACTCTTTCGAAAAAATTCGGCAGCTTTAGGATATAAAGAAAAAACTGAAGCATGGTTGACAACAGCGCGTAGCTCGTAGCGACATGCTACGCCGTAGCATTGAGTGCCATGCTACGCAGAAAGCGCCGGCCACACCGCGATCTAATTGAAATGCCACCGTAGCAGCTATCATACATGGATATTACTGAATGCGACAATTATGAATTGTTGAATTTATGATTGTATGTAACACCAAATTATTACTGTCTATTCGTATTGATGATGATGATAGCTGAGTCAGGTTAGCTCGTAGTTGCAGCCTGAAACGTTCTCCATGTTTGCTCGCTGTGTTGAATGTAGTAAAGGGGCTAAAAAAATGAGTAGTGTTTCTATGCCTGTCTAGACACAAATAGCGACTGTGTTCACAAATCATTTATAGGGACAAATAGGCCTAGTTAGGTATTATATAATTTTTTTTAGGATTATGTATGTATGTTTTAAGTTATCCACTGAATTTCTTGCCGTTTTTTCTCCAATCTTCATAGTTAAAATCGTGCAATAGCTTCTGAAGTTTTATAAATGTCCATGTCATTTTATGAAGAAAATATTTAACATAAACCGTACCGTTCCTGGGAACTTAGGATTCCTGCCTGTGGATGCTTTGAACTGCAACTGGTTATTTTTTATGAATACACGGAATATTACACTGAAATATATAGGTTTTAGACAACATTTGTGGCTGGAGTACCTACCGCTATGCATGGTAAGTAGTTATATTTAGCACGTTTAAAGTAACAGCAGCCAGTATCAGTTACGTTCTTCGTACGTACCTTTGTGAAATTCAATACCCAATCCCTGCCTTTAAAGGATATTTTCGGAAGATTATAAGTTTTCATAAACGGATCGCTATTTGTTTAAAAATAAAATATTTACTTGAGTTTAAATACATGTATTTATAAATTCTGTTTTTTAATCAATTATTATACATTATCATATATATTATATGTAAGCACAGCGGGCGTACCATGAGGTGTTAAAACGTGAGTCTTCCGAGCGAGAAAGAGGGATAGAGTTATACACCCTATATAGCTCCATCCCTTTTTCTCGTTCGGAAGACTCACGTTTTAAGACGTCATGGTACGCCCGCAGGTCTAATAAATCTACTAAAAGACGGGTTATATTATCGCACAGGCCTAGTATAATATACACTAGTGTTAAAAACGGAAATCGTATTTAGCAGTAAGCTTTACTTTCGAGAATATTCCCAATCATCATGAATTCACTCCGAATGTTGTCCACGGCCCACAGAAGGCTTCCATATTTACGTGCATACATCAGTCAATCTTGACGAGCAAAAGTATTTTTGTTAACCTTTTTATAAAATAATTGTCTTTTACGATGTCCATCACACTGGTCTGGGTTTATTCACTCCTCTTTCTTTGTCCAGGCGATCTTCCTTTAGAATGCGCTCCCTCTGAACATCAGGACGGCAACCAATCGGTTCTCTTTTAAGTTGAAGGCACGTGAGAACATTGGCAAGTTGGTAGAATCATCACAGTGTTAATTCGTTGGATTGGTTTTTCCCAATGCCTTTGGTAAAGTTTAAAGTTTTTGTTAAATTGTGCAAAAAACTTCGATTAATAAAGTAAAAATATAATTTGCCAAAGAGCGATGGAATGCAGCATTCTAGGCGTAAAAAGACAGGACCGAGTTCAAAACACCACGCTTTGTTCCAAACGGGGATAATGGATGTGGACAAGAAGGTCGCCAGGCTCAAGTGGGATTGGGCGGCTCACACGGAAAAAAAGGATTTCTTCTGCGAAGAATATCAATATTCTCAGAAAAATTGTTTCAGTCCAAGTAAATATTTTCTTAACTTAAATAAATGTACTCAGTCGAAGAAAACCCGTTTACTCAAATTAAGAATAATAAATACTTGGTTTTAATTCTTGACTTGAGCAAATATGTTTTGATTCAAGACTATTACAATCTTAATTGAAGAAAATATCTACTTTTTACTGAAGACTTTAAAAACTTTTCAAAACAAGATAATGGTGTTTTCATTCAAGAATATATTATATTTACTTTAAAACAGTTACATTATTTTTGACCTAAGATATACATTTTCTTAATCTAAAAAACTTTTACTCAATATAAGAATATGATACTCTTATTCATTTAAATTATTGTTTCTTGATTCAAGAATAGAAAGGTGGGTAATCTAAACCAATGTTTTTTTATTGTTAGTTTTGGTTGAAGAAGTTCAAATTACTTCCATTATGAGTTTAAAAAATCTAGTTGTAATATACTTAATTTAAGAATATATTATTAATCGAAGAATAAATTAGTCTCATTTCAAGAATACTTTTATTTTAACTGGAAAATATTGACTTACTTGAAACCAACACTTTTTTTCTTGTACCAATAAGGTGTATTTTCTTGATTCAAAGATTTCGCTTATTTTTGACTCAAGAAGCACTTTATTCTTAGTTCACGAGTTTCTACATCTTCTTCTAAAATGTTATTTGTTTCCTTACAAGAACTCAAAATTCTTCAATACAAAACAATATTGATTTGCATGTCAAGAATAATGTATTTTCGGTTGAAGAAGTTCAGATTCCTTCCATTAAGAATTTAAAAAATGTAGTTGTATATACTTACCTTAAGAATATATTATTAATCGAAGAATAAATTAATCTCATTTCAAGAATACTTTTATTTTAACTGGAAAATATTGACTTATTTGAAACCAACACTTTTTTTCTTGTACCAATAAGGTGTATTTTCTTGATTCAAAGATTTCGCTTATTTTTGACTCAAGAAGCACTTTATTCTTAGTTCAAGAGTTTCTACATCTTCTTCTAAAATGTTATTTGTTTTCTTACAAGAACTCAAAATTCTTCAATACAAAACAATATTGATTTGCATGTCAAGAATAATGTATTCTCGGTTGAAGAAGTTCAGATTCCTTCCATCAAGAATTTAAAAAATGTAGTTGTATATACTTACCTTAAGAATATATTATTAATCGAAGAATAAATTAATCTCATTTCAAGAATACTTTTATTTTAACTGGAAAATATTGACTTATTTGAAACCAACACTTTTTTTCTTGTACCAATAAGGTGTATTTTCTTGATTCAAAGATTTCGCTTATTTTTGACTCAAGAAGCACTTTATTCTTAGTTCAAGAGTTTCTACATCTTCTTCTAAAATGTTATTTGTTTTCTTACAAGAACTCAAAATTCTTCAATTTAAAACAATATTGATTTGCATGTCAAGAATAATGTATTTTCGGTTGAAGAAGTTCAGATTCCTTCCATTAAGAATTTAAAAAATGTAGTTAATATATTATTAATTGAAGAATACATTAATCTCATTTCAAGAATACTTTTAACTGGAAAATATTGACTTAGTTGAAACCAAGCCTTTTTTGGTTATAGGTACTAATAAGATGTATGTGGGATTGTATGGTAAAATAAGCGACCAGAATCCTTGTAAATACTGCTTGATAAATACTCCAATAAATAAATAATAAATATTTTCTCACTCGCACATATATTTCTCACATCCTTTCATCCGTTAATTTTATCGAATTCTGTGCAGTTTTGTGAATTTTAAAATCAACCCCTATTCTACCCCTTAGGGGATGAATTTTCAAAAATCCTGAACCGCATATTTCTTTATTTCCTACCAAAAGAATAAATTTGAATTTTCATGTCCCTAACTTAAGAAATGGTGGGTTTCCCACACAAACTTTCATTCCCTATATAAAATAAAAAAAGTAGCCTATGTCCTTCCCCAGGATATAATGGTTTAGGCGTGAAAAGGTAACAGACAGACAGACAGACAGTTACTTTCGAATTTATAATATTAGTATGGATGCGCTCACTCATCACAGATTGCGCAAACTATGTGCAAGGAAAGAAAAATCTTTTTGCCAACGCGATCGAAGCCACGGGCAAAAGCTAGTAGTTAATAATACAAGGTACTCAAGGGTGGTTATAGTGGATTGAGTACCTTGTATTATTAAATATACAAGGTACTCCTCCATCCACTATAACCACCCAAACCCATAGCCCAATATATTTTGTTTCCATGTTCTGCAATAGTCCTGCATCATCCAGGGGTTATCCTTGGGTGCACTTGCATAGGGCATACGGTTAGTGCCTTCTCATAATGTAAAATGGTCTAAGGGGCCTCTGCAAGTTGGCTTCGGCCCCTCGTACGCCTTCCAAAGGTCCGGGACCCAAGGGTCTCGTGATATGTCAAAGAATAATAAATCATTTATTTGCATAAAACATAGTAGGTATACAATGGTGTTAAATATTAATAAAAAGGCATAAACAGGTACAGCTAGGACAAAAAAATAGCATAGCATAGCATGCAAAACCATTGGGTTTTTGGAAATGTGACCCTTCTATGGCATCAACATTTTTTATCCATAAATTCTTTTATACTTTATAAGTTACACTCATTTAACCACTCGTTGTTAACTAACCAGGTACCTACTTACCCACATCATGTTCACAATAACTACCTACTAAGCTAGCGATTTAACCGTTAATTAACCTTATCTAGATAGAAACCTATAGTATTTACTAGCGCCTCTACCGGGCTTCGCCCGTTTTTTTGGTAGGTACGAAGATCGACAATTGTTTTTTTCGACCTCCCCGGAGTTCATCGTGATAAGTCTTTTAGTATGGCTAGGTAGGTAAAGTACCCGTCACGAGAAGCTATAAATTATGTAAACAAACATCTTTTACTAAGTAAACATTTTATACTGCGAGATAATAATAAATTGACCATATTCAATCGACATGAAATATAGACGGGTTATATGAAAGTAACAACCTATTTAATTTAGTCGGATCATATTTTAACGACGCAAAGCGCTATCGTTTGTGTTTTTTGGTACCGGAACGCGTCCGTCGCAGGGATTGTATTGTAAACTATCGGGACGCCATTTTGAAATAAACGCGTCATTCGAGTTTCGAATGCGTTTTGTTGGTCCAAATTTTGTGAACTCCTGAACACTTGTTTACAAAATTTATAGCTTCTCATGACGGTTACTTTAGGTACCTATACCTATTTACGCATAATAAATATAAGTAGGTAAGCTAATCAACATTATAAACCTTCCTCTTGAATAGGTAATCATGGAGTAGGTAGGACCTACTTAGTTACGGAGAAAAACGTGAACAGACAGCCGCGGCAGGGTAGGCACACTTTGCCTTTGGTACTTTTTACTTAGGTAGGTATTTTCTCTAAAACTAAAAGACCTAGGTAGGACTGAACTGTAACCTGAAGGTACCTATAAAACAACTTTGGATAGGTAAGTAGGTACCTATGATCTTAAAACCAAGACTTTTTGTCTTAACACAAGAAGACACTTTTTTGGAAATCCTTTTCATTTTGCTCAGACGTTACCTATGATTTTAAAACCAAGACTTTTTGTCTTAATACAAGAAGACACATTTTTAGAAATTCTTTTCATTTTGCTCAGACGCAGACGCTGCAAGCAGCAAAAAAAAAATATTTTCACAAAAAAAAAAATCGAGTTGCTTTTTTTGTCAAAACCAAGTTTATATTTTTTTCCTTACAAGAAAAACAATAGGCAGGGAAATAGAAAAGTTTAGCGTAGTTTATTTTACTTCTCTAAAAACTGTTTACACATAGCAATGAAAAATACCTCGAATTTGGGAAACTAGGTAAGCTTCCAAAAGTTGAAAACCCAATGAAAATCTGTTCCGTAGTTTTCGAGTGTACCTACTCGTATAATATCCACATTTTTTTGTTGATTGGAGTAAATTTTAAATAATCTGCCTTAGTTCCTTTTACATTTTTGTATTTTTATATTTTATATAACAGTTAAGACTCGCTGTTACACTATTATTAAAATAATATTGAACAGGCTCCATGGCGTTAACGGGCGAAGCCGCGAGCAAAAGCTACTGTAAAATAAAAAGAGAAGTCCTGACTGACTCTCATCAACGCCCAGCCCAAACCCTTGAACCTAGAAACTTGAAATTTTGCACAGAGGTTCCATAGATAATGTAGACAAGGAATAAGGAAGCATTTCCCGGTAGCACGTTCCCGTGGGATACCTATTTTCCGACATCCGCGAAGTTAAATAAAAGAAACAAATTAAAATTAACTATACCCCATTCACAAGAAGACATTTAAAGAAACCTTTTTTATAGTCCGTTCAACCGATTTTGATTTCTATTGCGTTGGTGATATGACAAATGGCAGCTGCAGTAACAGACTGTAAAAAGTTATCTTTGAATATCTAATCGTAATGTAAACGGAGTCTAGTTAAGTTTGTTTTTGACATAAATTATTTTCAACTACGGGACCTTGTGCGTGGTCCACGCACTGGGCCGGTTTTTATTAACTCTTAAAATATCGATTGCAACCATGTGTGCAGATAACAATAAAATTTCTGTTGTCTGCTAATTGCCGCGCGACGGGTAATATGATAAAGCAAAAAATTCGTGTCTAATATTTTTTTACTATTTGACTGACGGACTAAATAGACGTGTTTGGTGTAAAATTGGCTCACGGGTATTTTACTCTTATTTTCTTAATAACTTGTTTTATCGAATAAGCTAATAAAAAGCGGATGTCCGTTTTTCGAGGCAAAAACAATACTGTGGGATGGCAACACTGTTAAAATATTCCGCGTGCCACGCAACCAATCAGAGGCCACAAATCCACAATTCATCGGAAGATAAAAATAAACAGCCAATAATGAGCAAGCGTGGCACAAGTACTTCAACTGCTGCGCCCGACAACGACAATCTCATTTCGTTTCATTCATATCGTTTGTGCCGTTGTGCGTCTACTCATAGTCGACTCCCTTAGCTCAGCTTAAATTAAATATAAAGGACTGGACTGTTAAGACTACTGGCCTTAAACCTTTGCTGATTTGCATTATTGTAAAAAAAATGTCAGAATTAGATTTAGAAACGTGTCAATTATTAAAAAGCTGGGGCATCGAAGAACCAATAATTCAAAATTTTACAGGTAAGTCTTGTACCTCTAGTCTGTACACTAGACACTGCTAAGCTTTTTATTTATTTGATGTATTTGTATGTAGATATTCAGCTAATAGGTACATATCTCGATGGATGTAGGCATAAAGACCTAGTCTTAATTCTAAGTAAGCACCTCTCCGATAATGTTAATTACTGAATTCAACTATTTAATCGCATTTAACCAATTAGAATCATGGTAGAATAGCTCGTGCCTACCCTACATACCTGCGCCTACGTGACTAGGGAAGCTTAGAAAATTATGTTACTATAAGTAACTACCTACCTAATTATGTCCGTATTTCTAGCTCGCTCACGAATTTATACCTGCCTACCTACTACGACAGGACGCGTCGCGGTGTCTAACCAATTTGTTAATTTGATAATAATTATTGATAGGTAGTATATTATGTAGTAGGACAAATACCCGAAACAATTTTAATTCTGTTCTCTTGATTCAAGACTAAAATTCTTGGTACTTATTTATTATTTTCAGACAATGGCATTGATTTAAGTCATTTTAAAGACTTAACAAATGAGTTATTAAAAGAGCTGAGCCCAAAAATTTCCACGCGCATATCTCTGAAAAACAAAATTGACGAATATTTAACAGCAGAGGTTTGCATAACTTAATTATAGGTACCTATGTAGATTTACTAGTAAATAATATTTTGCAGGATGTTACTTAAGTAAAATAACAAAAATAAAGCAGTGCTGACACGGCTTAAATTTTATACAATAACTCGCTGCGCCCTGCGGTTCCATCCATGTGAATAATGATGAAAATTGGTGTTGATGATGACGGAAAGTACCCTATGTCCTTCCTCAGGATTCAAGCTATCTTCTTTCAAATTTCATTAAAACCCATTGAGCCGTTCAGCCGTAAAAAGCTACAGAGAGACAGAGATACTTTCGCTTTTATAATATTAGTCTGGATTTCTGATGGCTTTTTCATGGTACAGTTTTAATCCATTAAAGCCATATTATGCTAAAGTAGGTATTGAATTATTTCTCATTTCAGAATAAAACATCAACGGTCACTTCTGTGCCCAGTTGTTCTCAAAAGACAGAAACAGAAATCAATTACATCAGTGAACTGGAATCAGATTTCGAAGAAAATAATATTCTTGAAATGATAGGATGTCGGCCAGCATTTCCCGAATTTGACTTGAGAACATTACTTACCACATCACCTGGAAGTAGCATACTCAAATATTATGAAACAAATAAACAACTGACAGTCAAACATAGAAATACACTCACAGACATTATCTGCAGACGTATTTTTACACGTGTTGTAAATCAGTAAGTACCTATTAATTTAGTTTTTACTTTGTATTACCACGTACATTATTAGCTCGAGGAACTGACGTCGGTTGGGGCACAAAGGTTTTCGAGTGGAGTCCACTCATCGAAAAGCGCAGTCTAAAACAGCCCCTCACTAAATGGATTTCAATATGAGTTCATGTTAAAGCCGCTCTAACACTTATTATTATCTGAAACAGAATTAATCTTTCTTAAAAGACTAGTAATTAGAAACACTAGTTACCTACATGCTTATTGACTTTGTTGCTGACTGTACATGATTTGACAGATGAATTTTCTTTCTTTTCCTAAACTTTACTTTTTTTTCCAGTCGTATCAATCATGAAGAGTATAACATACTGACTTCAAAAATCATCGCTCTTTTTCCCACTGAGAATGCGGGAACATATTTTGTTCCCTCTGTTAAAAAAAGAGATTCAATCTCTGGAAAACCAGGTTTTGCAAAGGGAAAATTAGTTGATAAAATTCGCAATACCCTATATAAATCTGGCGAACGTAAAAGAAAATTAAATGAAACAGAAAATAAAGATTCTATACCCTCTAAAAGATTTAGAAACTTAAACGAACTACAAGGTTTATTTTTAATTTTGTTACAGTACATATTTTACAGTAGTTAGTTTTATTTAGGATCTGTCATTTTACTTGCAGTAAATAGTTTATGATTGTATTTCCTACCTGGTTTATTTTGCGATTGGTTTCTTCTATTTCTGTCCCACTCATTACCTAGAGATGTAATGCTTTCGTAGGTAGAGTAGCCATAGAGCTATTTTTTTTGTGATTTAATTTACATTATTCACCATTTTCGCCTTATTTTAGATGTGCACAAAGAAGATGTTATTTGGCTGAAAAACAATTCAGAACCATGGGAATGTGTCATAAACAAATGGAAAACGACCCATGAACTCCGCCAAATTTCTGCTCATGAAACCGTAGGTGGGCTGATTGAAAATTGGCCTATATTAAATGACGTCAGAAGCGATGTCTTGGTAAGAAACATTAATTTCATCATGGAGAGACAAATAAGTTATATTTTTTCTTTCACTCACATTAACTTATTTTCAGATTCAATTAGACTTTGATGCTAGCTGCATGCAATACATCCAGGAAGAGCGAATAAATTCTACATAAATTGGAGTGAATTTATCAAAAAGATAATAGAAATTAAAAAAACAAATACTAACGAAGAAGTGGTGGCCTTGATCGAGTATATTAATGCATTAGATGACAATGGTTGGTACAAAATAGTAATTTAGTTTATATGATGCCATTTTTATTTTAGAAATGAGGCTAAATAATATACAAGTTTTTATTGAGGGCCTTGATATGCTTGCTCCTTGATATTTTCAGACAGAATAAATGTGAGAATTATGTACTTACTTATATTATTTATGTTAATGTTAATAGGTAAAGTTTATTTTATTCTAGATAAAAAACTTCCATCACAAATAAAATTGCTTTGCAATTTGGTGCCACCAAAAGGACACCTAAACAGGAGGCAAAAATTTTCAACTACTGAGTGTGTAGAAAGCTTCATTGTAAATGTCAAGGTAATTACACCAACAGGGTACTTTACATTAAATCCATACTTTAATTGACTGACTGAGATTAGTTCTCATCAACTAAGGTTGCTGAAACTGTGTCTTAAAATGTTTATCCCACGTCACCTGTAACTTGCGAACCCAAAAAATTGCAAAAATTCAAAGTGAGACCATCGAGTCAGGAGTGCAAACCTTTTTTTAGACAGCATTGTTTTTTTATAGTTACATTATATATGACTGATTTATAAAAAAAAAATTGAAACTTAACGTTATTTTTCTTTTTTTAGTCACCTGGCGATATACAATCAAAAATGGACGAAGTTTCTACGGATGCATATGGGAAAAAAAAAACGGTACAGCCGTATATAATAGATGTTGGTGGAACATATTATCTTATTATAGATAAGGTCAGGTATGTTTTCCATTTTGAAATTAATGGGATACAATATAATGACAAAAATGTTATTTTGTACAAATATGATATTAACTATCCATTATTTTATAAAATTGACCAAGTTTTTTTAAAAGAAACTGATCTCAGTATGGTATCATTCTTGTGTACAGTGTTAAAAACGGTAGATTACAGTTCTCATTATATATCATTTGTTGTGGAAAGTACAACGCAAACTAGATTAGTTCGTTTGGATGATTGTGATAGTACAACACCTACTTTATTAAGAAAATTAAATGAATGTTATTATGTGGATTTGAAGAGCTAAGAATATTCCGCATGTAATGATTTGTATTAAACTTGTTACTTAATTGTAATTTTCAAATATTTCAAAATATTGGGTAAAACAATCATTTTGAACAAAAGAGATTTTATTTGGCGTCGTCATGGCAAATACTGTGGACCCTAAAGGGGTGGTAATTTTTTATTATAGCAGAGTAGTTTGCCATGATGCCAACGATAATACTCGTATATATTTCGTAAAAGCATTTTTTTTAACCTAAAGACGGTACCTATATAAGGTGTATCTGTTCAAACACGATATCTCTTAAGGGGTCATTGTACTCATCATTATGAACAACTTTTACATTGGAACCAAATCTGAAATCGCGAAAAAAAATCAATTCCTCCCTACATTTTGACGAGTTTGTTAAAGATAAATGTACTGAGCAGCTGATTTTTTTTTTCGCAATTTCAAGTTTGGTCCCATAGTAAAAGTTGATCATATAGATGAGTACAATGACCCCTTAAGAGATTTCGTGTATGAACAGATACACCTTATATAAAGGGGATACCTTTATACTATTGTATCGTTGAAATGTGAAAAAGTCGCATAATAATGTAAGTTGTATAATCTGACTATTTGGTTTATATTTTGCTGCTCGATCGTAGGACAAGCTGCAGAGTTTGCGTTGTTGGTAACAAGCCACAATACAAGAGAGAACAGCAGAATAAAAACTAAATAATTGTAAGGTCAAGGTAGAAATATAATTTATAATCTATTAAACTAAAAAGTAATATAATAATATTTAGTAAAGCTACAGGAGAACCCCATCCTTAGTCACTAATCAAAGGCGCAGGACTAATAAAAGTTCGCGTATACATATTTTGTCGGGCCGCAGCTGTCGGGTCGCAGCGCAAAAATTTTATACGAACTATCACAAACTATGCCCGCTGCGCCCCGGCGTGGTGTGCGATAGTTCATATAAAATACATAAGAGCGATTTGAGCGGATTTTTGCGCTGCGAAATCGGCATAATTTCGTGTACGACCTCAATTTTTTTTTTATATTTTCTAAAAAGCTTGAGACGTGAAACGTCATGTTATTTTGCAGTATTTACATACCTATATTAAATTTAATTACAATTCACCTCTTAAAGTTATATTTATAAGTTGTATTACTCCCTGATGATGCGCCTAAGGATTGGGGCTGTTCTGTATCTTTACTATTTAAGTTCATACACTAAATATTATTTTGTTACTTTTTAGTTTAAAAGCTTGCTTTTAAAAATAAATAAGTTAATTTTATTTATTTCTATACTTAACCTTTTCGATAAATTAATTCTAAAGTATATGTATATAATTTATTCGCTCTTCCTGGATGCATTGCATGCAGCTATACTATCGTCCATTCAAATTTAGTTATTGTGTACCTACGTGTAAGAGTGACTAAAAAGTGTATTGTGTTTGTGTCAGTTGTGTGCATGTGATTTTATTTGGCGTCATCATGGCAAATACTGTGGACCCTAAAGGGGTGGTAATTTTTTTTTATAGCAGAGTAGTTTGTCATGATGACTACCCTTAACGATTCAATATATTTCTGTAAAAGTATTGTTTTTGAACCTAAAGACGGACCTTTAAGGTATCCGCACTATTGTATCGTTGAGAAGTGTGTTGTTGGTAACAGGCCACAATGATGCCAAGACCGGACAGCAGAATGAAACTAAATAATAATTGTAAGGTCACACTAGAAATAAGATGTGTTTCTGTCCAGCTGGGCCCCGCGAGCTAGGCTCATAAAACTAGTAGCAATGCTTTGTTTGTTCAATGTACCTCATGAATTTATCAACAAGATCCAATGTACCTCGATCATTTTGATAGATTTTGAGAGCGGGAGAAGTCCCGCTCTGAGTGGAGCGGAAGGGCGTGTCAGACTTTTACTGACTAAAACCCACCCGTGTTCCTTCAGTTGCCTATGCCGCCAGGGCCGCGGTAACCCCTTCGGACAATCCGCGACAGTTTTATGAGCCTAGCTCGCGGGGTCCAGCTGGACAGAAACACATAGAAATAAGTAATATTAAAATGTTTCATAATGTTGATCATACACTGCTATTAGTACCCTGTTGAAATAATAGCGTGATAATAGAACTTATAACTTTCATATTTTAACGTAACTTGTAAGTGATTCATTTGATATTGAAATAATATCATTTATGTATGGCAGGCTTCATAGTTTAGTCTAACGGCCAAACCCAATAACCTACTGCCAGTAAAAACAGATCGCTACTGGTGACAGACAATATAATTCTATCTCTCCTTACGTCACTCCGTCCGTTCGTGTTCTTTTGTTTTATGTCTTAGATTATTGGGACGTTACAACCATAGATTGGGTTTAGCCGTAAGATTATTATTGTAGTATTATATAGAGGGTCTTAGGTTAAACGAGTGGCTGATCTACTTTAACGGAGTGCAGTACCCATCATTATGAACATCTTTTACTATGGGACCAATCCCGAAATCGCGAAAAAAAATCAGCTGTTCAGTACATTTATGTTCGCATAAGTCTTTAAAATGTAGGGAACAGCTGATTTTTTTTTCGCGATTTCAGGTTCGGTCCCATACTAAAAGTTGTTAATTTTCATGAGTACTATGCACTCCGTTAAAGTATGTCCCTCATTTAACTTAATATCCTGTATATTTAGGTATATTTTGTTAAAAATTGCCTATTTATGTTTATTTCAGTATTATTAATAAATATCTAAAAATAAATTGTATATTATTAAATCGCACATTAAAACTTTCTCATGAAAACAAATATTTTCAGATAACAATAGGAGAGGCTCCACCTGAGATTACATAGTTTCAGTATGAAACAAACAAGTCTTGTCTTGAAACAAATATCTCTTCAGCTAACAACAGTAGAGGCTTCACCTAAGATTACATAGTTTCAGTATGAAACAAACAAGTCTTGTCTTAAAACAAATATCTCTTCAGCTAACAACAGTAGAGGCTTCACCCAAGATTACATAGTTTCAGTATGAAACAAACAAGTCTTGTCTTAAAACAAATATCTCTTCAGCTAACAATAGTAGAGGCTTCACCTAAGGTTACATAGTCTCAGTGTGAAGCAAATTAGTCTTGTCTTAAAACAAATATCTCTTCAGCTAACAACAGTAGAGGCTTCACCTAAGATTACATAGTTTCAGTATGAAACAAACAAGTCTCGTCTTAAAACAAATATCTCTTCAGCTAACAACAGTAGAGGCTTCACCCAAGATTACATAGTTTCAGTATGAAACAAACAAGTCTTGTCTTAAAACAAATATCTCTTCAGCTAACAACAGTAGAGGCTTCACCCAAGATTACATAGTTTCAGTATGAAACAAACGAGTCTTGTCTTAAAACAAATATCTCTTCAGCTAACAACAGTAGAGGCTTCACCTAAGATTACATAGTTTCAGTATGAAACAAACGAGTCTTGTCTTAAAACAGATATCTCTTCAGCTAACAACAGTAGAGGCTTCACCCAAGATTACATAGTTTCAGTATGAAACAAACAAGTCTTGTCTTAAAACAAATATCTCTTCAGCTAACAACAGTAGAGGCTTCACCTAAGATTACATAGTTTCAGTATGAAACAAACAAGTCTTGTCTTAAAACAAATATCTCTTCAGCTAACAATAGTAGAGGCTTCACCTAAGATTACATAGTTTCAGTATGAAACAAACAAGTCTTGTCTTAAAACAAATATCTCTTCAGCTAACAACAGTAGAGGCTTCACCCAAGATTACATAGTTTCAGTATGAAACAAACAAGTCTTGTCTTAAAACAAATATCTCTTCAGCTAACAACAGTAGAGGCTTCACCTAAGATTACATAGTTTCAGTATGAAACAAACAAGTCTTGTCTTAAAACAAATATCTCTTCAGTTAAGAATAGTAGAAGCTTCGTTCAAGAATATGTTGTCTTAGTGTGAAACATGATGAGTCTTGCTTCGAAAATAGACAAATCAAATTTTTAATGATTCTAAGAGAGAATACTCTTTTACTAAGACAAATAATATTCTTATAATTAAACATAAAAAATTCTTCATTTAAGTCTAATGTCTTCGAGGAAGACAATAAAACTAAGACAATATTTTACTTCATTCAAAAATATATTGTTTTCCCCATATATGAATCAATATTTGTCTTGACCAATAGGATATTGTCTTAATGTAAGACATCCTTTTTTTCCGTGCATGTCACGCGCATGCATGGTGGCCGTTGGGCAAAAGTATCCACACAATGGGTGCCCGAAGATGGACGGCACCGCAGCAAATAAATATTTGTTTTATCTTTCGAAAGTATTCGATTAAATTTAATATCATATTCAACATATCACTTGGTTTATGGTTAGATTCTCAGCCGACGCGCGACGAAAAAGTGGACGATACTTTGAAAAATTAAATCTACCTACTTTCTTTTAGAAAAAAATCCTATCCTATATGCTGTATGTAAAAATATTCTTTTTATATTTAATTATCAAAGATTTTTTATACGTTTAAGTCATTTTTTTAACTCAACATCATTAATAAATGTCATTAGCTTCTCGTCAAACGTGTCAGGGTGTAGCAGATTTGCACAATACATTCCACGCAATATTAACCGATGGGATCCATACAAACCGTAATAAAGGTGTCCTCCGGTACAAGGACATCAATTAATAATACTTTTATCATGAGGGATGGTTGGATGGCTCCTAGCGGCCATAAAATATCGTTACGTACGAATTCGAATGAACCGTCATAGTTACGCTACCGTCGAGAAATATGACGGTACATACGTAGTACGTTATAAAACTGTGCATGGAGGGAAGGTCGGAAAGGATACGTATTTCGCAACGAGGGTAGGTGGGCGCGTGATGTATGCGTCGCCATAAAACGTAGCATCGAGATCGGCAGGAACACCGGCGCGCGCGATGTTAGCACGAGCAGATGACGCGGCGCTCAGCACCCAGCGCGCATGTGCGGGAGGCTTTATGTAACCGCGGGCCGATCTGAAACCGAGCGCGATCCATGGACTAACGTTCGTTAGGAAACTTTACTCATTCATCTTTTCCCTAAAAGCGGGGTGAGCGGGGTCCGGGCAGCGCTGCGCTACGCCGCGCGTGTTACATAACCGTAGCGGAGGGTGACGCCGATTCCAAGTTGTGCCGCCCTGGAGAGCGGACCTACTGTGCTACGCTCACACTCGCTCGCACCCTCGCCGCACTCGCACCACTCTCCCCGAGCGGGCGCGTGCCGCGTAGTTCCGTCGTGCCGCGAGCCCTCCCGCGCTACCGACCTCCGCCGACTTCGCTATCTCTGTTCTCAACACTTTCCAAGTCTACATCTTTAACTTTAATAGTCGGCTGTTGGCTTCAAACTTCCTAGCTAAGGCGGTAAGCCATTTGTTTACTTACAAGCATTTGTTACTCTTTTGTTTTCTCATCAGCTCTGCATCATCTTACGTTATATAACATTTTAACATCGCTTCTATTGCTCTCATCTTTGTTTCATATTGTTTAGAATTTGCAGCTGGCAGCGAAAGGATACTGCTAAATTGCAAAATTTATTTCCTACTAATATTTAAAAATATTTTATGTTAAAAAGTGTACTTTCAGTTCTGTTTTTTTTTTTAATTCCGCGCGTTACATTTCCTCGTAGTTTTTGCAAATTATATAGATTACGTCCAATATTTATTAAATAAGAAGTCTAAAAGCTTTACTTTTCGGTGTTTAAAAGTGAGTAAAAATATTTGAGAAGCCTGGCGAAAACCTTTTGGCGCCTAAGTTTAACTGGATTTTAGAATCATGAATGAAATTGCGTTCCTACATATTCGTGAAAAACTTTGTGAATTCGATAAGATTTAGTAGCTACGTTTCGGAAACGTGAAGAAAGACGAATTAGAATTGTGTAAATATTTGAAAAAGTTGATGAAAGTCACATCCTACGTATGTCGTAGCTCCGTAGTAAATTCGTAGAGGTCTAATAAAGCGGCTATCATGTTTGCGCGGCTGATATGGACGCAGCTCGTGATTAATGCTCCATTGCGAGCATTTCGACTGCTCGCTGATCTATCTCCGATATATTGTCTTGTAAAGGCAACAATTTTGTTTGTTAGATAAACGGCTCTTTGTATAATCTCGTAAATATGTGCGCGTTACAACCATTGTTAACCTAGTGTTTTGTAATTTTTACTAGCAGAAAAATATTTTGTCACGAAACTCTTTTAAAATTTACCCGGTCACCAAGGAATTCTTTAGGGAAATCGACACGAACAAAGTATAAGCCCGAAGAGAAAAATGTTTCATATTTTGTTACGTCCGCCGACTAAAATGTCGTATTTTGCGTCGGTAATACAACGGCAATAATGTTATTCCGCGTGCGTATCCAGCATAATCTTCATTTTATAAAAGTTGGTTGTAAACTTTGAAACAATCCGACTGTGCCGTGTTTTATTTGCGATAGGCGAAGAATTTTAATTCTGAGCACAGATATTCTCTATACGCGAGAAAGTCGCGCGGAGAATCGAAGCCCGCATAACAGCTGCATACACTGAGCGAGGCATAAACTGTCCCTCCAGTTTAGCTGCCAGTGCCAACGTTTAAGCCGACCTTATTAAGACCGAGTGTAAATTAACGAAAAGGAAATTGTTGATGTGGACTCCCACAGAATACTTTTTCGTCAGTTCGTATAGAAACTAGATTAGCCTTACGCTACACTTTATATGTCACACACTTTTCTGCTTTAACAGTACAAAACGGAATTTTACAAAAAAAATCTAATTAATCCGTCTGATAAATTTCGTAAAAATATTGGACATTTATTTCTTTCTTTTTTCACGTAAACAAAAATTTATATAATACAGTGCGTTAAAAACTCGCGTGACGTCACTACGTCGCTACAATTTTTACCAGCAACGTGTCGTCACCAGCCCTCTCTTGAAGTTTGATGCGCTTAATCTTTATAATTTTCTTACGATTTGAAATGACAAAAAATATGTGTCCAATATTTTTTTTTTTAGTCCAACGACGGCCAAACTATTAAAATACCCAATTTAAGAAAGGTTTTAAGCTTTGTTCACTACGGAACAAAACCCCTTTTTAATCGAATCGGATTTCATTCGTGTCGTTATATCACGTAGGCTCTTAGAACTACAGCTTGGTCTTAAGTCACGATAATCCATCAAAAGGTGACATGAACATGGCGATATACATATGTGCTTTTGTTTACGAATATGAAAATAACTCCGTGAAAATATAGTAGCTGCTCTGATAAACATGCTTTTAGCTATCAAATGATATCTGATACTAATCATAAGTGCAGCATATCGATGTTAGCTTATCACGAACGCCAATCGCGTAGGTATTCACTTTTGTGGATTACAGTTTATTGAATTAACGGTTCTTTGTTCTTTTGTTTACGCTCGAATGAGAAACAGTGAGATAACACGCGAGCCAGAGTGGCCGTTAAGCGCTTCAATCCCCCAGACACTGCACTTTATGTAAAGCACCTCAACTTTTATTTACTTTAAAATTTCCACTAGAGATAACTTACACATTCTTCGTACACTAGCCATCTCAAAGTTCAAAGGTTTGTTTAATAGTATAATCTAAAGAAAATTTAAAGAAACGTAAAAAAATAAATTTCGTGTGAATTACCAGCAGTTTCGGGACGTTTGTGAAAACGCACGGAAACATTTACCGTCCTAAATAGGTTCCAATTCAAAGAAATATTTTTATACGTATTTTATCTCTCTGGCTCTACAATGCGCTCTCTGGCTCCACAATGTGCTATACATTGTTGATATATTTCTCAGGAGCTTCCTGTTTCATTTTGTTTTGTAGAGCACCATTTGATATTAGGCTCGACTTCTGAACCGCAAACACACCACAATAAAGCACTTCGCTTATTGCCGTGCAGGTATTGTGTAAAACTAATCGTATCACTCAAAATGGCTAAAACCACAACGAGCTTACGGAGATTTGAGGGTAGCCGATGGCTTGCTTCGGCTTTGGACCGCTAGGGATAACAGGCAAACCACTGCAGCCCACGCTAAACTTTGGAAATAAATATCATGTTCATTTTTAGGTGAACCCTAACGAGATACTGGAGTTGCTTTTAAAGGAAATTAAATTCCTTTTTTGATAATGGCTTCTAAATTGTGTTTATCTGTGGTTGAACTTGCGTGTTGGATTCAAAACCTGACGTCGACGCTTCATTAAATAAACTGATTATTTCTACGGGTCCTGAATCAAAGTTAAACGAATCAAATTCGGAAATTCAGCAACACAGCGATTCGCCTAAAGTAATTACGCGCTACATGAATTTCTAAATTGGGAAAGTGCTCATAGGAAAATTCAACTACGTGTGTAAAAGAAAAATACTTTTGGGTTTTCATTTAATTGTTGAATTAATTTATTTGCCGCCTTTTTATTCATTTTTTGTGATTTTTTTTAGACTATGTCTAGTATTGTGCTTAAGGATGTGGGTGCAATATTGTAGATGCCTAGTATCAGTCGTGTTCTTAAGAAAGCTGGCATCAATATACGCAGTTAACAACTCAGCGAACTAACCGGAACATTTAGTGGCGACTGAAACACACGTGAGGGTCTGCGAATACCGTCACATAGAAAAGTTAGTAATGAATATTTGTAGTAAGAAGTTTGGTACGTCTCCGCAGAGGGTAGTAAATTGCATTCCCGTTGGCGCCATCCTTAAACCGCGCACTGTATGAATATATTCAAACTAAGCCAGACTTATTCGGGGTTGCGATAACCTTTGAGAATAAGGTTCAAGTTGTACAAATACATTACTTTATGAGGAGAGAAATTAAATTGTGCGGATTGGTTAATGTGGCTGGCCTGGAGAGGTCTGCGCTTGGAATCACTTAAAGCTTAGCTTAGACTCAGTTACTTTAGGTCTCTTCATGATTGTTTACCCTACGAGCAACTAGCGGCGCTTTAAATTATTTTTCACAAATCGAATCCCGATGCAAGATTCCAATTAAAATTACGTCGTCGATGTTTTGCTTTTTTGTGTAACAGCGGCTAAACCTTCAAGAAAAACTTCAGTTGGTTTTTATTTCATTTGCTGGATCGTTTTAAACCTTTACCCCTTGTAGGTGATTAACACGAACATTTGAAATTTGTTTTAATGAATACAGTAGGTGGTAATAACGACGATTTGCATCCAATAAAAGCAATGTTAAATAAATAAACCGCTTGTAAAGGTTATGTTTATTTTGCGTTGGGGTTCACGGTCCATACCATAGGTGTATGTGTGTATGTATATATATGTATGTATCCACACGTCTATATTATTTCAATTAGCCGATGAATTGTTGCGTGTTTTTGCTTTCAATGCCAAGCGGTTGGTGTTTTACGCCCATTCCATATTCACACTTTCATCGAACAAATAACCACAAAAACTTGACCGCTTCAAACAGCGTTTAAAATGAATTCAGAAATTGGAAGCTATTGAATTTGAAATAAACTGAATTTTAAGTGGGTGAAGTTTGAGTGATTATAGAGGAGAGCTAACGATCAAGAATGCATCGCTAATGGGTCGGATAGATTGTCTTTCTATTCAATATTAATTGGACAGCTGGCCTTGCCCGGTGAGGTTAGTCCGCAGCACTCGACAATTAGAGATGTTAGTTCCACGATCATTTCTCATAATAATTTTGTGTTTCCGTGATATATTTCCGTAGACTGAATACAGTAATGAAATGTTTAGATGTACTTACAAAATATTTCAGTACTGTATTCAGTCAACTACTTAGTTGATAGGGCAAATTAGCCTCCATCAGGAGTATAGGCTGAGCCATGCCCCCCAGAATAGTCTGATACTTTGTCTCCGATCTGATACATCTGAATAGACCCCAGTATCTTTGGGGAATGATGCGAAATTTGACGCTTACTTATGGAGCAGTGGTGGCCGAGTGGTAACGGCTCCGACTTACAAATTGTAGGTCGCGGGTTCAAACCCAGCCAGGCGCATTACTTTGTGTAATTAATTTCTTCACCACTGCTCTCAAAACGGTGAAGGAAAACATCGTGAGGAAACCGGCATGTCCTAGAACCAAAAATTCGAAGACATGTGACATTCACCAACCCGCACTGGGCCCGCGTGGTGGATTACGGCCCATTCCCTCTCCTGGAGAGGAGGCCTGTGTCCCAGCAGTGGGAACGTTAAAAGGCTGATTATGATATATGATATTATTGACACTTACGTAATCTACTAACGAATAACCTGCAAACTTATTATTACCTACATTACCTATACATAGGCCAGTCATTAAAACATCTTAGGTTGCAATAAATTGGACTATCCTTCTTTTTGGGATGTTGTTAGGAAATGCCAAAAGTGTACGCTACGTGGTGCTTGGAAAGCGTCAATATGATCAGTAATTATATATTCAATGAGCTACATACTTTTGCAATGAGATAGTGATGGCAGCCCCCGACGGATAATCTTGGGTTACATTAATTCTGTAAGTCGGGGGTTTTTATTAATTATTTAATTCTTTTTCAATTATATTTTTACCGTCGTGTTTTTTCATAATTTTCAATTTTGCCTTTTATTTATAATTTTTTAGAGAGAACTTTATTATGAACATTGTACTACATATAGATACAACTACAAACCTATTACTGAAAACCGCATCAATATCGGAGTAGTTTTGTTTTTTGCTAAAACATATGTTTACTGCAGTGCCTGCCCCCTCGTGATTTGTCACCGTAATCCATCACTGAAAACTGCATCAAAATTGGAATAGTAATTTTGAAGATAAATGGCAACATTGGTTTGGTCTTGAGTAAAAAGAAGATCAAACATATATAATTGGAGTGCAGAATTATTCGAGCTCCCGTCGCTCTCTCTTGAATTCTACAGTCTCTCAATTCTTAACTTTTCCTGTATTAGTGAAAATGTAACTTCTATTTACCTATCCGATATAAGGAGCCAAAAATTTGCGAGCTCGCTTCGCTCGCTCTTACATTCTACACTCTCTGAGTTTATGAGCTTTCCTGAACCATCAACAAATTAACTTCAATTTAACTAAGAATAATGAATAAAAATCAAACCTGTCCTAGGAGAGGTGCAAACATTCCTTTTCCCCTAAAAAATTGCCAACCCTGCGAATAATATAATGAATTGCACTATTTTTCGAAAATTTCCCATCTTGAACTAAAGCACCCTGGGCTCCGCGGGCTTGCGGAGAGGCACCCGGAGCTTTCCCTCTCAGTCTGACCCTGAACATTGACAGGGTCAAGAACAAGTACCGCCCAAGAGTGAATACAGTTTTATTTATACCGTAGTATCAAGGAACACTAAATAAATATGTTTAAAAATCGGCTCCAGGAAAATCTAATAAAACTAGTTACTTACTACTTACATTACTTGTTTTTTCGTCTAATCATATTTTAAGTCGCATCTAATCCCGGCTCTCGAAAAAATACCCTAGCCTATATGTGTTTTGGCTAGGAGAGTAAAATATACTCCGAATATGGAAGATTAGGTACGCAAGGCAGCTACATAGATTACCGCATTCGCCACAATACGGAATTTATACTAGCTATACTTAATTTCTGAAAGTCTCTACGTTAATATAAGATATAGTATCGAAGAATTATAATTATGTTTACATTCTCCAATATTAGTACTAGGTTGGATTGCGGATGACAGCTTGAAGGCAGTTCGTGTAAATACGGATTTCGCCGCTAGTTAAAGTCTGGAGCCTGATCTCGGTATAATTATGTACCCAGTGGGGAAACTGCCTAGTCGATGGAATGTTATGCAATACAATAAATAAAATTATTATTTTCATCGAACATTTTGAACTTGAGTTGTTGACTCGCCGAGTGTTTTTAACGGTTTTTCGTGAGTTTTTCTCGCTTAATCGCCACTTTTAGATCCGTGGATCCCGTCTCGTTTTAAATCCGGGACCTCTTTTGACCTTGTTTGCCGTACTTGTATCATTTGAACATTTTGTCAGGCTTGTAATAAGCCTATTTAAAGCTTTTAGACTTATTTTAAAATGTCTCTCGTGAGTTGTGTAAGTTATAAAGCTTAAAATAATATTCTAATTGGTAAACTTTGAAAATAGATGATATTAGCATAATTTCGTTTTAATTATGTGTTTTAATGTGACCAGACACAGAAGCTCAATACATTCTTAAGCGACTTGTACTTGTGCCATTTTTTATAAAAGACAAAGATCCTCGTTATTTTTATGGCTTATGTTGTGTGGTAGCCATCCATCGTGATAATAGCCGGTCGATATGAATAGCATCTAATTTATAGCATAAAACACTGCTCAGGATGTCATAAATCTTTAGATAGCTTGTTTTTGCATATTGATTATGCAAATCTGAGCAAACAGTCCGTAGGGGCGCGTGGTCAAAAGGATAGACATTCAAAAGTTAATCGTGCTCTAAAAATACATTCAATAAAACGTCTAACGAAACTTTCAGATTTTAGAACAGAATACAAAAATAACGTTGTCGTTCTCCTGAGTTGACATCGGTTGTTTTCGTTAAAGTACGATTTATTTTTGTAGGTATTAGATTCTGCTCGCCTGTCGATCATTGCATGTCTGCTTTGAACCGCTCATCCATATCGCGATTTGGTTTACGTTCGTACGTGGGATGTTGACACGGCCTGATGAATGGATGATGTAGCTAGATCTAGAATACAACAGTAACTAATTAATTGAGTTACTTGAAGTTTGAGCTCGTTTTGATTCTCTATAAGCATCTATTCTGGCTCCTATCCAGATTGTGATGACGCAGCCGGTTATTAAGTATATATTTTAGGTGACTGAGATAGTGCGTCATAAAGTAAATGTTACATATATATATGTATATTATTTATCTTTGGCCCTGTTTACTAACGCTTGTTATTAATTACGAGTACATGCATAGTGAGAACGATTCCTGATTTAGAATTCGTGTTCATTTTTGAGCTTGCATTCAAGTTAAAGTAAGTAAACTCCTAACTAAATATTAGTAAAGAACGAAACAGAAAAATTATTTAGTAGGTTTCGTATTCCCACAGTCGATTAAACTTGCTGGGTACGTACTAATTATCTCTGGTCGCTCTCCTAGCCTTTGCCCTCGAGTTCAATCTAGGAATGAGAATTCTATGCTGTATTCAAAGCAGTTGATAACCTCTAGGTTATCCGAACGAAAATATTAAAATAGTGCCACGGAGATATTTTAACGGCGATTTTTACAATAGATAAAAACAAAAAAAAATGCTTTACTGATGGTTCGCTGTTATGAGGCAATTAATTGTTTTACACCTAGAAATAGAATTTCACTTACACATCATTAAACCGTTCGGCATGTGACAGTTAGTAAGTTTCAGTCTAAGTAATGCTTATGTTAAAAGTGGTAGGTAAGCAATAATATTCCCTTATTATACATGTAGGTAAAATTTTAATGATGTCGGTTTTTTGCGCGACTGCCCATATAAAGCAGTGTTATGTTTTCAGGGTTCATGTATGTATGTATGTTTGCGAGTTTCTTTATTCCACCATATCTTCTTAACGGTTTAACCGATATCATTGTATGTGGTATCGTTAAAAGCGTTGATTTATCCCGGGTAACATAACATAAAGCGAAAATTTTAAAAAAAACAGAGCCATGTAAAAAAAAACTCAATATTTTGTTTTCATGTGAATTAGATTACCTACATATGTATACTGTCAAAGTCTAAAGCTTGCAAAAAATTATGAAATAAAAAAGTCGGGGCACGGTTCATTTGAATAGTTCTTTACAGGTCCCCGACTGCAATGAAAAGATAATAGTTCACTTTTTGATATGGCAGTCGTGTTTTATAATATTTTTAATTATTTGTTTTTGCGTAAGTTATGCATGAACGTATTCGTATTACCTTATTCCTAATTATAATTGATTATTACGCGCTAGCACTTAATTGCTAATTAATTTGATACACTTGGCACTGAATTACTAACTCAATGCAACTATATTGAACATAGCTGCTGCCCGCGACTTCGTCCCCGTGGAATCCCCGATTTTAAAACATTCTTTATCGCTGCTCCGGTCCTATTGGCTTAAGCGTGATGATATATAGCCTAAAGCCTTCCTCGATAAATGGTCTATTCAACCCAAAAAGAATTTTTCAATTCGAACCAGTAGTTCCTGAGATTAGCGCGTTCAAACAAACAAACAAACAAACAAACAAACAAACAAACAAACGAACAAACAAACTCTTCAGCTTTATAATATTAGTATAGATTATTTACATTCACCAGGTTCTGTTTTAGTAGGGCCTTTCAAAGAGAGGTTAATTTTGGAAGACGCTCATGTTCGCTGCAGAAGAGCTCGTTCGTGTGCTATTTCTTATGGAGCTCATGTGAAATTTCTGAAGGAGCTCTTGTGCACTTTCTGGAAGGGCTTCTGGGTTTTTGTGAAGGCGCTTGTGGGCTTGTTCTAAAGAAACTCTTGCGCTTCTTCTGCTGGAGCTATTGGTCACTGATTAGAAATTCCTAAACTCATTATGAAGGAGGTCTCCTAGGGAGTTGAGTACTTACAGTCTTAAAGTATATATTTGTCTCCAGAGTGTCAATGACTCGTGCATGGCTTAGTATCACAGTTTAACGGCGTTGTCCTCTTATAATATCAGACGTCCTCAACGAAGTGACGTTCAACAGCGATATCTAAGGATTGTAAACACATGATGATTTTTTGTGGTCAGGATTAACCACGAAAAATCATCATGTCGACAAAAACATTTTGGAATTATGACAATCATATGGACGCTGTTAGAATATCACTCTGTCCTAGGTGTGTTATTGCCCAAACTAGCTTATTTACCAGTTGCCAATTACGTAACTAAGAAAATTCTTTTTTTCTTCGAGGTAAGTAACTTTTTCTCGTAAAGGAGCTTGCCCAAACTGGCTGAAAGCCAAGCGGTGGCATGTAAAACTACAATGATAGATTGGTTAAAATAGTTCAGCCATAGTACCTACATACATATGTATAATTCCCATGTACTCAAATTTTAAATGAGAGAACGTGAAATTTCTATAAAAGTACATAATGAATAATGCGACTTTACCCTCCTATTATTGATTATGCAATTTATATAAAAAAATCTCGTACTAAAAACATGTTGAAGGGAACTGCTTAATAATATTTGTCGTGAAGAGCATAGTTGGTTTGTTGGTGAGAAAATAACAGGTGTCCTCTAGTCGATGAAGTGTCATCAGGGACCTGTAGCTATACGTATATTATGTCGATTAAAACTACTGTGCCATTAAGTCCACCTTTGAATACCTGCATCTACCTTATTCATCAAAAAAAAAATAGGTATGTATTTTCTTTTAGTTTTTTTTTTGCATCGTAGGAATAAATTGAGCAGAGCCTCTAGAAATAGAGACATAAGATTAGCGACAGCGATTATCGAATAGTCAAAAATGACAAGTGGTTAATTGCAAACATTTTAGCATTTTGACAATGGCTACTGATTGTAGATAGACACTTTGAAAACTGACAAACCATTTACATAGTCAAAAATGTATAGAATTGGCATGCGTTACAGGAAGGTTACGTGATAGATTCTAAATATTACTTTTTCAAACCTCATCGCTTGTGAAGCGTGATGTTGTCTAGAGCTTCAAGGTTCTAAGAATAGTCAAAGCTTTTATAAACCTGCTTATGACTGTACATAAACTCACATTTCATATAACTCCATCTTATTGTTACAAAAATAAAAATAACTGTTTGCAAAGGTGACATGTCGCCTTTTCTTCCTCGTTGGGATTTTATTTGAAAAGGTGGGCACACAATTTAGTTCTGCGAGAAACGGGTATATATTTTTAGACAAGTGTCGTTTAGATTCTCGATCTAAAAAAAAAGAGTTTGCTAGAAGGATTTTATTAGCAGTGTTTGCATTTATTTGTATATATAGGCTGTTTAACGGCCGAACCCAATAACCGATCTATCACATACTGGAGGTAGAAAAACAAATGAAACAACAGAAAAATCAAGAAAAATTATGTATGTTTTCTGTTGTTTCATTTGTTTTTCTATCATCAGTATGTGATAGATAGGTTATTGGTTTCGGCCGTATGACTATAACATTTCTTACTGACGATAATTATGAAGAGATAAGACTGCACCCATTCAATACTATTTTGGGCACGTTAATTATTATAAAATTATATTTAGTGTTTTTCAAATTTGGTTATTTCAGAATGGCCAACAATGGTCGTGACGCTCGCCGCGTGAAAATATTAAAATAGCTTTCGTTTTGATTACAATAATATTTTAAAACTAAGTAAATGCAGTATGCGCTTGCGGTAGTGGTTTTTGGAAAAGAGCCTTTAGGAATCAGTAATAGTGTAGCTTTTTACCAGAGATTGCCTTACCATTTTTGTCTATGTTGTGTCACTGCTGGACGAAGTCCCTATGTATAGAATAGCAACTTAAATATGGGGATATTTAAGTTGCTATTTTATCTCCTGCATTCTCCGCACGATCATTCAGGAATTAGTTCAATTCGTCACGCCAGCAGGCCTGCCTCGGTTACGGCGTCCATATTGAGATTGCTACCGCGTGACTATCCTGTAAGCATGATTTGTAAAAGGTTATCTTACCTACTGTCAAAAATATATCTTTTTATAATATTACGTGAAGTTATGCCACTTAGTCTGTAGTTAAGACTACATCAAAATTATATTTGATACAAACGTTATTTTGCAGATACATATTATAATGTATTTCACTAAGTGCAATGAACATGACAGATCACGTCAGTGTTACAAACACACGTCAGTCCATTTTGGCCCACGTTATTTTCGGTAACTGCAAATGAGTTACTGACACATCAGAGAATGCAATTAATACGTACATAATTGATTTGCTTTTGCGGAGCACTTGGACACTTATGCCCTTAGGGCATAAATACTATTTCTTACTCATCCCAGTCATGAGTTGTTTGGTAGGTTGAGTTGCACCTAAGCCGACTTATCGATCATCACTTATCAATATCAATATTATCACTCATATTCTAAGTTTCATAAAAAAAACCGTGCGAGTCTCGCTTGCGCACCGAGAGTTCCGATAAGTCTTGATTTTTTCCAAGTATACATTACCTACAAAATCAAAAAACACAACAGGTAAGACTGAATGACAAACTTAAATTTGTTGTTGAACAAAATGTTCTTCAATACATCAATGTACGTCACGATCAATTCTTCAACCGAAAATATAAGTAATCGCTAAAATTGATTTTTATATGATAAATATACCTACAAATTCCCAATTTCAGTCTTTTTCCTGAACGTATACTGTAGGATCTGTCTTCAGCACACACACACGACAAACATGTCGCATCGTGCCACGTTGCGATAGGGTCATGTCGCGATGCGATGTCGTGTCAAAAATCGCCACCATGTTTGTGAAATTTTGACGACACACGCTGTAGATTGCGTATTTAGGTTTTAACGTTCCATGACGTCATTGTTGTGGTTTTAACCTTGCTTTTTATTTTGTATTTTAGACTACGAATATAGGTAGAGGTAAGTCTTTAAATAATAAAGTTTAACAAAGTCTGCCTAAAGTTTAGGTTAACTTGAAGTTTTTGAGTTTAAAACATACACCCAATACTAATTAATGTTGTGGAATTAAAAACGCTAACTTTGCTTAACAAAGTAGCTAAAATATTGATTTATAGTTCACGATCTTGCACATTCACAGGTGATGTAGATACGAGTATCAAGTTGAACATCAGAGCAGGGTTGAGTGAAATTAACCAGTGGGACTTCAAAGAACTGTGATATATCACTAGATTATTGAAAATACCGTAAACCTGAAGCTTGTGAGATATATATTATAAAGACAATAATAAATAACAACATTAAATCACTAAATTCGATTGTTTTAAATATATCCGTGTGTTATTGAGAAAAAAAGAGTTTTTAATGTAGCGAGTTTTATTTTAAAGGCACGGTGATTGCACTAGCCCGCTGACCATAGATATAATAAACAAGTATTTCTATGCCGCTGACGAAGATAAAACAATAAAGGAAAATAAATTTTAATTTTAAACAATTATCTACGTCTCGCTGTGAGATCAACGGCCGCTGTTAGTGTAGTCTCTTGAAATTATTATTTGAATTATTTTTTGTTGCTCCCCGTGTTCTGTGGAATTTCGCCAATAACTTTATTTTACCACTGTGTTTGGTTTCTGCTTAAACCCCATAATAAATGAATAAAGCAACAATATTATTGTTTTTAGAATATTTAAAATATGGGCCACCATCTTAAATCTTAAATTCTCATAAATTTTATGGGTCCTAGAGGAATCATAAAACTACAAACACAGCTAGTAGCTCATTGGAATGAGCCACTAGCTGTGCTCCTATTTTCCATTAATCACTTATCTACCACTGCATATATGAAAGTCGGGAACAATGTGGTTTTAGCTCGCCGATATCAATATCCATATCTCAGCGTCATGCCAATCAGACAATCGACAGAATTCGTTAACTTCGCATCGGATGGACGATGGACGAATACACATGGATTGTTTTCTATGTCTATACTACCTATTAAAAATGTTACAGTTTCTTAGAATGATGTACTAACGCAAAACGTCTGAAAAGATTAATAAGGCATCTGGCAAACATTGGCATAGCTTATGACCTGGGTTAAGACGTAGAAGTCTTTTTCTCGGGATTATTTCCGACTTTTTCGCGGGCGAACTCGCTGGCAGATGATAGCGTCTTATATTTACGGAATATAAGATATTTTTTTTCTATATTCAGTCATTGACATCATTGAGTATTTGAGCTTGTATAAGATTCTAAAATTTTAATTGACTATTGTAACAATCAGAGCATAATTTGCCAGAATATAAATTGAAATTCAAGTCGCAATATCAAATAAACTATGGTCAATATGAACAATTTTTCAAAATTTAGGAAATCTAAGAGATTTTTTTGACAGCTTGCGACTGCGATGCACTTGCATATACAAGCAAATGCTCCTCAAATATACGAGACTTGCCCTCTACTCGATCGTCCAAAATATTTTAAACTAGCAGCGCCCCGCGGTTTCACCCGCATAAGATTCGATCCCGTGGGAATATCGGGGTCAAAATTATCCTTTGTGTTAATCCTTGTTATAAACAATATGTGTGGCAAATTTCATCCAAATCCGTTCAGTAGTTATTGCGTGAAAGAGTAACAAACATCCATCCATACAAACTTTCGCGTTCATAATGTTAGTAGGATTGGCCATGCTGCTCTTCGTTAGCGCATGTCAATGTTTGATTAACTTTTAGCACTGATACAATGATCTCTTTTGTCATAAAATGAAGCGTCAGCATATCGATCATTAAATTAATTGCGACAGGTATCCAGGACCCGGTTAAAACTGATTAACGATTTCGTATCGTGATTGTACACTAGTGAGCAGTTTAAATGACACAACGAATTTTAGAAAGATACTTCCTAAAAATGTTTATGATTGTATGATGATGAAATATTTAAAGCCATTGATATATATTAATGTAACAATGTTTGCAGCAGAATATTTTCATTAATTCAATGTTTACAACGTGGTAGTGTAAATAAATCTGTTGAGTAGGCACGAGGCATTAGATGACTGGTTCCAACTGAGTGCCACTGGTTGTTTTCGCTCGGAAATTGTTATTTTTTCACTACTCGCGGTTTTTATTTATTTTTTCATCTATATCTATATATATAAAACAAAGTCGGGTTTGTTACAACACTTATAACTCGAGATCAGCTGGACCAATTTTCTTTGTTTTTGTTTCGTTGGATTTCTCTCTGCCCCGAATAGAAGAATACATCATAAAAACCATGAAAATTCGACGAATAAATAATTATGAAAGATGAATAATTTTCCCTAAATGTTCCTTTGCTTCGCACCTGTCAAACATTTGTAAGTAAGGATTTACGTGTACCAGCAGACCATAAACATGTCGAAGCATTTCTGGGGCTGGAATTGTGAGTGAAGACTTACAAAGTACCAGGATACCAGAACTATAATTATTTCACATCAAGCTATGATCCTTAGGAGACGAAAGAAAGAACACTGAGCCAGAAAGAATAAATGGCGCAGGCAGGTGAAAACGCGGGATACAGCTAAGAAATATTTTAGCTTTAAGTTTTCTATTTTAGAATTATTTCACCAATAGAAAGATAAATTTCACCTGCGACTTTCTTTTATATATATAGAACATCATTCATACCCCTAAATATTGTGTTTATTTTATATGGCAAAACAACGTTTGCTGGGTCAGCTAGTTATATATAAAAAACAATTGTTGTTAGTCTCGCTAAAACTCGAGAAAGGCTGGACTCATTTGGCTCATTTTGGTTTTGAATTATTTGTGGAAGTCCAGAGAGAGCTTTAAGAGGTGAGTAAATATGAAAAAAAAATGCTTGGAATTGAGTAAAAACAACAATATCGTTTTCCCTTGCAAACTCTTACCACCTGTCAAACACTTGATGTTCGTCCCGTCATTCAAAATTCAAATTTAATTTAAAAGAATCCTTTTGTGTTTCCGTTCGTTTTTGGCATTGACAACTAACAATTTCTGATCGCTGTTATTATATTTTACGGACTTTGGCGGGAAGGTTGGGTTGTCTTGGTTGAATTTTATATTTATGTGCATAATGCAGTTTAATGTATGACGTGATGTGTCTGCAGTAAATTAGTGTTTTCCGTGTGCAGCAACTGAAATGACTCGCTATTTCCCTTAGTCACGATATCACGCGTGAACGGCTGGACCGATTTGTCTTATTATTTTTTGTTGCATTTGTCAGAAGAAGGTTCTTAAGAAAGAAAATTTTGAAAAAAGAAAAACATACGAGCGAAGCCGGGGCGGACCCTTGATCATGAATAACTATTTCGGGGCTAAAATGGCATGCGCTAAAGAAAGACCAGAAATAATCATGTCGAAGTGAGTAAAAAATCACAAAATACCAGGATACCAGAACCATAATTATTTAAAATCAAGTTCACATGCAATCCACAGTGGACAGAAAAACCCATTGATCGCCACGACATCACCGCAAGGGTGTTCAATAGAAACTTAAAATAATTTATGGATTTCATTGTTAAGCATCCTGTATTCGGCGAAATGCGCGGTTAGATGTATCCAGTTGAATGGCAAAACCGCGGATTGCTACATGCACACATCCTCATTTGGTTGGTCGAGAGGATAAGACCGAATAAAATAGACGATGTGATATCTGCGGAAATTCCCGTTTGAAAGGGAAGTACATAATCAAAGGGAAGTACCTACAAAACCGAAGACGTTTTGATTTCACGGATTCCGTTGATTCCGAACGACATGCCAGTCAACTTTAAACGGATACAATTTCCAATGAGTTTAGCATATATACGTTAAGCGCAGTCGCTAAATGTTTGTGGTATTTATATCCATGTTTTTCACATGGCCAGTTATATGTCAATATTCATAGTTAAGACAGGACAACATCTGTCAGGTCCGCTAGTTCTTAATTAATAAAAGTAAGTAAAGTAACTCTGTCTGTCTGATCCCTTTTTAGGCCCAAAATAATGTCCAAACAGATTTGGATGAAATGTTAATTGCATAGAAATTGTAAAATTTTGGTTTGAGCAACGCGCGAGGAAATGATTCCAGTTTATTGCTCGCCAGTGTAGTTGTCAATAAAACTTTTACCGGAACATTTGGCACCAGAACTGTGAAAAATTCTACAGTGTAATATAACTATATACAGTGAAATAAAGTCGGAGTTTGACGGCTTTATTTTGAGAAAGAAATATAATTCTACAAAACAAATTAGACTGAGAACAGCTTGTTTGCTTTTCTGGTCACGACCAGTAAACCATGGCTTTTGCATTTGTACAAAAAATATAACACTATGGTATTTATGTCTTCAATTTTTTTATAAGAAGACCAGACACAGAGCATTTTCAATTTATAGTGACGAATTAACTTTAAGATTCAACAAGCCCTATTCTTGTCTTATAAATTTTCCCAATTATTTCGTATTTTTTACCCCGTAACGGTGACAGTAGGGATATGAATTAAGACAACTTTTGTATCTCCGAACGGGCGCTCACTAACCACATACGTAATTGCACGTACTACATACATATTTACCTACCTACTTATCAGTCTGCTAGACCTTTCTTCCTGATCATGGCTTATTCAGGAACCATTCAGACATTGTGTTAGTTTATGAGCAAGGCTATGGTAACCAGTGACGTTTATTGCCTCCATTGAATTATTACCAATCCACTTGAGAATTAGAAACACTAAATCAACTGTAGGCTGGGAACGAACTTAGTATGCGTAGGATATATATGTTATAAAGATACATGTTGACTTTCAACGTTATCATGCTGGTGGCGAATGTAGTCATGTATGTTTATGAAAAGCTTTTACTATAGGAGAACACTAAAAATTATTGAATCAAATGAATAAAAATCGTTGTTTATTTAATGAATTATTGATTTAATTAAATATTATTTGATTCATTATTACCTATTAGAAACAATATGGAAATCTTATTATTTACAAAATACAACTAAACAAGATATAATATAGAAAATATACATATTTTTATGTACACTGGCCGCATTGCCACGTTGAATGGCAATGCTGATTTGTTGACCAAAGAAAAGGCCAGCCACCTTCCAAGGCAGGTCATCCCATCTGGCCTCTTCCCATCGTTAAGTAATTATTGATTCTTTAGTAAAAGTTGTTCATATTAATTGCTACTTTCACCACCACGTATTACTAATCGATTACAGGGCAACTTTTATAGACACCATAAATAGTTTCATAACTACTAAAAAAAGAAAACATGCTGTTGAACAAAAATGTCCTCAAAGAATTGTTAGACTAACAGTAACTATATAATGTACTCGTATATTGATAGAATCATTTTATACTTTGTAATAGGTACCATAATTAGGGTGGCAGTTTCATGTTTCTTGACAAATAAATATAGATGGTTAATTATCCTATTATGTGGTATTATAAAAACAGGCACCATGTGAGGCGATATCTTTTCTTTTGTTGTTTTCTATGATTTTTTGTATTATAAATGTGTTAGTTTTGTAATTCTAATGATTTCAAATACAATGTGAAATGTTACGGAATAAATTGAATTGAACTGATACTTTTGTTCATACGGCGCACCCTGGCCAGTCAACCCCGCAGCAAGCCGGGCAGGTTACTAGCTAATATTTTTACCTTAGCGTGAGTATTATTATACTAATATATAGGTATATTTTCATGATCATACAGTACATACAGCCTACAGTTTTAAGCAACGAACTATGTGTGCACCCAATGGAAATTTGAATGCAAAGGAAAAAATGACAAACATACAATTTCATACCCTTAAAACCCCTCTGGGGGGTAAATATTTGAAAATATTTTTAGTTCTACTTTGATACTCACTTTCTGCTACTTTCGGACTAATTTGTGATCTCGTCCGGACAGTCATGTACCTGAAAGCCTGAAGGTTGATCTCCCGACGCATCCAACGGGTATGGATGCAAATTCGTTATAGAACAACACGTTGCCATGTCTATTTGAACTAGATGAGGCTTGTGTTTCTGTGTCCTATCTGACTTTCTTAAGACTTAACACCAAAATAAACTCAGAGGTCAAAGTTTCTTTTGAAATCTATTTTTGCTTACCATCGTTATATGAGGACCATTTCAGACTGTCTTACTTCTAGACCAAGAGCTTCAGACAGTATGTTGTTGTTCAGTAAATAATTAAATTAAACGAGCTAGTTCATCATTTAAGAACGTCCGCGGTTAGGCAAACATAGTTGTAGCAAACCTAAATATTGGCGTTAATTATCCATCTTTATGCTATCTAATGAGAAAAGTGAAATTCATGCATAAATATGCACATCGCGACTAACTACGGTCCATATTAACTTAGATAATGCAATGGTTATGTTCGTAAACATAGTTTAAAGCCGTCCACATTTATAAAACCGAACCGAAGAAAGTAGGTATACTGTCTTCGGTATCGAGACTTGAATGGTGGGTAGTTGCCCTGTAAAAGGCTATTTAAAGAGTTAATTTGGTAATAGGCAACAAAAAGGGGAATCATATGCATAGTCTGCAGAGTAAGAAACATCATCTCTAGTACTCAAACCTGGAGGAACTGAAGTTACCAAAGGATGAATTGGAGTCTAGATACTTAGTTGCACAGGAATATTTATATTGGATTTCAAATCGATTGAATCAAAATAATGTAGGAACGCACTTTACACAGGTCCTACATCTAACTTAGGTACAGTCAGCAACTGTTGCAACCCAGCGCTGGGCACGCCACCATTGTGGCGATAAGTCCCCTCTATGAGGAGTGGTGGAGAGACGCCACGGCGTCCTCACCTTCCGCCCGACGCAGGTACTCACCGGACACGGCTGTTTCGGATCCAGCTGGAGGGCACGTCCGGGTGTCAATACTGTGTGGATCGCCCGGAGGCCACGGTGGAACATACGGTGGAGGTTTGCAATGCTTGGGCGGAGCAACGTCGAGTCTTCGTCGAGGCAATCTGCGACGGCAACCTCTCGCGTCCGGCCCTGGTTCAATCCATGGTCCGGAGCGAGAAGGCATGGGAAGCGGTCACCTCCTTCTTGATCAGTAATGCTAGTGAAGGAGGAGGCAGAACGCGTGTGGGAAAGGGAAACCTCACGCCCCAGCCGCCACAACAGAAGAAGACCCCCCCGGGTTTCGGTAAACGCAGGGTGATTCCCGGCCACCGCAGGCGCGGGCCTGCGAATGGCGAGCTATGGGTGGCTCGCCGTCCGATAGCAACCAAGCCCGGTCGACGGCGCATCGTGTTCCACACGCACCTTAAAGAGCTGTCAGCAATGGCTCCATAGGGTCAGTGCCCCATAGGGTTGCAGAATTTGTTCGAAAGAGTCACCGCGGCCCTGGAAGGCAAAGGGCACTCGAAGGATTACGGGTGGGTTATAGTCAGTAAGAGTCTGACACTCCTTTCCGCTCCGCCCAGAGCTGGAGAAGTCATTTGATGATTTTCCATCCAGAATAAATAAATAAAAAGGTACATAGTCAGGAAAGTTATTTGCTTCATGCCACTTGAACGTTATAAATAGGAATGGCCTAACTAATAAGTAATAACTATGTTGCAACATGTGAAGTTGAAATTTACTGTAAACTGCCATGAAAAGTGGTAAAGAATGAATTTCACTGACTTTATGCATATATATAAATATATATATATATATATATTCCATCATCATATATCTCATTTTTACTTATAAGAAAAATACATAGATTTTTGTGAATAAGTATAGTTCTTTACATTACCACGTTCCAGTATTATTTCTACAAAGGTATTAGCAAGGCGAAGCTTACTCAAGTATTAGGTTAGAAGACATTATACGTAGGCACAATACCGCTAAAACACTCCCCAATAACATTGAAAACGTATGTAAGTAAGGTAGGCACGTATGTAGGTAGAGTATATACGTAGCAAAAATAGTATCGAAGAATATGGTATTCGAAATAAAAGGTCAATATGTAAGTTGACACTGAAAATCTATATTAATAATGTGTGTATGCTGTATTCGCGAAATATGTTTTTCGCGAATACAGCATTAGCCATAAATAATGTTACCGTCACGCACGCGGAACGGGCAGTAAGTTATTTCTTAATCTTGCGATAAAAGTTCGGCGGAGTGGAAAAAATAGTGTCGGAAAAATAATGAAAATGTAAATGTATGCCCTTTAGAACAATGTGCTCAGTTTGAAATCGAATTAGTAGTTTCAGGGAGGCAGTAAGTTATATTGTTTCTTGTACATAATAGGGGCAGTACAGAGAAGACCTGGGGGATGGCTTAAAGGGAGGCTAGGAAAACAAACAGACTTGCATACAAATCACCGCATTAGGACGGCGACGACGGCCGCGTTCGTCTCCGACGCGTATTGAAGCCGACCTGTCGACTACACGCGTATTTTTTGTGGACGGGCTACTGACAACGACTGAATGAGTTTTCTATTTGTCGATCTCGGGATTTCAGTGGCTTACTCTACCGAGACTATTTCAAACAAATGGCAACACTGTTGCGCTTTCATTTGAGTAAAATATGAACATACATGTACCTATATCTATTTCCCTATATGGTATTTTATTTACTCCGAAAGCCCTTTAGGGTCATTACAAAGCGCATTGCTGAATGTATGTTTGCACATAATAATGATGGCTCAGTGGTTGAGCGATTGACTGCTGGGCTGAGTGTCGCGGGTTCGATTCCTGCACGGAATAAATATTTCTATGGCCTAATTTTATGTAGTTGGCCAGTTCTAGCTGTTTGTGTATGTGAGGTTGTATGTTTGTAAATGCACCCACGATACAAGAGAGATTCCAAGTTGTTCTTAAAACAAAAATAAAAACCATGTACAAGCCTGCAGTAGCAAGCCTGTTATGAATTAATAATATTAATGAATGAAAATGTCATGTGGTTTAAAGGCATGGGAGGCGGTGATGAATAGCTTTTTGTTATCAATATCTGTAAAAGTAAAATAGTTTAGACATTAAAATTATTCAAATCGGACCTTTCGTTTAAAAGTTACGCAGGGTAGAAAAATGCTGTGAGTAAAGAAAAATGTTGTGGTTTGAGCGACTGCCCCTTTTATTCTCGATGGGAAATCATCAAATGATTTCAGGCGCTCTTAGCGGAGCGGAAGGGACTGTCAGACTCTTACTGGCTAAAACGCACCCGTGTTTATTCTAGCGCCGTTTGCGTTCCAGGGTCACCGCGGACTCTTTCGAACAATTTCCGCAACCCTGGCAGGCACTGATCCTATGGAGAGTCTTCTTTGCTGACATCTCTTTCAGGCACGCGTGGAACATGACGCGCCTTCGACTCAGGCCTGGTTATTATCGGACGTCGAGCCACTCATAGCTTGCCATCCGTAGACTTGCGCCTACGGTGGCCAGGATCGCCCTGCGTTTTTCGACACCCAGGGCTTCTTATTTTACACATTTAAAAAACTACTATTTTATTTATTTTTATAAGTTTCAAAAACACTAATAAAAAAGAAACTAATTGATTAGTGCTTTTAAGTTTAAACTTTTATTTTTTTATTTAAAACGCTCTATGAAAATGCAGTGACCGCAGCGTCTACCGAACGCCGCGCCATCAGGCCTTGTATAAAATTAATCTAGATATATTACCTACCCTATAGAGAAAATAAACTTTTCAGAATAGCACGGCAGTTATCTTAGACAAGAGAATAACGTAATTTTCCCTCTGATCGATTTCACGAATAAAGTGAAAACCTTAATATTGCCTACATGCGGTTACAAAACTATATAATCGTATAACTAATCCCGATGACAGTAAATCGAAACATAAAATAGTTTGAGCACGGAAATTCCGATATTTTTATCAAGATGTTCGACATTAATAAGTACAAGTTGTACGGTTGTTCCTCCTCACATACAAAATATGTAATCAAAATCGATTATTAAAAAAAAAACCGTAACTTTTCCGTAGTCACGCGAAACACTCGAATTTCAAACTTGAAAGTACTTATTCAATTTCAACTTTTAGACCTGAAGTAGAAAGGTTGATGTTAAGTTGTACAAGGACTGTCTAAAGTTGCGTACCTACTAAGTTTTAATTTAATCTTGAGGTACTTGAATAAAATAATGCTTTTTTATCTGTGGTTATAAATAATGTGAAGTATATTTATAGATACGTATGTGCGTTGTACTGACTTCGTTATGTGTATGCGATCTGTCCGCGCTCGCCGAAATATGCAGCTTCCCTCGATCATGGATTCCTAATAAATCATAGGCCGATGGTGGCAAATGGCCGGAGCCATAAAATGAATACCACCCCCTCCAGTTTTTCAATTTTACCAATACCTTATTACGTAACAAAAAATATTCCGTAATCCAGTCTCTCAATACTGAAACGTTAAGCTTTTTATATGACTCCTGGCTTAGGTCCGCCTCTTCCTTCGCGTGACTTTCCAAAGTGGGTAGGAAAATGTTTTATCTTTAGGTTTTAGTTACCATAATGTAACCTTTTTCGATTTATAGGTAGTTACTAGTGGTCGCCCGGTGGTTGAAATTCGACCATAATTAATTAAGTTTAAACTTCTACTAATTTTATATGCATATCCATTAAAACTAATTTAACTATCCATTAAAATTAAAAAAATATCATATTATATTATATTTGAAATTCAGTAACACTACACTAGACAAATAATATTAAAGACAAAAATATTCCCGATATGATCACAGATTTAATTGGTTACTTATGGTTATACTTAAATTTCAGTAAGACTATAGACACAAAAAGACAGATATTCTCGATTGGACCACAGATTTCAACCATAAACTTGACTTAATTTGACCATAGAATTCAAAATAAACAAAAGAATATCTATGCTTGTTTGTATTAAATATACGGTAATGAATATAGTAGTGAGAGTAACGTGTTATTTATTGAAAATATTGAAAATAATGTAGGTACGCATAGTTTAAAAAAAATATTAGCATTCGTCACTTTTTCTCTGTATAAACTATAAGTATGCGAAATTTCATATTCCTCCGTCCGCCCAGTTTTCGTAAAAAGGAATCCAAAGTTTTCGCTTCACGTTTTAATAAATACTAGCTGACCCAGCAAACGTTGTTTTGCCATACTTATATAAAAAAATGAAAAAATATTTTCCCGCTTTTCTGTTGAAATTTTTCCTGAATTTTCTTTGTTATAAACCTCACGGAGCCCGAGACCTTTCCAACGAATGCAAAACCGTGGAAATCGGTTCGTGCGTTCTGGAGTTATAGCGTCAGGAAGGAAAACCCGACTTATTTTTATATAGTAGAAATTTATCGCTGATAATATGATTTAATCAAACCACGTCCAAAATGAATTGACGGCATGAATGACATAACAACGTGCTTGTCCTGTCAACAAAACTTCAAAAAAGTTTCTGTGAAAAAAGTTTCTATTGAATTCATTTATTACAAAAAATGTGACAAATGAGGAACCGCTCGACCGATTTTGTGCAAACTTCACATAAACCATCTACTAAATATGCCGACCAAATCCTAAGCATTTGGTTTGGATAGGTGAGCCCGTTCTTGAGTTATGGAATTACAACGAAAAGTGGCATTGATTTTTATATATATAGATAGATTCTTTGCTTAGATAATATATAATATAATAATATATATCATAATTTGCTTTGATAATTAATTTATAATAATTAATATATTTAATAATACATGATATTTAAATTTTGATTTTTATTTATTAAGTATATTTAATTTATTTAAAAAGACATCATAGGAACCTATACCAAATTAGTAAAAGCAGACTAGTTAAAACCTCGGTTCTATAGTTTTTTCAATCAACAGCAAAACATCATTAAGGGCACAATCTCTATTTTACATGTATCTAAAATTTAAGAAACAATCGACTCTACGAATCGTACTGGGCCACTCTAAAAATAAAACTTAATCAGTCTATCATTATAGAAACACTCCTTCAGTGCTTAATGAGTTAATTGAACCCGTAACTTGGAAAAGCCAAGTTGTAAGTAGTCAACTCGCATGCAGTTATAAAGCTATTGAAATAATGCACGACATGAGGTGAACGCTGCACCACAGCTACATCCACCATCAGAACTTTAAAACCTTGAAAACAACCTCAATGAATTCTTAAATTAAAACAGCAGCTTCATTCTACTATCGAACTGTCTCTAATTAGGTTACCAAACTTTCAGATTTATAAATAGAACAGATGATAGTGCTTTTTATAATTTGCACTTAGCTGAAGAATCAAAGTTACCGCGAAACTTTTAAAAGCTAACCGTTCTTATTTAAATATGGCTGAACATAACCCATTCAATTTGGAAGTCATGGTTTGCGTAGGCAAAGGCTGAATGATGAAAAGAGATTGAAAGTTGAAATAAAAGTGGAATAAGGGCCCCGCCGCGCAGATGGGCGAAAGGTCGAGCGAGTCACGGCCTAATTACACGGACCATCACGCCTCCGATGCTCCCTTGTTCCCGCCGTAGAACCCCGAAGGCCTACCCTATCGTTATCTAAATCTTCCATGCTTTTATCATGCCCTTTTTTACCAAATCTAAAAAAATAATATGTATACCTATATTTTATTAAAAACAACTGAAACTGCCTTCAAGATACAAGGTACGATTAAAGGATGTAAATTAAAGGTATTCCTTGGATGGTCGAGAAAATAAAACAAAAGCATTAATGTACATCATAACTCAAATCAGTGATTAAGAAACATGGTTGAGAATTGTTCGATTTGAAAAGGGCGAGTGAAGGTGGAGTAAGCATCCCTTTGCGAGGGGACCATGCTCCCCCGCCTATGACTCCACCACCCGCGATGTCCAATATGGACCAAGGTAGACCTGACCAGAGCGGTGATAAATAGGCTAAATGCCAAAAATACCGCTCCAGGACCGGATGGTTTGCCTGGGAAAGCCTGGGCCCTGGCCTCAGATGCTCTGGGGCCTCGCCTACGATGGCTGCTAAGTGCATGCTTGAAGAAGAGCCAGTTCCCATTTCGCTGGATGACGGGGAAGCTGGAAGTTGCGGAATTTGTTCGAAAGAGTCACCGCGGCCCTGGAAATCACAGGGCACTAGAAGGATTACGGATGGGTTTTATTCAGTAAGAGCCTGACTCTACCTTCTGCTCCGCTCAGAGCAGGAGAAATCATTTGATGATTTCTCATCCAGAACAAAAAGGTGAAGTCAGCATTCAGCTCATTATCTGCAGAGGGCCACGTTTTTTATTTAAAAATAACGAAGCTTAACGAATAAAAGCATCGTTATTAAAGCAACTTGACCTTGAGCTTCAACTAGCGCTGCTCCGCGGTGTTCTAGGTACGAGCTCCAGGCAGCAAGGGCTGACATTTTCACTGAATCGCCGGAAAGTGTACATTTTTAAATGCGTTTCATATTTTATCACAAGGACGTGAGTTAGGAAGCCATTTTATAAAAGACTAGAAATGTTGAAGGTTTTAGTTTTGAACCTTGTTTATTAGAGATTCTAAGGTTTGTGAAACAAAATGGAATTTAAATAAACGGAAAGCGGTCTTTACTCGTATGTCTTGTGACGATAAAAAGTAAAATCATGCTGATATGGATTATGTATTTTTGCCTAACCTACTTTTAGGGACACCAGTTTTATTCACAATTATGTAGAGTTCCGTTTACTCGCCTGTAGTTTGCAGAGGCTAATAAATACGAGCGTTTTCGCGTTCATTTTGGATATAAATCTCCATTACAAATATTTGTGAGACCATTTATCGCGAAGAGCTGTCAGTAATATTTTTAGGGGCAAAATGTTCGTTTGATCTGAATGCTTGATAAAATTTGGCAGAAAGCCTGTTTTTGACGACTTGGCGTTGTTGTCACACATTCCGAGCGCACCCCGACCTAAAGGTAACTGTTCTACTTCTCCGTCAGATTTGTCATCAATTAATAGTTAATACGAAATATGGCATAGCTGCGTTATCACTGCAAACTTAATATTGTTGTAACCAACTTGTGGCAAGGATTCTCGGCAGTGTTAACTACATGTCCGCAATAAATCTGGCATTGTATCGACGAACCTAACAATAGATACAGATTGTAGACGTTTTCATCAATACATTTATTGCAGCTTTAATCTAGCGTTCACGTTTTCAATTTCAATGGCTAGTAATTTGGGTTATGAAAAAGCGTCTAGGGACACAATTCGCTTGTCTCCCTCCTTTGTTCATTATACCAGTCTTGTTCTATTATAAATATGGAGAGGTAGTATCTGAATGTAAAAGGTTCGTCATTAAAATTATTTTAGTCAGGAATTTATAAAATTACAGAGCCAACGAAAATGTATTAATAAAACAATGTTGCGATTTATTTTTACTCAAATTTTTGAAGTTTAAAGCTGAGAAGCGAGCGGCGATACGATATATACAAACGATCCATTTCAGTACTTCGTATATACAAAAATAACAATAAACACATCTGTTTTAAAACCGATAAAAATCTCGTAAGAATAATGTCAAGCAAGTGAGTGGGGTTGGTTGTGGAAATATCGGCGAATACTCCAGCGGCACTTGAAATAATTCCTAAGCTCCCACTTACAACCCTTAACGTGGTTGAGTGGCCAATTCAGAGTAGGAAAACTGTGGAAGTATATTATAATATGAATCGACAGTATGGGCTGGAAAATGGGAGTATGAGAGTCATCACAAACACACCAGAATGATGGCCTAGATTTTTTTGCTATGGTTAAATGTTTAAAAGTAAGTTTGGAAAAAATAAAAAGTTATCCCAACCACAGAACAGATTAAAGATCCCAACAATACTGCTACATTTCAAATTATTCTTTCTATGCACTTGAAACTAGACAGATTTCGTTCTTATGAAGCCCGGGATGTTTCCTATAGAACAAAGTTTGAATAGGTTAGGTATATTACCTCCTGCCTAACATAGCATTAGCCACATAATAATATGTGTAACGGGGCCTTTGTGAGTAGGCTTCAGCCCCTCGTACGCCTTCCATTTACTAAGACCCATTAAAACACACATTTTACTGTTCTTCGTCTTAACTAAGCTAATCTTTTATCCAGCATCAACATAAATCAACGCATGTGAGTGCGGCACATGGGTTCGTTTATGTTGATCCTGTAAAATGAAAAACGATAATCATACTAAACAAAAGGTATCTCGGGAGACAAGTCCCTCATTTATCATAGAGCTCAAGGTGACACATTTACATAAATTGATTTGTATTTACGAAGTCAGGTTTGCAAACAGAACAGTCTCTTAATTCAGCTTGTTCTCAGATGGAGTGATCGCAGGGCCTACACTTCAATGACGGAGATGGTACGACGGGTTAGCTCTTTCCGTGCCCCCTCCCGCTTCACGGTGTTTCATGGCCACGCCTTTGTTTTTCTAACAAAGCCACAGCATAACATTGTTTTGTGAATAGTTTATGAAACGATCTTTGGTGTTTTGTTGAGCGGATATATTCTTGACGTAATATTCTAGCGCTTTCAAACAGAGTTTAGGCGCATCTGATTTTGTTTTAACTTAAGCGCCTGCCGATGATCTCCAAATCGATTAGGCCTTTCATTGAATTTACTGAGGCTCATTCTAAAGCCTAAATTCGTAATTCTTAGACCGGATAACAAGTGAACGTAATCCTTAATATTTAAGCTAACTCCTTTTCCTGCTTCAAAAGCAGGAAAAAGTATCGGATTAAGAACAAAGTTGCCGTTGTGTGGTTGTTCATGTAATTTAAACAAATCATTTTCCTCCTCGGTATTTTTGTAAGCTTGTAAATGTCACACACCATTTACGCATTTACACATATGTCATGTATATGATTCAGTATGTTTGATTGAGCTGCAAGCTTCTAGCAAGTTTTACCTAATTTATTTGTAGGTTCAGAAACGGTTTTATGTAAGGAATAAAAAAACATGTTCCGGGTGCTCAAACATTAGAGGATTCGTTTTTATAAGCTATCTGAAGAAATAAAACGATTGAGTGGTTTGATTACTCACTATGCAGGGGCGCATCTACGACTGACTGACGCCTAAAGCCTGGTAAACATGATTGTGCTATGTCATGTCGTGGCGGGCGCTGTTGCAGAGATAGGCTGCAAAATTCGTTGTATTATGATGTAGACTAGTACAGAGTCCTTTGATTGGTATATCCCGTGTCGTATCACGGCACGACACAGTGACGTACTATCTGTAGTTTATGTAACTCTCATTATCACCACAGGACAGAGACTCTTTGGCTGATACTAGAGGTTTCACTGTTATCTCTTTCCGAACTACGACGCAAATTACTTATTGAAACTTCCAGTCTTGAATAACAAGTACGTATGACGGAAGCGGAGGTGCATATTCATGAAAAATATATTTATTATCTAAGCAGTTTATCGAAAAGTACCTAAGTATGATACAAATGTCGAAAACTAAAAACCCAGTCAAATTGCTCAAAACACTCTAACGATATAATACAACTATTTAAATGTAAGTGTCGCACTCACAAGGTGTGTGGACTTTATTAGGGTTCCGTAGTCAACAAGTAACCCTTATAGTTTGTCCGTCGTCTTTGCTCATAGACTATAGGGACTACAAAGCTGTAATTCGGCATGAATGCACATATTAATGATATCGACAAAATGGTAGAATAAAAACTTGAAAAATATTTTTTTATGGAACCTCCCCTACTCGTCAAGTGTGGACGATTGGATTTTCGCGTCCACCTCATCGTGTGGGGTGTCGTTGGATAGATTTTTCAAAAATAGATCAAAGATCAGTGTGTGTCGGAATTCTCTTTCTAACTGTCAACTTTCAGCTCTAGAACTTAGTCACCGAAGAATATTAGATACATTTATAAAAAAAAACAAATACCATGCCTATTCCCTATTCCGTGGTCTAGGAACGTAACTATGACGGCGATTATTAGATTGGCGGATGTGTTAGTCAAAATCATACGAAGGCGACATTTGCAATGCTAATTCACGTTATACGCATCGTGTTATATAGGGTGATTGGTGGTTGAGTGCGCTCTTTCGAATGGGATGCTAATTTGCAACGATTTTGACGTTACTCGAAAACAATCCAATTTGGCCCTTAACTTACCGGGGTGAGAATCGTTACATATTAGTTCTAGAACATTCTATTTGGAGGCGCTGTTTACGCATTGATGTGACATCTTCCGTAAATGAGTAAACAGCACCCTCAAATAGAATGTTCTATACCGCGCGATTTGTAATCTGGTCAGATTACATTGAGCACGATACGCATTGGATTCGCCTATCCATCGTCAGCACTTTTAGAGCTATGCCGCTCGCGTGTTCGAAGATGTGAACGCATCGTTATCCCGGGAGTGCGTAAGTACGCGTCTTAAACATATATCTTCGGAACACAATGTCTATACAGTACCTAAATACAATCTTTTCGACATACATATGTATGTACAAGCAGCACTAGGTGGGTGAGAGTCACCCCCAAGCCCGCACTATGATACATCTTTATATTCAAAACTTGGTGTAACCAATTGAGTATTTCACGCACCACTCGCTTCTTTAGATAAGTTCTGATATTAGGATATGAGATGGGCCTATAATGTTGTTACATAGAAAATATTTTCTGTAAAAGATTATCTGTCTAGATTTACTGTGATGCTCTCGCAAGTAAACAAAATCTCTTTATTCAAGTTATTATGCTAATTAAGTGCATAGTATCTTCTAAAAAACATCGTTGCAAAAATTTTGGCTTAAATAAATCCAATTACAGTTCTTGTTTACCTATAACCCAAAACACCGAAATGGAAATTACGGACACGAAATCTGTCCATCACTTGAAAACGCAAACATTTTCACTGAACTACATGAAAGTACAAATTGTTTCACACAAATTGGGCAGGAAATTTACCAAAAAATAGTCCCACATAATACTTACATGTGGCCGGCAATTGTCGTGATATCTTCTGGCACATGCAAATTGAAAATACAAGGGAGAATATCGGAGTCGGGCGGGTCTTCACAGTTCGTCACTTTAGGAGAAATCAGAAAAGGGTTCTTGATTTGAATGGAATCATGTTGAAGGTTCGACCTCGATTTTATCACATTTTTTATATATTTTCTACGTGTCTCCCACGCAGGTTTATTGATAAAACCAATTGTATCCAATATCATGAATTTCGAATTGATTTTCGGAATTAAATTCAAGGCAACTTGACGATATACCTAAAAAATTGAAGGCTAATGTCAATAATTATTGTCTTTCGTCGAACGTTTACTTCGGAGAATTTTGCATAGGTACCTCTAATAATTATGTCGATGATGACATAGGTATTAGCGTGGGATACCAATACGAAGAAAACAAGTGGCTTCATTTAAATGAGCTCGCATTCCTTATTTCTCAGTCGACACGAAGCCCTAAAAGACCTGTTATTTCGATGAAAGTATAAAATTCAATACGAGCAGCGCGCTCAATATTTTAAGAAAGAGTTTTAGGACCTACGCGTATGCTCTTGAATATAAAGCTACACATCAAATGGATGCTAACATAAATAAAGATTTATAAGTCATGTTTATTTACAGTTCCTATACTTCATGGAATGATAACATTTTCGGATGGATTGGCAATTGTGGAATACCATGCCGTAAAGGATGCGGCATTAGAAGCAATATGACGTAGAATAAAATACGTTTTCGTATATCAATATTGAAATTCAAAAATGTGTGAGCAAGTTGTGTTAAAATTTCAAATGAGGTTGTGTTTTCCCTTCATTAATAGCTTACAACAATACGGTTGTTTCCTGAGTGAAAAAATATGATTCTATTTAGTCCGTCGGTAAGATTATCGAAAAATATTAGACACGTATTTTTTGCTTTTTCAAATCTATAAAAGTTGACAAAGATATGAAGCATCAAATATCAGGAGTGGAGCTTGTGACGTCACCGTAAAAATTGTAGCACGTAGTGATATCACACGAGTTTTCAACGCACTGTATCGTCTTCGCTTTTTGTAGTGAAAAAAGAAAAAATACGTGTCCAATATTTTTGGAAATCTATCTGACGGACTAATTCAATTTTTTAGTCAACTACCCTATTCTTAGAATTATGTGTACCTATATAATAAATGCCGCCAACAGTTGTTTATGGTACAGTAAGTCTTTTTTAAAGTCAGGCATGTCGTACTCATGGCTATAACAAAATATTGCGAGTATCCTCATAAAGTCCCATAACGATGCTCCCTGGGAATCCCGAGCGTGCAGCTGAACGGGACTTCGCCATAGTTTCCCATAACCTTCGTCCCTAATAAAGAAACAGACATTCCCCAGGCTTAGTAGGCACAGCGTTTTCAACGTTACATTAAGTGGAGACTCAAGCACGTCTTGAAAAAGTTTATGTCGAATTAGGCGGAATCAATCTGCCTCAAATTTTCCCAACTATATTGGGGTCGGCTTTCAGTGTAACCGTATGCAGCTGGTGCCTGTAGTTATCATGAAGCGACTATTTATATGATGATCTACGGAACCGGGAACTGGGTAACACGGTATTCGCGGTAAACGTAGTAAAGTATCCTTTGTTCTTGTCCAGCTTAGGTATATTATAGTAAAATAGTAGAATCGTGGTAGGGATGTTTTCAATATTAAATAATGTTTATTTTAATTTTGCACAGTTAACTAATTTTTTGTTCACTAATATTGAATTTTTTACAGACAAATCTTCTATACTTATAATAAATCTGTAGAGAGGTCAATTCTGTACAGGGAATATATTTTCAAAATAACTATCAGGGGGTGATTAGTGATGGATACTGGTGCCAAAAATGCAATCAGTAAAATTTTTGTCTGTCTGTCTGTCTGTCTGTCTGTATGTTCTTTATAGAAACAAAAACTACTTGACGGATTTTAACGAAACTTGGTGCAATTATTCTTCATACTCCTGGGCAGGTTATAGTATACTTTTCATCACGCTACAATCAATAGGAGCAGAGCAGTGAAGGGAAATGTTGGGAAAACGGGAGAAGTTACTCCATTTTTTAAGCTTCAGCCGCGTGTGTAGCCTTAATGGTTAAAGTTACATAGAAATCATGTATGACAGAAATGTTCTTCATAAAATTAACTAAAAAATATCCTACTACAGCATATGTCTATCTTTTATGGTTGACTCACAATAACACGTGTAACTCCCGATAGCTTAGCAGTTCGGAGCTTTCTGATTATATTTGTTTTCTCTTACGTTTATAATACTCTCACTCATCCCTAATTAAAAAAAGTTTACATTATTGCCTATTCAATAAAAAAATAATCATAGAAATCGGTATAGAAACACCAAACTTATACATGAATACAATAATAAGCCATCGCGCCGTCGCGCTTTAAACTGAATCATGCTGTAAGGATTTATTTTTGTGTAACGGTTGCTTTATTTGAATTTATTTTGTTGTTATTTTATAAAATAGGTACTTATTAGTTATTTTGGTAGTGTTTAAATATTCGTTCAAATTACAAATGATTAATAGTTTCAATTTTATTTCTTTTTAGGTGAAGTAGTAGTAGAAGTAGGAGCATAGATTTTTAGATACCGATAGGTTAGTTTTGGCTAATTTATGTTCTGTTTTTTTTTAACTCAAAAGTGATTGACTGACTGACATAGTGATCTATCAAATACTGAACAGGACGGGCTGAAATTTGGCATGCAGGTAGATGTTATGAATTAGGCATCCGCTAAGAAAGGATTTTGATTAATTCTACCCCCAAGGGGATAAAATAGGGGATGAAAGTTTGTATGAAACTTTGTCAATTTTAAATCGATCGGGCTGGGAGTTTCAAAATCGGGGATAAAGAAACTATTCCACGCGGACGAAGTCGCGGGCAGAAGCTAGTATGCACTATTGTTTTTTAAAGCTTCAACGTTGTATTTAGTTGGCTTCTCCAACTAAATACAACGTTGTGCTCGAATATGTCCATGGTCAGCTAACTCCAATTTATTTGAGGCTCGGGACCCTTCCTTACCCTTTGGAATACTTTCATCGTGTTAATTTTGTTCAAGTGCTCTTTCCATCCGTGTGTTATTTGTAGCTCGGGTATGGGACACCCGGGCATCCCTCTGAATTAAATCTGCCAGTTGTGGAATGTTTGCTGAGAGAGAGAGATTAACATATAAGGCGTCATTACAAACTACTAAATTGCTGATTGGTTTGACATCGTTCTTATTGTTAGTTCGTACATACTCAATGTCTTTCAAGGAGTTTACTCAATAAATCAGTATTCCTTCATTAATGAGTTTATTAAGATCATTATATTTTAACACGAACGAAGCTGGCATAAAGTGCATTTTTAAGCAAAACCTATTTTTTTGCCATAAGGCTTTTGAAAAGAAGAGGTTTCATTAAAACTCTTGTGTGATTTCCGCACCATTGCCGATATATTATCCGCTAGCTCAAAGGAACTGCGCTTACTGATGAGTCCACGGTGGTTAGACCTTTGAATCTTCTAAGAAGGCATTCCAGGTATATCCAGGCAGTAAACCATACTGACTCAGATATTTTAAACCTAGAAGTTTTAGACTATATTATTCGGAAAAATATTTAAGACCAATTTCTATTGAACTGTCATTTAATTGCATTTGAACAATAGATCATCATCGTCTCATGATGAAGGTAACGACAATTAAGACTCGTCGTCTTGGGTGCTAACATAAGTAGATAAACAATAGAATGTTACCAAATGTGTCACAATTGCTTTGCATTACTGGGAAGCTGGCACGAAATTTTACCAAATTAACATTAACGGTAGTTACCTAGTTCTTTGACCAAATGCCATAACTAGGTACCTACCGGGTATTGGAAAAAAATGGTTGTCTGCTCATTCACTTGTCATAATCACTGTTTAACGTAATAGGGAAGATGCAATTACAGAATTCATGAACATTTTGTTATTGAAATGATAAAATAGTATAAAAGAAGGGCCACTGCAATGTTTTTATTGTAGTTAATATTGATTTTTAACAACTATTACGAATTAATATAACGTGAAATGGAATGTAAACAATCAGCGTCTAGTGACGTCACTGGTGTTATGACAACGAAAAGACGAACTTAAATTTTAATACATGACAGTTCATGATCTCTGGCAGACAGGAGTGAATTCATCATTCGTTTTCGCGGGAAAAGAAAAACAGTCAGTTTATAATCGCAATTTTCGCAATACATTAAAGCGTATTAATTTTTATAATTTTTGTAAGGTCTATTTTACACGGAATTCTTTTAAATGAAAGCAAGATGAAAATATTGCATGTTTCAGATCAGGACGGACTACTAACTTTAATTCTAGATTTGATATTGGTTTTCCTCGGTATTAGAGACGACTACTATTTGGAAATTCATCTTTCAGATAGAAAATGTTAGATGTGGGACTTCAATTCCCGATCCGTTTAAATCTTTGTTTAATGTATGTAAAACGGGTTTCTCAAGCATCATCTTGCAAATACATATATCAAGTGCTCTCTTCTAAATTCCACGTTTGAAAGAACGCATGTTATGGAGGCAAGCATATTACAAGTTTGAGGATTAATTCAACATGCCTGGCTAAATGTTGGTTCTGCTGCATAGCCACTAAAGTAAAATATCTTATCCATTAGTCTGGAAAAATGGAAACATTGTTAGAACTGCTGAAGATTATAAGAACATATTTTTTCATTATAGGACTCAATCTATTTAGCATTTTATAATTTATCTATGTATATATCTTTTGATTTTGTACTTTAATTTTGATTAATTTTATTGCTTTTATCTATAATTACTTTTGGTTATATCATTTTTCACTTGATTTTATAGATTATTTTTAATTATAAACTATTAGAATTAGGTAGCATTGTGCTGTCACACAAAACACCCGCTATGACAACTCATTAATCCTGGGCCACCAAGATACAGGCTATGTCTAGTTTGGGGCCCATGGTCACTTCTGTTGCACTCGATGATCTGTTCTATTTTTACTCCTCATTGTGTGAAATTTTTGTGTTATAACTTGTGTGTGTGCCAATAAATTATTATTATTAATTACACTAGTTTAAAATAAAAAAATTTTTTGTCCATGAATTCAAAGATATGTTATGTATATAGGCTATTGACGGTAATTAAAAAAATATTTTTTTAATTTTCGTAGCACGTCACACTTCTGAGATATAGATGTCTTTGTTTTTTATCTACCCGCAATTGTTGAAAAACGTTTATCGTTTTATTTTGTAAACAACTGTGTAAGTATGTATATTTTACTTATATAAGAATGTAATCTAGGGTGTGTAAACTACATCCAAATCGATTTTGTTATGTTTGTGGGAAAGTTGTTTAGTTAAATCGTGGTTTCCCTATAACAAAACCATTGCAAGCAGCCTATTTACATTATTTTGGATTTCCGGTGTCAAATCAAGATAAAAATTGGGTTCCTCATGTGATTTGCACTAATTGCAGATTGGTCCTCAGCTCCTCATATTCAGGTAAAAATAGATCACTGAAATTTGGTAAACCTACATATGATATGGAGAGAGCCAACTAACCAGTGGTAGTGTGAGTGATGAACACGGTGAGCGATTTCACCAACATCTAAAATCATTTGAGAAAAATTATCAAGGTTTTTGGGACCAAAATATGCTAGGTGACTATTGTTGGTCTGTTATGAGAGATACAGATGAAAACATATATAAAAAAGAGCAAAATTACCTATTTTTAACTGTATATTGTTTATTTAGATGTAGTTTTTTGTAAAAATCTTCTTAATAAATATTAAAAAAAATGATGGATTTTTTAAAATATTTTTTTCGAGATGTGGATACCCAAAGCAACGTAACCGTATATATTTCATTTCATGGACAAAAGTCATGTAAACTTGTGTTATTATTACTCAAAACTCTCTCTGATGGTAGCGCATGTTTTTCCCCACTTGGCTCCGTCATCTCTCAACCGCCACGGTTAATTATGATTATTTGTTCTTTAAAATTGTATTTTTTTTACTCCAGGCCATTTTATCGTGCACGTCTTTCTACATCGTTCTCACAAATGAATAATTTCAACAAGAACAATGTAACCACAATATTGTAACAATTTTATTTATTGATTTAAAAGTATCCGTGGAGCTTCTCGCACGTTCTCCGTAGAGATCTACGCTTTGGAATGTGCAGATAGCTTCACCTCTTTGAATGATCGATCTTGACAATTCAAAAGAGCTTGTAAATGATTTACTTGAAATAAATGTTTTGATTTTCAAATTGAAAGTAATCCTCTTTAAATTATAAATACACACATAAAGTCATAAATATAAAACTCATAAATATTGCTGAACCGATATTGTTGAATTTTGTTACAGGGATGGATGGGTTCCTTTTTTTTTTTTGGATGGGAAATCATCAAATGACCCCTCCCGCCCTGGGTGGGGCGGTAGGGAGTGTCAGACTCTTACTGACTAAAACCCACCCGTGTTCCTCTTGTGCCCTTTGCGTTCCAGGGCCGCGGTAACTCTTTCGAACAAATCCCGCAACCCTAGCAGGCACCGACCCTATGGGACCCCGTCCCTGGTGCTGACGGCTCCTTGAGATGCGCGTGGAACACAACGCGTCGTCGACTCATCCTGGTATCGGACGGCGAGCCACCCACACTCACCGTCCACAGGCATCAGCCACTGCGCAATAGCACAGCGGCCGACTTGTCTCTGGAGGAAGCTGCAATGGGACCATTACTGGCACTCCATTTCAGCCCCTCCCGAGTATCTGGAGTCGCAGCACCCACAGCAGCAGCGGCAGAAGCGGCGACGGAAGCCGCGTCGGCGGCAGAGGCGGCGCGGGCGGCGGCAGACCTCTTGCGCTTGGTCGGGGCGGATGGCGCGCAGGCCTTTCCCCCAGCCCAGTGCTCGGCCGGCTTGCCAACAGCCGCACATGCACTGCAGTGCGGCGTGGCCTCGCACGAGCCGGCCCGATGACCGGGACCACAGCGGAAACAACAGAGGTCTGGGTTCCAGCAGTTTTACCCGCGCAGACACCCACCCCACCAAGAGCCTTCGGCCCTCCGACACAGTTCTGGCCGCCGTCACGGGGCAGCTCACCACAAGGGTTTGCATGCCCGTGTTGTCAGGACGGATGGTGCCCGCCTTGACGAGCTCGGCAGAGCACCCCCCAGTCCTGACGACGGCGGCCACAACTTCCTCCTCCGTCACGGAGTCATCCAGGCCCACTATGCGCATGTCGATGCGCTTGGTCAGCCTGGACACCCGGACCTCGTCCGCGGGTAAGACCGCCCTCAGCCTTTCGGCCAGAGCGTCCGCGAACGGGCCACTCTCCGCTCCGGCGAGCTCGAGCTTCCGGGCACCGGTCAAGGTCCTCCTGACCCCGATGCCCTCACCGCCTCCTTCGCCCGCTTCAATACGGCGAGATACGTCACGCCCCTCTGTTCCACTTCCGGCTGCAGTGTGAGCACCACAGCCGCGGATTTCGGGGCGCGAAGCCTCGCCGCAATGGCGTTGGCCTTCCGCCGCTGCTTTTTGGCCTTGTTTTTGGCCGGCTTCTTTTGTCCAGCAACCTGCCACTCGGCCTCAGCCGCAGGAGGGTCCGAGGGTAGGGGTGGGGGCGGCCGCGGCGCCACTGGCGCAGCAGCCTTAGCCGCTCCCCCTCCAGCCTTCCTCCCACCCCTCTTCGCCGGGGCCGACTTGGTCGTCGCCGGCGTCGCAGGCGCCGGCGTCACAGGCGCTGGCGCGGCTCCCGCCTATGGATGGGTCCCTGGATACGATTCAAGGTTAGTTTTTACGCTCACTAACGAGAGCAAAGTAAAAACTAGTGGAAAAAAAAATCGTTGATAAAATCTTAGCCAAATATAAAAAAAAAATACTTTATTTTACTTTTAACTTTATCATCGTGATATTTTCAAGAATATCTTTTAAATTCTGCTAAATTGGCACGTTTCATGTGATGGCAAAGTGGAATTTCTCCTGCATCGTGGGTACTTTACAAACAAACATATAAACTCATATGCACAAACAGCCAGACCCGGAACAACTAGGTAGTTGTTCCGGGTCTGGCTAGGCCATACAAACATTATTTTCGTGCGGGAATCGAACCCACTTCACGGAGCTCAGTAGTCTGTCGCTCAACCACTGCGCCAACCGTGCTGTTGTCAATTCATAGTAGGTTCCTACTTGCGAGGTTATTTCCTGTAGATCGTACAGTCCTCCAATAGTTAATGGTTCAAAACAAGCAGCTTTTAGTCCGGTCAAAATGGTAATTCAAAGTTCTCCTTCAAATCGAAATACAAAAAAAAGTCAAAGTCCGCAAAAAAGGTTACTTCGTATTTTTCAGCCATCGAAATAATGTTAATTTTACCGTGACATTGATCAACTGACGACTCGAATCAATATCTAGTAAATTGTCGCCCACGCCGTAGACCGTTCCACTGCGTCGGTCAGACACTCGTAGACGCCACAGCTACGCCGTAGGCTTATTCGTAGGCCTTTACAAAACGCGTCGGGAAACGCAGGACGATTCCCGGCCACGGTAGGCGCGGGCCTGCGGATGGCGAGCCGTCCGATAGCAACCAGGCCCGAGTCGACGGGGCGTCGTGTTCCACGCGCGCCTCTAAGAGCCGTCAGCATCGAAGACGGGGCCCCATAGGGTCAGTGCTTGCTAGGGTTGCGGAAATTGTTCGAAAGAGTCACCGCGGCCCTGGAACGCAAAGGGCACAAGAAGGATCACGGGTGAGTTTTACGGCCGAACCCAATAACCGATCTATCACATACTGGAGATAGAAAAACAAATGAAACAACAGAAAACCTATATAATTTTTCTGTTGTTTCATTTGTTTTTCTATCTCCAGTATGTGATAGATCGGTTATTGGTTTCGGCCGTAACTTCCGCTCCACCCAGAGTGGGAGAAGTCATTTGATGATTTCCTATCCAAAAAAAAGGCCTTTACATAACAGGTTAATTTCCTGTAGTATACTGTAGTTACGAGGATTAGTCCTCGGCTACATATTGGTAAGGACGGGCTGCGGTATCTGAGTAGACTCCTTACCGTGAAATTTATTAGAATGGAGAATGACAAATTGTGCATATACGTCACAGTTCTTTCTTTTCAAGTGTCGTATTAAAGAAAGGCAACGTTTTACAAGAATTGTCATGTAGGTCACCGAGATTGTTTAAATTGGCAACACTTGGCTGGTATCGTCACTTCTATTGTAGTTTGCGTGCGAACGGAAATTTAAAAGACTACCCATTGTTCCGATTTTGGCGGCAGGGAGGATGTGCTGCTAAGGAGGTACTTGGGTCTACACGTGTAAGGCTGGGTACCTTGAAGTACATACTTGCTCGGTTGTCAGTAGGTATGCAGAAATAAAATGCTGGCTTTGCATCGATCTCATAACTGCTAGATGTTGGTAGTTCAACACCCACTGACACCCAGTACCTTTTTTTTGTTTTTTTGGATGGGAAATCAACAAATGACTTCTCCCGCTCTGGGCGGAGCGGAAGGGAGTGTCAGACTCTTACTGAATAAAACCCACCCCTGATCCTTCTTGTGCCCTTTACGTGGATTAATGATTTCAATGATCGTATCAAACTCAACTATAATGTCAAAATTTGACAAGTTGTTAACTGGAAATTCAGAAATCAGGGATTAACTCTATGGGCTTAATTGTTAAAAACCTGTCAAACTATTTAGTTATTTTAAGCACAATCAGTGTTAAGTTATTTGTTTGAAAGTGGTAGAACTTAATTTTGTACTCAAAATTTTAATTAGAAATCTGTTAATTAGTGTTTAAACAACACTAATCACGTCTTTATATTTTTTTTATAAGGCCGCATGCGCCATCTTGTTGACTTAACCCTCTTTGAACTATACAGGTTGACTGCGTTCCTGGAAATGGGTGGTTCCTACGCTAATTTAATAAGTTTTCCCAAATGGTATAATAGTGGAATAAAAATCTCAGTTTTCCCCCCCTACTGTAGTACCTGGTAGTACCTAGAAATTGCACAAATTGCTGAGTTTATTAACCACCCAATTTAGACAACAAGTTTTCAGAGTCAATCGTCGCAAATTAGCTGTAGTGTATTTTGAGGAACGCACTCAATCTTTAGTCATCCTGGATAACTAGCTAGTAGCTAGGCGGAACGGTCAAGGTTTTGGATGTACATTTCAGTATCACCAATCGTGAAAGCCATTATTGCTCTAACCGAACATCGTTAGTTCGACGAAAACCATATTTCAGATCTTGCACCATGCGCCACAACACTATCTGCCGTGTAGATAGTTAAATGATGACACAATTACAGGAGCCAATTATTACTTAATTATATTGCCCCCCAGTGAGGTAGTTCTAATTTTAATAATACCTACTCATTTATTAAATTCACAATTCCGTTTGCGAGCAGTGGTGGCCGAGTGGTCCCGACTTACGAATTGTAGTCGAGGGTTCAAATCCAGCCAGGCGGTTCATTACCACTGCTCTCAAAACGGTGAAGGAAAACATCGTGAGGAAACCGGACATGTACCTAGAACCATAAATTTGAAGTCATGTGACATTCACCAACCCGCACTGAGAGGTGGCCTGTGCCAGTGGGGACATTAACAGGCCGATTATGCTTATGCATTTGAATTACCTCATAAGGTAATACGACGGCATTTTAACGAGAATAAAGCCAAGTTCAAGTTATAATATAAGTTAGGATTGAGACGCAACGAGGAACTATACCAACCTTTTTTCTTTTAGCAAATAAATATGTATGTAGTAAATAAATGAAGAAAGTTATAGCAAACGACATATTACGAAACTGCCATACCGACAAAAGTTAGATTTACACGATACAATTTGACATACTAAGGCAGACAGTATTCATTGAAGGCCCGCAATGTCAAATGAAATCCCATTTGTAGAAATATAACTTACAGTCGAATGGTGCGCGTGCCAGAAATATAAATAAGTAGGTATTCACCAACGCACGTATTAACCGAATGAAAACCAAGCTAATCTGTACCTTCATTTAACTTGCAAAGATTTCCCAAAAAAATCGTTGCTGTTTAGTTTTAATGATAAAAACAAATGAAGATCTTCTCTTTTAATCCAAATCAATTACTTAATGACGTCTATTCCCTTTCAGATAAACATCCTTTCTATTATTTTACCGCTACCCTTAATAAAGAGTATGCGTGGGTTCATTGGAAATAGGCTAGGTGTGTACATATTCATATCATATGTAGTCATGTAATACGAGATAGTACCTAAGGCACTGGCCGCGTGGGTATTTATTAGGCTATTTAATGTGAAGAAGGTAGTGTAAGTTTAGGAAGGAATGGGGTGAAACTGAAACGTAATATCGCCCAGTTACAAAGCTCGTCAAATTCATACTTACAATATACATTTTCAGAAAAAATTATAGATTATATATTTTAACGAACATTAAGTTCTTACTACTGTGTGTTACCAATATAATATATCAAAATATTTTTCTGGAAAAATGTCCACATAACTGCGTTGCGGTTAATGCGTTGGCAAATGTAAATGCATGTTCATGATAGTAAATATTAAATGGCTGCAAAATCACAAGTTAACGTTGCATCGTTTATTAATATGGGCACACGTTTTAATGGAGGCAAAACGCGGCGTATATTGGCTGCAGGTAGGTTAAAAGCAGCTTTTACTGACAGCAAAAAGACGTCTGAAGAGAGACCGTCTCGTTAGGCCTACAGGGGGGCATAGTTAAGGACAGGCGCCAATTAGAGCAACAATCCCTTTTACTCGCGAGACGGCTTGCACCGGCTTAAACTCTCGTTTGGAACAAATAGCATAGAAACGCTCCCCTACTCACCTTTCTTTTACACGCCGTTCTGGATACAGCTGCCATTACTGTGAGAACAGCTAGTTACTTTATGTTCAGCGTTTATACAACTGCGAAATACTGGAGCAGTTTCCATTGATAAAATTGTTAGTAATCTGAATGACAATTGTAATTTATAGAGTATGAAAATGTTAGTATGCCTGACGGACTACTTACGAAACTAAAAGATTAGAGTAACTGAGTGCCAATTCTACTAATTTTATGCAACGTTCCGTCAAAATATTTGTAGAATTGGCACTCAGTTATCATTTATAAGATTTTTTCACTAAATCAATCAAAACTGCTCAAGCAGTTAGTAGTGTGTTTGCTCTGACTGACAAGGTCACATTGATCAAAAGTTAAATACAATTCTTAAAGATAAATACTCAGGGCCAGTGAGCCATATTAATTTATTTAGCTAGAATCATTTTGTTCCCGCTTCGTTCCATCCTTTATTTCGACTCTACGATATTTTTCGCGTTAATTAAATAACAGGATACAGTAAAGTAGCAGAGTTGGTTTGTTTGAACAAGCTAATCAATAGAACTATCAGCCAAATTTGAAAAAATATATTTAGATATGATAACCCAGTTTTTGTAAAATATTGTAGGTTTTTAATATCACACTACGACCGTATGGAGCCAATCAATAAAAAAGTCAAAAAGAACACTACGCAAAAACTTAGTAGTATCACGGGCGGGCAAAACCGCGGGGCACAGCAAGTTCAATAATAATTAGTGGCAAAGTTTCCCTTTGATACCGACTGCTGGTTTGTAGAAATGTTTTGATCTTGTACAGGTGCTGTAATGATTGGAACACGGAATGCCGTATTTGTTCGCTGGAATACAAATTGAGTTCACAGACTCTACGTCTCCCTGAACAATAATTTCAAGCCAATGAACAATGTAACGGTGCTTTAACACAAATAATTACATCAGATTATTACACTGCAATAGTTCTGGGTTCGTTCTAGAAGGCTACCTACCTATGTTCTTGTGAATATTGCAGCAGGTATACTTACAATTTCAGAACTTGCTATCAAAGTACTAGACAGCTGATATTTTGATAAAATCTGAAAAGAAAATTGACTTATTAGACAGCCATTTCTATCTACATACCGTATCCAAAGACTTAACGAAGCGATCTGAGATATGGGTACTTGTTATGCCCTTCCTTTTTGCTGTATTAAACCCAGAAAAGACGGCTTCTATACCTTCAGTACTTTATTTTCTCTGCTTTGTTTTCCATCTAGCTGCCCAGTAGTTTGATTTTGTTTCGAGATTCAAATGAAATTGCAAATGGAGCGATGAGATTGTACATTATTTCACCTGCGTCGTTCCCGTTCCCGTGGGAATACAAGGATAAAATATAGCCTACGTTACTCGCTGATAATGTAGCTTTCTATTGGTGAAAGAATTTTTAAAATAGTTAATTTAAAGTTAAAATACTTCTTTGCTGAATTCCACGGTTTCACCTGCCTGCACCATTCATTCATTCTGGCTAAGTGTTATTTATTCCTAAGGGTCATAGCTTGATGTTAAATAATTATGGTTTTGGTACTTTGTGAGTCTTCACTTACAATTCCAGCACCAGAAATGCTTCGACATGTTTATGGTCTGCTGGTACACGTGAATCTTTACCTCTCAAGTTTCCAACCCCTGAAATACTTCAAAATGTTTCTTTCTGGTCATCTAGTATATGCAAATCTTTAGCGCATGCAATGATAGCCCCGGAAATACTTGGACATGTTCCAGGGACCGCCCCGGCTTCGCTAATATGCTTTTTTTTTTCAAAATTCTCTTTCATATGAACCTTCTTCTGAAAATAACAAACACAACAAAAAAAGAAGTAGCAAATTTCGTCCCGCCTTTACGCGTCATGCCGTGACCAAGCGAAATAGGGATACATTTTTTGCGTTTTGTTTTACCATTTTTAACAAATGAACGGCAAGACTAAGGCCACTGAAACGGGATAAAAAGTCCTATGTCCGTTTCCTGATTCTAAGCTCCCTCTCTTCACCAATTTTCAGTCAAATCGGTTCAGCTATTCTTCAGCTTTCTTTTATATAATACTAGCTGACCCGGCAAACGTCGTTTTGCAACATAAAAAGAAAAAAAAGTAGGTTTTTTTTTACCCTTAACTTTTAGTGGGATGTTAAATAGATGTTGTCCGATTCGCCACCCTAGCCGATCGATATGCACGCTAAGATTCACGAAAATCGGTCAAGCCGTTTCGGAGGAGTTCAATCACAAACACCGTGACACGAGAATTTTATATATATAATATTGTAATTCAATGCTCCTTTTTAAGAAACCTAGTAACATAATGTTCTGTATCTTTTAGCTGGTCCTTATAAAATGATACTAATCAGTGATGTAGGCACAGACTCACTCACCAGGACATAATGTCGTTATGTGCCCCGGCTAGACCTCTTTGTGGACTACACATCTGTGTTGCAAACCACCGGTTTAAACTATGACATCCTCGCTATACACTAGTATATGGAACAGTGTGTTGGGTTAGACGAGGGAAATACTTTATTTATGTGAATAATAAATTAACTTAGTAAATTGCTTAAAAATGTCACTTCAATTCTACACGTCAATTGAAACTAAATGAGGTCGCCGAGTGTAGATAGTTTATATTCACTTGTACTTCAAGTATATATATGTATATATGAACTCGTAGATGTGGTCTATTCTTGAAAATATAGGTACAACTTTTACTATGAGCAGTAGGCGACGACTAGTTCTTTCATATTTCAAAGTTGCATAAGCATAAGCATAATCAGCTTTTTAATGTTCCCACTGCTGGGACACAGGCATCCTCTCTAGGAGATGAAGTGGGCCGTAATCAACCACGCGGGCCCGGTCCGGGTTGGTAAATGTCACATGTCTTCGAATTTTTGGTTCTAGGACATGTCGGTTTCCTCAAGTGTTGGTTTCATAGTAAAATTTCATTAATTCATCTCTACAGTCCCCGAACAAACGTCATTTTCCAATCTGGCACTACCTACCACCAACCACTGTAGACAACTTTACGAATACAGATATTTCTACAACACTTCTCTTGGACAACCAACTCCATAATATCAAAACGCTGACAAGCAAGCAGTAACAAAGTTGGAAACGAGAGATATTATGAATCGAACTGCAAAGTTTGGACGTAACATTTTTCATTTCCAGAATTTATAGTCAAAATACTCGTAACTGTATGATCTTGAGATGTAGGTAATATTATAGGAAAGTAAATAAAAGAGAGCGGATTCGATATGAGTCACTGGGTTCTCGTATTGCATTTTTGCTTTAAGATGTACATCTCTACATGTGTATTTGTTTAGCCATAATGTTGCCCTACTATCTCGTTTGCCTGTATATTATATTTAAATGCAGAAACAAATACATTCTTAAAGTATTCACCTGTCATTCCAAGGATGCATTTCTCATTTTACTTGAATAAAGCGGAGTCATTCCAGCAAATGGCATTAAACTTGGCAAGCTATAAAATGAGCTAATAACGTAATATCTTATTCTGAATAAAAAACGATGAAAACGGAATCGAGTCTTTTAACCTTGAAGGCATTTTCACATAGATAAAGTATTTTTTAGCATTGGACCTGGATTCGTCGTGTATTTTAGGTGTTCCGCTTTGACAGGAATGGCGGGTAACTAAGTAGGGCCGGATGAAACCATTAGTGAATTACACTAGCTCAGCTTTCTTAAAAATACCCCCTAATGCTTGACCGCAATCAATAATAACTCAATAAAAAATTCAACATACATACATGACTAGCGACCCGCCCCGGCTTCGCACGGATGCAATGTAGATACTAATGTTTCCTATACTATAATAATTATGCATGTATCTATTATACATATAAACCTTCCTCTTCAATCACTCTATCCATTAAAAAAAACCGCATCAAAATCCGTTGCGTAGTTTTAAAGATTTAAGCATACATAGGGACAGACAGCGGGAAGCGACTTTGTTTTATACTATGTAGTGATAAAGAATATAGACACTTATCTTTATTTATCTTGTGCATCGGAACCTGAACTAATTGTAAATGTATCTATCTACTAATTACAGTCGAGTTCGTTAGTACTCGAAAAACTTTCTGTTTGTTTACAAACTCGTCTTAAATAATTAACAATTTAATATTGCGTTCCAATGTTGACTGTTGTTTAACATGAAGAATATCATAAAACTTGTATTCGTTATTGCCATATCCTTTTTAATTATTATTAGTTGGTTCGTAATTAGCGGCATTAAAGCGGATGGGTTTCTATTGTCGTTGTTTAAAATGGCTTTAGATCTCTGAGGTGGAGTGAAGGAGGTTGTAATCACGTCTAATTGCAATCTCGTTGCGAAGCTATTTTTACCACAAGGCGAGTTTTTTCATCTTTTTCAGACAAAGGCGGTAATCACCCGTGTTGACCCGGCTGGTTGCTTTATTAGCTCGTGCAAGCCAAAACATTAAATGGTTCCGTTTGTATGTACACATAGATTTTGCTTTTAAGTTTTATGCATTTTATCCCACTTCAGTTCCTTTATATTAGGTCCGTACATATGAAATTGGCGCACTGGCCACTCTGATCTCAAATAACTCCGCTTTGGCTAGGAATTCCAAATTCAAGTTTATACAGCTATTTACTCATGCATTTTTGTTTCGGAAACCATAATTCATTTGTTTTTTTTTCTATTTTGTATTTATCTTTTCTTAGTAGGACTGTTAATTACAATGAGGCTTAATTTCTATGAGACTTCGAAGCTTGTTTTTTTGAGTTAAAACAGTTATAACATAGTAATACAACGATAAATGACCGATTAATTAAAACACTCAATGTTGACAATGTTGTAAGTGTTTTTCAGTAAGGCGTTTGTGATAAACGGATAGACACAAAACCGTATCGGATTAGAAGTTAGCATTTCGAGCCTGCACCATTCCACTCATAGAACAAAACAGCGTTTTCTCTAATTAGTCTAACGAAATCAGAAGCTTTTACATAACCTTGAAGAATTCCAGCGAGCCACTCAGCAATTCAGTGTCGCGTCATTTTGTTAGTCAATACACAGTAGTTCACAACAAACTTCCACTCGGCTACGTTTTGTCAATTAAAAAGACTAACAATGTGACGTCCTAAGTTCACGGTTGTCACTCAAGTGTCTTTTGTGCAACTTTCGCTACTGCAAGTATCTTTTGTGCTACATTGTGTACCTCAATTGTACCTAAATATAACAACACGGTATATTTCGTCATTTGTTTTGCTTGCAGAAGATAAATATAATCCATACCTATTTGTGTTGTTTGTTACCTTCTCATGATAAATCAGATGCGTTCTGGATTGATTTGAAATATTAATAAAAATGTATGTACTTTCTGGAATTTGGTTACCTTAGTCAATAACAACAGAATCTAAATAATATGCAGTGTAACGCTTGAATCGGGTAATCTAATCGGAGAATATTTAAGCCTATTATGAAGCCAACAATAAAGAGAATAATATCAGTGCTGGAGCTTGGCAAGATGACACCACCATTATCTTCCATCATAAAAGAACCATGTTGTTACCGTATAGGAGACATGAAAAATCTTTTTCTGGTATATACATATACATAGGACCCTTTCATAGTCCATAGAGAATTTTTCTGGCTTGGAAGTAGCAACACTGTATTTTTATTAGAAACTAGCTTCTGCCAGCGACTTCGTCCGCGTGGAATAGTTACTTTACCCCCGATTTGAAACTCTCAGCCCGATCGGTTTAAAATTGACAAAAGATAGACATGCTGTTTCGGGATATTTTTTAGATAATTTTATGTAGAACATTTCCGTAATATATGATTTCTATGTAACTTTAACCATTAAGGCTACACACGCGACGGAAGCTTAAAAAATGGAGTAACTTCTTCCGTTTTCCCAACATTTTCCTTCACTGCTCTGCTCCTATTGATTGTAGCGTGATGAAAAGTATACTATAACCTGCCCAGGAGTATGAAGAATAATTGCACCAAGTTTCGTTAAAATCGGTCGAGTAGTATTTGTTTCTATAAAGAACATACAGACAGACAGACAGACAGACAGACAGACAGACAGACAGACAGACAGAAAGACAGACAGACAGACAGACAAAAATTTTACTGATTGCATTTTTGGCACCATTATCGGTCACTAATCACCCCCTGATAGTTATTTTGAAAATATATTCCTTGTACAGAATTGACCTCTCTACAGATTTATTATAAGTATAGATTTTACCGACTGAAAACAACATTTTCGGCTCCCGGTCATCTCCCAGTATAGTAAACCTTTTCCAAGCCTTCGCAATGTCAAAGGCTAGTTGTTACATTATTTATTAACTTATTCAACCCAGATTCGAAGTTGCTAAAATTGATAGGTTTTCAAAAGTCCTTCTCAATAAACGATCAAAAGTAATTTATATTGAAAGCCGCATAAAGTGTTTTCCAACGAAGGTTTTAAGTTTAAAACTGGACAGTGGGCTGTTATGTTTCATTTATTTTAAAAGATGCTGTTACGTAAGTCAAGGGGAAAATTGTGGCCATTTTATGAAAGACATTAGAGTACATAATAAAGTTTGCAGTACTTTTAATAGGTATGTACGTACATGTATTGTTGAAGGGACGTATATTCGCTCGTTCATCGGACCAACGGTTCAAAGAGTCGCAGTTGTGCAGCAGCAGTAGTGGATCAATTTGTTCACCGGCGAACAAACAGCTCGTTCCCTGTTTCAATCGGAATCAACCCAACAAGATCAAAATAACTTTTGTAAAAATCAACAGCGGTCAACGATAGCAAATGTTTAAATTAATCTCCAGTTTAACAGGGTTTATAATGTTTCCCTCTCTTCAATTTGATTTATACTTACACAGTGATAATTCGCGTTACTATAATTCCATAGCTTTGGTTCACGCAGACGTCGATGTATCGCTGGGAATGCTGACATAATCCAATATTAACGACTGTGAAGTGGTTCAGCATGCTGCTGTTGATTATCGCCACAGAGGCCGCGTGTATAACGAATGTTTGCACACAAATGCACACATTGTCATCACGGAATCATGACATTGCATGATCGCGCAAAAAAATGAGCATTGAAAAGTTATGAGGTGGGCAATCAACGCCAAGCGTTTCACAGGTTGTTAATAAGTACAATACTCTTGCCATTCTCATAGCGAACTGAACTGTTGACGTATGGCAGACATTTCAATAGAAACTCGTTAAAGCACGCATGTACCTCGTATATTTGCAACACACACACACACAACAGCTTTTTAAAATTTACATGAACTGATGTTGATATATCTATATATGTGCATATATAATGGATTTTCATTGTTTCTCTCTATTGTCATAGATCTTTGTAAGCTCAGAGATGTATTCTGAAAGCTGTTGTACTCCGGTATGATATCGGATACATATACTTAGTACCTGAATATTTTGTAGATATATGCAACGCGTAACCGATTAAACGCAATAGGTACCTGAAAACTTTTTTGCGAAAAATATAACCGTAGTCAGTGTTTTTTCGTTCTTTGAACACCGACTTCCGAAAACAAAGTTATATTATTGTTACGAGCTTCGGGTTCGTTGCAATAAAATCAGCCGATTAAATAAACAAAGATGACACTTTAATTTACACCACACTAATTACACTTTAAACTCAGTAATCACAAAACACAATCGCACTATTAATCACTTGAGTTCGCAGTCGAAGATCGCTCTCGAAGTTGTCACTTGTATCGCAATTCCAATACTGACTCGGTCGGCACATGTGCCGGCCTTATATAGGGCGCCGAGTAGAACTCCAGAAAGTTCGCGTACATATCGGTCGCGACCGACTAAGGTCCGAGAATTCTAGCATAGAAAAATCTGGAAGGTCCCCGACTTCAATAGTTCTGCTACTCGATACTAGATGGCGCTAGTGGTACCGAATGCCGCTATCATCCTAACTTAATTCTGGCGCGCAACACTGCCCCCTCCTAAGACATGCTCGTCCCGAGCATTATCAGCGCCATAATAACGCGCCAGTCGATCAACATGAACGATCTTAGGAGCGCTTCTTGTACCTTTCTGTATACGGTAGGTCACGTCATTGATCTTCGTCACAATCCGGTACGGTCCGTCCCATTTAGCTTGAAGCTTAGGAGATTTCCCTTTGCTGCGAACTGGATTATGCAACCACACTAGTGAACCTTCCTCGAACCCTTTATTGTTCATTTTGCGGTCATATCGGGTTTTCATCTTTTCAGACATTTGCTGGCCCGATTGTCTGACGTGCTCATGAATGTCGTTCATTTTGTTCCGCAAGTCATTCGCATAATCGGTGCGTGGAGCATCAGGTGGTATTCCGGTAATCAGGTCTGCAGGCAGCCGCAATTCTCTTCCAAAGTTTGCGAAAGCTGGTGTCACTGACGTGCTTTCATGAACAGCACTTCGGTATGACAGCAGAAACGGTTGTATGTGCTTGTCCCAATCTCGTTGCCGGTTTTCCACAACTTTGGCCAGATATCTCTCCAATGTCTGATTAAATCGTTCTACCATCCCATCCGATTGTGGGTGGTAAGAAGTTGTCCTCGTTTTATGAGTACCCATAACTCGGCAAGTTTCCTGGAATATTTGGGACTCAAAATTCCTTCCTTGATCGCTGTGAATCTCCAAGGGTACTCCAAAACGACAGAAGACTTCATGAACTAGTTTATCCGCAACTGTTGAAGCTTCTTGGTTTGGAATGGCGAAGACTTCCGGCCACTTAGTGAAATAATCCATAACCACCATGAAATACTTGTTACCACTTTCACTTTCCGGAAACGGTCCCGCAACGTCTAGCGCTATCCTTTCCCATGGTGCACCAACATTGTACAATTTCAATGCACCTCTGCTACGAGTCTGAGGTCCTTTTACAGCCGCACAACTTGTACACTTGCGACACCAGTCCTCGACATCGTCACGACAGTGGACCCAGTAAAACCGTTCCCGTATCTTCAGTAGAGTTCGTTTAACTCCCATATGGCCTCCTGAACAACCATTATGGTACAGCTGTAGAACATCCGGTACTTTAGCTTTAGGGACAACCATTTGCAAATGACAGTTGTCTCCCCGAGCATTTTCCCATTTACGGCACAGGACTCCATCCTGAATCACTAAGCTGTCCCATTGGGCCCAATAGCTTTTTGTATGCCGACCAGGAAGATGTTCCATCGAACGGCGGCACTTTGAATCCACGTAGAGAAGGTGTAGTAGCTACAGAGGTTGCGATTCCATCTCCTATTTTAAGGTTGTCCAGCGTTTTCCTCACGTCAACTATCACGTTGTCAACCCGATGATTAATTTGGTCGATTCGTGATTCAGCTTCCGTCAGGCGATTCTCGTGCTGAACCACCTTATCTTTAACAACCTTCATCTCTTTGCCAAAAGTGGCATGCAGGTCCTTCATAAGGAACATCTGTTCTTCCTGGCGGCGCGCCTGCTCCTCCTTGTCACGTTGGAGCCGTTCTTCCAATCGAAGAGCCTGTTCCTCCTGACGACGGGCCTGTTCCTCCTGACGACGGGCCTGTTCCTCCTGACGACGAGCCTGTTCCTGCAGCATCATCATCAGAGCAGCAAAGTCTGGTGCTGATGATGATGCTGGAGTTACTGCGGACGAGCCGGCCTCCAAGGTCGGCAACTGTCTCTCCGTCGTCTGCGGCATTGCACTTCCAAAACGCCTCTGGTCCGTCTCTTGCTGGCGTTGACTACGGGTACGGATACCCTCCGTGTCGTCCTTTGGTAGAATCGGCATCTTTTAAATCCACTCTTCTGACACCAATTGTTACGAGCTTCGGGTTCGTTGCAATAAAATCAGCCGATTAAATAAACAAAGATGACACTTTAATTTACACCACACTAATTACACTTTAAACTCAGTAATCACAAAACACAATCGCACTATTAATCACTTGAGTTCGCAGTCGAAGATCGCTCTCGAAGTTGTCACTTGTATCGCAATTCCAATACTGACTCGGTCGGCACATGTGCCGGCCTTATATAGGGCGCCGAGTAGAACTCCAGAAAGTTCGCGTACATATCGGTCGCGACCGACTAAGGTCCGAGAATTCTAGCATAGAAAAATCTCGAAGGTCCCCGACTTCAATAGTTCTGCTACTCGATACTAGATGGCGCTAGTGGTACCGAATGCCGCTATCATCCTAACTTAATTCTGGCGCGCAACATTATACTTTTTTTTGTTTTGAAGTCAGTTGTAATTTTTATATAAAAAGTTTTTATCTAATTAACCGGTGTAATAATAAATAGACTGGGATACAGGCCTCCTCTCTAGGAGAGGGAAGCAGGAAGATTTGCTATGATTTATTGAAGAGTTCCGTTTCCTATCTCTGTTCTTCTTCACCTAACTAGAAAGGGACCATCTCAAAATATTATGATGCTCTTCCAAACCATCGTATACAACATGTTTTTTTTTTTAATTATTTTGCATCCACTAATGAGAATGAGAACATCATAAATGTAGTCGAAGCCACGCATTATTTGGGATAACTTCAGTCTGAGTCAGATCTCACTCAAATTTAAATGGGTCTACATGAAAAGCATCAACTTTCGAATATTAAAATATTGATCAAAATCGGTAGACCCAGTAAAAAGTTATGAGGTAACATACCTACACACAAAAAAAAACAGTCGACTTGCGAGCTGAAAAAGCAGAAAAAGGGGTAATTATAATGAACAAATTTTACAACCACCCCCGAAATCGCCTAAAAAAGCACATAACTATGTGGGGCAGTCGAATTTTTATTCTTGATTTCAGTATTGGTCCCATAATAAAAGTTATTATTACGTTTATTCTTTTGCAAGTTGTAAAGATTCTTTAACTGACTACAAAAAGGGGGAGGTTTTCAATTCGGCAGGTATGTTTTTTTTTCTATGTATGTACAGCGATTTCGCCAAGACTTCTGATCCGATTTACGTGGCTGTTTTTTTATTCGATGAAGAATACTCGTAGTTGCCATTTAGTCCAATAAGAATTTAGTTCAGTTTCGTCGAGTAGTTTGTATTTTAAGAGCATTTTTGTTAATCTAAATAAATTATAGCAAATCTGTCGGGATAGCTGAAATTGCATATTTGTTTACACCAATTTACACCACGTACGCTGTGATGTTTATGTTTAGCTGGGAGTGAACCACTAAAAAGTGAAAAAAAAAACTGGTTGTGAAGATGAACATGATATGGAATGGAATGTGCTGTTTACATGACAAAGTATAATCTGAATACTGTTGTTTATGTTTTAAGACATCGCAAAAGGTGATTGCAATTATGAACTCAAATAACATTAAGTAACCATATACTAAAGAGGGTGGGCTATTATTTTTTGTTGCTAGAAGAGAAACAACTCGCATTAATTCAATAGTAAGCCACGGAGCGCTTTTCAGCGACCTTAACAAACCTTTCTCGAGAGCAGGTGCCACATTCTTAAGTACAAAGTAAAAGTCATAAGTACGACAAATTATGACATGGTATGGTATCATAATACTAAGTTCGCGATATGAGGCTTCTTCAAAGCATCAATATCACGTCTGGAAAATCGATGCAGCTCGTGTCTGACCTGACTGCGAGCCAAGTAGACGAATGTACTAAAGCGGGTGGCCGGATACCATCATTTCGCAATTTTTGAGCCCCTACAGGCGTTCTAGTTTGGCAGTGCATTTACTGTGCCATTATGCCTTGACACATTCAGTCCGACTGCGCCCGTTTACTTACGCCAGTATAGGCTCCCACAGACAGCTGCGATGCGATAATGACTACAACGCTTTGTTGTTGATATTTTTTTTTTATGTGAAGGGCAATTAAGTACATAACTTTTCCTATGAAAATGCGTTTTCTGTAGCATCGTTGAGCAACATGGAGAGATTATAAAATACAGGATTTTGATTCGCATTATTGCAGCAAAAATGATCAGATGACAATTTATCGAGAGTTAACAATCTCTCAAGATATTTTATAATCTTATTTGGTTTGCAATTATTCGGTGACACAATATACCATACCGAATTAAAATACCTTGCGTTTTATTATATAACAAGTTCGTACGAGGCATCGTAAATAGATTTGGTCTACATGGTCGACGGTTTCATCGATATACGTGTTTACGACAGTTTCATGAGAGTTTAACCCGCCATTGTATTATAATACATAAATAGAATACGTTTATTTTTATTAGGCTATGCGGTTAGCTATGCTATAAGCAGATAAATATTCCGATGGGGAATAATAAATTTACAATACCAACGATACATACCTAATGTTTATGTTTCAGTTATTCCCCTTTAATACAAAAAATAATATTGGTATCGGAATGTTGGAATTCATCGTTTGTAACTATTTTGTCATCAGAAAGTCAAACTAAAACTTTGATAAAATATTCATATTTTAATAGATTAATTTGAAAGTTTAATGTATCTAGACTGGGCCTCAAATCGATGCTAACACGAAACATTTCACAGCGAAGTTCTGCTCGAAAGTTGCCAGGAAATCATAAAAAGGCAAGATTGTTGACATTAGCCTAAACTGCGACTTATTTCTGTAGGTAACTTCATTAAATAAATAGAAATAACAATAAAAACGACATCTCGGTTAAGTGTGGACATTACTCCGAATGGCTCCTCCATATCTGTCGTTTGTAGGTGCCTTCCCGAAATAAACTTCTATTACGTCATGAAAAATATTATTGCCTGTATTGAGAAGTGACGAACCCATAGAGATCTTGAATAAGTATATCTACGTGACTGTCGTGTGACGGCCAGAAAATTGCAATTATGAGGCCAGTTGTTGTCTTTTACTAGAATCCGGATTGGTCTGCATCACAAACTGCCAGTAATACCTTGGTGACCATGGCACCTACAGATAAGAGACAGGTATAAGCCACATATTCGCTTTGTCTCTTTAATCAGCTCATTTCTCCAAATCTATGGACGAACAATAAACACACTTTACTTGTAAACGTAGTGCAACTATAAATAATGGATGTTTATAACAGTGGCGTGCAGTGGTTCGAGTTAGGGTAGGCCAGAGAAAATGTCCAAATGAATTTTAAAAAATAATCACATTATTCAGGGTTGATTTTTAATGAAATGAGTTTTTTTTTAAATTGCCCATTTAAAAAAGGACACCACATTTCAACCCTGAATAATGTGGTGTGTTTTTTTGGACATTAATTTCTGGCCTACCCAACTCGAACCACTGCACGCCACTGGTTTATAATCCACACAAGTTCTAGGTCACGATACGTTTTAAAAATAAAACAGAGCGTCACTAATTTAGCTAGAGCATACAATTTTAATCACATCGGCATTGATATTCGTACAAGTCTTTATAAAAATAATAAAACATAAGCGCACTTGTGCTGCAGTGTTGTTTTTGTCAGATTGAGTTTTTTACAATTGTTCAGGCAAATGACGTCATAATCAATTTAAATATTTTGCTATAAGTAACATTTTTTCATCACACCTCGATTTTTGTTTTTGACTTCATAATCTCGGCAATCATAATTAATGACCGATTTTTCATAGGTTCGATTATCCCCCATAAAACCAAGTCTGACTTCTAGGAGAATAAAGTAGCTATAAAAACTCCATCCTAAAGGTTGTTACAAAGTTGCGTCAAGTCCAAGGAAATATAGTTTTTCTACATTAATTATGTAAGGGGTCGGGTCAGTCAGCAGTCGGAAATGTCGTCAATCACGGAGTGTGACAGGTTCAGCCTCGAACACAATGGGCCGGCAGCCTGATTCCAGATTGAATCGCATCTGGAGTAAGTATTCTTGTATTTGTCACTATGTTTCTACATGTGCTCTTCCTCTTTGAACTACGCACTTCATGCTTTCATCTCCCTTTTAAAGCGTAACCCACGATTTTCTCACAAAAAGCGATCCCTAGTTTGCTTTCAGCATTGAGAAATGTGGATCGTTCAAGTGGCACTCCAACGTTCAAGTGTAAGTTGCGTTCAGATCAATCAATAGGACTCGGGAGCAGAGGATAATGTATGCTCTGAGTGGATATCGTCGTAATATTATCCTTAAATCATTAAAAGTATTTAATGATTTAATAGTCTTGATTCGGAAAATCATCAAAACCCATTTAACTACATAGAAATTGTTTTAGGAATATATGTATTCCTAGATGCGAAGGAAAATAACATCTCATAAGAAAACATTTGCGCCAACTATATTTATTAATGTTAGAACGCTGTCCAGGGAACGAAAAGACAAAATGGAACAAATAATAGACCGCAGTGTAGTAGCTCAGCGCTGTTCTCTAGATTGTATGTCGACGTGCAGTTACTGAAGTATTGGAAATAATGTTCTTACTTAACCATGTTCTCAGAGCCGCATCATATACTGTATGTAATGTAGAGAACAGAATATATTGTCGCTTTTATTTTGCGAGCGACTGACGATGCCTCCATTCTGAGCGTGCCTGACATGTTTTTACCGTAAAAGGGTAGTTGAAGAACAAAAGTTATTGACAACCCGGCTCCCAGACTATAATAGCGACGGATAGATCTTATCTGCGGGATCACGTCACAACTCATCAGTCAGGCTATTCTTTTGCGAATATGAATGGCGGCAGCCTGGTTAGGTAACTTACCCCTATCTGATCACGGCGCACAGATCATTTAGTGATAGTACTATCAGTTGAACAAAAATGTGATTAGGTAGCTTTTAGTAGCTGTACTAATATAATAACATAGCCATGAAAGTTTTATTCAAACACGATAAAAGGGTTTATTCTTCATTTTGCCTTCCTAAATGTAAAAATAGCGTTGCTTGAGGTGAAAAACCGTATTCTTTTTGTTTGTCGAGGAAACACACGGGCCTCTCAATGGCTGACTTGTAATGAACAGCCAAAAGTTTTTAGAAGACCTGTTTAGGAAAACGTTGCCCGAGAGAACGAAGTTTTTTTGCTGAAACGTGCCCTTCGCATAAATATCTTAGTATGGATTCAATATATTTTATGAACTTCACACCTCTCGTTGTTAATAATTCTTGTGAATTTGTACAATTATCGTTGTTAATAACATGGTTTTGTAATTTTGTTATAACAAATAGAGACGTGCTGAAATATAGGATAAATAGGATATATCTGCGATTTATATAATACGGACCAGGTCTGAGCGTAGCGACATACCTCGAAGTGTATTCTGTAAGTAACGAACCGACCGCACAGCGATGACCAGGAGACAGCAGCATTGCTCAATTTTCTTGTGGAATCAATTGACGTAGCCCAGCAACGGTACCGAACAGCGTTGCTTATTTTTCTGGGGGATTTCAACGCCCCCCATAAAGAGTAGTTCTTCCCGTACCTGACAACTGTCCATGCCGGGATAGAAACGCGCAATTTTGCTTTGACGCTAGATCTAACCCTACTGGTGAATGTGGCAATGAGGGTTCCGTATGTTGACGGCTATACATCCAATTGCTTGGACCTTCTGCTGAAAATTGTTCCGGATAGTCATTCAGTATCGATCTCAGCGCCTCTGGGAATGACTGACCACTGCCTGGTGAAATGTGGGATCGACCTACTCTCTTGCAGACGAGAGGCTCGAGACGAGTATAGCAAAACGAGTCAGCAGATTGGAATGAGATGCGGCACTTTTTTGTGTCTCATCCATGGCGGTAAGTGTGCTTCCTCTCGGGTGAGCGCTCGTGCTGAGCTGACGTGATTGCGAACGAACCCTACATCTAAAAAACTCTACACAAAATGTTGCATTTTTTTAAACCTGCACAGAGTTCACCGTCGAAGCCTAACTATTCCAATCACGTCCGAATATTCAAGGCAACTATTGTTTATTAATTTTTAATAGTGCACTCTAAAAATTGCGGTGAATATTAATGCTGCCCTTGAAATAAAAAGCGTTGGTACACAAACTCGAATAAAAATTTAAATTAGAATTCTTTATTTTATGAATAAGTATAGCTATTAACGTGGTAGCAACGTCATTGTTTCATTACGGAATTTAATTTTAGCTTCGACGGAGTTTTTTGCTTTCAGTTTATGCCAGTCGTACCCTTAATAATAACAGCCGCACGATCAGATCTACCAGATTAAGAAGCGCTTGCCTTGGTCGGCCCTGAGATGATCACCCTCAGTTGGAACCAGCTGTCATTCGTAGTTTTTCGACAATCGTAAGTGGGAAATCATAAGACCAAAATTCTGCTGTTGAGGTCAAATAAACCAGTAGCTCAATGTTACATGACGGTGATCACCCGGATAGTCTGGAAGACTAAATGGAAAATACTAGAAAGATGATAATTTTCAAACGCCTATGAGTTAAAGCGCAGATATATTAACAGCAAGTGGATTTAGTAATAACAAATAGCTCTCTCGTCACCCGTTTGGAGACCCTCCACATATCGAGGTACTTGAGCCAAGAGGTGTCTGAGTATTGAGTATACTATTACCTTCGTCGGCCAATGGCAGTTGTACACTTCAATACTGCGCAGTATTCTCAAGGAGACTGTCGTTTGCTTATTGCCAGAGCCATATAGCCTTCATCACTGTTTACGTTAACAGCGACCTAGGCTAATTGTATTACCTATCGGTAGGTCTCTGGTGAATTGGAAATCTAAAATTAGATATTTACCACCAAGGCACAGGTGAACCCTATCCCGAATGGATTTGCTTGCAGAGATATACCTACTCTTAATATTAGTTGTATGGATCTAATGTCAAAATCGTATCTGAATACTATACTACGGAAAAGATGGAAGGCAAACAATGAGCATATTAATTTTATTGTTATTGGGCTCTCCCGTAAGACTTTCGATTTTGACGATTCGTCGAGATCCTTTTCCGTAGCTGGCGTAGCGCTACGCCGTAGGCGGTCTACGAAACGCTATAGTTAAACGTTTGTTTGGTAGTTCTATTTGTCTAGTTAGATAAAAGAAACAAAACGACCACCAAATGCATTTATGTTTAACCATTTGAAAATAGTGAGACTATTGCCCGGTTAAGAGGTGCCCCAGATCAACTTAGACTAAGTTGTGTTAGCCTAATTCACTTGGAGTGTATTCGCGAAACATTCAAAATTCAGCATATTACTCGGTTATATGTTTATCAAAATTTCTGTTCAATGAACTTTAAACGAGGTTAAGTTTGATATTATTGAATACGCTTTCAAAGCGTTGATACATACACTTATGTTGTAATTTCCGTTGTTTTGTTTGCCAGGTTTCTCCAACTACATGTACGGTTCAAAAGAAATCGGATACTTTGTACCTTTACAAGAATACAAATACTGTTTCATAATAAAAGTTTGTAGAAGCGACCGAAGTCGCGGAGATGACTGATCCGATTAAAAGTTACCTACCGATCTGATATATAATAAATTTTCCTGAGCAAAATGTTTAAGTCATTTTCGACAGTCAGTTCTAGGTTGTGAAATGATTTACTTAGTTAGAAGAAGTGGATAATATTAAAAAAACACTAATTTCATTCAAACTTCTAGTGAATACTGAAATCACGTTTAAGTTTCAACGATGTTCAATAAAAACAATTTTCACAAAAATCCTTGGATCAAACTGTTTGATTGCATTTGGGAACCATCCACTACAACAATACCTGGAAAAATATCTATGTTTCTGAAAGTATTCAAATTGCCCAAAAATCTGCGGAAAATGGAAGAAATTGTTTTGTCTGGTCCACTTTGAACTTTTTTTTTCGAACGGAGTCACGCGTTTTAGCATAGCAAATTGATGGTCAGTTTATTTTTGGGACAGAATTAATAACCTAATACTTTTGCCTACAAAACTAAAACCAGTTTGTGACATTGGTGTACGAGTTTTTATTTAATAACACCAAGCACCCTAAAAAAGCAAAGAGCCCTATAGATAATTACTGAACGATTTGGAGTTTTTGCGATAAGGTATAAATTAACATTTTTTTTGCATGGGAAATCATCAAATGACTTCTCCCGCTCTGGGCGGAGTGGAGGGGAGTGTCAGACTCTTACTGACTAAAACCCAACCTTGATCCTTCTTGTGCCGTTTGCATTCCAGGGTGACTCTTTCGAACAAATTCCGCAACCCTAGCAGGCACTGACCCTATGGGGCCCTGTCTTCGATGCTGACGGCTCTTCGAGGCGCGCGTGGAACACGATGCGCCGTCGACTCGGGCCTGGTTGCTATCGGATGGCGAGCCACCCATAGCTTGCCATTCGTAGGTGCCACCTACGGTGGCTGGGAATCGCCCTGCGTTTCCCGACGCCCGGGGCGTCTTCTTCTGTTGCGGCCGCTGGGTCGTGAGGTTTCCCTCTCTCGCACGCGTTCCACCTCCTCCTTCGCTAGCATTACTGCTTCGCAGAAGGAGGCGACCGCTTCCCATGCCTCTTCGCTCCGGACTATGGTTTGAACCAGGGCCGGACGCGAGAGGTCACCGCCGCCAATCGCCTCGATGAGGACATGGCGTTGCTTCGCCCAAGCAGGGCAGACCTCCACCGTATGCTCCACCGTGTCCTCCGGGCGATCCCCCACAGTGTTGATACCCGGACGTGTCCTCCCGCTGGATCCGACACAGGTACCTCCCGAAACATCCATGTCCGGTGAGCACCTGCGTCAGGCGGATGGAGAGGGCGCCGTGGCGTCTCTCCAACCACTGGTCAAAGAGGGGACTTTTCGCCGCAATGGTGGCGTGCCCAGCGCTGGTTTGCAGCAGTCGCTGTTTCCATACCTCCAAAAAGAAGTACCTATGGTCAATGTTCATCTAATTTGTTTTATTGTATTTGAATCTACGGTTGGCGGTAAAATTATGCGATTTCGTATCAAACAAAATTACAATTCTGGTAAGAATCTCGTCATAATATGCTCAGACGTACAAATATTTGGGTGCCTTTTAAAGCCCGGCGACGACATTTCATGCATACCTTATTCTGACGTATGTAATGTACAGCAGTAAGCCACGTCTGATATGTAAAGTCGGGACAGTACCTGCCCGAACCGACTCGATTCTTATATTTTTAATCAAGATTAAGTCGTAACATGCAAATCTCAAATTAAATCTGCTTTTATGTTGCGCGAAGTCGCCTCTAAACCGGGGCCATAATAAAAGTCAGCAATATTAAAATATGAACGTTGAATTATGAAAGAAAAGTTGCCGTCAAAAGCTGTAGTTACGACATTTTATGTTTTTAATACGACAGACAAAATACTTGTGTAATTGTAAGTACTTGGGAAGTTCTCGCGCGGCCTGCGACATTGCCAGTTTGTAGTCGCATTTTGCGGTGCCGGGCCAGTTGTTATTTACGATAAACGGATGGCAGATGCTGTTCGACGTCTGCAGCACAGCTATATTAGTAACGTACCGGCCGGAAGGCAATCTGTGTGGGGAATCTGTGATCGGCGACTTTGCGTAAGCCTTGCGGCGACAATAGGTACTAGTGGGTCGTAACCGCGCACTGTTTTATCAGTTTCAGGTTTGTTCCATCAGCCCTTGTATAGGAAAGTACCTAAGCTTATATTAAGTAATAATAATCATATACAACTGTGTAACATTTTACCGCGCTTGGCACCGAAATATTAACGTCAACAGAAAATTATAAGATATTTTCCGGGCATTTCCCCAAACGTAGACAATGGAAGCGATATTTTACGGTATGCCTACATTTTTTGCGCTTACCCTTCGTAACAAAAAGTCACTTAAAGTGTTACAAATGAGTTATTTAATTTGACTGTTTTTATTAGATTTTTGTAATAAAGGAAGAAAATGCGAATATTTAAAATGGATTAGGTTCGAAATATTCCTTAGAAAATTCTTTTTTTTTTTTCATAAAGTCAACATATATAATTACATGCTTTTATTGTACTTGCAATGTATGTACGTATGTATGTATGTTTGTTCGGGTGAAATGTTGCGCGACAAGCTTTTTTTAAAGGTTTTTTAATTGATCATTATTAAGTAATAATAAAAAAAATGTTTTGCATTGACGTTCTTTATCAGCCTATCAATACTATGTTCTGGACGTCAAGAACCCTTTAATCAGAGTCTCTTTCCGGTAGTTTGAACTTAATGACTGAAGGAATCAACAAATAATACTGTAATCGTTATTTTTTCTCTCTCATTTTTTTGCCCTCGTTTTTTCGTAGCTTAACAAATCTTAATTTGAAGTTATCGATATAATAATAAATCTGACACCAGTATTGCCAAGGAGTATCGCGTAGTCCTATTAGTTACTGGAGTGTAGCACTTACTTAATGAATAGGTAAATTACTTTCACTTAAACTGGAAACCAACTCTAGCATATTTAGAAAGGGCTACGCAGATCGGTTCGTGAACTTATCAATAACTTTGCCAAATCTTACTCAAAGTTATATAATATTATTATTCTCAGCAGCCACTATGTAGTAAGATATAAGAACTTTTGTAATCGCAAACCCTATAATTTTCTATCTCCCGTCGCCAGTCGAGAAATCTGGTCCCGTCTGCAGACGGCCGGAGGAGGCTTGGTCATTTCCTGGCTAATATACCGGAAAGCCGGAGCCAGAGCTACACAATGGTAGTTGTTAACTTTGGTGACGTTGCGAGAAAACTCGGTATAATTACATAAAAGCTGACTTTTTAATCAATTGGCAGTTAGACATGAACATAAAAAATACTTTTGCTGTTAAGTCTCAACTATTGAATAAAAATGATTGTGTTTTTCATCATTTTAATAAGTGACCAGTCACGTTACCATGTCAATATATGAAGAGAATATCTGGTCCAATTATCGTACAATAGATAAACATAAAATATGTAAACACTAGCTCCTGCCTTCGGCTTCGAACGCGTGGATGTTGGAAATTATGCGCGGGGATAGCCGGAATAAGAAGTAATCCAGATCATGGTCTACTCGTTTAAAAAATTTCATCCAAATCCAGTTAGAGAGATAGAGAGAGTTCAGTTTACTCTCGCATTTGTAATATTAGTGTGTACATAGTATATGGATTTCTGTAAAGGAAGTGAAAAGGTAAACGGTATCTACCCTACCTAGCATTTGCTTAGTGTTTCTAGTGGATAATTATTTCGGGTCACCTATGGTACCCAGGATATACTAAGCATGTGACTACGTGAGCGGGTCGTGTGCGGAATGTAGTTGTGGGCAGTGCTTCGTCCTTACTACATACACGTACATCGCGCCACGGGATTATCCATTCAATATTTGGGATTACAGCCGATATCCTCCTTTTTTCACTAAAGCGACGGCGAAATATTGTAATCCTATTGGATTTTCATGACACTTTTCCCCATCTTCGTTGTAAAGGAAATTGATTTTAAATGAAAAGTTTACTGAATGCAGCGTTGAAAGCATATGGGAGGAACGTCGCGGTACGCGGCGGGAATTGAGGATCGTCTGCTCGGAGAATAGGGGAAACTGAAAAGCCTTTATTGGATTCCAAAAAGGAAGATACAAATAGTTCAAGGCCCTATGGTTTATCATGAAGTTGACCTTGCTCCAATTCTTTTCCCCTCCCGTACAATATTTTGACCGCAAACAAAACATCAACTCCCGATACCAATTTGTATATAATATCCAATACAGACTTTACTGTAGAATTGTGTATATGCTACTTCTATATATTAATAATATTTCATTGTCTATAATACAAACATAAATTCAAATGTGCAATGGTGATCGAACGTAAACGCCGTAAAAAGCCATAAAATATAGCGCAATACTGGAAAATAATATATTTATATGTTTTATATCAAAAATATCTTTGAGACATGCTTAGGGAAACACATAAGGAATCTTAACTACTCGTAGATGGACTAAATGTTTTCGAATATCTCGTAATATAGAATATAAAAATAAATGTTAGATTAGATAATAATCTGTGTTTCTACATTATAAATTTAGGTGAAATGTGTAAGTAGGATTTTCAAACTTTAGTAAATCGGCTGAACATTAATAAAAACCACAAACATATTAATCATAACTAATCATGTCGTAGTATTCTAATAAGCTGAATGTTTAATTAATATTATTTGGCATCGATAAACATAGCCATCATCATCACAATAAATGCCAGGTACTGAACGTATTTCTCTTCGCGAAAATATTGAAATTACTTGACAACTGTCCGTGACAAATCGTCGACCGTTTAATTGAAATCCATTAAAATTATGAACTGCTTTATACCTCCGTTTGGATCAATTTGTAAATATTTAATACTTTTAAAATGATTGTCTCAATAGTACTAATTGAAAATCAGATGTTCAATTTCGTGTTATTGTTTTGCCAATTTTATCATAGCTACGGTGTCTGAAGCGGGATTTAGTCGTGAAATTATTATCTTTATTTCATTTCCTTTGTTTGCATTCCCACCGCTCCGAATTCTCACTGAAGCTAAGGTAGATTTACATCTGTTCATAATTGAACGAAATAAAATGCACAGAAGCCAGAAAGATACCAAGGGCGGAGGAAAATTTTCGTTGTAAGTTAAATTCTACAGAATTGTTGTAAAATTCAAATTGTAACTTTGCTTATTAAAAGTTAAGAAACCCCGTATGTTTTATTCAAGGTCGGGACGTTTTCTTGTTTAGTTGTTTCTATAGGTATCTATGAAGGATCCTGCTGTAAAATGTTGTGCCAGGTCGCAAACTAGCTCTTATATATTATATACTCTAATGACCTTTGAACAAGTCTGGAAACGTAAAAAAAATATCATTATCTGCTAAGTACATGTTTTTAAAACGTTGAGGGGGCAGAACCCGTCGTGTCCCCATACTAGAAGTTTCTCCAATATCGTGGGACCATTTATAAACATATAAACTCACGCACACGATCTGCCAGACCCGAAACAACTATCTGTAGGCCGTACAAATATTTGTTCCATGTAGAAATCGAAACCGTGACCTGCAGCGCAACTGTCATTCGCTCCACCACTGCGCCGACGGTGCCGCCACACAACCAAATGCAGCAGAATACCAGTCTTTTTACATGGATCGACTATCTATGTGCCCAAAGCTTACCCAGAGACATAAGTTTCTAGCTTTAGGTAACAACTGTCAAATATCTAAAAATTATTGACAGCCAATACCAACGGCGGAATGTGATTTCCGAGGCATGGCGGGGTTTCCTAATAGATAAACCCCCACCCTCAGACTGACCTCGCCAAGCGATGAAGTTTAAATAAAATTCTTCATTTTATATTCAAAAAGAAACACGGCTTTTCCAATGGAGGTTGAACATATTATTCGATTCACCTCTTCAGCTGCATGATTTAAAGGAAATGCGAGCGTAATATCTTCGGGCCGTCTGTACTTGGCTCGTAGTTTTATGGCTGGAACTAGTGTCTCTCTGGGGAACATCTACGTCGCATGAATAGTAGGTCTCATTTCACCAATCCTGTGAATAAATAAACTGAACTATAAGTCCGTATGGAAATTCACAGTTATTGTGCTATCGCGGCATGCATGTCGAGGTATTGAAACAATTTCAAAACCACAGCGATTGCACAAGCATTTTTCGTTTTATTTTTGATCGGAGCTGATGAATAAAACTAAAATAATAAGACCAGACGTAACCTAGGGTTAAGCTTTAAATCTAACGAACAGCCGATAAGGTAAACGTGAACCGATGTTATAGTACAGATTAAAATAAATTTTGAGTTCTGTTTATTAAACTGACTGTGGTAAGAATGCTGTAAGTACACACGGTGTATCTTTTTATTTATTGTTTTTGTCGGTGCGTTTGGCGCAGTCATTGAGCGATTGACTCTGTGCTGCATGTCGCGGGTTCGAATGCCGCACGGAAAATATTAGTTTGGTCTAGAGATAATGGTCAACATTATAGAGGGGCAGCAAACAAGAATAAACAAATAAAAAATTGGACTATACCGACCTCATTTAAGTCATAACCTGCATAGTTTCGTGACCTTATCGCTTTATCATCACGGTTTCGTTTTTAAAGGGGACTGAAATATGTATTTAATTACCCATTCCCATAAACCCGTCTAATGGCTCCGGTGTGAATGGTCCCTAAAGTCGAAAGGGAAATTTTAAAAATTAAAAATAATATAAAATGTTTGGATGATCCGGCCAACTCTTGAAAACAAAAATGTAATACAAGTACGTCGTTGGATGAATGAACAGGATTTGTTGCGAAACTCTCGTCGCTTTCCGAAATTTCGGGCTGCGTGTCTTAAGACATGCGTGGGTATCCCCTAAATTTGATTTCTATAATACCTACTTGCGCGCAACCCGGTGAAGAGGAAACTTTGATCCAAATGAGGATAACCCGATCACCCTAGAATACTCCTGCGGGCATCGTGCCAATCATTTTTTATCAAGATCCAAAAAAATAAAAATAGTTGCAGGAAACTACACCGATATACGCTATGAGTATTTTTTTGGTTAAAAGTAACGCGCGTCTCATAACAATTTATTTCACCAAACAATACAGCAAATTATTTATAATTACCAAAACAAAATACCTTTTTTTTAGTTGTATACTTACCAGCCAGGTAGAGAATGCCTTGTTGCATGAAGTCCGCCATGTACCAGTATTGTACCAGTACCAGTTTAAATAAATAATTATAGGCTAGTTCCGAAGTAAACAAAAACAAATTGGTAGCATCTGGAGCCTGCTAGTCCTGTATCTCAGCATACAGCGCCAAACCGTTGAAACAGACAAAAATGTATCGTAAAATATGCAAAAGATGTAACTATTAAAACATGCTATACTTAAAACTAAACCATCTACTTATACATATAATAAAATCGTAGACTCGCCGTGTACCTGTACATTGAATATCCTTACTAATATTATAAATGTAAAAGCGTGGATGTTTGTTACGCTTTCACGCAAAAACTACTTGACAAATCATCATGAAACTTTGTACACATATTCTGAGAGGTACTAGAAGTAACATAGAATACTTTTTATCTCGGGATTATGTTCCCTTGGGATAATTTCCGACATTCACGCGGGTGAAGCTGCGGGCAGCTGCTAGTTATTACATAAAAATAACTGAGAAACGTTAGAAAAAAAGACATAGAAGACAAAAATACATTTTTTGAATGTTGTCTGTTTGTCTGTGGAAGCATCACGCAAGAACTATTTTATTAGATTGGAAATCTAGGTAGAGAGCGAGGGGCTTGTTGTAACAGTTTTCATGAAAACTAATATATCTTGAGATCTATTGATTAAATTGCTACTAAATAAAAATTAATGGATGCTGTAACTCTTCCTCTACCAAATCAATTAAAAATAATACCAGTACTATTGGTCATTCTTTTACAATCAATTATTTTCTAGAAGAAGTGCGGTGTTACAACTTACCTCGTACTTGGGGCAAGTTGTAACGTCTACCGGGGTAAGTAGTAACGACAAAAGTAATGACAATAATACCTTTAATTATTTATTCTTTGTTTATTTTTAACAAAATTGACATCTTTCAAAAATTACACATAATACCTACGTAGTATGTGTAATTCTTATCAAAAATCAACTCACACTTTTTAAGTAATCAATAACTAAAAATGAATGTGGATTTCTGTGTATAACATTTTGGAACCAGTCAGTACCAGCCATGTTATATTGATGCCAAGAAGGAGGAATGTTTTTAGCATTAAGCTGCACACCGCATTGACTTCTTCCTACAGAAGTAAGGAATCTAGCTTATACTTTCCTTACTTCTGTAGGAAGTAGTCTTAAATATATTTCGGCGCACTTGAGTGGGTAGGAAGCCATCTTACCTTCTTCTGCAGTAAATACTTGTGTAGGCTTAACATAACCAACTCTCAAACTTCCATTATTATTTTTTTTATTTATGTATCTTTATGTCACGTCTCTCTTACGTGACATATTCCGAAAGTCTGACTAGCTTCCCGAATACTGCATTTTTTTCTAAAAATTCAGCTGTTGCTAACTCTTACATTTCTTGGCTTTGTGTTGCCCACTCTGACTTTTTTTATACAGCCTCATTCTAGAAGAAAGGAAAAAATGTAGGTATCTACATCATAACTTGGGGCATATTGTAACACGTTACAACAAGCCCCGGGATTTTGTTACAACTAACCCCATGGTATGATTTTTAACATTTATCAAGATAACTATTTAAACAATTTAGCAATCTTAAAAACTGTTATACATTATTAGAAATAGATAAATTTTAATGAAAATAAGATATAGAAAGTTTGAAATAAGTCGATAATTATAACGCAAACCAAAATTTTACGACAGTACAATTTTATATTACCTGGCAAAAATGAAGCCCGTGTACACTTCCGTTTACTGCGCCGGCCGGTGGGACACCGGCTATAGCAATATGATGCAGCGTGGTTTATAGGTCAAATCGAGAAAAAGAAATACGTTAATAAAGTTTAAGATCCTAGTGAAAAGAGCCTGTTACTACTTACCCCTGTTACAACAAGCCCCTCGCTCCCCTACTTAGAAATATTAAATGTTATTTGGAATTTTATCTAGCCTTTATTTCATACTAGCAGCACCCCGCGGTAACACCCGCGTTGTTCCCGTTCCCGTGGCAATACGGGGATAAAATATAGCCTATTACACTCCACAATAACGTAGCTTTCTATTGGTGAAATAATTTTGAAAATCGGTTCAGTAGATCCAGAGATTACCCCTTACAACTTCACAAACTCACAAACGTTATCTCTTTATAATATTAAGTAGTATAGATAAATCGACTCTCAAAATCAAAAGATAGTTTCTAAGTTTATTAAGAAACTTCATAGAGTGCTATCGTCTCGCTGACAGAGTCCTCCACGCATCACGTGAAAAGTACAAAACCAATATAGATTTGTTTCATACAGAAGAAATTAAAACATATAAGGCTACTTATAATATCACGCTACGACCTACAGGAGCGGAGCATCAATGAAAAATGTTGCAAAAACGGTTTTATATTTTTCTCTCTTATGTGACGCAGACGAAGGGTCAGCTTGTAATAACTAAAAGTCTGTAAGTACCTTATTTTTTTAATATATATTATTTTTTATATTATCTTTGTATGAGAAACAGGTTCTGTTTCCTCATAAGAAAGGGCTAGCAGGTAGTTATGTACTCTCTTCTTACATATATATATGTACATAAATTGATGGTCTTATTAATTTTATTGTATACTAGCAGTGCATTACGGTTTCACCCACATAGTTCCCGTTCCCGTGGGAATATGGGGATAAAATATAGCCTAGATGTCACCCGGGGATAGTGTAGCTTCCGAACAGTGAAAGAATTTATCAAATCGGTTCAGTAGTTTCTACAAACAGTACAGTACAAACAAACAATCAAATCTTTCCTCTTTATAATAATATAAAGAGGAAAGATTTGATTGTTTGTTGACTAATAACAGTATAGCTAAAAGGGGCAAAAACTGTGTAAAATCTCCTGGCAAAGAACGTTCTAGGTGGATATGATCGTGTTTTTGTTAACGATGGATCATAAATGAGTGCGCAGTGTTTCTTGAAGACAACTCTCTCCACAAACAGTCGTAGGTACAGTGGAAACTTGACAAAGCTGATAAAGCGTTTTTGTAGGGTGAAAAGGCTCCCACTTGTGACAAATCACGTAAGATACGCTCCTTTCCAGGTAATTCCATTAAACGGGATTGTCTTGCTGTGTGGGTGTTTATTTACTACTTACTGTTTATTTACTATTGACACATTCAATGATAACGCTCAACGGGATGCACGTCACAGGATGTGCATCCGGTTTAGCATAGGTTTTGGGGATATGTCTACTCCAAGTTTACCACGCACTCTACAAATTAGATTCAATTTCATAAAACAAATCTAATTTTAACCAAACGTCCAAATGTACCTCTTTTTTAAACATCGTTCCTAGTCATTAATTTCCATACATTATTGAGAGATTGAGAGTGACATGCGAATGCGTAGCTTATAAATTAGTAGTAGTAGCACTCAGATCAAAGTGTGTTAAACCGATATGAAATTCAGCGATGCTAGAGAAGCCAGCAAACGAAAGGTCACTTCTAAAAATGCCATTAATCAACATAAATAAAAAAGATTACCCTAACCCTACATGAGATAATGTCGACTAGGCTTATCTTGCAATAGTTGTGGAGGGTTACGTTCAACCCTAAATTGCCACTGGGCGGGCGAGCGACTCTGACCCGCCACGCCTCGCTGACATACCATTTTTAACGTGACCGAGCTACTGTAAACATTTTAAGAATAACTTTAACAAAGAAAAGCTCGCGACGAACACCGTCCAGCAAAACGAAAAAGAAAGTTACATGATGGAATATGATGCATCTTTTGTTAACTAATCCTTTGGGCAAACTGGGAAAATTACGGAGAAAATTAAGTATATCTCCAGTTTCTCTAATGTGGTTAAGAAGTGTGTTTATAACTGCTTGGACAAACAGACCATCGGCAATCTACATTATGTTGCATAGATTTCCGAATGGTACCGACAGTCGGCTTCGAGCCCCGAGTTGGCAGGCAAATTACTAGACAAGTTAGCGGCGGAGATTTCATCAGCAAGGCTCGCTACTAGTTCTCTACCCTCCCTCGTTCTGTTATTTACGAGCGGCCAAAGAGTAGAATGCAAAAAAACCACTACATAATAGATCAACAATAAACACCCTGTATTTCATACAACTATTATAAACAGCGATTCAAATCAATACGTCAACAGTATCAGTAAATACCGCAATTATTGACATGATTATTTCAAGATCAGCCTTTAAATAATACTGTGAATTATTCGAAAATGTTAGCTGACATTGAGCGGAATGTCAGCTTACATTTTAGTCACACTAATGTAAATTTAATAGTATTGTCACATTGCATCATTACTCCACACAAATTGCGCCGAAAATTGGGATAACTTCGCAATCATTCTTATTTATGATGTTTTACATTAGTAGGGGTATTTTAAAATGTATTCCGCAAAAAGTGGATCCATTCGTGATAATTTTTTTTTAATAAAATCTAGTTTCAGTAATACCCCGACACTATTGTGGGAGAAACATAAACATCTGCAGGTTTTGTATGCTCGGAAAAATAAAGACTCTATAAGAACCCTCGGTACGCGTGTCAGATTCGCACCAGTCCGGTTTTTTTTATATAATATTATTTTCTGAGTTTGTACTGTGGTTTGATTTCGTCAGTGTCATACTATACACAAGTGGCACGCAGATAAATATAATCGTAACTAACAAAAATGCGTTGTTAATTTTTGCAGTTGAATTTCAACATTCAAAATGGAAGCAGATATAGTCGCAAGTAACGCAAGTCATATCATCAAGTACCTGTAATATCTATGTATATACCTGTGACTTGCGTCTACTCAGTTCAGTTATGATAATTTGTTAATTATAAGCCATTCTAGTTTAGTGAATTTTAGTGGACATATATTGGAAAATTATACAAAGGCTGGCGTGAATAATAGCCGACGATACCACCGTCGAAATAAATTTCAGGCGCATGGCACGGACGCAATTTGTGTGATGTGTCATATTTCCCCAAGACTGGCAAATACAATCTGCATACTGTGATTGACATGCAACCAGTTCCTGTGTTATTAGAAATAAGTGATTTTCCTGAATCATTCAGCATACAAAGTGACTTTTTACAATGAATTCACTGAAGAAAATAATCATAGGCAGTGAAAAGCTTAAAGCAAGACAGTATGTTTATAAAAAAAATCCTTTACGACGCAGCCAACCGTGTCATTTATTGGTTTAATGCAAATGCAAGCTATATCATTCCCACTAGACTTAAACTGACATAGGAAAATATTATTTATACAAAACCGTTCATTCCGCATGCAGCTGTGAATTTCCATGCCACGTAATGCTTCCATGAGCTCCATGACAGTACAGCTTAGTCAATAGGTAGCAAATTCTTGAGCAAGGACGCTTCTATAATGGTTTTATTATTTATGAGCATGGTTTGTACTACGGACAGCTATAAATGAGTGAATAGGCCTTTTTATTTCAAGATTTCCATATTATGCTGTGTAAAAGTGCAGTCAAAGTTAGTTCAGGTAGTTAGCACAACTGACGCATCTGAACGAGTGCTAGTACACTTTCAAGTTTTCAGTTGTTTGCTTGTTAATGTTCAGTATACATTCAGTTTTCAGTTGATTCTATACGAAATAAATTAGGTAGCCAAACTTTGAAGTCGTGTTAGGTTTCTATTAGAATATACATATAAGTTGTATCAAAGTTTTAATTTGCACCTACACAGGTCCAATTAAATTTTAAGTCTGCCTTTCGATGAAGAAATATCTGCCGGCAGCTGATAGTCAAATGCAGTTTTCTTTTTAGAAAAAAATCGATAAAGATGAGCTAAACTAACGATATTTTTGGATAACCCTTTTTGTTTATTTCGCCTTTTAGATATCGATCCATCACAAATGCCAAGTTTTGGTAGCTATTCTATTTCGATCCCGAATTATAGTAATCATTCTGACCGCCTTTGGCGCTTAACAGCCACACATAGTTCAGATTTTAGTAGATAAGGCGAAGTGGCCATGTATTGTAAGCCCACAAAAGGTCAAATGGCTGTAGAAGTTTAATTGTGTCGAACGAAGTCACGGGTAAAACCTAGACTTTTGTAAAGCTTATCTCCGTCCCGCCCATCCTGTTCTTATGCAACCTCCGAAAAGGCTTTCCTAACTTTGACCGACTTTAACATAAAACAGTCCGTCAAGGCTGACTATGAAAGGTTGAGATTTTATTTTTATTTTTACGACCAGTGGGATACGTACGCGTGCAGACGTACCCACTTAACCCTAGCAATTACTCTGTTGATGTTTGCACTGGTTCAACATACCTATGTGTATAACTTAGCTATTATTGAAACACGAGAGCAGTGTTTGCGGAGGAATGCTCAGTAATTAATGCTACACTTGACAAATATAATTGCTTTCAGTTGTAACAGTGTTGGTGGCATCTGTCAGGAGAATGCAGACGCCACACTACTCGGTTAAATCGTTTGCAGAAGGGACGTTGCTTACAGTCCCCTTCTTATTGGGAACGCTCTAAATTTGTCCAACACCACCCCTGTTTATTTAAGTGTGGCAACAAAATGGCCTTTAGCCAGTAACACGAAAACAAGTAATTTTAGGCTATTCTTACTGTTTCCTTTTTACTGTGTAGTTCTGTTCTGCTTCAGAGTGCTTAGTGGCCGCCGTTAAGTATATGTTGATCATTTCCGGTTTCGAGCCAAATTCTTTTTTGTTTGTTTGTGTGCTTTTGTTTTGTAATCTTGTTTGTTATTACGTTTAATTTCATAAAACTAAACAAATATACATTTAAATTTATCAGAAACTAAAACTTCACCCGCAACTCCTTCAACGTGAAATTCGTTCTATGCCTTAACGACTTCAAGATTTTTTCACTCGTTTCAAACCCTTTTAGCGAAACTTAAAAAAAGTAAAGTAGGTATTTTTCGAGTCGAGTATAGAGACTAGAGCATAGGGGGACTAACCGAGAAGGCATGTCTTTTATAGCTGTGAATTCTCGCCTCGAGAGTTGCCGAGCAGAAACCCTATGCGCAATTACCTCTTTTCTAGTCTAGATAGTATAATTCAAAGTCGCTGTCTGCCTGTGTCCAAAGTCAGGGCAGTTTTCTGACATAGGGATTAAAACCTAGGACACATGAGTCTTGGCCGGATCAAGCCATTAGCTTTCAGTCATCACTCATCCCCTGAGATTGGTCTGTGACCACGACGTGCATTTATTATTCCATCAAATAGAACAATTTAATTTCACTCGATTTTGCGATCAAATTCGCAGACTGGCGGACGGGCCGCCAGACGATTTTAATAGCTATCCAAACGGAATAAGGTGTATATTCAATACTCGGTAATCGGCCTCGGAGCAATATCGAATCATGGGATGAATGGACTTTGCCTCGGAAAGCACGCTAAGCTGTTGGTCCCGGTTGTCATTTGTAGATTTTTGGCAGTCGTTACGGATTGTCAGAAGCCAGTAAAATCTGGCTCCAATCTTGCCAAGAAGTACCGTGTTATCCAGTTAATGGGTTGTGGAGGTCTGGTAGGCAGCCGCTCTACGTAAAATACTGGTATTCAGCTGAATCCAGTTTGACTGGGAGCCAACCCTAATATAGTTCGGAAAAGGCTATTCAGATGATGGTGATGATAAAAACTTTCGCGCTCACTCACGTCGATGTATAATATATAACAATCACTATAAAATCTCTGTACATAAGGACATATCTCGTAGTTAGCGGAATACTCTATTGTAATAAAACGCTAATTAAAATTCAAGAGACCCGTTATGAACCGCGGTAACTGAAACACCCACACATTAAGTAATCGTATAGTTACTAGCCTTTGTTCTTCGAAGGGTTAGGCAGAGGATGTACCTTATTGTATACTTACGTCTCACCAGTTATATCAAAGTTCCAATGTACTTAAAGCGAGGCAATTGACATCAACCGGGATGAATTTGAACTCCAGAATGTTACTGAGTTATGTTAACGTTACTGCAATTCCTGATGACACACACATAACTTTGCGCGAGCAAAGAATCGCATCCATGGCGGTAAAAAACGTGACTCTCGAATATTCCCCTAGTTATAAAAATAAAATAAAAAAAGAAATTGCGACACGATCCAAAGCTTTTCCAATTACTCAATACGTGAATGGTGGTACATCCTATAGCAAGTCTTGGAGGTCCCGGCTGGTCCCGCTCTGTGCCGTCTGGTGCCGCCCTGCGCCGCCTCCGCTCAGGAACGTGACTTTGTGCTCATAGAATGCGACTCTCGAATGCTTTCTGCTTCTATTCAACTTTTTAGCTATTGTAATCTTCTTTTTCAATCTTGTTTCCGTTAAAGATCCAATTTCAAACATTTAGAACTTTGTCTTGTAACAATTATCTCCCCAATTAATTGCAAACAAAAGAGATAAAATATACTTACATGCATGTATGATGTGAATATAATTATTCGGAATCAGCAATCGGACAATTTACAAAAGTAGGTATTATAAAAACAGCTGTTTTACTTTAAGGCTAGTAAACAAAAGACAGTTAAGGGTGCCTATCCCACAGACGGCCTCCGTGATGGGGCTGAAAACGCGAACACATTTAAACTTCTTTCCTTACCCGTTGAATGGCAGCCAAATAATAAACCGACACTGCTGGATATCTACCGAAAAGGTTCGATGTCAAGCTTTCAATATAAAAAGTTAATCAGATAGTTTTTTACAGTTTCATTACTATATCGGATTTAATAATTGCACATGAGTGTGGTGTAATTAAATATAATGAAACCAACAGCTATCAAAGGTTGATTAATAGATTTATTTGAAAATTGGTAATTACATAACCAAAGAACACATCGGCGGCTACCTACTAACATTCGCAAATAAAAAGTTTTATAAAACAGTTCGGACGGTTTTATAAAACGGTTCAGTAATCTTAGTTTAACGAGTTTATTTGTTCCGCTTTCACACCTACATTATTAACCATTTTTGATACATTTTGGTACAGAGGTAGGTTAATGGGGGTGTGAAAGTGGTTATAGGTTATACTTTTTTGCTCAATATTCACGTTAGCGAAACCGGGAGCAAAAGTTAGTAAAGAATAGTTTAAAGCCGATGTGAAGTAACTACTTGTAAGTTATGACTTCTACAGTTGCGTCGCCGTCGTCTGATTCTGCTGATACGGCAGCGTGTCAGCCGTATGATCCTGAATCCGCTCTCCCAGACTTTTACTCGATAAGAAGATTACGAGCGAAGCCTCAATTTCGTCACGCTTCCCCTTATCATTCAAGTTATTATCAAGGGGTTCATTATTCACTCAGGCTTTTTATACGTCCTTCAGCTTCGAAAACTCGTTACCTTTTGATCTATTCAATTATTTTCAAGTGTTGTAGTTGATTTCGTTTGTCGTAATCATTTTTTTTTAGATTCTTAGTTTTTATATAATTTTATTGAGATTTAGGGCATTGTATTTTGTTTGTTGCGTCATATTTTTATCTACCTGTATAAGTGTCTTTAATCCTATGTTATCATTACTCACTCTGAAAAGGACGCTGCTAGACTAGTTGTGGGTAGTACTAAAAGCGATGTCGAAACGAAACTTGTGTTAGTACAGTAAACATAACCGTAAATTGGCTGAAAACATAACGTGTTTCCCTGAGGGTGTGAATCACAGCTTCGCTTCAAAGTTGAAAACCATGTTTACAAAGCTCGGTCGTTTTTATATCGACAATACAGCCATAACTCGTGTATTACTAAGTTAACCGTTCAAAGTCACATACACCTAACATGTTTTGCGTCATTCGTTGCGCTTCGCAGCTAAACTTAGTTTCATGACGTTATTTGTTGCTTATCACAAAAGACGTGAAGGAAAAGGTCATAAGTATAAACTATCGTCATGTAACATATAAGCAGGCGGCACAACTGTAATGGGAACTCGCGCTATGTCAACATCATAACGCGGTGGCGCATAACGTGGAAGTATTGTAGCTACAAATGCTCATTTAGTGTAGCATATTCCATTAGGCCGGCTTCATTCCCCTGGCGTCATTTGACGCGTCGACGACGGTACCTTTGAATCGTCCAAAGTTACGTGGCACTCAGTGGTTGACGGGCAAAACTTCAGACTTTACGAGCCACTCGGTAAATTGCTAAGTTTGTCGCCGGCATTAATTATTTTTTACGGTGTGACCACGTATCTTGTATGCTGGCTTTAAGAGCAATTTTAGTATGCGATGAAAGAACCGAGGGAACTTTAATCGCAGACGCTTAACCACAGCAGCGATTGTAAAAATACGGCAACAACGTGTTTATTGCACCTGCATACTGCACACAATGGTTATTATCGCGCCGCTGTAAAAACGAAATGGCATTTGCACCTCTAGATTTGAATAGAGCCACGTAGCACAAAATTATGCAAGGTCCCTATAGTTCGAAGCTATGGCTCGAAACGCTGTACAAACCCAACCAGAAAAACAACATGAAGTACCTTTATTTTTATTAAAATAATAAAAAATACATCAAACTTAAAACCTTTGTGCGCAGGTAAATTTTTTCATGAAAGAGATACTTGAAGATATTTCAGACATGGCCCCGATACCTCTTTCAGACGCAGGTAAGGAAAAATATTATCTTATAAAGAAAAATTATTACCTATTGCGTTAAAATTTGTGAATTTTATGGTCCAAAAAGCTAAATATACTGTTATTACAAAACCGCGCTCCCTTAATAACCATATTTTTCACACTTATCTATATACCTATTATTTTGGAAACCTATTTTCACATTGGATAAACTGAATGGACGGTGGAACTTTTTCGTTTAGTTTCGCGGTAAACTTGCTGCTTGTGTTAAAACAATGTTGTTCAATGTAATGTCACTTGCACACCTCTAGAAACTTAGGTTCCAAACTTTCCTCAGCGGGTGTCTAAACAAATATAAAAGTCCGGAAACGCCAAGCTTGAATAAAGTGTGTAGAATTGTCCAGTAGTTGACGCCGGAATGACCTTCCTCACCTTGAAAGTTGAGCGGCGAAGAAAAATAGGTGCATTGAAGTCTTTCTGCCCGACCTCCCCTCCACATGAGATGAATGCGGACATAAATGCAGCTACTAAAATGCCAAAGAAAGGAATCGATGGCTGACGCAGGAAAGCGAAAAGGAACGTCGAGAAAATATTATACGCATTGTGTATGTGCACTTCGCCATAATACATACAACCATTCTTCCTTCTGCTTTCAGTGCAGAACCGTAAAAAGTGCCATTACCAGGGGGTAGGGTAGCACGGGGCGTTTTTCCGAGGCTTGAGGCGGAAAATTCACTAGCATTCGAGCGTGAACACCTCCTGTATAAAATTTTAAGACACCTTGGCGACTGAGGCGAATTTGTAATTTTTTATTATTATTTTATCAACTCCCATAATACTGGTGCGAAACATCAAAAGAGGAAGAGCTTTAATAAAATATTATTTCTGACTCTCACGTTTTCGTTTAAATAATTAATACAGTAAGTAAATAAACTCATAGGTAAGAAACTTAGTTTTTAAACGATCTTGTGTTTGGCGAGGTAGTTTCTCCAGATAGTATCTGGGTTTTTCCTTAATAAGATAAGCAATAAAGGTTTCACGTAAGCCCAAATCTCAGCTTAAGTTTTGCAAATTTTCCGTTATTCATAAGTCAGCTTGCAACCAGCACTTGATCTCTATCTCACCTGATGGAAAGCGATGGATGAGGATGAAACAAGCTTGCCCAGATCATGACTGATCGCCCCTGATTTGATGGCAAAAGGATTTTAGTTCGCACTTTGACTGTGCGCACATAAAATATACTGATATTCAGCGTTATTCTCTAATGTCTAACTTCTCGATACACAAGGTGTTCCGAAAGCGTTAGCGTAAGTACAGATAGTTTTATGTCCATCTTATGCTATAGAAATTACAACATTTGACTGCGTAATGCAAAGTCGATTAAAATATTGTCATCTTCGTTTTTCACTTATCTAACCAATTTTCTGAACGTTTGTAAACACGAAACTACAGTAGTGAATGAGTTTGATTTACCAGAAAGTTGCGAATACCTACGTCATTCAGGTTCAAGTCCGGTTCTTTGAATTTCGAACAGCTTTTATAGATTTACCGAATCAGGAGGTAAATTCACGGGCAAGTGAAATACGGATTTCATGAGAGTGATTGCGATTTAAGGTTAGATTGGTACGTTAGTAGTTAAAGATTTAATTTACTGATCCTACGTTATGTCGTGGTAGTTAAAGTTATTAAAAGTGTGATTAGGTAATAGAAAGTCATTAAAAAGTATGTGACATCAGCATTGAAATAGATTTTGGTACTTCGTGTTACTATAGATTATTATATAAACGAAATGTGGCACCGACTGCAAGTCTAATCTCGGAAAAGTGAATATAGGTGAAAAGTACTTCCTGATATCTTTTTGTTTAATACTTTAAACATATACAAAAATTTGGTAATTCCCATTCATCACCTGCCTAGCCTTTTCCCAACTATATTGGGGTCGGCTTCCAGCCATACCGGATTCAGCCGAATACCAGCATTTAACATGAAGCGGCTGCCTACCATACCTCCACAACCAACTAACTGGGTAACACGATACTTCTTGGCATTTACGGGCTTCTGACAACCCGTAACGACTGTCAAAGATCTACAAATGACAGCCGGGACCAACGGTTTAACGTGCTTTCCGAGGCACGGAGGAAATTCGGTATGTTAAGATAGTCACCCGTCCACAGACCACCCTTGGCAAGCGTTGCTTAACCTTGAACATGACCGTGCGGATGTTATTCTTTAGGCACGAGCTCTTACTAAGGTAATTCCCATTATAAAACAAAAGATCGCACGAAGTAATCGATTCCAATTGGCTGATCCTCTTTCAGGATCCCTTATACCCATCACAGATGAATGTTGTGTGAGCGACCTGCCTAGGCCTACAATACATTTAAGGATCACATTATTGACGATCATGAAAGAATAATTGTAAGCCTCCATTAATTGTGTTCGGTTATCCAACCGATGGGCAGGGAACCTTTTCGCTCTAGCAACAATTTCTAATAATGTGGTTACCGTTGTTTTGTATACTAAGAGCTTTTTGATCATGTCGGGGATGTTATACATAACCTTAATTCAATTTACGAGGGAATCATTTGTTCACATGGAACGAAGCGAAACTAAATCCTTGGGCGCTGATTGCTGGCGATTTCAGACCCAAGTCAGGTATCGTTGGCCTAAAACCATTCTCCTTTTGAGTTCCTTATAATTAAATCTGCTTAGCTTTTTCGGAACTACATTGAAATCGGCACATTATATCAGTTCACTACAAAATGCCTAGTCTTACATGGAAGTCTTCTTGTCGTCTTAAATCCTCGCTTCGACTTCCAGTACAAAGTCGCCATTGCACGCAAGCAGTGTATTTAAATTGAAGAAGATGAGACTCACACAAGACATACCTAGTAAAATTTTATGATTAGAAACTAAAAATATAAAAAGACTACCTGTGCGAAGCCAAAAAAGCTCTTATCGTGATTTTTTAAAAGTCCAGTCGAAACCAATAAGTATTTTAACGTTCAAGACATTTAAAACACTAACTTAAAACTTTGCCGTGATAGTAAACAGGAAAGCACTCCTCAACGTTTGTGAAAAGAATAAGACAATTGCTTACTTATTTCCTTGTACCGTTGACTGGTTCCTGACAGTTTAGCCACAGAACAGATAATATTATGTCACAGTAATTCGTTAACGTCCAACGCAAGATGTGCTTGCTCAAAGGAACGATGCAGCTTCGGAATAGGGTTTTATTTTTATTCTCTTTGTTGTTTATTTAAATGAATGTGGCAGGAAGACAGGCACCGTACTCCTACCTTGAACAGCAATTTAGTATTTTTATTCGATATTTTTAGTTTTGCCCTAAGCAATTCACTTGGTTTATGTGTCAATGTTGTCCAATAAAAAAAATAATCTTATTTCGAAAATCATAAAGCGAACATAAACTCGCCAAGTGAATTGCCAGACTTCAAAATATCTCAAGAGAAAAGACAGAAAAAGTCATAATTCATTCTTATACTCGTTCACGTATGTATAACCACAAATGTGCACAGAAAGTCGTCCATTTGAGAGGTTTACGACCCTACGCGAAGACATGAGTCCAATACCCAAGTAGCCCTTTAGAATTTCAATTTGAAATATCGATGTTCAAGTGTGCCCCGATTTAAAATTAGATTTCCTGAGATCCCATTTTTGGAAAATCCATTCATATTCTAGTGAAATGGTTAGCGGGAATCGCGATTGTAAAACTTTTTAGATTAGAATAAAGATTAGTGCAGATAACGTGGGTAACGCGTCAACAGTTTATATAATTATTATCATTGATTGGGTTCATTTTATCATTATTCTAAAACATATCGCATTTAGGGCCAGTATTTTAAGGTACTTTCAAAATTTATAGCAAAGCTCTATAGGCACCAATCAACCTACAACACTAGCCAAAAAAATTGGCATGATGACCATAGAGTTCTCACGAAGCTAATATCAGAATACGCTCACGCTTCTCATTTTATTTTCACGTTGGTACCGGGAAAACAATAAAACGTTTGGAATTAACATATAAACGGCAACTTTCAGAGGGGTGTCGACAATTTTATCTCACAATTGTACCTACAGCTAAATGTCCTCCACCCTTAAGGGATGAAATGTATTCCGAGATTTAATGTTAGCTGGTTCATTAGAATGTGGATACGAGAATGTGTTTGCTTAATTAATCAGTACGAGTAGCGGATCAGTGGCTACGGAATAGGAAAATCTGTGGAATATATATAATCTAGTTAAAACAATTTGTATTCAGCAGTCGAACGCGCTAACATTTTCTGGATTAAAATCATTCATAGTAGTCTTTTTCAAAAAAGGTCAATGTAGACACCTGGTGGTATGCGATAAGTTCATATTTTAATACTCCAGCAGTCCTGTTTGCGTCAAATCTGACGCCGTTTTTGTGGTATTTATCCGTAGCGTTTACCGATTGGCAGAGCGAATGGTTTAAATCGCAAAGCGTCGGATTATGTATTTCAGATCAAACTTCAAAACGTGTGACAGTTCACACGGCTGGTTATCTGCGCATACAGTGTGCGAATTGGCATTCACAAAAAATAAATAGAATGTACTAGAGTGCCAAATAGAATGGCGCATGAACCCTGTATGTGTCAATCTATTGTTTTCACAATGACGCCATATTTCTTGACAGCATTGGAGTAGAGAGCCTATTTATCTATGCGCCATATTCTTACCACACTTATGTTTTCAGTTTCGTGTTATTTTTGCTATTCGTCTCGAGGTAGTTGGCTAGGTAGTTACAGTTTCCAAGGTTCTTAGACATAAAACTTATTTATATTATATTTTATTATCATAAATTAATCTTTTTCTTTATACATAGCTTTTGCTCCAATACAACAATAAAAATACTCTTTAAAAATACTTGAAATCTTATTCGCGCAGAACCACTGGATACTAGGCAACGTATTCTGATAGGTACATTTATGGCAAAACTTTATTATAGGAATTAAGAAAATTTCCAGTTGCACATAAAACATTAATTCATGAACTGATATCATGTAAATAACATTTTCTAACTACACTTTTACATGCTAGCACAAAACGAACGATAAACTAATATTTTATTTATTCAAATAAGCAGAAAACCTTTGATTGCGGTGAGTGTTTACATTTGTTTGAAAGTCAAAAGACAAATAGATGCCGTCATTATGAAGTTGGAGTAGTTGCCACCGTCCAACCTACGCAATCACAACCACTTACTTAATAGTCCTGGAATTGTGAACCTTAACGCATTTAAATGAGATGTGTGTATTGAATGGCAATCAAGGTCCTTTGTGGTTTGACGGTTGCAGCGACTGCGTACTTTCGGGCGCGACATAGGCTTCGGATCTGGTGGATAAGCCGATTGCCACATTGTTTTCCAAGTGGCCGTTGAAAGTCATTTTGTCAATAGTACTTATAGTGCATCAAGTTTAATCCAGGACTTTCAAAGCTCTGCTTTGTTCTTTGAGTAGAATAATCCTTTCCTTTGAAAACGCAATATGATCATGGTATCCGTTCTTCTTGTTACTCGCACAGCTCCTAAGCTTCGCTTCGTGTCACTGATTCCCTGTGCAAGGACATATTATTTTCACCACTATTTTATTTCAAAGAAAATAACAATGAGTTTTGAAAGCTCTACCGGTCTCACAGTCATATTAATGAGTGTAATTTCCTTTCAATGTTGTTGGGAATATAATAAAACATACTCACATTCAAGAGGCTTTCGGTATTGTGATACTGGAATTTAATTTCCGTTACATTTGTACGAGGTATTGTCGCCTCCTTTCGATATCCGTTTATGTACTAACAGAAACAAACATTTAAGTTTTGGAATACACAACTTCCCATTTTCGAAGGAACTTAAAATTTACCAGTTTGATATCGTGGCAAAGGAAATTAAATAGCCCTCCGTCGAAGTATTCGCTATTCCTTCTTCTATGGCAGTTCGATTCAGTGGCTGCTTTAAAAACCACCAGTCACAGTTAAAGACACGGTAACGGCAACCGCTTCGGAAACTGTACAACTTCTGAGTGGGGGAAAAGACTTTATGGGAAAATCGCTTTTAAAAAGAAAGTCAGTTGGCTATGAATAGGCGGCAGTATTCTGCTGAACGTTTATTGTGCACTTATTCAGTTTGTTTGTATATTTCAATAAAACCATTTTTTTTACTATAAATAAACACTTTCAACCGCGTGTATTTTGAGACTAAAATGTTGACGAATTTTAAATAAAGCAGGGTTTTATGCTGGCTGTTCGCACTCTGCTTTCAATTAAAAATTCAGTAATTTTTTAGTCTCGCCACTTTTATTTTACTGCATAATATTTTATGAAATAATCCGAGCTAGTTCAAATTCTGCATTAAGTCATTTATGAATAACAAAACCCCTTTTGGGGTTGATTTCTGTATAATATTATTACGTAGCCAGGAAAATACTCTTACTTGGTATGCAGCTGCCCCCCTAGCCAAGTTGATAATCTGCAATCGTTTACGCTAGTCGAAAACGAATCAAATGTATGGGAATGAAATCATCTCAACGTAAACAAGATCACATCGTTCAAAATGATAGAATGAATTGTTATCGTTTCTACAATGTTCAACGCTACATCCTTTGTTAAAATATTTAAACTTAATGGTTAAAAGCATTTAAAAAGAGAATAAATTTTAACCTGTTTGAAATTTGTTGGAACGCTTGCTATAGACTAAAAAATAGATCGTTTTTCTAAAGATATTGCAGAACGAGCGGCCGACTCAGACGCGTCAACATGGCTACCAACTTATCGTTTTCTACAATCGCTGAGACCGAGGCGTTACCGATTGGAGAACGGAATTCGACACGAAACGGTTGTAACTTGGCTTTTTTTTGGGCTGGTTTAACTGGAAGCCGAACCCAATATAGTTGAAAGAAGGCTGGGCAGATTAATCTATACTTATAATAAATCTGTAGAGAGGTCAATTCTGTACAAGTAATATATTTTCAAAATAACTATCAGGGGGTGATTAGTGATCGATACTGGTGCCAAAAATGCAATCAGTAAAATTTTTGTCTGTCTGTCTGTCTGTCTGTCTGTCTGTCTGTCTGTCTGTTTGTATGTTCTTTATAGAAACAAAAACTACTCGACCGATTTTAACGAAACTTGGTGCAATTATTCTTCATACTCCTGGGCAGGTTATAGTATACTTTTCATCACGCTATAATCAATAGGAGCAGAGCAGTGAAGGAAAATGTTGGGAAAACGGGAGAAGTTACTCCATTTTTTAAGCTTCCGTCGCGTGTGTAGCCTTAATGGTTAAAGTTACATAGAAATTATGTATTACGGAAATGTTCTAAATAAAATTATCTACATTAAAAATAAATACCTATACGTAGTTATAGGTTTTTATATATATATCAATGCACAGCCCAAACCACTGAACGGATCGGGCTGAAATTTGGCATGCAGGTAGATGTTATGACGTAGGCATCCGCTAAGAAAGGATTTTGATTAATTCTACCCCCAAGGGGATAAAATAGGGGATGAACGTTTGTATGAAACTTTGTCAATTTTAAACCGATCGGGCTGAGAGTTTCAAAATCGGGGGTAAAGTAACTATTCCACGCGGACGAAGTCGCTGGCAGAAGCTAGTAATACCTAAAGCTCTTTGTCAGCTATTCCTTCCTATTTGTATACATTACATTCTAAAAGCCACAAAGGTCATAACAACTATTATGAAACATGGAAAAACGTTACGTTGGTTAGCTAACAAGCAGCCAACCCAGTTTCGTTAAGCAAGGCAAGTCAACCTGGCATCCAGCCAGGCAAATGCGAGGACTCCGAAGATGTGACGTGCATTCGTGTTGGCTAGATAGATATGACTTTAATGCCATTATTCTTACGTCTTACCGACGGGTGTAGATTAAAAATATTGCTCATTATTAGAAGTTTTATATGCTTTTATAGCTTATCTTTATCTTATCTGTCACTAAGATACGGTAGATATTACGATGTCTTTAAGCGACTTCATTTTAATGGAGGTTCTCAATGTAGTTCTAATTTTTAGGGTGTTACTAACGGCCGAACCCAATCACCGATCTATCACATACTGGAGATAGAAAAACAAATGAAACAACAGAAAACCTATATATATTTTTTCTGTTGTTTCATTTGTTTTTCTATCTCCAGTATGTGATAGATCGGTTATTGGGTTCGGCCGTAAACCTATCATCTACCTATTGACGATCGATGGTAGAATGAATCAATACATCGTTTCTTTTAGACCAAGTTGAAAACAAATTTACCACATCAATCGACCATAGACAATTTATGTCAATCATAATTATTCTGTTAAAATTAATAGGTTGCGGAAAAAGTTTCTTCGCATTTTTGGAGAAAATTCACATTTTTTAATATCGTTTATTTACATTAGTTTACATTTAACTAAAGTATGTAGGTACCATTTTGTTCGATAACTTTTTGCCATCTTGTAGGACATGATCTCATTGCTATAGAAATTTTGGGACTTCTGATCAAAATACCGCGACAAGTGATTTTGGCAGTCCTCTCCTGATGTTAACCTGACACTGCCTAAAGAATTCTGAAGAGACTGAAACAGGTGGAAATCTGAAGGTGCAAGGACTATGCACCTCCCAGCCAAACTCTCTTAATTTTTGCTGAGTGGCTAAATATGTGTGAGGTCTAGCGTTATCATCATGAAAAACCACACCCCTTCTGATTCTGTTGATTAATTCCGGCCGCTTTCTCTCAACTTCTTGCTTTAATCTCATCAGTTGTTCGCAGTAGAATTCAGAATCGATGGTCCTGCCTGGTGGTAACAGCTCATAATGAAAAATGCCCTTCGAATCCCACCACACACACAGCATCACCTTGTTGCGAGTTAACCCGGGTTTCGCCACAGTCTGTGAAGCCTGACCGGCCTTTGACTACGATCTTTTTCGCACGTTCTTGTCGTACGTGATCCACTTTTGATCAGCTCGTGATCAGCTTCTTCAAAAATGGTTCGGTTTCATTACGTCGTAAAAAAGAATCACAAATGAGTACACGGTTCATTAGGTTTCTTTCAGTGAGCTCGTGAGGTGCCCAAATATCGAGCATTTTTGTGTACCCAGTTTTTTCAAATGCGCCAAAACTGTTTGTGGTCAATTCCCAGTTCTTCAGCTACATCGTAACTATTGATATGCCGATCTAGCTCCACTTTTTCAAAAATGGCATCCATTTTATCCGTAATAGGGCGACCAGAGCGACGTGCATCTTTGACATCAAAATTTCCGGATTGGAAACGTTTAAACCAAATTTGTGCTACTCTCAAAGACACTGCACTAGGTCCATAAATATCGCAAATTTTCTTCGCGGCTTGCGTTGCATTTTACCTGTTTTTCCTGTAAAATTTTAAAGTGTATCGAATTTCTTCAATAGATTCACTCATCTCGACGGTACGAAAAACAAATGAAAATCACACATTTTCCTAATTAGAATTTGGAATTATGTTCCTTAAAATTTAAACTTTCAAAGACACCAAAACCAGCCAGATACAAATAGTATAGCCAAAGATATTTTATTACAAGTTCATACATACTATAATGCAAAAAGACTTTTTCCCCAACCTTAATTAAATTGATTGAGTCAGGCGTTACTTTGCGGAAATCCATTTTAAATTTGAAAATGAAAATAATATATCTAGTTTTAATTTCCGCGAATATTAGTGGGTTGCAGGTATGCACCTCCCTCCCGCCCGCTATATATTTACCGACAATGACTCATATAAAATCATTGATGAGCTATGTTGTAATTGAAGGAATCACTGATTCTCATAGTACAGGTTTACCTAGTTTCCGAATCAGGGTTTCGTTTTAGTACCTGTATCCCTTTTTAAATAAGGTGTGTCTGTGTTTTAAAACTCTACAAATAAGAGTACTGTGTAACTATAAAAATAAAATAAATAATAAAAAAACAATCACAATCGATTGGCGTGGTAAAACCATTAAACTTTTTCATTCAAATTGTTGGCACTTTTGCGGTTTATTATTGGCGACGCTAATCGTTCCAATTCTGCTAAAAAAATCCTAACACGAAAGCGCTTAAAATATTTACCAACAAATTTATTAAAAAAAAACGTTAGAACTTGAATTATCTCCATTACACCCTTACACTTACAAAAAAGAAAATCAAGTTTTTAACCAAAAGCGTAGGAACGCCTAACGCGTAGGGACAAATAGCTCCCTATTCTAATAGGGAGCTATTTGTCCCAAAGCTGACAAGCAAGCAAAGTTCTGGCTGAGCACAAAAGGCACCACCCAGCCACCCTTCCAATGGGTTATTGTTAATAGAAAACTTTCCGTAGCGCCAACAAAAAGCTTGATTCCCCTTTTTTTTCGTAAATAAGTTAAATCGAAACATTAATTCGTCACTCCCTGGCATTTCGCAATTAATTGAATCCGAATAAAACTGTTACAGAAAATCGGTACCGTATTATATCAAAAATGTATTTTATTAAAAATGTATTTTATCCATTGTCGCTCTCATATTCCCCGACTGGGTACCATTTCATTTCAGCGAAGATCTGATGGAGAACTTCGGAGATAAACAACGGAACTCTTCAATTAATTATTGCAAATCTCCCGGGAATGCTGAAATGGTACCTATGTTGTGTACATCAGTTCATAACACAATATATGTGCCGGCCGAGCTATCTTGTCGTCCGATAGCAACCAGGCCCGGGTCGACGACGCGTCATGTTCCACGCGCGCCTCAAAGAGCTGCCAGCAACGAAGACGGAGCCCCATAGCGTCAGTGCCTGCTTGGTATGCGGAAATTTTTCGAAAGGGTCACCGCGGCCCTGAAACGTAAAGGGCACAAGATGGATCACGGGTGGATTTTAGTCAATAAAAGCCTAACACTCTCTTCCGCTCAGCCCAGAGCGGGAGAAGTCATTTGATGATTTCCCATCCATATACTCGTATATATATATATATATATGTATATATATTTGCGCCGGTACGCTGGATGGTCATTGGACGTGACGTGTTCAAGTGACCTCCTCAACTTAAAATCTACTAAAAATAAAATCTTCTAAAGTGAGATATAGTTAGGTTTATGTCAATACTTTGGCATTGCCATAAATTGCGAAGTTTCACAAAGTAACTCCTTAACGGCAAATAACGTACAATTCAATACCACCAACTTTAATTTCGAAAGTCGATGTCAAAGCACGAAGAAACAATCAAAAACATCGATTTCCCGTCGTTATCTAAATACGGAAGTTTACCTTCTGATATCATGTAGATATGGAAGGGAAGTCAGATCAGTTAATGAAAGAAAAACACCATCCTCCTTATTCCTTAATTATGTAGCATCTTCAAGATTTCACAAGAACTTTTAATTCAAACGTCTCTAACATCGCGATAATGACGTAAAATATAAAGCAAAGAAAGTCAGTGACATTCACTCCTTCTTCAGCATTCATTTTATAATGAGGGTTTTTTTTTTAACAATTAGCGATCCACCGACGCCTTTTCATAGAGTTGTTTTGCTAAAAACTTCCTTAATTATTATTTCGAGCATAAATTAAACATACAAAGGAAAATGAAGAAAAAAACTAATACGAATAGTTTTGACCGGAATCCAGAGAATAGGATAATTACGTGGGAGTCGTGAGAGGCGATTTGCAGACTAAGGGATTACCGTTAAATGTTAACTTTACAAAGAAGGGCGTGCTTTTGTCTGATAAAAATTACCTATTGTTCTAATCACGCAAAAACTCAGCGGATTCTAATAGCTATAAGAGCAACAACTTTAAATCTTTATCCAACTCAGTTGCCCAGACACTATACCGATAAACCCTTACGCAAGATCCGTCTTAAACCAGTTAGTTCTAGCAATCAACTAGCCTAGGTATTGTGTACTTGAAACCTCAGCTCGGATAATCATGGGAAATTAGTAAATTGCATGGACCTAAAGCTGCAACATTTAATAACTACACCGCTTCCATCGAGTGGTTAAATTAAACGTAGGTAGCTTAAAGTCAGAGCAAGTTGCTAAACCAATTGTTAGTATCCGTTTAAAGTTATCTTCTAAAGCTGGCCAACATGAGATAGTTTCCTACTTAAAAAGTTATTTATTTTTACGATCTTTTTCACGTGCATCGACTGCCAAGGCAGCGTGGTCCTCACGTCGCAAAGGCTTGACGCCGACTGCAGCCGATTGCACCCGACGGGCAAGAATCGGTTTTATTACTGAAACAGCAGCTTGATAATAGTTCGCGATGAAAAGAGATAGAACATGATTTCCGCTGCGGATGTAAAAGAACTTAAGCGATCATGTAAGTCTGACAAATACACGAGAGAAAAATGATGAAAATGAAATAGTTCAGTGTATTTTTGCTAAATTCGTTACGTCGCCATCATCTGCCTAGCTTTTCCCAACTTATTGGGGTCGGCTCCCAGTCAAATCGGAATCAGCTCAGCAGCTTTTTGTTTTACGTGGAGCGTCTGCCTTGCAGATCTCCAAAGCTATTTTACTGGGTAACACGGTACCTACTTCTTGGCAAGACCAGTGTCAGATTGTCTCGCTTCTGTGAATCCATACCTAACGACTACCAACAACATACAAATGACAGCCGGGACCAACGAGTCAACATGTTTTGCGAGGCACGAAGGAATCTCAATAGGTATGTTAGGTGGTCACTCATCCACAGACTGACCTCGGCAAGCGTTCATTAACTTTAAAGATCCGTGCGGCTGTTTTATATGGCACCAAACCAAAATATTTATCTAGCAGAGGGCAGGTCATTGACAGAATAAGTAAATTTAACGACGCCGTTTCAGCCTCAGAACCCTTCGAGCCTTATTCCAAAGAATAGCTGCTCGTATATTTTTAGATATTTACAAAACGCGAATTATTGGCAAATTTATTTTATAGATAAATACAGATTATTTTCCTTTTACAGTTCATATCAAAATCGTTGCTTGTCGACGTTTCTGTCAGATGTCCACATATTTAGAACAGCTATGTTAGAGATTCCAAGAAGCCCAGGCTGCTACCACATCATGTTTCAACTTGGAGTTAGAGTCACAGTATCTTTTGAGTCTGTGGCAAGCAATCATTAGCCAAATCTCAAACTAGTTCTGAATACGATTCCCGTACATAACATCCTAGGGGACTGAGGACTGGCAATTTGAACGCAATACTATGTCAGACAGTTTGCTTATCTAATCAGGAAAAGTTAGTTCTAACTCTAACTGTACTATGGCCTTTTTGCAGCTACGAAAAATGTGTAGCGTTTTGTGTCGAAAAACTAACAATTTGGCGTGTCTTTTCATATTTTGTTTTTAACTATGAACATACAATATAACATTATATATAGAAAAACAAATGAAACAACAGAAAACCTATATAATTTTTCTGTTGTTTCATTTGTTTTTCTATCTCCAGTATGTGATAGATCGATTATTGGGTTCGGCCGTAAGTCGACTTATAAAAGAATTATATCAGATGATGTAATTATTTTTTAAATCTACTTATATACTAGGCAGATGCCTAGCTAATATGCAGCTAATGTAGTATTTCCTGGTGAAATACTTTTTCAATATAATAAATATATAATATATTTTAAATACTAGTATTGTATGTTCTATTAATGTTATGACTGCTGCTTATTTGGGACGTGAAATAAAACAAAAGTTTTCGATTTTTAACCGACTTCTAAAAAAGGAGGAGGTTCTCAAGTCGGATGTTTGTATTTTATTCTTTTTAATGTTTGTTCGCGCATAACTCCGTCGCTTGCCAACCGATTTGAAAAATTCTTTTTTTGTTGGAAAGGTAAATGGTCTTATAATTAATCTATTAATATAAATTATGGCCTAAATAATTAATCTTTATATGTTTGTAAATTATAATATCAGTCGAAGTACTGCTTCGATTGCGGAAAATCTTTCACTAATATAAAACTATACTACTACTGTCGCTGGGTGCTATGGATTATCTACTTGTTGTCCCGAAAAATGCAGTGACGAAGCCGCGGGCTGAAAGCTAGTCGATGCATTTCGGACAGTTTGACAATGTTAATTTTTAATAGCACGTCACTTTGTCAAACCCTTAACACAATCTACTCGTGAAGTCAAAAATAAGTTTTGTTATTAACGCACTAGTACCTACATAGAGTATATTGTAAAGTAGACCTCTTCATTCAACATCTTCGTATTTAATGTACTTCATATTCAATAATCTGTTGTTGACTTGTTTGACTTCAATAGAAAGATTCTTTTCCTCTTGTCTCCTTTGATAAATGTAACTGACACTTGATCGGTTTTTATTCCTTATTGAAAATGAAAAATGATGTCGATTCTAGTTCTTGGGAAGTAAAGAGGTTTAAGTTAAAAATAAGTCCGTTTAAATTACAGTTGCGATTCTAATAGTCAATTTTTCATAAGAAATAAATGAATACCGAAGTCAGCTAGATCGAAAAGTTGAATGCTGTTTTAAAAGTACCTTAGTATTTAATCTAAAGAACATTGATTTATACGATATTTTTTATTAGTGATACTGAGCTGTCGCACCAAAAACTCAAAATTATTAGTAGTGTTAAGTGTAAACCTAAGGAAATTCATAGGTAGGTACTTTCATACAAGTTTGGGGTACCTAAACCACAGTTAACGTGAATGATCATAGTACAGAAAACAATCAGTTTCATTCATATCAAATTGATTTGTAGAAAAAAAATATGACACTAAACCGTTCCTGTACGCGATAGGTATCAATTATTTTTCCACATGTCAATATGAGAACGTTGATAATTTTACCATCAAATAGAGGTGTGACGTAGAAAGGTTTACGTGCACGGTAACATAAACAAGACCGGCCATTAATTCTCCCTTCTATATCGTTATAATATCATGCCAACAGGCGATCAGGCCGCTCATTCAATTTAATACATTCATTCCATTGATAAATAACCTCAAAGCGATTTGTAGCCCCCGGCGGCAACGGCGCAGTAGCGGGTGATGGTAACAATAAAATTATTAGCTGAACAGTGAAGTTATGTTTAATAGCTAGCTATTAAGTTATGTACAGTTAGACGAAAACTCTATAATTTTAAATAAACTTAGTGAATTCAATAAAAATAGATGGACTTACTCGTGGGCATGGCAGCAACTTGTATGGAATCATGCGGGATTCAAAAACGGGGAGAGGCCAGTAAAAATCTCGTTTATTCATGATACCATCTTCCCGTTATCACGATTAATCGTAATTAGACGTGCATTTTTTCGTGTGACGTAAAAATTTCAAGTTTCATTGTTTCTAGTCAAGATTCAATATCCGTAACTCGACACGTACCCCTGAAAAATATAAAATATAAATATCAAGCTGCGTGAAGTATTTCGATAATACTCAGAGGCTGTGGGCGAAGAAGCTTATTTATTATACTCGTCACATAAATAAAGATCAGTTACAGCGGAGCGACGACGAAGTTTTTAATCATTAATTAATTGCCTGCGTTCTCTTGGACCTCGAGTCATTTGTGATAATTAGTAGCCGAACCGGTGGATGGGGATAACTAAACACAGGTAGAATGGATGGAGCTTTCTCTCCAAGTATAAAATTGGTTTACTTACGGCCCAAAAGGTGCGAGAGAGATAAAATTTTTGCACCTAAAAGTGTCAAAAAACTGTTGTAATTCAGAAGTGTTTATTTAATGCGAATTGCAACACATGAAATCGAAAGGGATCGCAATGCCTTTGCTAAAACACTATACACTAGTGAGGTGACATTCTCTGAAATGTATCACGTCACAGGCTTGCAGTATCATCTTCGTCGCTACGACTACAAGAAAAAAGACGGGTACTAGCCGTACAGTCGCAGTGTCCCTTTCTACAGAGTAGTCGATTTTTTGAGGTTATCACTCAATCCATTCTCTCTGTCTATGAAGATAACAAAAGTTTCTTCCGAATCTCATCAGGATCGGCCTCATCTGCGTTTTAGTCGCGTTCTGTACTTTCCCATGTAAATTACTGCCTGTTCGCAGATAGACTGCACAATTCATCTTTACCGAAGTACCGAAGGCAATCATTTGTAACCAGGGTAGATCGTTTCAGCTGTTGATAAGTGTGATCTCAGTGAATTTGCGTTATCTATTTTGCTGCAAAGTTATTATAATTTTCTAAAGCCATTTATACCGTCACGTATTTGATATTCCTGTTGCGATTTTGAGTCGGAAAATTAAAGGTTAACGAAGTCCCTCTTAATCATGTAAGAACTATTATTGCGTAATTATCTAATTCGTGTTAGATAATTACGCAAAAACCGCGGGTGAAACCGCGGGGCGCTGCACTAGCAGCACCCCGCGGTTTTACCCGCGTAGTTCTCGTTCCCGTGGTACTATGGGGATACAATATTGCCTATGTCACCCGGGGATAGTGTAGCTTCCCAACAGTGAAATCATTTTTCTAATCGGTTCAGTAGTTTCGGAGCCTATTCAATGCAAACAAACAATCAAATATTTCGTCTTTATAATATTATAGCAGTGCCCCGCGGTTTCACCCGCATATTTCCCGTTACCTTGGGAATATGGGGATAAAATATAACCTATGTCACTCGGGGATAGTGTAGCTTCCAAACAAACAGTGAAAGAATTATTCAAATCGGTTCAGTATTTTCGGAGCCTATTTAATACAAATAAACAAACAAATCTTTCCTCTTTATAATAGTAGTATAGATATATTAGTATAGATTGTCTTTGTTTAAATATAAATAAAAGATAGAAGAAGGTTCATTGGGACAAGCACAACACAAACAAAAAGAAAAACAACTATAAATCAGAAATCAATAAAAGCTAGCAACAAAATAAAAGAACTCAAATACAACCCCAAGAAACATGAACAAAACAACTCAGCAACAAATCAAAAACTGAAAATCTACTTAAATTCAAGACTTCTTGCGATTCTTCTTCACAGTAACTGTAAATGGAATTCCATGTCATTCTCTCATTCACTCAGTATAGAAATGAGATTTATCTTTCATCAAGAAGATTTCGCTCCACCCAGAGCGGAAGAAGTCATTTCATGATTTCCCATCCAGAAAAAAAGGATATTCTATTAGCAACAAAGATTGTCAAAAGTCCAAAATATTTTGATTGATTCCGTGATAACCAATGTCAATCTCTCACAATGTTGTCAGACGTAATTGCTAATAGATTTTTTGAAAGACGGAACGATTGTCAGATGCATAATAATGTACTGCTGAAATTAAATGTTTAGGATATTTTGACAATAATAATCACTGATGTAACAGAATACATATGACTTTGTCTTTAAACAGCATCGACCTCTCGACGTTAATACTTGAGCATCTCCTGGCGTCATAATTATGGTTCACTTTATCATTCAACTATTTTGCCGCACTTTCCATCTATAAAGTATTTATGTAAACGATTAAACCCACTTGTTATATACAGGATGTTACTTATTAACAAGCAGAGTCCTCGTAAGTCGATGGCCACATATTATTTTAGTTCCAATAAACACCGTTTAGGCGGAGAGTAATGTTTTATTCAGGATATATACGTACATATAACGTTGGGTATATTTCTAAAAGGTAGTTCGCTCAAGGCATTAGTGTGGAAATTAAGAGGCGTCAACAGAATACGGCCCGAGGGTTTCGCCGAGACACAGTTCCTGGAACCAGCTGGTAAAACACCATTATGATAAAGGCGTAAATCTCAGCTAATATTATAAAAATATCAAATTGTTAGTATTATGATGTTTGTAAAATGTAATGCTGTGTACCGGACTAGGACCGAATCAGGTCCTGTGAGATATGGATCGGGACTCGAAGCCATGTTAAGATTAAGTGTAAAATAATCAAGTTTCAATACATGTGGGTACTCGGTTCAAAGTCACGTAAATTAAAAATGATTGCAAGTAAGTACACGCGCCGGCAAGGCTACCCGGTAAACAAAAGTTTTCATATTATCTGTTGGTAAACTAACTCCTTACGGTAATAAATTTTAGCTGTTACGTATCTAAAGTTTTGCACTCCTTGGAAACTGGAATTAGAATTAAACTGCGGAATTGGAAAGGGTGTCTCTACTGAAACGTCAGTTTGGCTACAAAATGTCAACGGAACTGAAGTGAATTGAACTTTGTACAGGAATATGATTATGATTTACATAAATAATGTTTGTTTGACTTTCAACCATGTAGTTTACAATCAAATGATTATGTATGACTAAAGACTCTAGACAAAATTATTAGATTAAATTATTTGAGCAAAGGTTACAATTGTCAGAAACTTAAAATAAGATTTACTACGTGACATTACCTAGGTACTCTAGCGGATGGCAACTCAAACTATTTACGACTTTAAGACTTCCTCTAGCTAAACCCTTATCTTAAGCAACATTTAATCTTCTGGCAACAGCCCCATCTGTTAAGAGAGGATGTTCCTCACTAAACAGATGGGGCTGTTATTTTTATTATCTTAAAAATAAATTAATTTGTTGAGTAACATGTTTTGCTACAATTATGTCGTTAGGCACCTCACAGTTGGATAGAACGGTAGTTGCCCAGTAATAGTAGATTTTGGCTTCGTTAACAGTCAGTATACACTCTGCATCTGTCACTTATTGGAGATTCCCAGAAGATTGCATTTATAGAACTCCACACTTTATTATCTACCCTGAAAGTCTAGAATGCCTTCGTAACTAGTATATCAACATCATATAGGAGCATCTATGTGCGACCTCAAAAGGATGTGACCCTATTGTTGGCGTGTTGAGAAACTGTCGTCACAATATAGATATCTATCAGTATTCTACCTTCGTACAAACGGTCGGAACTCGAGTCATATCTACGCACCTCCAGTTTAGTGTACACTCAGAAGACATCAGTCGCGGATGCACCGCAGCGACAAATGAACTTTGCTATGGTTTTGTAAGCAGTAAGCGTACGTATTTGTAATATTAAATAAGTACAAGTCAATTTGTAATTAAAACGATGGCGATGATGCATTTTTCATACTATTAAATTCTGCATAGCAGACGCACAAACAGCTTTATTAACAATAAAGCTCTTTGCGTCTCATTCGAGACGCAAACATTTGTCAGTCTCAAATATGAACCACTCTTGTACATTTGAGACTGAATAACGCCTCGACGGAGACGTACGATGAGCTCCTTTTCTTCTTTTTTCTTAAATCGGCTAATAAAAAAATATTTTTCATTTCATTCACAAGAATTACTTTTCCTAGAGAGGAACTCAAGTAGGTAAGTAGATAAAATTAAAATACCGTAGGCGGGCAGCCCTATCGCGTGTTTCCGTACCGTGTGGCTGTAGGTAATTATTTGAAGGACAGGGCCGAGTCACAATACTGATAAATATCTACACTGTGCTCTTTTCATTTCCTGAGCCGTCTTTTATCTTGGTAGGCTTTGAGCTTCGATAAGTCTGGTTAACACCGTGATGGCCTATTTTGCGGAATAGCCTGCCTATTCATTGACATTACGTAACTATATGGTTTCTAGTTCCGAATATTTCATTGAGAAACCTGCAGACTAGGTAATCCATACTTCACAACATGGTATAAAACAAAGTCGCTTTCTATGTCCCTATATCCCCATGTATGCTTAGATCTTTAAAACTATGCAACGGATATTGATGCGATTTTTTTAATAGATAGTGATTGAAGAGGACAGTTTATATGTATAATACATGCATATGTATAGTAGAGGAGAGTACATGCATAGTAGAGGAAACATCAGTATCTACATTGCACCCGTGCGAAGCCGAGGCGGGTCGCTAGTATATTATAAATGCGAAAGTGAGTTTTTATATTTGTTGCGTTTCACGGCTAAATTGTTGTATCAATTTCGATGAATTTTGCTACAGCGATTCTGTCTAAAAGCTAGTAATGGCAGTGCTTTTCTTTTTTTTTTAACTTTTAACGGAGGAGATTCTCGAATAGATCATTTACATTTTCACTTTTCAATTAGCATAAGCATAATCATATTAAGCCTTCCCACTGGTGGGACACAGGCCTCCTCTCTAGGTGAGGGAATGGCCCGTATTCCACCACGCGGGCCCAGAGCGGGTTGGTGAATGTCACATGTCTTCGAATTTTTAGTTCTAGGACACACACACGTTTCCTCACGATGTTTCCGTTTTGAGAGCAGTGGTGATGAAATTAATTACGCAAAGTTTGTAATTTGAGTTGCTTAGTTTCCGTCACTTCTTCCTTGTGGATAAAGAAAAATATAAACACAAAATTAAGTTTGTAATCTGTGCCCAGTCTCACCAACCCTGCAGTTTTTACTTTTTTCGCTAATAATATCAGTTTTTACCATAAAGCACAATAACACCAAAATACCAGTCCTTCATATAAATTATGTGCACCATAGCCCTTCTTAATATAAGTAAAACGGTCTATGGGTCCACTCCACTAAACAACTATTCCAAATAAACTGGAAAAGTAGATCGAAAATAGATCGATTTCATGCGAATGCAAACGTATAATACAATGCAGGAGTATAAAATGTACTTCTACATATCTTAATTTATCCAAAACAGACTATTTACTGTAAAAAAACCTGTTTAAGATTCATCCCTAAAATCAAACAAAAAAAAATACTTTTTTGTTTGAGTTCGTCGTCTTCGCTCGCTATCAGACTGCTACTTTTCCATTAATTAATTCGCGGTTCGTTCCACAACGTTTTATTATTGTAATAAAACGTTGTGGAACGAACCGCGAATTAATAGTGATAATAGTGCTATTATTTTGCATCATTTGTTTTAATTAGGTATTTTATCCGATGATTAAGATTAACTTAATTTGACACTATAAGGACATTAGTAAAAATCGAATATTTAGGTGCTTAGAAGGAAACAAAGAAAGAAGATGCACCATATTAACAAAGTGGTGGACAAAATACAGTGTAGTTGTTTTTAAAATTTACGAAGCCATGCATACTTTATGATTGGCATATCCTAAAATGTTACTAAAACCTCACAGTTCTTTCATTCATCGATGTACAAAGAAACAGGAGCTTATATTACTTATTTTATGATATACATATACCTATTACTCCAGTTTCCTAATTGGAATTTATTGTTTTCCTGACAGCTATAATACATTGCGGAGCTTTGATAATGTCTTTGACATTCAAATCGATCTTTGTAGGTATTTTTTAAACGTCCACTTTGATTTAGGGTCAGCTCACACCATCACAAGATACGACATGCGCTTCACTTTGAGGTATTTCGATGCCGCGTGACACAACGATGTTCTGCCGTGTGTCGTGACTGTATTATTTTTTTCTCATTTTATTTATCAAAACCAAGAGAAAATTCAAAACAGGTACCTATAATGACGTTGCTTAAATATCTCAAAAAATGACGGAGATGGTAAACATTTTAAAATCTATGGTAAAATTAAAGACAACACTAAAAAAACTTTTTACAAAAAAATACAACCGACTTTTCCACAAAAAATCAAAAAAGTACAAAATAACTTTAATTTCGTTTATTCATTTTTTGAACACCGACTTCCGAAATTAAAGTTATTTTGTACTTTTTTGATTTTTTGTGGAAAAGTCGGTTGTATTTTTTTGTAAAAAGTTTTTTATTTTTCACTTTTTAGTGGTACCTAAACCCCCTCCCCTCCCCCCACCTAAACGAACCAATTACATTAGTGTAAAAAAAAAACGCACTGCTCCAATGCAGAGTAAACTAAAAGGTCGTCAATGTAGACAATGTAGACATTTTTTTAGATTTTTGTTGATATTTCAAAAACCGCTTGTTCGATTTCGATAAAATTTTCATGGGACCATTTGGGAAGTATACCCTTTCCAACAAAAAAAGAATTTTTCAAATCGGTTGGCAAGCGACGGAGTTATGCGCGAAAAAATAATAAAAAAACCGACTTCTAAAAAATTGAGAACCTCCTCCTTTTTTAGAAGTCAGTTAAAATTGCGAATGACGTTACAAGGAAGGCGCGCCATATTTAATCTGGATCAGTCGGTACAGTGTTATCTGTACCGACTTTCTTTTTCTTTGCTTTCTTTGCGTAAAAAGATAGAAGAATACCTCCAAGAGCGTGTAACCTCTAAATAAAATTTCTCCCTCGAATTTTTAATACTTTTTTATTGTTTCACAAATCATTATATTTTATTATCATCTTTTAAAAGCGTACCTAATCAGTTACTATCCCGCGCTTCTTGCATCGTTGCGTCACCTATCGTCTCGGTGTGTGCCGACCCTAAGTGGTTTTGAATTTTAGCTTGAAATCGTTAGCTTATATAAATATTTTCTTATCTTCCAGTCGAGACGGTGAAGTTTCCCCGTTCGTAATTTATAATAACCGCGATAGTGTTTATGTTCGATGAGTTTGTGTTTACAGACATAACTAAGTACACATTCAAGACCTATATGCTTATATTTAAGTTTACAATACTAATAGACTGCAAATCTTTAATGTTAGCATTAGATAAATAAGAAAAGAATGGAAAAGAAAAATAAAAAAGGGCTGGATTGAGGAGTTAGGATCAGTATAGCAACCAATGCACCAATAGTTTAATCAAAAATACTGAAATTATATCATATTCGTTCCTAGAATAAATAAACAAAATAAAAGTAAAGAGACAACCATTTACTCTTTTCGTTATTTTAAATTGTGTAATAAGCTTTCAAGCTCCACTATTTCCTTCAAAAGAATTGCATTACGTTGACTTCTGTAAAACAGCAACGCAAATATAGTTCAAAACCTGCTTAGTTTCAGTTCTTTGAATTGTAGCCAATTTACGATTTTCATTAATGTATTTGTTTTTATATTATTTACCTTAGGTAATAACTGAGTACTAAAAAAAATAACTAATCATTTTTCGAAATTATATACAAACACGTATACCTACAGAAAATATTGGGCTACAAAAATGTCATCCGCACAGTACACTGGAATCATTGCCGCGTTGAATGCCAATGCTGCCAGATACTTAAACTTCGTTTTTGGGTAAGCTAAATAAAGATTTCCCGAGGCACTGTGTCAAGGGACAGTTCTGTAAATTACAGCCCCATATTTTATATAGTATACCCGCTGGGTAGGGTATTTTATCGGCGCAGGTTGAATTTAATCCCCAGTAGTCTGTGGTACGCTCCTGATTCCCGTGTTATAGGGAGCGGCGGCCGTTGTCGCCCTCGTGTTGTAGCGGGCCGCCATCGCCATTACGCTCTCCATCCCCTCCAATATTCATATGTAGGTATATGTCTCCCCCCACCGAATGTGTCTCCACGTTGTCGTCGTGGTGGGGCTTGAGCGTCCCAATGATCTTGCGAGCTTTCCCGGTAGAGCCACTCATGCCGGAAGGTCGCAAGTGAGGGATCAGACCAAGAGAGACACACGCTTGCTCGCTGCTCTCTGGTACGCGTCTGATCATCAGACGTGACTGTGGGAGCAGCGAGCAGGTGGAGAGGTGAGGTGAGGAGAGTGGGCCCCGAGAAGGGGCGGAGCAAACAGGGACCGCACCCTTAAAAGGCACAAAAATGAGTCAAGATCTTTGCAAAATGAGTCCCCAGGTGGGTCCTGACTGCTCAGCGGTCGGGGAATCCCACCCCGCTTCGGCGGGCTGCCCTCCGTACTCTGGGGTGGGCAACAAAGACCTTCCGCTTGCCAGTGGCAACAAGAGCCGAGGAGGCTCCGAATCATCGTCGTCATCCGGATCCGCTTCGTTTAAGGAGCTGATGGCGTACGAGTTTGAAGAGGAGGGTTCGCCTGAGCGCCGGGGTGGTGCGGAGTCGGATTCCGGCTCCGCGCCAGACCTAGTAACGGTCAGCTCGGCGGGCTCTGGAGACAGAGGAGGGGGGGCTGCTGTGGAGGGCGTCAAGCTCTTCCGCAAGCGGCCCAGAGAGGAGGATGTCCTCTGAGGGCGAGTTTGCCTCCGCCCGCAAGATCCCCACCGCCAGGCGGGGCAGGGGCTGTGAGGCGGGGAGGGGGCTGGCTCCCTCTACCCGGGAGGTGGAGAGTCGGGCCGGGAGGTTGGTGGAGGAGGGGCGTCGCCCTGGAGGGAGCGGTCTAGGGCTCCCTCTACTCTTCCGCCTGCTCTCGACTCCGACGACTCGGAGGCCCCGGGAGAGGTGCGTCCCACTGTCGAAGACAAGAAGGCCCAGTTTGCGGAGGTCGTGGAGGCCGCGATCCGCGCTGTGGCCTTCAAGCGAAAGCAGTCCTCCAAGCGGGAGGCCATTACGGCGGCCAAAGCCTCCATTATGGCGGCGGCGGCGGCCAACGTCGGCGGGTCCGGAGAGGCGACAGAGTTGCGGGCGGAGGTCGCCCGCCTCGCGGCCGTACCGGAGCGACTCATTGCAGAGAATGAGTCGCTCCGGAGGGACCTGGCTGGCATGGCCAGAGCGGCCTCGGAGGAGCCGCAGGGGGGGCCGAGTCCGGCGACGCTGGAGGGGAGCCTAGTGCTGAGCCAGGTGCGGAGCCTGGTGCGGCAGGAGCTGGCTCCCTACCAGAAGCAGTTCTCCGTTTTGGAGGACATGATTCGGCGTCCCCCACTAGCGGCGACACAGAGGCCCCAGGGCCGGCAGAAGGCGGCTTCGTACGCGGCCGCCGTGGCTGCCGGCCCAGGAACGTCTAGCCAGGCGAAGGCGAAGGCCAAGGGCGGAGCCGCGCCGGCGCCAGCGACAGCGCCTGTGACGCCGGCGACGACGACCAAGTCGGCCCCGGCGAAGAGGGGTAGGAGGAAGGCTGGAGGAGCGGCTAAGGCTGCGGCGCCAGTGGTGCCGCAGCCGCCCCCACCCCCACCCTCGGACCCTCCTGCGGCCGAGGCCGAGTGGCAGGTTGCTGGCCAGAAACGGCGGGCCGCGAAAGCGGCCAAAAACAAGGCGAGGAGGCAGCGGCGGAAGGCCAACGCCATTGCGGCGAGGCTTCGCGCCCCGAAATCCGCGGCTGTAGTGCTCACACTGCAGCCGGAAGCGGAACAGAGGGGCGTGACGTATCTCGCCGTACTGAAGCGGGCGAAGGAGGCGGTGAGCCTCCAAGAGCTGGGCATCAGCGGGGGCATCGGGGTCAGGAGGACCTTAACCGGTGCCCGCAAGCTCGAGCTCGCCGGAGCGGAGAGTGGCCCGTTCGCGGACGCCCTGGCCGAAAGGCTGAGGGCGGTCTTACCCGCGGACGAGGTCCGGGTGTCCAGGCCGACTAAGCGCATCGACATGCGCATAGTGGGCCTGGATGACTCCGTGACGGAGGAGGAAGTTGTGGCCGCCGTCGCCAGTACTGGGGGGTGCTCTGCCGAGCTCGTCAAGGCGGGCACCCTCCGGCCTGACAACACGGGCATGCAAACCCTTGTGGTGAGCTGCCCCGTGACGGCGGCCAGAACTGTGTCGGAGGGCCGAAGGCTCTTGGTGGGATGGGTGTCTGCGCGGGTAAAACTGCTGGAACCCAGACCTCTGAGGTGCTACCGCTGCCATGTGGGTAACCACACGGGAGCTATGTGCCCCTCGGAGGTCGACCGCAGTGGACTCTGTTTCCGCTGTGGTCAGCCCGGGCATAAGGCTGGCTCGTGCGAGGCCACGCCGCACTGCAGTGCATGTGCGGCTGTTGGCAAGCCGGCCGAGCACTGGGCTGGGGGAAGGGCCTGCGCGCCATCCGCCCCGACCAGGGGCAAGAGGTCCGCCGCCACCGCCGCCTCTGCCGCCGCCGCGGCTTCTGTCGCCGCCACTGCCGCTTCTGCTGCGGGTGCTGCGGCTCCCAACACTCGGGAGGGTGCTGAGATGGAGTGCCAGTAATGGTCCCATTTCGGCCCCCCCCAGAGACAAGTCGGCCGCTGTGCTATCGCGCAGTGGCTGATGCCTGGGGACGGTGAGCGTGGGTGGCTCGCCGTCCGATACCAGGTTGAGTCGACGACGCGTTGTGTTCCACGCGCGCCTCAAGGAGCCGTCAGCACCGAGGACGGGGCCCCATAGGGTCGGTGCCTGCTAGGGTTGCGGAATTTGTTCGAAAGAGTTGCCGCGGCCCTGGAACGCATAGGGCACAAGAAGGATCACGGGTGGGTTTTAGTCAGTAAAAGTCTGACACTCCCTACCGCTCCACCCAGGGCGGGAGGGGTCATTTGATGATTTCCCATCCAGAAAAAAAAAAAAAAAGGTATATGTTTCCGAATTATTGCAACCGCAAACCGTAAGATTGCTATAAATCTTGATTAAATACGTGTTTTAAACTCTATATATCATTCGTTTGGATGAACAGGGTATTAACTCAAAATTTACGATTTTTAACCTAAAAATACAGTCCTACTAAAAATCATGCGATCTTTCTAGCGAACATGGTTGCAAAAGGTTATGACCTCAAATTGGCGGGGGTGCGGGGAAGTATCTTCCGATTTAACAAACATTTACAACAGATTTAAATACCGATTTAAAAGCTCCAAATAGCTCTCCCAAAAAATAGGCTTTTTGAGTTAATACCCTGTTCATCTGGACCAACAATATTGTGAACAAATCTATTTATATCCTACGACTGAGGATTATCCAATATTTTTTTATTTATAAAAAGTATAGTTACATAATACGGACCAAGTAGTGGTTAAGAATACTTTTGTATAATAACATTTATAAGTCTGCACTCCAATTACTAGTGTACATAGCATTCACGATTTATACAGCTTTAAAGATGTAAGTGAAGATTACAAATAAGTTAATTAAGACAAGTATAATGTAATATACAAATGTTAAAGTGTATTCAATTTGGGCAAGGATTCAATGAATCTGATGTGAATCCACAAACTAATCCTTCCGAATACCTACAAAAAAATCTTATCTGAATTCTATAGTTTAATATGAATATATTTTTGATAAGAAAAAAGTTTACGATCTCACGCGATGTATTACAAACTTACACTGACTTATAACATCGTTCACTTATTTCTGGTTCAGCAACGTAAAAATTATCAATTTGATTACAATCTTTAATACGACTGAAACCCTAATATACAGACGACATAAAACTTAAGATAACATTTTTATTGTAACATGTTGGTTGTACCAATTTATTTTTACAACAAAATAAAACGACCTCGTCGCAGTACTCAAAACTTACATCCATCAGAGTTTAGAGAAATCCACATTATTGCGATACAGAAAACATAAAATGATCCTATTCCAGAATTTGTATTTCTGAAAGCATTCTGTTTTAATAAATGCATGGCAATCCACGAAATGTAATTTAGCGGCAGTCGGCACGCCGAGTAAATTTATACACTTCACGGACTGAAGTGAGGCCCAATAACCCTTTCAGGGAAATTATATTGCACAAGGTTACACAATTGGCTTGGTTAAACTTGTCCTCTCCAAGCACACTTTCATTCCGTATTCGGGCAATGTTTGTTCTCCTAAGTGAAAATAGTTTCTTTAACTCATAGATAAATCCAGCTCTGATACCAGTCTTGTCAGAGAGTGATGTTTTACCCAGTTACTGGGTTATGGAGGTCAGATAGGCTGTCGCTCCGAGTAGAATACTGTATTCTGGTACATTTAGTTACAGTGGAAGCCGACCTCAGCATAACTGGGAAAAGGTTAGGCAGATCCGTTAACTCATAGTTAAAATTAACGAAACAAAAATAAACCGAGATTAATCACAACATAAAGCGGTCCCAACCCGGAATCCCAAAAAATCCAGATCCAAAGAATTCCAAAGTAAGAAAAAAGCCCAATCAATGGCGTAACGTCAAATAAGTCCACACAAGTTAAACGCTTAGCCCGAGAAAAGGACCGTCCCACGAGAATACCAAGCTATTAAACAAAAAATGCTTGGAAGACGAGAGGAAAATAGTTATATAAAAAGCAGAAGCAATCTAGTGCCAAAAGTATTTCTTATACCAATGTCATATTTCTTGAATTATTAGTCTCACTAAACGCCCCCGACTTAGGTATTTTAAGTCATGAAAATCTTAACTTTCCGCTTATTATTTTTATTGATTAAAATATAGGAACAGCAGCTAAAATCAGATTGATCAAAACAGATTCTTTTGCTTTTCTTTTTTTTCAGCTGTAATTAAGCTAGCTAGTATATAATCTTATCATTTCCTTTAGTTTTATACTCGTAGTAATACTTTCTGTGATCATAATTTCTTACATTGACTGCTTTATTGTTACTCCACGACAGTACTGTTTTCGTTGTGATAATGTGTAATCCTCCAATTTCGGTTGTAAGACTGGTGGCTTCATTCTTCAAAGCCTGTTACAAATAAGAATTCTAGTTAACAAACCAAAACGTTTGGAATGCCTTGTTCACAAAATTATCTTCTTCAGGAAAACTTTACTAAGATATCTTGAATGTATGAGATAAAACATTGAATGTACATTTAATATCGGCGGCGACAAATTGTGATTTTATTTCGAAGAATTTCTCTCGTGGAATTTTGCTATGCAGCGTTCGTGCCGATGCAAGGGGAATGCTGAGGTAACAGGAGCTCTGAAGGCGTGTAGGTGTACTAGAATCGTTTTCTCGACCTTACATACCAACATTCTTGTACTTATAAGACAATCCAATCCACATTTCTCTAAACGGTAGATTTATTTATGATACCTTCGATATTATATACATATGTACTCGTATAATAATATATATTAATATACAGGTAGATTATTATATACAATTTAATTATTTTGAGGACCAGTCTTGATCGAGAGTTGCTGTTTTGCCCAGTAACTGGGTTATATAAGTCAGGTAGGCAGACTCTCCATATAGTATACAATACTGATAGTCGGCAGTATCCAATTAGTTAAGAAGCCTAAATTAGTTGAGAAGAGAAGAAGGGAGGCTAGTTAGATGATGATTTACGATGAACCCCTTTATAATAGCTAATATCGACTCCGTTTTTGGTAAAGTGAGCTCTAACATGGCTCGAAGCTAAGTTAAACGATAGTCGCACTCGTTAAACCGAAAATGTTTTCAACTCAAACCCGAACTCTTCTTTTTAAAATACGATATCTCTCGTTTTATGTTGCTGAAGTTTGAATCGATATTGACTTTATGGACTCTGATATGGGAAATTATGCATCGAGAATCTTCGAAAAGTATTTATTTAGCACCATTTTGTTATGAAGGCTTAGAACGATCATATTAAGGTATCTACTTTAATTATGGGTAAGAAAAACTTCAAGAGTTTTCTTTGACGGGATTTATTAAAAAAAAAACCTAATTCCCCTTCGGAATCAGAAAGTTAAAAAAATCTACTCAGTATTTTATACATGTAGCTATAACAAAAGCTTTGTCGTCTAACATGTAAGTAAGTAGCACAATGTTATTGAACACATAATACCAATCCTATAACTAAATCCTAATATAAAACAAACATAAAAGTAGGTTGCGAAGATAAAGGATAAAATAAGAACAACTTTCTTCTTATAGATAAGGTCCGTAAATCTCGGAGCTCGCGAGCTAACGCTTGCAAATGTACCAGAACAAAGTGACATTCCTTTACACGGTAGGTATCTTTATTGTGTAAGTTTCGCTTGCAGCTGGATGCAGCTAACATGCAAGTTATAACAATTAAAAATGTTCAAATAATAATTTCAAACTTGTGTTTGTAAAGTGACAAATGTGGGCAAGTTTGTGACTCAATTTCTGTATGTGTTGTCGCCGCTGTCGCATTCCGGCGAAGTGGAGCGTCTACTGAATTATACAAAACACAATTCGAAATGTTGACGCAACCTCTCGCTAGTTTAGACCGGACGCTAAGATAGGCAGGAGCTTGTGTCAAAATAATTAGTCAGTTACCTACGATATGATTTCTTTATTAAATAACCTTTCCATTAACATTTACAGTAATAAGACGAAATTATTGCCAAATAATTTGGCCGTATCGGTCGGTAATTGCGGTATTTTCATGAGTATTTTATATTTACAATTTGTTTTATTAGGGTCAGATCAGACCAAGGCGTGACTATGCGACGGTGTGCGCATTTTTGAACATAGCGATAAAACATACTGTACATAAAGGTATACATTTCATTAAGAGAATTGCCCAGTGGCTGCGGGCTGCACCTCGTGTTTGTCTACTTGCGACATCTCAAAAACAACTAGCCACTTCACACATCGTCGCGTAGCGCTTTACTGTGATCAGTCCCGTAGCTCAAAAGGAGAAAACTCTTGAACTTAGACTTCCAAATTAATGATTATCAAGCAAAACGTCACCTTGTTGAAAACCACTCCCCCGAGACTCAAGTAACGACACAAAACTAGCGACGCGTAGCCAAAGTTACGCGCAAACACGGATTTTCTTCCCCACAAGTTTTAATTTCTCGTTGAAATTGCACATATAAGTAAGCAAACACTTAGCGGCAACTTCGCTTCAGTTACAGTTAGTATGTGTTCAGGAACAAAATATGATAGTTCTAAATAATTTGTTTGTACTTAGTTTGAAGTTGGAAACTTTTCTCGTTGGTTTCATCGTTACAGAACTCAGTTACAGTGTTCATTTTGTGTGCTATTGAAAAGTGGGAACGACTTTTTGGAGATGGGCGCAAGTTTTGGTTTTTCAGTACCTAAGTGCACTTATGCAAGTGAGCATACATATGTTCAATTAACGCCATCCCTCTTTCTCAATTAGACAATTGAGTCTTACGCATTGCATTGAAAAATAGAACCCGGTGCTGTAATGTCGCTTCGATCCATCGAGCTTAGGTCCTACAGAACATTTACTGAATCCTAGTCACCTGTCCCTCGAGGACTTGCTTGCTCTATCAACCGTCCGTCCTTTGTCGGTCATGGCTATTAGTGAGCTGTCTGCCACTTCAGATTGCTGTCTCTGCAAACTATTTCGAGCATGCCTCCGTACGCGCGTCTGTGACAGTCACACAAGAATTGTTTCGAACGATAAAAATAGAATTGAGAGTACAGACAAACGTTACGGAACAATCAAGACTTCTATTTGACAAACCAATTTTGAATCAGAAAGGAGTACAACAGAAATATTTCGTTGTTAACGCAAACTACGACTGTAGTTTGAAAATCTGCACTGCAGTGTTGTGTAGTGTGTAAATAAAATATGTCGGTGTACTTGTAACAAGCCCTGTTCTTCTAGCAGGTCCAATTACCGCCCAAATATATTCGTGTCACAAAAGCTTTCCGCATTTGTAAATAACTTTTGCGCATCGTACATAGTTAATGGGCGCGTCAGTCCAAGTTCAGGCGTATGTACTGCGGAACACCACAAATCGTCTATATTAGGCCGCTCTGACCGATCATATCGACTGCTGGGCACAATTTCTAGTCCCTAGTTTTTAACCGAGATTTTACCCCATGGAAAAATCAATTTATACTTATTTTTCTGACCTGGTTTAAACAGAAACTGGAAAGATGCACGTAAAACCTACGATAAGAGCTCCAATGTGCAAACGCACTGTACCAAAGCTAGCTAGCTAGCTTACTTTGTAGAAGAAGGTCATGGTCGAGGACTGGTTTAATCTAAAATTAAGAATCACTGCTATTGATTGACGCTCTCGGACCATTGACTCTCTTCTAGGTATTTGTTACTTAAACTTTATACACTTCAACTTGAATAAAAAGTTCCAACAGTTCTTTTGCCCACATCACAAGCTGTTCACAAATAAATAGGGATTCCTGATATAATCTATAATTCAAGAGGCTATAATCCGCAGCGTGAAGAGACGCCCGGCATCCTCTAACGGCGGACACGCACGCAGGACACAAAACCCTGTCGCCTTCCATTTCACCTCTACACACAAACCATAAACTTATATCTCCTGCATAATATCCACAAAAAGGTTTTATTTATGTCTAAACAAAAGTACATAAAGTTGTTATTTGATATTCTGAAGTTGTTTATCTTCGGACGGCTACAAACAGGCTAAGTGTTTATGTATGTTATGTTATTTGTGAGTTGGCACTTGATTTGGTACATATTTCCTCTTAGGAATACTAACGTAGGTAAAACTGAAGTCTACCGCAGCCTGGCACGACGCGACTATGCGACAACATAAAATTGCTCTATGGTTTAAATAAAAAATAAAAAAGGTGTATATTATCAAATAAAATGGTTATCACGTCGTTGTCGCACTGTCCCGCTGTGCTTGTCTGAAGGACAATTGAAAAACCGCTTGCGAATATAATTGAAGTCTTAAACTGAAGTGTTGTTAACCTTTTCTATTGTATTCTGAAACACAAACATTGGATATTACATTTCGTTGATCGAAATGAAGAGATTTTTTATAATTTATTTATTTGCAAAACTGTAACTTTTCAGCAAAACGTAAACAATGTTTATGAGGATATTAAAATATTTTGTGGCTTTCCGTTTTCCGTTATCACAACATAATAACGTTACGTGGTACACTCGTGTATTACTGGACTAGGCTATGCGAAATTGCGATGCGAAAATTACCTTAATTATGAATTTATTCACATTATCGATAGTGGTGGTTTATGTTCACATGTGCCTAGATAAGTGGCTCGCCTGGAGGCCGTATCGTAGCGGATGTGGTACGTGGAGCGTAGCAGCACTGCCTACGCCTAAATCCGCCTCGGTATCGTAGCAATTCGTAGCTCGTAGCGGGTCTCCCGTTTGCTACGCTCGTAACCTCTACGTCACTCGTTAACTTTAGAATTCAATTCTGTGTTATCAAACTATCGATGTGTGAATAATATTCAACTTTTCCAAAAACAAATATTATTTTCTCGGCGAAATTCCCCCTGTACCGCGTTCTTATCAGTAAAGTTAGTCATTCAAAATTTCTTTTATTTTAATACTGGAACAGGTCAATTAATAATCATGACAATGATTAATGGGCAATGTTGTTCCTTTTTTGTTCCGAATAAGTTATAAATGACACAGTATTACTAAGACTCATAAATAATAGCTTGTATATGATATTGTGTTGGAAAATTGTTTTCTTTTCATTACTTGTTTAAAGTTCTTAGTTCACGACCAGATAGGATGAAATAAAAACTTTATTAATAATTAAATAGGATACGGAGAACCTGCAAGACCGCAATCAATAAGAAACTACACAAAACAAATCTGTAATAGAATAGTTGTTTTTAAAACATATCATGAACAAAAATATTATAACCTATCATGTTTTTCCGACACACGGCTACTTCCCGTTATGTCACATTCCCGATTCGTCAATATGTAAAAAGTTTTAAAAACAACTGAACACAAGTGGCGTTTGGTCAAGATATTGTTTTTCATACATCCATTCCCGTTTCGTCACCCTTTTTTTAAATTAGTTTTTTATACGGTACAGTCAACTACAAAAGTCATTTTTGACGCTCTTTTTATCACCCAACTTTCCCAGAGGTGGGTATATTGTTTTCTTAGTGTATGTAAATTCCTAAATTATATGCATAGGTCTGCATCCTGGGTTGCGCTGTATCGACATATTATTCTGCTCGTTTTGAAAACAAGGTGACCCAGACTTGTTCCACTCCATGTTGTATTTTATTGTAAATGTGTCAGGCTTTCTGGGCAAACTTTTGGGCTATGCTTAAAGCTGCTATGCTTTAAAAAGTTCATTCTTCCAAAAGGCCTTTGAGTTTTGGTTTAATAATACTAATAAAGTACCTCTCCTCTATATAGTGTTTTATAATATATTTAGTTGTTTATTTAAAAGAATAAACAGTACACAATACAATACGAAAAAAGTATTAATTATCAGTTTCGTTATAAATCTTGTATTCTATTCAATTACCAAACAAAGATAATGAACGGCTTATATGATTGTGGAACAGAGTATAGGGTCCTGCAAACTTCCATAGAAAAGGGAGGATCCTCCAACCAGACCGGTGTTGTGTCTGGTGCGGGCCAACTGCCTGATGGTTGATATTTTGGGTGTTGAAGATGTGCAAACTGCACAGAAAGCTCTGATATCGCGATCAGGCACCTCTTTTCTACTTGGCACTCTGGGAAAGTGCCGAGGGCTCAGCGATTGATTAGGGCCCCACATTTTGTGCCAGGTAAACTATCGATAGCTTATAAAATATATCTATCTTTTCAGAAAATGTAACCAAGATTCTTTTTTTACTTCTTTTTGTTTTTAATTATTTCCGTAACATTAATAGGTTTGATTGTCTTTGAAAACCGATACTCTATCTTACCAAGATTGTATCAGACTATGGAAGTGCAGAAAGGGACCACAGTGGCCCCACGGACTCAATCTCTTAGTAGAAGTCTAGTTTTCCAGCACTTCAGGATATGTCTCCTTTGACCCTTTTCCGTTAATTTGCTAGCAAACATTTACGGGGCCCATTCATTGAATGTATAAGGCACTCCCTGCCCTGTTTTCTGTGAATATTTAAGTGATATTGGTTAGGCAGAGGCCATAGACCTTTCACAGTTGTTGGTAACTAGTCCACTTTAACCCGTAGTCGATTACTTTATTCTACAATAATAATATTTTTTCATTTGAAAAGACCAACGGGGTCTCTGTTAGTTGATTTTCCCCCGCGCTCGCTAGCTTACCAAAGGCCTCCCCCCACACGCTACCAATATTGTCAAGGACATAAAAACTAAACCAGTCCGAAACTTGTCAAAGTATATCCGGGGCTAGAATTGTGAACTACCAGGATACCAGATTCATGAAGATATAATTCCGGGCTAAGTGTACGAGCGTTATAAACTCAAAACTACTAGGATACCCGAATCATGGTGATGTATTTTTGGAGCTAGAATAAATATTTAACATTAATCTATGACCCTTTGGAGCCGATGAAAAAGCAAAACAGTCAGAAAAGCCAAAAAGAAGAAATGATGCACCAGGCTCAATACCCGAAATTACTAAATTTCGAAACCACGGGATTAACTTTCACAATTATAATGTTAGTAGAATTACACATTTATGATTATGCCTCCCTGAAGCCAGTTCTAAAGTTCACACAAATGAAGTCGCAGACAGCAGCTGATTAAGAAAATACCAAGAGCTTACCAGATAACAATATTCTGGTATCACGAATTCAAAACTGATCTATAGAAAGCTGAAACTGATAATCAAAACACTTTTGACGTGAGCAAAGTCACGGAAGCTAGTAAGTAGATAGAACATGAACGGAGGCATTTCTTTTTACTCCTGTTTGTACTTTCAAAACAAAAGGCTGATCAAATGGGAATGAATATAGGCATTCCCAAATGTTGACGACGCGAGAATGAATGTATGAAGATCAAAATGTTGACCAAAAGCCACTTGTGTTCAGTTGCTATTAAATTTTTTGACACGTTGACAAATCAGGAATGTGACATAATGGGAAGTAGTCAATAAAACAATGTAACACTTTGTGTGATAGAAAATACTCATCAAATCATATTCTGTACTGCAACTTTATCTCATAAAATCCAGGACCAACCAGCAGACAACCAGTAGATGACATTTTTAAATCAATGTTCAAGGTGCATTGACGCTTAATTTTATGTGTCTATAATAGTAAAGTAACATCAACCGTCATTGAATATCGAAACCGCATCATAAAAATAAAAACCAATCTGCACGGAAACTCGTGAATTTGTTCCGTAGAAAGAGGCTTGAATGAGCACAAAAGAAAGACAAACGTGGTTCAGAAAAGACAAAAGATAAACAATAGAGGAACGTTTGCCCGCTTGCACTATTTTGTTATTCTTTTCAGTCTCGAATGCTACTACAAACTATCGCTACGACATCTTCAATACAATAAAATTAAACTTGAACTCGTCTTGACGTTTCTTACTTTTCACTGAAATTTCCACGAATTATATATGATGACTTACTGTCCACTGCGTAAATTCTTGGTACAGTTGGATGTTATTAAGATGACATTTTATGCACTACAAGAAGAACAGATTTCTCTAAAATGGAAATTCCAAGCGCAAGCTCATAAAATCAATTTTCCTCAATATCTGAAATCACTCTATCATACAATTATAATAAGCGGTTAAAGTTATATTTCTGAAAAGTTTACAGCTCGGTAGTTAGTGCACAACTTAGGAAACCATGGCTTACCATAGCTTCATTAAGTAATTATGTAGTTTCCCTACCGGCTCAGTAACTTGTGCATGAAGATACTTTGTATACGAGTATGCTACAAGGTCGGTACGCGATATAAAATCTATAATATGAAATATGCAGTGTAATAAGACCAGACTAACCAAGCAATTTAGTTAATACAACCTCTATTGTACATCGCTGAACACATTTCTAGCCAATTTATTTTCAGCATTATGAGGTTTGGTTTCCTTTCGTGCACCGCAACCTGTGGCATGCATGCAACCTATTATGTTAAATCAGAAAAGAAAAAAACTCATGGTTTTCAAGGGTTGAACTGCAACTGTGCAATAAAGAGGCACGCTATCAAACAGAAACCTTTTAGGAAGATATATTTGATGCACGCGTCCTCATTCTTTAGACGTACATTAAGACGCAAAGTGCACTCCAATGCGTTTTACAAGCACACCTTCCCTCACCTCTGAAAATGATCTCGTAAAGTACTCTCCTCCGCCCCACACGCCGCCATTTTAATAATTAAAAACCTATCCTAAATTCACATGTGATTTCATGTGAAGTCACACTGTAACTCATACTATTACAGATCCGTCCCCATAAATCATCTTTGTTGAAAACAGTATTAAAATAGAAGGATTGTTACCTACAGAGCGAACTTTTAAGTAATTGAGTTAGCGAAGAAAACTTTGCTTCGAGCGATAATGAAAAGCGAAAATGCTCCGCGAATATTTAGCTCTGTTAATATGAAGCACTTACAATAGTAACGAGAGATTTTCTCCCTGGTTTCAGATATCGTACCGAAAACTTGAAACAGTGTTAATGTAACTGAAAAGATAGAACAGTGTGTAATCCGGTAGTCTAGTGTGATGGAGGGCCAGTATGTTCTGTTTTCCTGGAGGATAATTGCTAAACAGTTACACTAAAAGGTAAAAAAAATATCTTAAAGAAAGGTACACTTTATCGTAATGTTTTCAGTAGAACGAAGCCGGGGACTCATTTATTACGTTCCTCGGCTGAAATTAATTTCTCGATTCTTACAATTGTTTTTTTCTTCTTCACTTAATATTGAAGAAAGTCCAATAAGTATCGCTAGTCTGGCGAGCTTCGTGGTCTGCTGCTGAATAATTGACTAGTTCGTGCAATGCTATCTGAAGAAAATATTATTGTTTAAAGTTACCAATAATTTTGCGGTTTATGAAGCGTGTTTTCTGTTAACTTATATTGTGGTTTGCAATGATAACATACAGAGAACACATAAAACACCTCTGTGATTACTTAATGTTGACCAATGATAAAATAAGACGATTGACCAAATCGTTTTGATCATTGACCAGTATAAAAACCCTGAATACTTGATAGTCACGCAGTCATTTCATCCGTTTACTTAATATCGTCGCCATTAAAGTAATAACCAGTTATGAGTAGAATTTTCGTACAGACTAAATATTGCCTACACAGAGTAACATGAAAACACTTGATTTATCGCCATCTTATAAATGGCTTGTTTTCGCCGAAGATACGCCAAAATAAGTATTTCGTTTACGTCTCGCCGCCGCTCGCTACTCACCCTACAGTATTCAGGAGAAGGAAAACAGCTATAATTTATACAGAGTGAGACGAATATATTCGAGTTTTTGTGTTAGAAAGAGAAGTAAAAAGCAAGCGACATTGTTGACGCAACTTCGTACAAATTGTAACACTGCGCGACCATATTATGTCCCGATGTAATAAAAACTTAAATTTCTGAACAGTACTATCCTTGAGCAGATTGTTTGTTAAGCTGTTTCCTAACACAATATTCCTGTTCGCAGGTGGAGTGAATCGGGCGCAGTTGAATAATATGTAATACGTCACAGCCTAGTGACAAATACAGACTTTACTTAGTGTGAGTGTTACCTGGTGCTGTACAGTCGTCCACAGCGAAAATGGGCAAGAAGAACTCGAAACTAAAACAAGACACGATCGACCGGCTGACGAGTGCAACTTACTGTGAGTACCTTTACCTTTATACATGACTTGACTATAAGTTACAGAAATTCTTGACACATTTGCCTTTCGAGATTCGAGGGCCTTTGAGGTTTTGAAAAATGCTTCCAATCCCATTCGGGAAGCTCGTTGTCATCAATACTTACCTCGAACTGTGGGAATATTCCGTTACTGGCGGTACAATGGCTTCGTTGTTAAGACGAATAGCCTCTGGACGTCCCAGCTGTATGGTTTAGTGCGGGTCTTATCGTAACATTGCGGCCAGGATAGCGGGTGATTTCAAAAGGCCCGCGCCGCCGCCCTCCGCCCAGCCCCCAAACCGATCGCAGTATTACTAATAAAAAGCAGCTTATCGATCTTACACATTTCAGATAACATTTTAGTACATTTAATGGTGATTTATAATCTGTAATTCAAAATTCAACTAGAACAGATGTTTCATAAAATCAATGAATTAATTTGCTTCCTGTGCCCACATGGACATACAACACTGACTTTTCATTGCAAATTCATACTGATTGACAATGACGCAGCTGTTCCCACGGAGAGCCAATAAGTTAAAAAGATTCAGAAATATTCACAATACGCAAGTCGAAAAACATATTTTGTAAACATCTTGTTTCCCTCAACTATATAATAGAATTTGAATGAACCAAACAAGAATATTTTGCATAATTTTATGGACGACATTTTTTTCAGACAGACGACGTTAATTACGTCCGATTCTTGTGCTTTTTAACTATGCAAAAGAGGGCAAACAAAAAGCGTTTTAAAACGTAAACGATTGTAAAGCGAGTGAGTTTGTAAGACCGTGTCGCGCAGCGCGATGCGCGATTGTGCGCGCCCGGCAGAGCTGCGGCATCATGCGACGCAATGTTCTCATTTGACATTTGCGGCATAACCACACCCTTTCTATGTTCCCCGAGCCAGTTAATTAACAGAAATTCCACACTGTAATCGATGAAATCATTATTTTACAATTCTGAAATATTTAACTTAAAACTTTACAGTCTTTATCCGATTGGATAAAACCAGATAGGAGGGTCCTCACTCTATGCCTGGGCAACTAACTAATTACATCACCGCAGTAAAGCTCATAAAAGTGGTATTGCAGAATTCGATTCTGGCTAAGCTTACCTAAGTTGCGCATTCAGTCGATTCAATAAGGTCCCGTCCTTGCCAAGTGGCACCATAAGTGAAAATCGATTCATCAGGGACTCGGTCGGAACCGTGCGAATCGTAATTAAAGTCGCCGCGAACAATCGTTCTGGGGTGATTTTATTGTGCACGTATACACAAAACCGCAAAAGGTCCGAAATAACGTTTTGTGGTCGTACCGTAAGGATTAGTTATTGTTAAAGATGAGCCCTTTACAAACGACGCTTACAGCCTGTTAAAGGAACAACGAATTGGTTTAATCACATTCTGTATACTTAAATACGTGTGTCGGGTTCCCAATCATTTTGACATCAATGGGAAATCAGTGTACATCTTTATTTCCTTCGTATTTTTACAAAAGTCGGGGCATTTCTTACCTGCTTAACGGAAGAAAGTATACAAGTTATCCAAAATTAGCTACGTATTAATATACAATGTAACGCCACCTGTTACATTGCATATTAAATACATCAGCCCACTTATTTAACGAACGAACCTTTCCGAATAACATAACTAAATACAAACGGTTTTCATAACCTGAAATGAGAAAATAGTGCTGAAAAAACACCAGTTGTACTTTACCCATTTGACATCTAATTTATAACCGAAACGCCCCTAAATTTCGGCACGTTAATATGAAAAACTTACATATTACAGTGAACCGTTTTGTTCTATTTTTATAGAGTATAAAAATAAAACTCCCCTATACGTGGCCACCGAAACGCGACGAGGCGATTCAGCTTCGTGTCATCATATCGACTGGCGCCTAAATAAGTATTAATGGTGAAGTGAAGTGAATGCGACACTGTCATGATCATGATTCATGGCAGTGTGGTGCGTGCCGAGCCACCATGAGCTCTACCTCGGCGTCACGCCCTCCGCCTCGCTAAACCTCGCCTCGCGCCTCGCCGCCTCGTAACTTCTTAATCACTACACAAATTATCATTAAGACACTGGGTCATGGCCACAACCTTAATGTGCGGATGGATCAAAAACAGAAAACTTTTCCAGCTTAGCAACACTTCAGACATGTAGCAGATTATCTGTATGAAAATTTTGTGGATACCACCAACTTCAAGTTTAATCCATTCCTTTAGAGTCCATCGATTCATTATTTCACAGGACTAAAGTGTGAATTTCATGCATAGTAAATTAATTTATTGAAGGTGTAATCCGTTTAACCACGTGGATTGACAAACATATGGAAATCCCGCGCCGCACTGCTTTGACAAAATAGTAGTCGTATGAATTTATGCTAATTATAGATGCGAGGTATCCGGACGCCGCCGACGGCAGTAGGTACTCGTAAGCTTGGTAACAAATTAGTTCATATTTCTCATAACTAGACAAACCCCTAATCAAGATAGTGTTTCTGTATTTCAATTTATTTTATGTTAAAGATGGTAATTGAAGTTGGTCTGTGTATAAATAACAGAGTTAAGTAAGAAGTAGCCGGATCTTAGCTGTAGTAATTGCGGAGTTTTCCCAAATAAGTGGCGAACTTAGCTTTATGGCGAAGTTAAGTGAGGAAGTTTGTCGGCGGCGCCGGCCGGGCTGAGGGACCCGACGCGCGACGCCACCGTCGCTCGCCCTGCAGCCCGATAAAACCGTCCTCGGTCATGCCTCATACATATGTATGTAATATAGTAAGAACACAACCATTCCTACAAATTATACTTGGATATTATTCTTGCAAAGATAAAAAATATTACACCGTTATTTACAACACCCTATTTTATTTAACCTACAATCTACATTTACAATTCGCATTCAAACACCTAAAACCCCCAAATTACAAAATTGAATGCAAAATATAAAACACGCTAAAATATTCAAGTAAGAAAAACGTTCTGATACTTCGTCTGTTTCGCTCACAAAACTTTTCTTTGGTCGTTTACAATTATAATGTCAAATAGTTCCGAACAAGCGGAATGAGCGGGGAATGTGAAATGCGAGCGCAGTGGGGGCCGCGCTCCCAGTCTACCAATGATCACATCTCACTTACATGAATGTTCGCTAAATGACTATTGTTTCTACTTTGAATCTTTCTTGTAAGGTCACGTATGTACAAATAGAAGTTCCAATTCCAAGTTTAGATTAACAAATAAAGTTATTACAGCTGTTTATCCTGAAAGATAGGTAGGTTGGCTGTAGATATGCTCCATTTCTACCGGTACTGGTAAGGCTAAAATTTGAGGTTACAGAGGAGAGTGGACATTTCTACCACTAACTAATTAGGAGTCTTGCCAGGATATCATAAGGTGACGGGTGTCAGGTCGTAGCCTACAATGGCACCGCTACCTCCCCCCCCCCCCTCCGCTAAGGGCTTCGAAGTGGAGGCCGAAGCTTGCGTGCCTGCGGCCACTTTCACTACCTAAGGTGTTGGTATTTCCCATTCCTGACACCCGAGTTTGTTTTGCGACAATGCTCGCTCATCCAGTTTAATTGTAGGTATAAAATGTTCCGGGCGTTTTGTTTTGCCTTCATTATCCAAGCAAGGAATGTTATTAAGTAAATCATTTGAGACTTTAGTTATAAGGTACGATATTCCTTGTAAAACTTTTCATTAAGATACATGTTTTTGCCAAAGGAAGGTCGTTCGTAATTCATTTTATATTGAAATGTATGTTGCTGGAAAATATCCGTTTACGATTTTTTTTTTGTATCGGTTCAGTATGGTTTCTTCCGACATTTTTCATTTATTTCATATTCCAACTGACATGTGAGTTTCGACAACACAAAATAGGTAGGTAGATACTCGCAGACGCCAGTATTCTACCATATTTTTTTCATTTAGCATGTCTATGCCAAATGAAAAATACGTAGAACGGACAAAAGCTCGACACAAACAGAACTCTTTTTAACCGACTTCTAAAAAAGGAGGAGGTTCTCAATTGGGATGTTTGTATGTTTTTTTTTTTTTTTTTTATTGTTTGTTCGCGCATAACTCCGTCGCTTGTCAACCGATTTGAAAAATTCTTTTTTTGTTGGAAAAGGTATACTTCCCAAATGGTCCCATGAAAATTTTATCGAAATCAACCAAGCGGTTTTCGAAAAATCTAAAAAAAATATGTACATTTTCTACATTGATGACCTCTTAGTTTACTCTGCGAAGGAGCAGTACGTTTTTTTTACACCAATGTGATTGGTTCGTTTAGGTGGGGGAGGGGAGGGGGTGTAGGTACCACTAAAAAGTAAAAAATAAAAAAAACTTTTTACAAAAAATAAAACCGACTTCTAAACAAAAAAAAACCAAAAAGTATAAAATAACTTTAATTTCGGAAGTCGGTGTGTTCAACAACAAAAAAGCAACCAAAAACACCGAGTTCCGAAATTAAAGTTATTTTATACTTCTTGGTTTTTTTTTTTGTTTAGTTCGGTTTTATTTTTTGTAAAAAGTTTTTTTTTTAAATTTACTTTATTATTTTTCAAAAGATTTTTTGTCACGTTTGACGTACACCTTTCATTTGATTTGGGTTGCCATGTTATGGTTGTAACATCTAGCCACTGCTGGGAACTTTTTGCCTACTCTCTAGAATTGGGAATTATTGGTAGTGGGTTTACTTTTAGATTGTTCTGTTGCAAAACACACATACATGACATATGACTGAAAGTACTTATTGGTAACAAACTTTAGTATTGTTACATGCAGGATCTTTGATGCTGATTTCTAAAGAAAATAACTGTTTATTCATTGATGTTCTCATGAGACAGGTACCTACTCTTAATAAGTATCATCATCGTTACGAAAGACGTCCGCTTATGGACATAGCCACATCCCCAGTAACGGTCCTATGCTTCACGCATTTTTTTGTGCAGTTATAAGGCAACCTCGATTGAAACAGTGAGTGCTCTTTGTTTTTTTAGGCTCTCATAACCCACTGTTGGGCAAAGAACTCCCATATCTTTCTAGATCCACTTTTCTTGTGCCACCTCGTACCAGTTTTCGAAACGCACATCGCATATAATACGCTGCCGCGTCGTACTGTTACAAAGAGATCATCGTGCTAATATGCGATCGTCGCATTCATTTGTACAGTAAAACCGGAAGGCGGCCTCTGAGGATCCGACGACGCGTTCGCTTTGACGTACAAATGAACGAGACGCTCGCGTATTCGAGCAACGTGTGTTCGACCAGGACGTCGTCTTTAAGCTATGAGAACCTCGCCTAGATTCTACTTAATTGTAAAATTAAGTTTAAAAACCTGAGTTATTGTGATACAATTATTTTATGTGACAAATATGATAACATAGATTAAAATTCAAAAGTCTAAAAATAATTATCTTTAATCAACGACGTAATAAAACTACATTTAATATTAATCGATATGGAAAAGCCACCTGCACATTTTCTTATGGGTACTCTTTTATGTGGAAGAAATTAAGTATGTATTTGAAACGGCAATAACAATTACGATATAAACTGTGCATTTCTTTGAAAACATTAGCCTTGAAAAGAATTTATAATATCGGGAAATAAGCATTTAAATACTTACAGGTATGTACAGTTTTCAAGGAAAACGTCCCTTTGAAGGGTGAAAATGCATTGAATTATTTACCCCGCGTCACCTTGTGTTAGGGGTGGCGTTTACTGTATACCTAACTTAATGTTGCTGTTAACAAATTATGAAGTGGCTTCCTGTGACCTATCTCACAGGAACCGTTCATTTTAAAAGCTTTTATTTAACTTGCGATGTATATATCATGTTCGTTCCGGTGGACTCACTTAACTTTGTGACGTCATCCTAAATCCAACATGGCGGCATATCCAAGATGGTAGACTAGTTGTGTTTAATGTACTTCTATGAGTATCAAATGTAAGGGCTTGCTAAGAAGAATAATTAGAAAAATAAACTGACTTCATTCGAAATCCAATATGGCAAATTTCCTAAATTATGTGATTGATTTAACAGTTAAAATTTTCAAACTAAGGAAATGTAAGTACTTAAACCACTATTTTTTTTTACAATTGCATTTATTTTTTCTTTAAGTATTAGTGGCTTAATACTTTACCCGAGTTGTTAAGCTCAAAATATACTTTCGTATTGATTGTTTTAAAATCAGTAGGTTCTTCCAGAGCTATTTTTTTTATGTGCATGAAGAATATAAATGTAAACTTTATTGTAGACCAAATATAAAAGTACATACAGAAAAGCCTTAACTAAAAAAACGTACAATTAGCGAACTTATCGCATTCCGCATAATTCTTCTTTCGCTCTAGGCGTAGCGGAAATGAGCGTTAGACTCTTACTGACTAAAACCCATCCGTGTTCCTCCTAATGATCTTTGCGTCCCAGGCCCGCGGTGACTCTTTCGAATAAATTCCGCAACCCTAGCACTGGATCTAGCGGGCTCTGTCAATAATGCTGACATCTCTTTGAGACGCGCGTGGAACATAACGCGTCATCGACTCGGGACAAGTTGTTATCGGATGCAGGCCCGCGCCCACGGTAGCCGGGAATCGCCCTGCGACACCCGACACCCAGGGTGACTTCTGCCTCCCGGCGTCTGATGCGGCGGCTAGGGCAGGAAGTTTGCTCCAGGAGCATAGCCTGAACCTTTTCGGAGATATTTATAATGCATTCATCTTGGCATAAGACAGTTCATGATGATAAAAGGCCGGATCGGAGGGATACGCTCAAGATAGGTCACTGGCAACATGGACCGACTAAATAAACAAGGTTGTTGAAGGCAACATGTATCGAACGGTCCATACTGTGGAAGATTGCATGTCTTGGCGACTCATCGTATTTGATCGCGATCCTCCAAAGTGAGGGAACGACAAAGAATTAGTATATGAATCAGTTTATACGTTTAATGTGTCGTGTCTTTGGACAATAGACAATGTTTAGTCGCGAAAATTGATTATCTCAAAACTAATGATTACTACTGATCAAGTTCTTTTATATTACGTTGACATCTCCGAACAAGCTTTTCTCTACATCCATCAACCAAAATAATACGATAAGATACCTTATAACGTTCCAACTCTTCAAGATAAAACTTGCTTAATTGCTGTAGAGTTCATTTGGAACGGTTGTTTTACTTGAGTTTTAATAAAATGGCAGGTATTTCACCGTCTCCATCAGCCAATCAGTTCCGTCAAAGTCTCACCGTGTAAACTAAGTTGACATGAGCATGAAGTGAACCTTTACTCCCTTTTTTAATATAATGAATGGCTTACAGAATCGCACTGCAGATGTGGGAGATATAGTATGATTTTGAATTTTGCAGTATTTTCGATCCGTAGGTACAAAGAAACCGAGTTAAAATCAATAATCATCATATTTGTAATACAGTATGTTTGTAATATATACGACTTATATCATAATGCTATGGCATTCGCCATAATGAGTAGTCCTTATGGGCCACATCCTAATTTCTTAGCGGTCGGTGCAATATTTTGTTCCTAGTTCATCCTTCTCGATTAGTCGTCTCAATAATCATCCTCTTTTGACATATTCTTTTATATAATCATATTATAGTTTTTTTTCATATTCCCCTCTTCTTATGGTCATTTATTACTAAGCCTCTGCTGTCCGTCAGTGTGTCCGTCCGTCTGTCTGTCAGCGGGCTGTTTCTCATAAACCGTAACAGGTACACAGTTGAATTTGTCACAGACTATTTATTTATTTTGCTGCTATAACAACAAATAATAAAAGTTATAAAATAAATAGTAAACAAGTACACAGGTAGTATTTAATCTTCATGCATCCGTCCGCGAAACTAGCAGCATATGACAGGCACAAATAATGTGGCTTTCTATTGGTGAAAGAATTGCAACCTCACAAACTTCACCTATTTATAATATTATTATACATTCAGTCAAAAAAGTATCGAGAATGTATTATTTATTTATTGAACTGAATTCAATTCTGGGTAAACGTATTTAAAAAATGGATTGATGATTGGTTTATTCGATGGCATAAGTGCATCGATTCTGAAGCAGCATACTTTGAAGGTATTAAAATAAAGTTGTATGAATACCTAACATTTTGTGTATTACTGATCTCTTCCCAATACTTTATAGATATTATAGTATCTATAGATTATAAACTGGAATTGTGCTCTAGTTTCTGATGTTTTTAAATGCATGGGCACATGGTAGGCCTATTTAAATAAAAATAATAAATTGAATTTGACACTTCCTCATTCCTTAGCTACGCTCGGTATCACCTAGTCGGCAACGACCAACCGTAGCTCGAATCGGGACTCGTGTAGTCTAAGCAAGTGGCGATAAACGCATACTTAACAAAGCTGAGCAAGTGAGATAAATATATGCATGCATGTAATACATATGTACTATATACTCCTAAGTATTACATCGGGAGCTTACAAGTTTACGAACTCTCCGAGTCTTCGAGATGTGTTTAAATCTCTAATCACTAAATGGGTCTCCAATTAAGACAGCGATATAATTTTCTTACAGTAATAGAGTGTCACAATTATGAAGTTCCTATTAGTCGCTCGATGGCCATCCTCTTGAGGGTGTTTGCCGACAGTTACAATATAGCAGTGCAAGTGTAAACTAACATCAAAAACAACCTTTAAACTCCTAGGCGCGTCCTGAAACACAATCTTACATCGAATCTTCAAATATTTAGTGATAGCTTGTTGTTTATTGACATTAATCGCGGTTTTTAACCGGCTTGCAAAAAAGGAGAAGGTTCTCAAGTCGACTGTTTTTTTTTTGTGCGTTTTTGATGATTCTTTTTATATTCGAGAGCTGATGTTTGTCATATAGTCCCATTTAATTTTATCTGACGTTCGAGTACTTGTCGATGTAAAATGAAATAGTAAAACTGTTTACGACGGTTTGGAAGAGCAACTTAGTATTTCGAGGTGGTCCTTTCTAGTTTGGTGAAGATCTTATGAAGAACGGAGATAGGAAACTGAACTCTTCAATAAATGATAGCAAATGTTACGGGATTGCTGAAATCGCATGTCTGTTTATTGCTTACACTAGTTTAAAACACGGCGTTACGCTGTGATGTGGTTTTAGCTATGGAGTGTCACAGATAAAAGTGAAAAATAAAAAAGTGACTTCTACGCCATAATAACAAAAAAAAATACACAAAACGTCAAAAATAACTTTAATTTCGGAAGTCGGTGTTCAAAACACGAAAAAACAACCATAAAACATTTTTTCTATTAGGTATTATGGCGAGTTGATTATATCCTTCACACTGACCGAATGTGACTTTTGAATGAATGGGAAATCATCAAATGACTCCTCATTTGATGATCTCTGAAACTGTGCTTGCCCCTCTTTGCAAAACAAGGTCTTCTTATATTCCCGCCCTATATTTAGTACCAAAATTTTCTATTCGACTTGCGCCCGGTGTTCGAGATAGATTATAGCAAGCCGTCTATTTGATAATGGTTCGATATCTTGACATGTGCTTTTATTAAAATGTCAACCGTGAAACTTTTTAAGATTTATTTAACAAACTGACTGACTTTATACAAGTAGGTACTCCATTTTTTTTAATTATTCTGAGAATCTAGCCCGCAAAGCTAGCTTTACTAAATAAATGGGAAATGTGTTCAAGAAAATCGTTTTTAAAACTTTTTGTCTCTTAGGTTTTTGAATGAGATTATGCTCGGCAGGGTCCTGTGATCAACAGAATTAATTATTTGATTGATACTTAAATAAAAATCTACGAAGAACGATTACACTTTTTGCTGGATATTTTATGAAATCCCAGTAAGATCCTTAAGCAATTTACTGTTAGTACAATTCCGCGTTTCAGAAAGTTGTGGATTTCATTGGTTTCCGTCTTCGTACGGATTTCTCGAAGGCAATAATCCTTAAAGCCAAATAAATGATAAGCTAATGCTACACAGAATGGATACCATCCGAAGTCCATGGCACTACCAGGTAGATAATGTAGGCACGGCCTTAAGATAACGTTACGTAAGCAAGTATTCCACGAATTAATATTGCCATAAATTCAGTAAAATGGCAGCTTGTGTTATCTTTCTTTATTATAGACAGGACATTTATCTGTTATTTGAATTATTTAATGTATCTCTGCCACACCACCTTGATGCTTATTTTTTGTTATTACGATAAGTCCCTTTTGAAATATTCGGAGCAATTCGTTTCTCGATTGCGGAGTTTTTAATTAAAGTAAAAGACATACGAATGTAAGTACCTAAAGTATAAAAATTCTTTTATGGCTTTATGAATAACATGAAACCCGTGTCGTGGACTCGTGGATACATAAAGACGAATGCCACACGAGCCACTTGACAGACGGATTGACAGCCACACCATACTAAGTATGTATATCTAAATCTACATAATTATAAACGAATACGTGAAGAGACAACTTTGTACCGGTTTTGAAGTCTATAGTGCGTATACTTTGTGTGCAGAAAACTAAAATTTATTTAAAATGTGTGTTATAAAATATATGTACTTGCCAGTATCGGTTTTTGAATGGGTGACACCATAACAAACCGAAATTCCTCCATCATACGGAAAGTATGTTAAGCTGACTATGATTTTTTTTGTGAAATGGATTTGCTCTTGACTCTAGTCTGGGTCACAGGTGACAGACGTTGCGTACTGGCTGCCATCAGTACATCTTTGACAGTCCCTACGTCATAAGCCAGGAAATACGACATAAGCTTTACTGGATTGTGGACTGTGCTGAGGCCGCTTTGCCCAGCGGTGGGACAGTATATTATTTATAAAATATATATAGATACTGGAATTCAGCCGAGCTTAAACTTTTTGGAAAAGGGCTAGGCAGATTGTTTGTGTGGGTATTAGTAATACATGAAATGACTGGCAACCACCAGTTTATCTACACATAAATGCGATTAATCGTATAAAAATTAAAGAAGTCTGTAAAGAAACCCGGTACATGATCACAGAATTCTCCTATTAGAGATTACTTCTGAATTTAGGCCATAAATTGTACCGCTGTCAGCCGTAGATCTAACGGGTACAATTAGCTAAAACGCTTTAGTTCAAATGAAACAGAAGTTGAAAAATACTGCTGGAACTCTAAATCTTGTTTTAATTTTGTATCCTGAAATATAAGATATCAGCGAATATTACGCCAGTGACAGTTTTACTGGCGCAAATGTCTCGTCATCATAAAGACACCATAAAATATCACTCCACCTTGCTGGCTCTACACGCAATTGTTTTACAAAACACGTAAAGGGAGGCAAACACAAACCCCTATTACCTATTTACCTCAAGCAGAAACCCATTTTATTTTACTCAGAGGAACGACCAGTTTTGTTGAAGCCCCGATTGATTCTACTGTCGCCGAATAACAATAAAAGTGCAAACGGATGGCGAGTAAAGAAGTCCATTAAAAGGAACTGTTCATGCGAATTCTGCACCTTCTTTATATCCGGGTGACCGGGTGTCCGGGCACAACACGCTTTATATCATTAGGTAGGTACGTATGTACGTTAACCGGAAAACCGCTTTTCTCTATGCATGAAACCTCATATCTCACAGTAGATAGCATTGATTAACCCAATAAGCCCATAAATGTTATAGGTAGGTGAAAAAAATGGAAAATGGTTGGCAATTGTTTGGAATTATCCTCTCGAAACACGGAGATTCTATTCGCCGTGTCACAGGATAAGTTTAACAAAAAGAATATCATTATTTTAACCTTTCCTGCAACATTAATTTGCCAGTCACTGTCAAGCTACGAAAGTTCAGCAAGGTCGCAAGTTTCTCTTGAAAAGTTTTACCTACCAGGAATTATACGTCTTTTACAATATGATTTTATTTGAAACACGATGACAAAGACAAAATGGTAATACGTTATAACATTAAATTAACAAAGTGTTAAAAAATATTTCCAACGCTTAGCATCAACAAGAGAATAAACTCTCATAAAGTTATTTATCTAGTTTGTTGAAGGTCGCAACTCTATCTTCACGGATAAAACAAAGTTTACGACCTCTCCTCGCCCTAAAACATGGCATACCTCCTCACTACTCAACATAAAAGTTTTTTTTTATGTGATGCGCCTCGTCGTTCTCATAAGAATCCAGTTGTTACAAGTCTCGGGAAAAATTGGTAGGTAGACAGATCTTGATATATGGCGCAGTATTCGTTCCGGGCCAGTCCCACCTGGTTCGCGAGTTTAGTGAGCCGGATTAAAAAGAAATGGGGCGTTGAACCAGCTCGCAGTTCTCACAGCTGAACATTCATAAGTGCTCATGTATGCATCATGCAGATTTAAAGTAAAAAGAGAAACTACCACTACCACAATAGTGAAGCAATTTCATTAGTTATGATAAATGATAAATGATAAATGATTTATTTTTGTAAGTAGGTTGTAAAAAACACTTTTACACGTCAATCTTTTTTAGGCCGTTATAAAAACTAGATGAGGCCGGTGTTTCCTAGCTGACTACCCTGAGAAGAAACACCGAAACAAACTCAGAGGTCAAGGTCTCTTTTGAAGTCCATACAATTGTACTGGTCAAATCATATGAGAACCATGTAGGTTGGTGTCTGAAGTGGTCTTTTGAGGAAAGTACCCCACAGATTTGAGTGGACCTGTCCAAACAGTGCAAGCATTTGTCAGTTATCGTGTAGCTCAAACTTAGAACTTTAAGGAGCTCAACGATTTGACGAACAATACCAAAGTAAGGACATTTGGGTAGGCCACGTAAGGAACTCAAACCGCCAGACTAATATGAATGAATGAACCCCCGACGTAGCGATCTGCATGGTCCTCATATTCACAATACGTTATATGAGGACCATGCAGATCAGTGTCTGAAATGGTCTTTTTAAGAAGGAACCACACCGTTTTGAGTGGACCTGTCCAGTCAGTGCAAGCCTTGGTCAGAGACAAGTAGCTCAACTTAGAATCCACAAGGAGCTCAACAACTCGACGAACAATGCCAATGAAAGGACATTTGGGTAGGCCACAAAAATACTCAAACAGCCAGACAACGTTAAAAAAAATACTTTGAAGGGGAAAATGCTAATAATAACCCATATAGTCCTCATATTCACAATAGGGAATAAAATTAAAATAATAAAAAAAAATATGATACTTTACAAAGTAGGTATTCATGTCAAAATAAGAAATTGTAATGAAATAAAAAGAATACTTTAAAAAGTAAACATTCATGTCAAGAGTAAATGAAAATGAAAATATAAAAATGTCAAACTGTATAAATATAAACAAAAAGCGCACAAAAGAGAACAAAACAGGAAAACAAAAAACATTAAAACATTGGGCCGTGTACAAAACTGAAGTAGCTCAATCCCAAGCCTTCTTGTCCTCAAGATAATCTTTCACTGTATAAAAAGCTTTCTGGCATAGCTTACGTTTTATAAATAATTTGAATTTATTTATGCTTAGTTCTTGAATAGGGCTAGGAAGTTTATTATAAAAATGTATACATTGGCATCGAAACGAACCACCTATTTTTTTGAGCCTGGTTTTAGGAACGACATAATTGTGTTTGTTCCTAGTATTTATGCTATGGATATCACTGTATTTTTTAAACAGATTAATATTTTTATGTGCATACAAGAGGTTTTCATAGATATACTGGGATGGCACAGTCATAATATTAATCTCTTTAAATTTGTCAAGTTCAAGTAGGTTAAGGTTTATTGTCATTCATCAGAGGTTTATAGATTACTCCTCCGGCAGAGATCTTTCCGTTCTAGGAAATGAAGCGACGCGGTCCGGTGGGCATACTGTATGAATCAAAGTCGGTCCTATCGTAACACAATAGGACTACCGGCTACTGACAAAGCACAGATTGCGTGGTTAGTCATCAGACTGTAGACTCGTTGTTGTAACGTAGTCACCACAAACAAACAGACAAGCTTGCCCCAGTAGATCTTAAGCCACCACAACATACTGACAAATCCTACGTAGGAACAGCTAGTCGGTGTTAAAATAATCATGAAAGGTTTTAAAAATGTTAATGGGTAGTTAAAAGTACCTTTTTATGAGATCTATAAACTATACATATTTCCCGCCTACTCATATTTTAGCTTCTGCTAAGCGGCCGTGAATTTAAATACTAAACCAGAATTTCATAATTGAATGGTTACGCTGAAAGTATTTTATATAATAATCATAAACTTGAAATTTATATTCGGAGGCATTTCGGCTCTACCCTGAAAAGGTAGTGAAACGTAACAAATCAAATAAAATTCCGCTCTGCACTGTTATACCTGACCCACAAACGGATTGCTTGGTTTTAGTTTCCTTTAGGTACCCATTTTTCACAAAAACAACTGCAAAAATATTAAAGTATCCAATATTTATTTCTTAAACGCTTTCTAAAAAAATTCCTCAGACAAAGTCTTTACAGTAAAATTCCGCGAATCCCGTGATAAAATCTGTGGAAAAATATCAACTGAGAAATATTTCACCGTAGAGTATTTTAGATACAAACAGAGGAACGTTCAGTAACAATATCCTCTCGGGGGTGCCAAAACCCCACGTATTTGATATCGATTCAATACCACACGGAGTAAAAAGGGTCAGTAATCATATACGTACATCTTTAAAGCTAACATAAGGAATATGTGATTCTTCTTCATGTTCTTTTCAGATCGATTGGACTATTTAGAGTTCCGTACCTGTAGGGTAACCAATGGAACCCTATTATTAAGCTTCCTCCCGAACCAATGGACCGTAATAAGTAGACAGTTAAAATTTTCAGTGTCTATTTCTATTGCCGCTCGGACAAATATTGTAGATATAAGTTAAAGGGATAGGATGACGGAGGATCAGATAATGGTATGAAACGTGTGTGAGTTCGACAAGTACTGGCCAGTTTTTAGGGTTCCGTACCAAAAGGGTAAAAACGGGACCCTATTACTAAGACTTCGCTGTCTGTCCGTCCGTCTGTCTGTCACCAGGCTGTATCTCAAACAAAGAACGGAAAGTTGAAATTTTCACAAAGTCTGTATTTCTGTCGCCGCTATAACAACAAATACTAAAAACAAAATAAAATATTTAAGGAGGCTCACATACGACAGACATGATTTTTTTTAGCTATTTTATAGATAATGGTACGGAACCCTTCGTGCGCGAATCCACAAATTAAATAACGTGAGCCTGAGAGTCTAGTGTTTTACTAGAGGCCTAGTTTGGTCAGCGGGCCTTGACGTTCAGCCCGTGTATAGGCTTGTTGATATGCCAAAATGCAAAGGATTAATCCCATTTTGATAGCTCATCTCAATCTTCAACTTTTTAGATTTTTCATCAATCGCTATCGCTCATAGAATGTCAATTTATCTAGAAAGCCTGGAGTGTTAAAACAAATTGTAATCTCAATTCTGTTAATGTAACAACCAATGGATTATTACATCTTATTTCATTTGAAAATTCTTTCAGTACGAGTTCACCTTTGGCACTTAATCTTAATTAGTGTCTGAACCTGGCTCACTAAGAGACGTTAATTAGCTGGAAAATATTAATATAGTAAAATATGAGCCTTTTCCCGTATGTACCTCTTATGTCCTATTCTATAGGAACCGTTAATTTTTCTTTTATTAAAGTTACTAAGCACACTCAGTCACAGTGTTGTTTTCTATGAGTGAATGATTTATGCAAATGGATAAGTAATTAAAACTTACTCGCTGAAATTCGTAACTTATTCGCTGACATTTATTTCCTTTTTAATTTATTTCATTGTATTTTAAGGAAAAAATATCGTCCTGTTGAGTACTTTATTTAGCCTACGGTAAAACTAAAGAGCTTCCTGATTTTTTCTGAAGGCAGTGGCGGAAGTCATTTGCCGATTTGCGTAATAGGTAAGGATTTTGGGAAATGGCATGTCAACTGGAGTTTGCTTTGATTTCCGAATCCCTCCGATTCGGATACAAAAAACCTTAAAATAGACATGACCCTTGGGGCCCACCAGGGCCAATGCCTGCCAGTGGCGCGGAATATTTTCGGAAGTCTCCGCGGCCCTGAAACGCAAAGGGACAGGAGGAGTAAGGAGGAACACAGATAGGTTTTAGTCAGCAAGAGTTTGACACTCTCTACCGCACTGCCTATAATTTCCCATACTTTAAAAAAAAAACATGACCCTTTAATAGTTTTCCATAATATTATTGTGTGGTAGAGTTTTGGCTATATAGTAAGTAAAACTTAACAGGCGAAATTTTGGCGGTACAAAGATATATGTATCTCCACCTAAAACTTGGGGAAACACACGAATTGTGATATTATGTGGTTTCTCTAATTATTATATGGCATATTCCAGAATAACATCAAATAGGTACCAAGAAGATAATGGGACTGCGTGAAGTAAGTTCGTCTTCCTCCTCACACAACTTCGCCTCGCCCAACAGTTAGGATCCTGGTGATCCCGTAAACAGACACAGTTTCGATGCAGACTACATGAACAATCCGAAAGTTACTCGCAGAAAGTTTACTGAGGCTAACAACGAGCTTTGTCTACTCTAATTAAGCATCGGCTGGGTTTTTAACTTTTAACTTAAGCGTTTTTTATATGTTTAAAGTATTAATTTGCTTGGCTAAGGACTAACTTTTTTTTTGTTGAAACCAGATGAGCATGAGTGGGGTTGATTTTCAGTGCTGAAAGGTGGATATCAATGGTGTAAATATGTTTTTCTACCTAAACATAATATTTCAAAGAGTTGAATGTAAGATATTGCGACAAATACACTGGCCAGTATAACCATGAGTGACCAAGCACTAATGACTTCGAAGGTAACTATTATTCCGTTTTAACATAATTATGTAGGTAGACCTAATTTATGATCAATAAAGGGTGAAACGGAACATTGAGTAATTATTATAAACGACATAATAGCGCAAACAGTACTATGACGTATGTCGGACTAATGTTCTCACTGAACAAACGTACTGCACGTGCCACGTCAGTCAATAATTATTTAAACGTTTCCATGAATTTGAACCTTGCGACGGAAATAAATGGAAAGTATACATTTCAGGTTCCTAACTACGTAGTTTCGTTTAAGTTCTTCAAACATGAAGTGCAAGGTTGAACAATTTTATCATCAATAACTAATATACCTACTTTACAAAATAGGATCACCCCTCTATTCCTCGTTTGGGCAAACAGGCACACATTAACCTGCATGTTGTATTATGTTACGGGAACGCCGGCGGGGGAATCATAAGTACTGATCGATGCTACTAAGGTGTCTGTTTAGAGAACTAGCCGAATTTTGGGGCGATTCTTTTACGATGGCCATTGTCATGCTAAAAATATGAAGCCTAAAAACACATCAGGTCCTAGAAATTCCTTATAGAAAGACAAAATATTAGAGCCGTCATGAGCCTGTTTTGTACAAGTTAGTTATTTAGATGCGCTTACGAATCGACCGGTGAGATTGCTTTTAAACCGACATCAAAATAGGTGGAGGTCCCCAATTCGTAGTAATATTTTTCGACTTTTCCCCGACTACTCAAAAACGCCTGAACCAATTCGGAAAAAGCAAGAAAACCATCCATAGTTTGAAAGACAGGAGGTCCGATGGTCATCAAGTTAAGCTCTGATGATGGGGTCCTGGAAAAATCGAGGTAACTCTTCAAATGTTACAGGTACACTTGGAGTAATTTGGGTACTTTTTGGAAGTGAATTTTATCGAAGTTTCAATTTGTGGAAGGTCTAATGAAGAACTTCGGAGATAGGTAACGAAACTCTTCAACAAATAGTAGCAAATGTACCGGGATTGCTGATATCGCATATCTGTGTATTGTTTACACAAGTTTATAAAGTAACATCACGCCAGTATGCTGTGAAGAGGTACGCACATGTGTATGTCACTGTGGTACATACACCCTTGCCGCGCCAATTGCAATGTTCAATTTTATTTGTGTTTGATTCTTTTTGCCTTGGGTTAAGTTATAGCTAATAATAATACATTTCAATTGACCTTGAACTTCAAAGATACACCAGACCTCCTCATATTAGAATCAATAAAATCTAAATATAGTGCGATATTGCTAGATTTATGTCAGTAGGAAAGTAGATATGTAACTATAAACTGGTTTAGACTTGGACTGCAAAGGCACGTAAAACAACTACTTAACAGCAAATAGCGCAAAATGTGTAGACATTCATTATGGTAGTAATGTCAATTTAGTTGAAGAGTGTCACCATTAAAAACATAAATACCTTTTTTTATCAAATTCTACAACCGACTTCCCTCCGTCGTTAAGTTTCCTTTTTAATTCGTATGTTTATAATATAAGTTAGATGTTTCCAGATGAATCCGAAAAAAAAATCAGCCACGTCAAAGATAAACCAAACTGTTGTTTTAAAAGTAAATTGAAAGCTAACATACCTTTTTTTTGGATGAGAAATCATCAAATAACTTCTCCCGCTGTGGGCGGAACGGAAGGGAGTGTCAGATCCTTACTGACTAAAACCCACCCGTGATCCTTCTTGTGCCCTTTACGATCCAGGGCCGCGGTGACTCTTTCGAACAAATTCCGCAACCCTAGCAGGCACTGACCCATGGGGCCCCGTCTTCGTTGCTGACAAGTATACCACTAAAAAGTGAAAAAACTTTTTACAAAACAAACCACCGACTTCTAGACAAAAAAGTATAAACTAACCTTAATTTCGGTAGTCGGTGTTCAAAAAACGAAGAAACAACGAAAAACACCTGGTTCTAAAATTAAAATTATTTATACTTCACTCACAGTTCAAACTTTATTTCTTGTGTCTTCGCGTATCCATATTGCTGTCAGCTTTTTTGATAAATTCGATTGTATTTTGCAACGAGCTTTATCGTTACCGAACATTCAAAAATTATTATATGGCATAAATGGTTTAGAAAGTTACATTGTCATAATAATGCAGATCCAATTTCCAAGAACTGCATATTACTAATAATACATACTCATACACCTTCTCATTACAATATTTGATACATAGGTATACCATTACCATAATAGACGATCGCGTTTTAGTAATAGCGGTCTTAATCTTGGAACCCGAAGCACTACTGATCGTAAATGTATCCACGTTAAATAAATTCAGACTCTTGAACGTTACGTTACGAATCAATCTTGCTTGGACCCTCGGCCTGGTTTACATCATTTGTTCGTCTTCACTTCGGCGTGGTTATGGGATCAATGAGCAGTGCGGCTCCCAAAATCCTAGATAGGGACCATCAAATATAGGTTTATTACTATAATAATATAATATTATTCATCGTTTAACTCGTGTTTACCACGGCATTGTAATTAAAAGCTGGGTGTTGAGCAGAGTAAAATTGTGTGTCACTGTTTTCGATTTTCTATGAAGTTTTTTTACTGCATGTGTGTTTAGCACAAACAGACTTAGGTACTTATTGTTTCCTTGGCTTGCTGTGTTTGCGTGAATAATAAAATGATCATCAATTGTTACAAAACTTTTTCTTGAGAATTCTCCTTGTCTGCTGTCGAAGTTTCCAGTTACTAGTCCTTAGTCGTACTGTGCATCGTTAGCGATCCTATTAATTCGTCTTGTTCGTACCGTAGCGGCACTGAACTGCAGGTAATTCCATGATTGCAAGGGTTTATCCGAAACCAATTTAGATCCTTGCGAACGTCCTATCTCACATTCTATTTGCGCACTCCGTAGCTAGATAATGACTGTCACAACTTGATAACCACAGAAAATTTTCATGTCGTATCTGAAATTACGAAAATCTGAGTTGCTTGGTAACACTAGGGGTACCTAGAACATATTTTTAGTTGATTGACTATCTTATTAATATATGACATATTTTTATTTTTCATTTATCTTTTAGGTAAGATTTAAGGGCAAGATAGCATTATCTACCTAACTCTGTCATTATTGATAGCTGAGATCGTTATATTTTTTGGGTCGTTTTAAACTAGATGAGGCCGGTGTTTCCTAGCTGACCACCATGTGAAGAAACACCGAAACAAACTCAAAGTCAAAGTCTCTTTTGAAGTCCATGCAATACTGGTAGATACGAGAATCGTGTAGGTTGATGTCTGAGGTGGTCTTTGAGGAAAGTACCATACAGATTTGAGTGGGCCCTATCCAGACAGTACAAGCATTTGTCAGTTATCGTGTGTTCTACTTAGAACTTTAAGGAGCTCAACGATTGGACGAACATTACTAAAGTTTGGAAAGGCAACATAGAGAACTCAGACTAAAACGAATTGCACCCCTAAAATAACATCCTACGTGGTCCTTTTTTGTCTGGATCGTAATTCATCAAATGACTTCTCCCGCTCTGGGCGGAGCGGAAGGGAGTGTCAGATTCTTACTGACTAAAACCCAACCGTAATCCTTCGAGTGTCTTTTGCGTTCCAGAGCCGCGGTGACTCTTTCGAACAAATCCCGCAACCCTCACATTTACAATACGTTATATTAGTACACAAAAAACTTTTTACAAAAAAGAACAGAAAATAACCTTACTTTCGGAAGTCGGTGTTTTCACTTGATTCTTCAGTATTTGAACACTAACTTCCGAAATTAGGATCACCACCCCCCCCCTCACCTAAACGTATCCCCCATCAAAGCGTACACTGTATAAATTCGTGTAAACAAAAAGTAGGCCCAACAATTCGGAACTGCTGTAAATCGTTGAGGAGTTCCCTCAACTCAAAATCGGTTCATAAACGAAGAAATTATCCGCGAACATACATATATACCTATATATATATATATATATATATATATATATATATACATATATGTATGTATATGTATATACGGTCGAATTGAAAAACCTCCTCCTTTTTTTTAAGTCGGTTAAAATACATCAGTACCTAGTTGCTAAGGACAGCCTTAAAATATATCAATCATCAACTCTTACAAGTTTCATAGGAATAGAATAGGAAATAGAATAGGAAGCAATGATATTTATTTTTTTATAAATGACGTATGTATATTAGGATTCTACCTTTCTAAGCTTCTCTCTTCATATTTTTTTTGTGTAAGCATTAATAAATCAATACCGATTAATTATAAAACGTACTTAATAATAAATAGGAACTTATACTTTCTGGGCTGGGATAATAATTTCGAACGATTAAATTTTATTTTATTTTCTGCAGTGCAAATCTTACCGTGTACGCTTAGGTGAAGTGAGCTGTCTATCTATACAAACAAGATAGAATGTCATTTTACTTCACGCTCACTCAACACGGTTCCTCGTTCACCTTACAAGGTGAGATGTGAAAGAATAGATATTTTGTTCCCGCGGCTTTGTAAAAGACGACTGACGCTGAACAAACTCTTTGAAAGCTCTCGTCGAAATATGTTATGCCCTTTTTTATGCCTGCTTCATTAGAACTGGCAACACGATTGTTTGGGGTTCGGGGTCTCCGCTGAGCCTCGCTGTGCACAGCAGCAGGCGATCACTGTGCCACAGTCATGCCTGGGGGAACGCTTATTTTTTTTAGTGGCAACAACCTTAATTTCGAACACTAAGGCTGGTTACTGTTTAACCAGACTCTCCTATGGTGGCCTCAAATTAATTCAAGGCCCCTAGCCAGGGCTAAAAACTAACTTTCAAGCTAAACGACCGCTCGGTAAGGGCATCCCTGTGGGACACGGGCCTCGGCTTAACGGCTTCGGTTGGGGAGGGCGGCAAGGGACAGGCTGGGTCAGGTTGATATTATTTAGGGGATTTAACGCTAATGGCTCAGCGGCGCGGGCTGGCTCGTTAGGCAAAAGTCGGGGAGAATTTTGACGGAGGGCCGAACGCGCATGAAACTGGAGGTCATATACACACATTTTTTTCTGCCTAGTCTTTTCATGAATCAAGTCCAGTAAAACGATACCTCTTGACAAGCCTGGTGTCGTATTATCTGGCTTCTGACTTCCTATAGGGACTGACAAAGTCGTACAAATGACAGCCGGTACCAACAGCTCATAGTGCATTCCGGTGGTGCATAAGCAAATCAAGGCTTCCGAGGGACGACCTCGCGGCAACTGTGGGACTGTCGTTACTCAGCCCAAGCCCCTCCAGGAATCTTTAGAAAATTCATGAGCGTTATTTAAAGCATAAAACCATATCGTAACTATAGTAAATAAGTAATGTTTTATGTTCCTCGAGGCAGTTAGGCAGTTACAGTAACGACATAAAGCATTGTTTCGACGTGATTACATATTGTGAAACAAAAGCATCACGGAAATGGATCCAAATATTTATATAACGTGTCTGATTTTTATCGAAAAAAGATTGAGTATTTTATTAGTTCCATTTGTATTGAGCCTTTTGTGAGGTCATTTAAATCAATGTTTATCGGTTACCCTGTGTCGTTTGCCACCATAACTTTTTTTGTAAATGTCACGGTTTGGCCTAAGTTGATACGTACGTTGAATTTAGAATAATTCGCTGATATTTGTGGCCACCAATAAAGAAGGAAAAATAAGTAAATAGTGTGCCGATGGAAACGTCGTCGAAATCAGTTCCAATGGACGTAATAATCACCAATTAACGATATTAGGTACAAATTAATGTTCAGAACAGAAGCAGTTATCTTCCTACCGAAATAGCGCCGAAGTCACATTTCGGCACGCGTTTGGGGAAAATATTTAGACATGGTCTACCGAGTGTAACAAATTTACTTTACTAAATAAAAAAGATAAAATCACGAAAAACTAACAGCTTTTGTGGTGGCCGAGTGACAGCACTGGTGAGCGGTAACGGCCGACTTACAAATTGTAGTTCGCGTGTTCAAACCCTGCCAGGCGCATTACTTAGTGTAATTAATTTCATCCCCACTGCTCTGAAAACGGTGAAGAAAACTCTCGTGAGGAAACCGGCATGTCCTAGAACCAAAAAAGTGGAGACATGTAACATTCACCAATTCGCACTGGGCCCGCGTGGTGTGGACTTTCGTGATTTTATCTTTTATATTCGAAACGAAAAACTTGAATAACAAGGAACACACTTTGCAGTACATTTAATTTAATTTATTTAATTTAATTTAATCAACAGTCTGATAAAATCAAAAGTTATTTCGTACAAAATGTAATGCTACAAGAAGTACCCTGTGCATGTTCTTAACCAAATCATCTTTTACTTTGGCCAGAGGCTAAGCATTGCCATTCAACGTGGCAATGCCGCCAATCTCTTGTCCAAATTACTCGTACCAACTGACAGCGTATATGGCCGAATTTATACTTTAGTTTGTTGTGAGTTTAGTTTATTTATAATTTTAGTTATTATGGTTAATTTCTTATTGCTATGTTTCTATACGTTTTATTGACTTTACGATAGAATGTTCATAATCATGGGCCAATGTTCTAAATTTTAGAAAGTAAGTTTAAGCTTCAATGGATATAACCACCAAAGTTCCCGGGCCGGCTCCACTTGCTCTTTGTTCAGCGGTTAGATCAAATGTTAGTTATCTGCCTGTCTAGCCTTTTCCCAATTATTTAGGGGTCGGCTCCCAGTCAAACCGGATTCAGCTGAATACCAGTATTTTACGTGAAGCGGCTACCTACCAGACCTCCACAATCGATTGAGTGGGAAACACGGTACTTCTTGCAAGACTGGTGTCACATTTTCTGGCTTCTGACAATCCGTAACGACTACCAAAGATCTCCAAATGACAACCGGGACCAACGGCTTAACATGCTATCCGAGGCACGGAGGAGTCTCGTTATGTTAAGATGGTCACCCATCCACAGACCAACCTTGGGAAGCGTTGCTTAATCTTGAAGATCGACCAGTGCAGCTGTTATAATTTAACCACGAGCTCCTCCATCAAATATTAGCTATGCTAAATGATAATTAGATCAACATTTTTTTAAATAAAAATATACCAAAAGAACTTTAAAGAAAGTGTTGTACAACTGAACGTTATATTAACCGATAATTACGCTTAAATGACATAAAGTTTACCTCATCTAACGAGACGAAGTAAATTCATGTCATTTAAGCAACATAGGTTTTGAAAATAGAGCAAAATTAAATATTATTATACTAAATGGGAGAGCAAGTATTGTTATACTAAATGAGCAGTTCCCCTTGTAATATACCAGCGTCCCGAACTACCTTAGCACAATGCAAATTTTTATTTATATATAATCATTTATATATTATATCGTTGTACTTATTAATGAAAATCTTATCGAAATCCGATGCGTGGTTTAGAATAAATTAGCTAAGAAACGTACAAAGATTGACAGCGACTTTATTTTATACCTTTTAGAGAAGTAACATAGGATACGACCTGCTATAAGAGTTTGCGAAACACGTAAACACCAATGACAACATAACCGCTACTCTCGTAAATTTTACATGTTTTTCTTGAAACACATAACGAATTTAAATATTGCAAATATGTAGCTAATTTGGGTGAACATGACGTGGGCACTTTCGATTTTACCCACGATTTGTGTTCGCGTCACGCCACTCATCTGTATTGTCGTCACGTGAACTTGCACGGTTTCTCGTGTGTGTAAATAATGCTCCACTCAAAATGTATTGAATTGTAGAGAAAACAAATTCCCCAACACGCACTAACACATTCCGTTTCCGCACTTTTGGCGTCGCGTGACACTGGCAGCTCTATTTATTTATTTTACAACATTTTTTCTTCCCGTAAGGCTTCGTTTAAGCCAGTTTGAGATAGTGATTTTTATGAACGTAAGCATAAAATGCGGGAAGGTTATTAAAAAACTTTAATAATTGTATAATAGCATATAGCATGACTTAAAAAATATTCAAAAATTCTAAAGAAAAATTGTATTTATCTATTTATACTATGTTAAACAAGTTATATTAAAAAAATAGCCTGCAAGTATAAAAGTGAACTTTAATTTTAAAGCAACACTTAAAAGCCTGCTGAAAGCAAAGACATATCGAGTGTATTAGCACAAACCTAATTACTTTAATTACTCTTCGTCCGTTGCCTTACTCGAGTGTGAACGTGTGTTAGTTCTGCACATAAATTCGTTAAGTTTGTATACGAGACTATAGCCCGTAACCGTAAAGTGAAAGCGACCAGTTTAGCTTAAAATTAAAGTAAACATATTAATTGTTTTTTGACCGATCGCGCAATCGCCGCAGTGCTTGTGCACCGGAGAGATACCTCGCCGGACTAGCCCCGCCCACACGCAGGAGCAGGACAGTCGCCATAATTGCTCTCCCGCTTGCGCGCGCGACTAAGTGCTACTGTACGTGCTACGCTTACGCACCTAATATCCCCTGGCCCAGTGCTTATCGAAGTGTGTGCAATCGACATTGGACTGCGTACAATGCCGCGCGTTCAACGCTCGCCTCCGGCTTTGCCATCAGTGAACACCAGTGTACTGCAAGTTAAGTCAGATTCGGATATACCCGCAGCGGTTATGAATAGCCCGGTCTGTAGTGTCAACACTGCATCGCGATTCAAACGCCCTTGCCCAGAATTCTCGCCTGGTAATGAATTTCAAGACCTAAAATGCGAAATACTACAAATGCTGTCGACATGGAAGAATGAACAAGAGGAACGGTTTACAAAATTTACTAGCGATCAAAATACCTCCCTTTCTAAGTTGGTGTCCGAAATAGCCGATCTTAAACGACAGAATCTTGCGATTCAAAAATCAAACGGTGAGATAGAGAAAGCTATAACATTTATCACGGAGCAGTACGATGACATGATGAAAAAAATGGATAGTCTACAAAAAGAAAACCAACTTCAAAAAGACCGTATAATAAATTTGGAATTCAAGATTCAGGACATCCAACAGCTTTCCCGATCATCGTGCATCGAGATACGCAACGTGCCTGCCGTGGTGAACGAGTCAGCGTCTGATTTATCCAAGATTATCAGCAAAGTCGGTGCAGCAGTGGATACGACTTTTAATAATAATGAGCTACGCGATGTGTACCGCTTACCCGGGAAACCAGGAACCATCAGACCTATTATTGCAGAGTTTGTAAATGTTCAGGTCAAAAACAAGCTCATCACGAGTGTGCGTGACTTTAATAAAACCCACCCGAACGATGGTCGCCTTAATACTAAATGCATTGGCTTACCTGGAGACCGACGCCCAGTATATGTTGCCGAATATCTTCCCGCGACCTCCAGAAAACTGTTCTATGAGGCAAGAGAATTTGCGAAACAAAAAGGGTACAAGTTTTGCTGGACGGCTAATGGCAACATTTTCTTACGAAAAACTGAAGGAGCCAAACAAGTTCTTGTCAGATGTGTAGAAACACTGCGAAATCTACAATTGGATATAAACCAATGACTAATATATAGCTTAATCCTCTTATCCACTAACCACTTCGATATTTTTCTAAATTTTACTCATGCTCATCCATCAAAACGTAAGTGCTTATCTCATTATAATATCTATATAAACTATACAAATAATAATAACCTTTTGCTCACACCTTTCATATTATCGTGTATAACAATAATATTAATGTACCTAACAGCGTTGCACTATAATTTACACTCGCATCTTTTTACAATAACTGAACCTCAGTCCCAAGTACGAGTACACACTGTTACTGCAACTTTTGCCAAAACTTTTTACTTTCCTTATATTTTAATTAAAGATCCATATTCGTATCGAACTCGCCAAGTCTATACGAATAGCCTGCGGCACAACACATTGCGTCATATACTAATATTACAAACAAAGTTTTCTGATGGCTAATATTGCACAAGTTATTGATGACATTGATCACACGGCCTTTACAACAAGTCTGAAACTTTTTTCTATTGATGACTGCAAGATGCACTTAGGCGACTTAGGAGGTCAATACTCGGTTGTGGTCCAAAATATACGAAGTATCAATAAGAATTTTGATAATTTTTCTGTTCTTTTAAGTCGGCTGATTTTTTCGCCTGACATAATTGTCTTGACTGAATGTTGGCTTGATGACACATGCGCCTGTTTTGAAATTAATAACTACGATTATCATCGTTCCAAAAACTACCTAAACCAAAATGATGGAATAGTCGTATATACCAAAACATCTCTGCAAGCCTCAGTGGTGGAACCATCCTGTAAAGACTCGAACTGTTTGATTGTCAATATCAGGGATGAACTATCGCTGATTGCTATATACAGGTCTCCGTCTTTCTATAATATAAATAACTTTTGCGAATCTTTAACAAAGCTCATGGAGACGTCTAAGGCTACAACATGTGCGATTGTAGGGGATCTGAACATTGACATTAAACCAGATTGTACAGACAGACGTGCCACTGAGTACCTGGACTTAACCGGCCACTATGGGTATTTTCCTGGACACACTTTGCCTACGAGAGGTGACAACTGCCTAGATCATATTATGCTAAAAACGCAAAAATCAGCTACTGTTATTGTATGTGACACGGGCATAACAGATCACGAGACAGTTATCCTAGGCATTCAAAAAGAATCGGCTAGGACTAGGGTTGAAAAACGACGCATGCGCATTGACTATAAAAAATTAAAACTAGATATTGAAAACGAGTCTTGGGACTGGCTTAGTGAGCAGAAAGATGTCACTACGGCATTCCAAACGTTTGTAGAAATCCTCTCAGCTAAAATTAAACAACACACCACTAGCCGTGTATGCCATAGCTCAGAGGATATTATCAAGCCGTGGATTACTAAAAGCCTTTTAAAGTGTATAAGACGACGTGACATAATGCACATTAACGCAAAGAAAAAAGAAAATCGTGATGATCTAGTCATTCAACATGAGTACAAGAAGTATCGAAATCATTGTAACAATTTACTAAAAAATCTAAAACAAGAACATGACCGTAAACTCCTTATGGAAACTAAAGGTGACTGTAAAAAGTTATGGCATGAAATTAAAAAGATATGTAACATTAAAAATAAAAAATCCGAAAGGACTGAGCTTTTGACATGCAGTGAAAACCCTGTGTTCACCTTAAATAATGTTAACGATTATTTCTCAACTGTTGGCCAAAACCTTGCTGCAAAAACACTCAGTTTATTGGGCTTAACTGAAGATGAATTAGCACGATATAATGAGCAATACAGCACCGTTAACCCTGACACTAACTCTTTCTTCCTTGCTCCGACTGATGAAAAAGAAATACTAAATATTATTTGTCATCTCAAAACGGCGTCAGCAACCGGTTATGATGGCATTAATAACACATTTATAAAGCAGTGTGCACTTTCTTTGGTCAGCCCAATTGCATTCCTTTGCAATTTAAGTCTAACTGCAGGCAAAGTACCTGATTGCGTAAAGATTGCAAACATATGTCCGATATTTAAAAATGGAGATCCCAAGGTCCCTTCCAATTATCGCCCGATTTCTTTACTAACGGCTCTCTCAAAAATTCTTGAGAAAGTTGTGAACAAGCGACTACTCGGTTACCTAGAGAAGAATAAATTAATATCGGACAATCAATACGGTTTTAGGGTTGGCAGGTCCACGGAGGATGCAGTGACCAACTTAGCCGATTTCATTTCCCTCAAACTTGGTAAAGGTCAGGCATGTACCGGCATCTTCCTGGACCTCGCCAAGGCGTTTGATACAATTTCGAGGAAACTCCTGATTAAAAAAATGTCTCTTCTGGGAGTTCGCGGCGTTGCTTTGGACTGGTTTACTTCGTACCTTAATGATAGAACCCAAAAAGTCATCTTCGGGGAATATGCAAGTGACGCAACCACGGTGAACTTTGGTGTGCCACAAGGAAGCGTGTTGGGCCCCACCCTTTTCATTATATATATAAACGGATTATGCTCCATGAAAATCCCACAAGCCAAAATTTTTACTTATGCGGATGACACCGCAATTGTATTTTATGGGGAAACTTGGGACGATGTTCAGCACTCTGTCGAAAACGGGATTAAAATTGTTTCGAACTGGCTGCAACATAATCTCCTAACTTTAAACGTAGACAAAACGAAGGCAATAAACTTTGCCATCTCAAAACGCACGTCCCCTACCAGTGTTGCTTGTCTACAGCTACACTCCTGCTCTAGTCGAGACAATTGTAGTTGCCCACGCATCGAACAGACAGATTCGATTAAATATCTTGGAGTCTTTGTAGATAATCGTTTGTCCTGGTCTAAACATTTGAGTGCCTTAAAGAGTAGGGTTCGAAAGATGCTCCGTATTTTCAAGTTACTAGGTCAGATTGCAGATGACTCAGTTCTAAAGATGGTGTACTACTCCCTCTGTCAATCAGTCCTGAAATACTGCATAACAGCATGGGGCGCAGCAGGCAAAACCTCATTAATTAAGGTGGAAAGAGCTCAGCGAGCTCTGCTTAAAGTTGCCTATGGACGACCTTTTCGATACCCCACTAACACACTATACACCGAAGTGGGAGTTCTGAGAGTCAGACAGCTTTACATCTTATCTGTCACTCTAAGATTTCACAAAACCTCCCTTAGTACTTGTGTTATGTCAAGTAGAAGGGTATATTGGGAAAAAATTCGTTGCCATAGGTCAATAGGTAGAAGGTCTTTCGGTTTTATGGGACCACACATTTATAAAAAACTTAATGATCGACACAATATTCTGCAGCTAACACCAACTAAATGTAAATCTGTGGTCACGAAATGGCTTCTTACATTGGACTATGACATGACGGAATACTTCATATCCTAAAAATAAAAATAAAAAAACGCACGTAGCTACTAATACACTATGATAGGTACATATCATTTATTTATATTTCATATATGTATTACTATATATATATATATATATTTATTTATTAAAATTTTGTAAACTTATAATATCAGAAACACTCTTTCGTGACCCGCAAGCCTTACTGTTTTTATTTGTGTAATCTTCTTTTCGAGTGGGTGCTAAGTTTCTAACATAAACTAATCTAGTTTAAGTCATTTAATGTAACGTAATTTCTTATAATTTTAATAGTAAAACTGTCAACGAAACGAATGAGCCTGGAACTCACGACACAGGGAATCCTAGTGTGAGTTTCAGGAATCAAAGCATTGTATGTAATTTCTAAACAATAAATTATTCTTATTCTTATTCTTATTCTTATTCTTATACTTACCTAATGTGAATCTTGGCGAGTCAGTAGAAATAAAAAGAGCTTCATTGTGTGTTTCGTAGTGTAAATAGTGGCTAATTAATAAAAGCCGCACGGTTCGATCTTGAAGGTTAAGTAATGGTTACCGAGGTCGGTATGTGGATGAGTGACCATCTTAATATATCTCATATGTAGATTTTTGGCAGAGATACCGTTTGTAAGAAGACCTCCATAACCCAGTACCTGTTGGGTTATGGAGTAAATGAGGTCAAATTTTCACGTAAATCCAGTTTGACTCGAAGACGGCCGCAACATAGCTGGGTAAAGGCTGATAGATGAAAAGGGAGATGATGTTCATAGTTTAACCAATTAATTAATTTTATGTGTAAGTTGCAAACACGGAAAGGAAAGTCCAATAGTTATACTTTGTATTTGAATAGGTTCAGTTGAGATTTGATTTCAATGCCTATAAACAACGTAAGTATAACATTTATATAAGGCTCAAAGCTCTCATTGTCAGCGGGCGGAACTGGACCAACAATAGCGCGACAGGTGAAGTAGCTTTCAGTATTAAAACCTTTTTGCACAGTCTAGCGTCGTGGATGGCGGCGCTATTGTAAAACACAAGAAAAACGTTAAGACCTCTCGCAAACAATAACTTTGGATGATTCATGATATGATATTTTAGTTTATTTTTCTTTGATTATAACAGTTAGCTTCGCTGTCTTTTGTGACTATGGAAACTTTAATTAACAGTCGGCATAATTAGATTAATTTCTACCTAGTTTATAGTTTTATCTACGTTACCGTGACATGTTTTTAGTGGATTTAAAATCCTTACTGATGCAATTCTGCTGTAATAATAAAAAAAAAATATTTATTATTACAGCAGTCTTCCTCCTCTTTCGCTAGCATTACGGCTCCATACGGCTCCTCGCCCAAGCAGGACAGACCTCCACCATATGTTCCCTCGCGTCCTCCCATCGAATTTGAAACAGGTACATCCCGAAAATTCCGTGTCCGTTGAGTACCTGCGTCAGGCGGTGAGGACGCCGCCCGTGACGGCTCTCCACCGTGGTGGCGTGCCCAAGATGCAGATTAACCTACGTTTCAAGAATAACAAATGATAACCTTATCTCAATAAAGTAGAAAAGAAAAAGAGAAAGCAACGAGAAAATCTGGTAATATATAACGTTACTGAATTCCCTTTTACAAAGCAGTCCTTGTTTACAAATATTAAGAAAAACCGAATCGGCGAACGAAATTGGAGTAAATCTATTATTTCCGGCCGTGCGACAGCGATAAGGAAAGTTCACATCAGGAACAAGAAAAACTTCAGTCAAATAACTGATAGGTGATATATATCTCCCAGTAACAAAAGAGCTGGAGCAAGAATCAATATGATTTTAAAACAATACAAGTGGAACAAAATTCAAGTAATTATTAATTTTATTGACTGTACTGCGGTAGATTATATTGATTACATTGATTTAAATGGACCGCCACTCGTTCTTTGAAACTCAGCATCAGTCCTTTTTAGCGCAGTCATGAGGTACGCACTTAATTTAATGCATGCGCTAAATATTTTTTATTCTTTCTTTTTGTTTTTCTTTCTTAGATGTACATATAAATGTCGAAAATATTTATTCGACGATCAAAAGTGTAGACCACAGTCTTGGCTCTGAAGGTATACCTAATATTATTTACCGTCTAGAAACGGAAGCTCACGTCAAGTGAACGTACTTAATAACGTGTTTGCACCAAATTTCACATTAAACTAATTATCTGTTCGCTCTGACACTTAATCAGTTAAGCAAATACCTACGTAATTTTAAGACAGAATAAAGTGAAATGCTGTAAAATATGTAATTATGAAATAATAAATACATAATTGGCTGTTTTACTTACACAACCGATACGGTTTTAAAACCTTTCCATTAAAAGAGTTGTTTTGTGTATTTTTGATTTACATACGCAATAACCATACGACAGCTCATTTGTAATTTTAGCAGAAATTATTCGACATATAAAGAACTAAGAACAGTGGGACTATTTCTACGAATATGCTCGTCGGAGTGTCGTGTCGCGCTTGACCAGGCCACGTTTCCTTCCGCAACAAGCTCACATACATGTTGCATTACATGGCGGGATTCCCATGTTATAGTGTGATCTATCGACTGATCGACCCGCAATGTAACTAATCTTGCACGTGAGTTACTTACAGATGGCACCATGGCCTACTAATCTGGTAGTGTGTGAATTAACACCTTTATACAAAATCGGTATATCTATCTATGCTCGTTATGTCTTAATATCTCAACAAAAAAGAAGCGAAGCTGGTAAGTAAGGATGTAAAGTCAGTAAAATCAGTGTGTGTGTGTGTGTTATTACTTTTGAAAACAATTACTAGTAAATTAAAACATAACTGAGGTTCAAAATATCCTTAGCGCTTTATGGTGATTGACATACAACCTTGAGGAGATGATATATTTAATTATGTACATATTATGCAACCAATTTGGCTGACTGTACATTAATAAATTTGTTCATATTGGGTCCCCAATTTAGTTTATTGTAACTGTGGGTAATAAACGAAACGTATGTATTTATATTTAGCAATATCCGGCTTGCAGAGCCAGGGGAAAAGGGATTGGAGCCTTATTATTACAAGGCATAATAAACAAATTGCGATACACAAAGACAGTGTTTCATAATACACGAGTAGTTTTGCAACGTAAATATGTGTCACTTTATTACTACAGCCTGATTTCTGAATCAAGAATTTCAAGTTGAGTATTTGCCAAACTGTAGCCTGAAAGCTTTTCAAACCTTTGGCATTAAAGCAGGCATCGTTTTATAAATAATATGACTAGAACCTATTATAATTTAATTGCAAATTTCTCTAATACGAATAACATTTTATGAATATATGGCTGGAAAATTGCAAATAATGGTGGTCTCCCATCCTAGCTACCTTCTCATTGTCAGCTGTCAGTTTGACTGGGCAGACATTCATAGAAGACGGTAAGTATGCAGGTCTAGACGAGACCAGCATCTTGTCATATTAGAGCCTCTAGTATGACAAGGTGATAGAACAAATATAAACTTTGTATTAGTAGCCCTGTTTATTTTTAGTGCCCGTCTGTCTATCAATGGGCTTATGTTTGATTCAAATGTCTGAATATCACAGAGAATATACTTAGCTAGTCAAAATATTAACTTAATACCCTGTAGTCAAATTTAATTTGGCCCTGCGCAGTAGTTTTGGTTTTATTACCATCTCTATATCTGTGAATATAGCCACGAAAAGGCCAAAAATCATCATATAGTGCAGAAGTTAGGATTGCAAAAATACACCGCAGTGTGCGGTCAGTAGCAGCCAATCGCTGCTAGTACAAAATGAAACCATGAATAATAGTTAACAAGTGGCTGGCCGCTTGTGGCTGGCCTAATGAGCAGACGTGTGTGGCTGGCTTAATCCACTGCGATTCTAGGATTCTAAAAAATCTTTTGTGCTTTTGCAGAATCAAAGAGAACTCGATTATGAAAACGGATTTACATACTCGCAATGAAGTACGATCTACTTCATAAAATTCTTAATATCATTCACTGAACCACCACGCAGCCTCAACCCTGGGGTGGGAAGAGTTCCTTATATAACGAAAGCAATTAGTACTCAACTTAGGAAAATATATTCATATTAGTTTTTATATTTTATTAATTCATCATTTTTGCTGATGGGAAATCTTATACTTGGCAAATAAGATACTACAATATGTATCACGTGGAACTGGTCCAATATTATATAATGAAACATTTGTAGGTATAGTTATACTAACAGCAAAATAGTCAGCTCATCCAAAAAAAATATGCTCAAAAATTATTTGGTGTTAATCAACAATCTCTACAATATTTTTAAATTACTTAACAAAATGGTGAGTTAACACTCTGGCACCGATATGGCTTTCATGAGAAAAATTTACTTCTAACCCTACCTAAAGCTTATAAAACTTCCACATTGACTTTGTCGAAGTAGGGTAAAAACACGCGTTTAATGCAGCTCCCTGAACAACTTCAAGATTAAGCTTAGGAAGACTTCATCTATCAATGTCACCTCTTGGCCGAGTAACAAGGACGGTTTCAAACGCCTTTAAAGTAAGGTCTGGGAAAAGTGGACTTTTCTGTAAGATATACGATGTAGCAGTATTACTTCTGGATATTGGATTTAACCATAAGGTTTTGGAAGGCTACATGCACTTTCTCGTTCACCATTTCCAAATATCGGTCATTCAGGCTTATTTTTGGACCTACCTTAATTTCGGACGGCAACTCTACTGATTACTTACACTTTGCCGGCGACATGTTCTTATTTTAGGTACTGACACTCTGCCTAATGTAAGACTTGCCCCTGAATCTTTTCCATTCCGCAATGTCGGAAGATAATCCTAAAATGTTAAGTTTCTACACGGTCTCCGATGTCTGCCTGCCAACACCATTGATTTTATGTCGAGTTGAAAGTTTCTTAAAGATAGATGTGTCGGATCAGATCTGTCAACATAAGCTGCATGACCAGTAGAATCGCTGGCACCGTATTATCAGTCCGGCGAGTATCGAGCGAGTTTGTTCTAACCACAGCCAATGGAAATGGCCGGGCGCAACTTTTTGGGCACGTTGCCAATACAAAATGTCATTCCTTGCCGGCCAGGGAAAGGTAGCCAGAAGTTTATTACGATCCCGGCGTAAATATCGACTATTGTTCGAAGGTACCACGGCCCTCGGCGTTCAAATGCCGGTAAATACTATCTTCACAAAGGGGAATAACGTAAAGGAATTCTCAATGTGCGTAGGCAATATTGTTTTACCCTATTTATTTGTTTTCCCCTTAATTTGCACTAAGTTTGGCGGGGTGGATTGTTGTGTGGACAGTTTGTAATTCGTGGTTTTCGCCTGAAAATAAAGACAAACGATTCACTTCAGTTAATCTTTCAACTTCTGCTACAGGTTCGTATGACTTTTAGTGTTAATTGTCGTACGTTCTGTATTGTAAAAGAATTCTAGTATAAACTATGAGAGCGAGTCTATTTTAATACTTTCAAGACAAGTTTCGGTACGTAAAGTCAAGTTTAAGCACTGACTAGCTACTGCTGTGGCATAATGTAGAAAAAGATGATGATGATTGATCAAACTATGGCCCTAAAGTTAAGTTTAAGACCTAATTGAAAGCTTATTTCTCTACCTGTTGCCAAACAGAAGTGATTGATGGAACTACACGGCTTGAGAATGAACTAATCACAGTCATTCCAAAACTCATTCGAGCTCGTTTATTAAACCTTTTAAAAAGATAAAACCCATTTCACGCACACTTTATGGGTTTTGAAATCATAAGAGTTGGAATACCCTAATCCATAAAAATATTAATGGCCCAGCGGTGTGAAGAAACGGATAGTTTACGTAACCGCTCCGACATCCACTAAATTATATGAAAGTGTAATTACACGTATGATCCATTAAGGCGGTCATTTAATGAGAGCGAGTCGGCGGCGAGCGGCCCGCTCGTTACTGTTGCGTAACACCTCTCTGATTGTTCAAATTTCGATTTTATGTTGAAACTAATCTTAGCAACCTCGAGAAAGGACCCGCTCAGAGCCAAACTCGCCACTACTACGCCCTCACTCACTGAGCAACCTTTCACCACTACTTTCGGAAATGACGCAACTGACCATTTTGAATTTCCAATCCCCAAAAGTAACCAATAAACAGATTAAGCATCACATTTGGTTTTATTATAAAAATAAAAAAGCTATATTATAATACATAACATAACAGTCGCAGTAAAATGCCTCTTTCGGACAACATTAACACTGTGCACTAATAACAAGTAGATGAGTGGCGATGATGAGATAATCGATGAGTCGTGTTATGTCGTGGGTAGCTCGCGGGCGAACACGGAGCAGGTGACTATGTGCAGGCGTTCGGCCGCGTGCTGCGCGCGGTGGCAGGATCCTTCCGAGCAGTCCCGACCGCGGAAACAACCCGCGGTCTCTTGTTACTTTGAAGACTGCCATAAATTTCGCATAGCAATAAATAACTCCACTTATTATCCTACCACCCGAACTATCATTTAGGTTTAGTGAAGGGGTCCCGCCACGTGTCCGGGGGGTCCGTACTGGGAGCTGGTGGCTCCACTGTGTCCGTCAGAGCCGCTGTCGTCACCGCCGCTGGTACCGAAGTCACCGCTGATTTCAATTCCACCGTGACCGCCAGCGCCGCCGCTGATGCCAGAGCCGGATCCACTGCCAAGAGAGATGCCACCGAGGTCACCGCCGCCGATGCCGCCACCGATAGCGCCACCGCCAATACCACCTCCGATACCGCCAGCATCGCCACCACCGATACCACCGCCGATGCCGCCCTCCTTCTGGGTCTGGTACTTGATGAAGTAAACTTCTGGTTTTGAGGGCTGAGTGGGCGCGGGGGTAGGGATGATGATGTCGGGTTGTTCTTCGGGCTTCTTGACGAGCACGTAGACGAGGGTCTTCTCTTCGTTCTGAGGCTGAACGGGGATGATGGGAGCGGTAGGGGTGGGAGGAGTCGGGGCCTTGATGAAGATGATCTTGTAGTGCTTCTGGGGAGGAGCAACTTCAGGGATACGGGGCTGTCTCTGCTCAACGGGTTCTGGGGGTGGGACGTGGACGTAGATGTGCTTCTGGACTAAAGCAGCGCCGTTGTATCCACCGGCATATCCGCCATCACTTCCTCCAAATCCACCTCCAATGCTTCCACCTCCGATGCTACCACCTCCGATGCTGCCACCTCCGAAAGAGAGTCCTCCAGAAGAGTGTCCACCACCGAACGAGAGTCCGCCACCAGAGTGGCCGCCGCCAAAGGACAGACCGCCTCCCGAGTGTCCTCCACCGAGGGAGATGCCGCCGGAGTGTCCTCCTCCAACGGACACGGTCCTATGTCCACCCGAGCTGTATCCTCCCGAGCTGGGAGCCGAGTAGCTATAGCCTACCGGGGGTTCGGGGCGGCCATAGGCCAACGCCACGCAGGCGAGTACCTGTAACAAACAAGCAGAATTTTAAGCACAAGTCTTTAAATTGAACACAAACTGGCGACATGAAGAATTGATTGGATAGGGACGAGGCAGCTAATCGAGCCTCGTATTTCGAGCGCGGGGCGTCGACGATGTGAGTGCCCCGGATGAGGGGGCGATTGCGTCCGATACACGGCGCCGGTTGCGAACTCCACTCAAAATTCTATTTCATTTCCAGCACTTAGGTATGACTGGTATGAGCAATAAAGGAAATATAAACTGAAACTTGGTTACTGTTATAAGAGCAATATTTTATTAGTATGAAAACCTTAATGAAGCCGCGAGTTGCTCAAGTTAGTTAGCATCACCGTTAGCTAACCACATTACAGTAGCCGAGACGGAGTGAAAGATGCCCAACAAGTAGGCAAGGCTCACAACATACCGACTATTTAACTAAAACTTTACAAAGTATGATACGCGCAGCATTATCAATTCGCAAAGCATAATTCCTAGAACCAAAACTACCCGCATGTCCTAGAACCAAAAATTCGACGACATGTGATTGATCAACCCGCACTGGGCCCGCGTGGTGGATTATGGCACATTCTCTCTCCTAGAGAGGAGGCCTGCGTCCCAGCAGTGGGAACATTAAAAGGCTGATTATGCTTAAAGCATAATTATTACTATCCCATAGAGTTGATGGTATATGGAAGTATTGTAATAAATATAACAAATACGAAAATGATTCTATTGAATAAACTGCAAAATTGGATATGACGTAAGATCGGCTCGTATGCGGCAGTCGTAAGCGAGTTGAAATAATTTGTGTTACGCAAGAGGGACACGGGGAATTTTGGCGGTAGTTGATTTCTGTATGTATATGGTTCTTGGAATACAGATGGACGGGTTACGTTTATTGCGCGCATGTAAAGAGTGGCTGTGTGGAAACCGAGATCGCAACCGAAGTGAATAATGATCGAGAGGTCCTTTGATGAGCGTGAGTAACAAATGCGATCCACAACAAGTAGGCTCGCTGTCCTGCGCCGCAAGTTAAATTCATGCTCACTTGTGTAAAGGAGACCGTTACCGTAATTTTGTCATTATTATATGTTAATCTTATTCATTCCTAACTTTTATTTCTCACTGCCAATTCACACCAAATTTATTTTGTGTTGGATCAAATGGCATTCTGCTGCCATTGATGTTTGTTTATTTTATATTATTAATTAAGGGCAATTCAAATTTTAATTTACGGACTCCATGAATATCTTATTTTAGAGTCTGTATTTTTGTCCACGATAATATCACAAATTGATGCTTTTTGCACAAACTCCTATTATATCATATGATGAATATTTTGGCAATTATTCACAAACACTAATTAGTTTTGTTTCACAATTAAACTTCAACGTCACTGAAGTATTAGTTCTCACTATTTGGCACACTGCGATATCCAATCACTGAACACTTCACTTCAGTTCCAAATTTCCTGAAACGCTGATTATGTTCTGTATAAAATGTCACAATTAGGAACACTGATTTAATTAAAAAATATTATTATTTCATATTAATTATCAATCGCATGTGCCAAACAGTAAATTTAATAAATTAACTAACTAAATCTGCCGCGAGCTGCTTACCATAAATGCGCGCATATTGTGCTTGGATGCGACGGCTCCGTTGTGTTAAAGACCTTTACTCCGAAGTCAAGTGGTGAGACCGATTAGAACAAATCCACTTTTTGGAGATGTTCCTGTGGCTGTGAGCTTGTGTTAACTGATGACATTCGCCATGCCGACCCGCTCTTAAATAGTAAGGTGCTCATCTCGTCAGAACTCTCCATCCCTACGTGCATTTCACTCGGTAACATGCAACTATCGTCATTATTTAACAACTATACGGTCCTTTCTTTTCGCCGAGGTCCGCGGCCGGCTCGGGCGCATTCGATACGCTGCCTTAGCGACCAGCGCTCGCCTGCACGCACCGCCTTACTCGATATCCATATCCACTACAGCCTACATTGGCGCGGACGCAACGCCCGTACAACTCGATCGATTTTTGTAATCAATATCTATGTTGGTTTCCGTATAATGCATCAGCCGTCTGAAATTCTATCTCACGTGGTCACTTGTATAACTCGCCGGGAATTTACGCTCCATACAAGATTTTAATCAGCGTTAGAGGAAATACATTAAAGATGTGACTGGTACTGGGTGCTGGGGACAATGACGGTGGGACGTGTATTTATTTCCATTGGCGACTACGGAGCGTTCGAATAGCGAAATTAAATCATAAAACTTGTTTGTTGTTAATTTCAGGGGAAACAGATTTCCTCGGTCAGCGATAAACCAAAAGGCGTCGACAAATTACTTTGTTAAACCATGCTCTTAGCAACTCTGTTATAGTTGATCCAGCGCAGCGGTAGAGTTGGGAACTATACTGCTGAACTACGAGTATTAAATTGAAACAATATCGGACGTGAAAATTGGAAAATGTTGTCCATTTACTTTGTTACCAGTAGCAATGCATAGTTGGCGAACAGATTTAGTAGAAGTGAATAGACGGCATTGTGTGTACAGAGACGCGGAGATGTCGGCATTGTTCCAGAGCGCAGGTCACCGAGTTGTGCTGTTGTTGTGACGCATGAAAAGGGCTCCTTGATTCTGTTTGATTTATGTTGGCAATGAGCCACAGCGACCATTTATTAAAAACTAGCTGCTGCATGCGGCTTCGCCCGCGTGAATGCCGGAAATTATCCCAAGGGAACATAATCCCGGAATAAAAAGTATCCTATGTATTATTCCAGACTATGATCAAATATCATCTGGGCCAAATTTTATCAAGATTCATTAAGTAGTTTTTGCGTGAAAGGGAACAAACAAACATCCATATTTACAAACTTTCGCGTTTATAATATTAGTAAGATATGAAACTACTTGGACTCTTCTGTTGCAGATGTAACTATATATGTCAATAACAATTTACTTTGATTACAAAAACATTAAAAAATATTTTTACGTTTTTTCTTATCCTTACTCGATATACGCACATTGTTAGTTATAAGTACCATATTAAGAACGGAGCCCTAAACTGCATATAAGTACAAAAGAAATCAAGATATGAATACTTGAATGCTCAAATAAAAAAGCCGGTATTACCAACAGTTAAATCTGTTAGTCTCATATTCTTTGCAATAATTCCCTTTTTTTCGAGCATAAACAAAACAAGGGGAAGGCTACAACGCGAAACCATAAAAGCTATTACAATAAAGTTTGCGTAAAACATTTACAACGACATTTACACTCTTTCTAGAAATTGAAATAAGCGTCAATAGCAAGGCAAAACATAAATAATGTTAATCTTAAAAGCCGTTTTCATTTATAAAAGTTGCATGAGAAGGATTTTCCTTTTATTTTTAGTTTCAGTTTTAATTACATTAGAGAAGTAAAAATGTAACTAATGGCAAACGAAGCTCATTTCTGTGGCCAGTATTCGCGTGTTTGAAAATACGAGTAATTTTTACTGTTCCCAAACCATCCACTAAGTGGATGAAGAGCTTTTTACTGTACCTCTAGAATGTTCTAAAATTTTAAATTATATTAGTGAGATGTTTACGACTTAGAATTTGTGTAGTGAGTGCCACGTTGTCCCGGTGGATGGTGGCGTAGTTAAATATAATGGCTGGGAGCGACGGGCTGCGTTAATATACAGCCTAAGTTTACTTTGGTACTTTTATGTAACATGCCTGTGTTCGAAGTACATTTTAGGAACGTTACTTTAGTCATATAGGTATTTACTTAAGCCAAAATGTTCGTTGGAAAGCCTAACATAGTAAGCCCACGATCTGTGGGAGCCATTCTTCTATATACCTACCTTATGTCCAGCAGGGGACGTGGTCGATAGTTTATAAACTGTGTTGATATTATCGTGGAAGAGGAAGATCTCCGGGATCCCAAGGCACTCGGATTTGAAACGATTTGAATATAATAATGGTAAAATATTGATATTAAATAAAAACATTTGTATTCAATTTCAATATCCGATCCTGAACAAACATTCAGGATTTTATTCTGTGCAATGTATTATTGTGTGAAAGCACAGCGGACAATTAAACCGAATATCGAAATAATAAAAATATACTAAGTGACATACAATGAAAGCACTATAGAACTCCATTCTGTCACTTTGTTATTCGTTGCAATTATGAAAAAATAAAAGCTTTCACCTCTGTGTATTCGCAAAATTGTAACTAATTAATATAAAACAAGGGTTTTCTATATCAGTAAAATGTTGTCCGCACAAATCTAATAGTTTCCAATACATCCATATTTTAATATCTTACAATCTTAAGGCGATAGAAACTGTCCGGTGACAAATGAATATAAACGGACATTTCTACTTCTCATTTTCCGGTGACAAATATACATACATACATATTTTTTTATATCAAAATATATTTTGTTTTTAAAGCTGTACCACAATGATTACGAGTAAATGGAACAAAATGAACGGTAAGCAAAAAGGAAATGAGCAGTTTTGTCATAATACCTGGAAGATTTGTATGCACAACAAAACGAATAATACAATTGTTTCAAGTCAAGCGAAAAACATAAAAAACAAAGTGAATAGAAAAAGATTGAAGTCATAAGCTTATAAAACATATATATAATAATAAACCCTATAAAATACTTTTCTTTCTCTTATTTGGATTGGTAAATTAACATTGGTAAAAACTTTATCCAAAATATTTTTTTCGACATATTTAATGAAGGCATTGCATAATAACTCATAAATCATTCCACGCAATAAAAATCCACGAAGGACCAATGTAACTTCGATTCATTGCTATCGTCTGTATTACGTATTCAAACCTAGTTACATTAATTTTATTAACCGCGTGTTCTGGCCCAGAAATGAAGTGTTAATAATAAAAACTATCCCTGAACTCTTTCAGCTAGACACAGACCTTCCAAGACTGCCATATTGTCCTACATTACAATATAGTCTAGAATAAGTGCTTAACATCCACGTACTGGGTTTTATGTGAATATTATTGCCATTGACCCAATCTGGCTGAATATATTCAATGACCTTAATTTCAAGTAAATCGTTCAGACTTAGAAAATAAAGCTTTCAGACTGAATGAGCAACCTGATTGGTCCAAAAATACCTGTACCGAAAGTCTTATAGAAATCCGTTCATACTCGTAAAAAGTAATGTTCGTATAATACATATGAAAAATATGGAAAACGTAGGTAGAAAGTAATGTTAGTAATATCCATAATAGCTCGTAGTCAACAGGGATGCTGCGTCAACAAATATTCTGGTTTATATGTACATGGTGAACATGTTCTGAACCACGTGTTTGACGCGACGTTTAAAAACCAAGCTAAAGATAGGACGGCTGAAATGAGTAGCTTCTTTACATCTGCGATCATTATGGACGTAACTATCGAATAATTTCAGCTTGAGAGGCATTTTTTTACCAAGGTTAAGAGATTTATTCTATCAAGGTTTAAGATCGCAATTATCTCCTCATTCAATATTGCACACTGATTGATGCACTCGAAACATGTAAGTCGTTATCAAATTTTATTTGTTACATTTAAGAATAATTTTAGTTAAACGTAAGTATCAAAAGTAACTGTAGGCCCAGCAGAAATATTTGGACATCATTATTATTCTTAATAAAATATTTGGCTTTCTGGCTACCTTATTATGTATGCATATTTACTAATGTGATTCCAAAATTTACATTTTTACACATATTCCAAGCAATTAAATGGCTGTCATTACATATAAATGAATAACATTATGTAAACAAAACAGTTTTATGTAGTTTAATAACTTAGGTTGATATCTATTCTTAGATATAAAATGTCTTTTTAAATATTCCGGGACACAGAGGAATCAAAATGAGTCCCGAGAGTCAGGGCCCTTACGAGCCTATAAAGAAACCAACTCGAAGATGCACGTTGGACACTTGGCTTGGAATGAGGCACCAGCCATCACCCCTTTATGCACTAACCTAAGTGCACCCATGATTATAGCCCGGTATGTAAAGGACTATGTTGTTAAAAAAAGGAAAAACATTGGGCTATGCTAGATGGCAATTACAATCTTGACAAGATGGTCCAGCAGTTGGTGGCAGCATGTACAGAGCAGTCCACGCTTCAGAGGACTTCATGGCTTGAAAACGCGTCGTATGTGGTCGCGATCCTCAGCATTGAGGGAACGACGAAGAAGAAGAGAGAAGATGGCAATAGTGGACTGGTTCTTTTAATTATGGATGAATTTTACTACTGCAAGGCGAAGACCCCCTGTCCACTCTTTCAGATTTACGAAGGAATTCAGCTTACCCCGCCACCCTCTGTCGAGCCCGCATCGTTGTCGTTTTTTGGCATTTAGTTAGTTTACTTCGACGTACCTATATTTTTCCCGTGTTAGTAAGATGCACGGAATACATTTTAGCGCTATAAAACGCGCGGTATATCAAAATTGCGTTTAGTTACATTAGAATTTAAGTACAGCCAGAAAGTAATAAAAGTTAAACTACTCAATTATTCTAAAAAAAAAAACAGTTATGACCGATTTATTATTAACGAACTGCAGCTCGTATTTTCAAGGTATCCAGAGTCTAGACTGCCTCATACAATTTCCCGTATTGGTTACCATGCATCTTGTTAAATAAGCGTCTTACAGCGGATCCTAATAGACTCGTTAGATACGTCAACGTTAAGTTTGTGCACCACACTATCCACACCTCTGGATCGCATTTGCCGGCTTCCCTCGGTGTTAAGCGCGTAATGGATTGAAACATCTGACATTTAGGTAGTTAAGAACACTGTCAATGTTAATTTAGAAGCTGCATTTAATCCTGCTTCCGCACACGTTCAGATGTAACGTTATCTTAGGAGTTTGTTTGTGAGTATCTTTTTTCTTTCTTTCTTCTCGTGCTGGAATTTTATAACGATGTGTGTTTCAAAATTGAAGCTTGTATTCACAACAAGAACGCTACAACACGACACATCAACAAGTAAGATTCACAGTAATGTGAACCTGGCTTTAGTTTGTGGTACAGCCGTGGTAGATGATGTTAACATTAGTAAGCAATCATGATGTTAGGTCTGTCCATAGGATACACCGTACGTGCATCTGCTTCGGTACTTGCTGGGCTATTTTAGACCAATTGATCCTTAAATCCTCATATTTTTCTAGACAACTGTCCCAAAGGCTCGGAGTCTAAACAAATTTCCAGAGAAGACCCAGGACCCTTCAATCAGTGGCGGCATGTGGCGGACCTGTATGTATTAATCATGTTGGCTTGACAATTATAACATACAAGAATCCATTTATACATGTTATCCTAAAGATTTTCCCTTACAGTCATTCCACCGGTTTCATTGTTTTAACTATAATGTCAATACAAGTTGATTTAGATGAAGATTGACAAACATAGTAAAAAAAAATGCTTAAATTCGTGCTAAAAGGAATCTAGCTTATGACGTTTCGGAAATGCCCATGTGAAATATAAATATATAAAATACTAATATAATGTATAAAATACTTTGTTACTAAATAAAGTTTAATTAGAGCCTACCATAATGAAATTCAATACCTACAAATAACTAGGTAAAGCTGCTATGGTAATCCGAGAACAAAAAAAACTCAATTTAAAATTTTCATTCTCCGGGATGTGGTTTGTTTAGCGCCACTTATGAAATACAAAATATTTTCAAACGCAGTATCAAAGTTCTATGTAGAAATATAAACCCGCAGAACACAGTAGAGGACAACTGAGTGCTCATGAAATTCAGCCAGGCTTGACAATCTGCATTAAATTCCTTACTATCTAATTGCACCTAATTAATGGATTGTGCACTGTAATTGCACTAGTGCAAGGCTAAGGCCCATATTCCAAGTTAATTCAAACGACGAATAAAGCTAAAATGATCACCAAAAAAAACTCTTGATTCGAAGAGGAATTGAATTGGACGAGCTGACTTGGAATTGATATGTAAGGTATCTTCTCATCCAGAGATGGATGCAGTAACGATCATTGCGCTTACTAAAAGCATGTCAGCGATTCCAGAAATTAGTGTCAATCTCAAGTCAAGTCAATCAAGTCTTATTCACGTTTTAAGTTTCTTTAGTCGTATACTAATTTTACTTTCTATACATTAATTTCTGCCAGAGGCTAGAGAGAGAACGAACACACTCCAGGGATAAATAGTACCCTATATTTCAGGTGCAGTTTCAACCGAATCTAGTCCGAAATCGGTTACTTCTATATTTTAATATTAGAATGAATTTGATAGTTGACAATGATTTTGGGGCTATAGAAACAACACTGTGGCCTTTGAATGTTCTTGGTCATATGAGCTATTTACTTCGTCTCCATCTTAACGTTTCACTTTAACGCTAGTGTTATTATCTAAAAAAATCAACGTGGAAAACATTCAAGGTCATTCTACGTAAATTTATCCACCACAGACTAGCTAATCTTCCTGTATTATGTCTTATCTTCACATCCTTGCTCTGTGTCTGCTAGGATGATTACACAGAGGAGGTACCTAAACTATTAATTACTTCTTGGTCATGGCCGCAATTTCGACACAAGCTTACGAATCAATTTGCGACGTGCATATTGCTTTACTTGGTAACGTAGTTTAACCTCCAAAATCATCTTCGTCAGTCATATTAACACTTGGTCTCTAGAATGGCTCAACGCATTCCAATCTACTCAATTGAGCAATACAATTTCGAAGTTAAACTTAATCTACAAAATAATAAGCAATGTTTTTTTTTTCTAAAAGTTTCAATGTCGGTTATCTGGAAGTCCGACTTCTATATGATCTCAACAACCCAGTTACTGGGTAAACCGATGCCGGTTGGCAAGACTGGTATCAGAATTCTCGTCTTCTGACTACCCGTGACAACGAATTTAATTTAATTAATCAGGACATTTTAACTAATTTGTTTAAATTCTATTATAATTTATTTTAAGGGTTGACATATCTACATATTTTGATTAATTTTATTAGTTTAGACATTAATTTTATTATTATTGGACTTTTTCCATTTCTATAGCCACTCGTGTACGCTCGGTCTATGCGCAAGTTGTGGTTGTCTAAAATAGGGTATTTACTATAAAAATAATAAGTCCGTCTGATAGTTTTCCAAAAAATATTGGACGCGTATTTTTCTTTTTTCACGTAAACAAGAAATGAAGACGCTACAGACCGTTGAAAACTCGCGTGACGTCACTACGTCAATACAATTTTACCAGCGACGTGACATCACCAGCCACTATTCTAGAACTTCGATTCGGTTTATCTTTATTATTATTTTCCGATTAGAAATGACAAAACATACGTGACCAATATTTTTTGAAAATCAAATCAAATAGAATTATGATTTTTGTAACTAGTAAAATACACAATTGAGTGTGCATTGTAGGATAAGGTTAAGCGTACCAATTATTTTTTCGTATTTATTGTTTACTAGCTTCTGCCAGCGACTTCGTCCGCGTGGAATAGTTACTTTACCCCCGATTTTGAAACTCTCAGCCCGATCGGTTTAAAATTGACAAAGTTTCATACAAACGTTCATCCCCTATTTTATCCCCTTGGGGGTAGAATTAATCAAAATCCTTTCTTAGCGGATGCCTACGTCATAACATCTACCTGCATGCCAAATTTCAGCCCAATCCGACGATAAACGTAAGATTACTGCTAAGCTATCGGGAGTTACACGTGTTATTGTGAGTCAACCATAAAAGATAGACATATGCTGTAGTGGGATATTTTTTAGATAATTTTATGTAAAACATTTCCGTAATACATGATTTCTATGTAACTTTAACCATTAAGGCTACACACGCGATGGAAGCTTAAAAAATGGAGTAACTTCTCCCGTTTTCTCAACATTTTCCTTCACTGCTCTGCTCCTATTGATTGTAGCGTGATGATAAGTATACTATAACCTGCCCAGGAGTATGAAGAATAATTGTACCAAGTTTCGTTAAAATCGGTCGAGTAGTTTTTGTTTCTATAAAGAACATACAGACAGACAGACAGACAGACAAAAATTTTACTTATTGCATTTTTGCACCAGTATCGATCACTAATCACCCCCTGATAGTTATTTTGAAAATATATTCCTTGTACAGAATTGACCTCTCTACAGATTTATTATAAGTATAGATATAGATTATTTTGTAACACTCCTTGGTGATCCTTAAATTAAATAAATAAATAGACTGTCAAAGATCTATAAATTTCAGCCGGTGGCAACAGCTAAACGTGCATCCCGAGGCACGGTAAATTCAGATATGTATGTTACGGTGGTTACCCATCCACGGACCGACCTCGTCAAGCCTAGCAGCAGTTTAGCCACAAGCTAAAACAAAAAAAAAATGTTTCCTTTCTAAAAGATAAAATGCAGCTTATCTGGAGCCGTCCATCCTTTTTTTATTTAACAATGCTGAAACATGGACCAATTTAATTTGTTGGTCTCGGAGAAAGGAGAGCGTTAAAAAAGTGACTGTCACTGCCACATCTATACACATCTTGTTAAAATAAAACCTGTTTTTAAAAGTATTCCGGTTATGAATGGACGCTAGTTTTGTGCAGGTATAATATGTAATGGCCGTCGACTCTAACGAACGTATCGTTTAATTGGTGTCATTTTCGTCCGCTCACAAGGAATACACGAAATAAATGGATTCATAATATTTGGTACACATTTTGCCCGATGGAGGTCTCATTAAACTGCATCTAAAATCAAAGTGTGCAATCCGATCTCATGGTAGGCGGGGTGAAAAGGGTCCTTTACCGGTAACCCTCTCCACTCCAGAAACAAATTAATTGCATCGACTACTTATAAAGCCTGTGCTTACCTAGGTTAAGTAAATGCCTTCATTCGTAGTGCGCGCTCCCAACCCCGTACCGCCCGACAATCATCAGATGTTAATATGAAAATATTAATTAAAATACTTTGCGAGACATTCGCAAAACCGACATCACTCTTTCATAATTATAAATACCTACCAACTGGGCTACGGAATAAAATTCTAGATTTTGATGTTAACACATGTCATATACTTTCGGGGTATCGATTTTAACACAAGATAATGATGAAGTGCTCTTAATACTTAGATGTACGTAATTTCTGAGTAGCTTGGGGCAAATTTGGTTACATCGACTACCCACTTCTTTCCGTCTCGTCGCTAGAACCGGACGACTTCGATAACAATAATTATAATTATTTTACCGCCACATGCATTGAAGAACTTTAATGATGAATGCTCATTTACGTAAAATAGGCGAACGATTGGAATTATAAAAATCGATTCACCATCATTGTTATTGGCTGCCTAGTTCTAACTACTGCTGAATTTAGGTCTTCCTTTTTTGTGATATGCTTCCCTGGTCTAAGCGAGTCTCATCCAGGTAACGAATCTATCGTTTACTGGGTTGCGGAGTAGACCTGGACTTTTAAAAATACTCTGCCTATGGTCTCTTTATTTGATTATTTGGGGATTACGTATAGGCTATCCATACACGTACAATGTATAAGTCAAACGAGCTGGGTTTACAACTGCACAACAATTTCGCCCAAAACTGAACATTAGCTAAAAATAAAATTCTTTGGTGTACTTTCGGACATTCCGCATCAGGGTTATAGCGTAAAGTTTGTCTCATTGTGCGCCATCCATTCTACTCAGCATGACGTTCCGTGCGAGCAAACAGCGCAAAAACAATGTGGCTACAAAATGGCTACAGTAAATTGAAACTCCCTCCCGCATTCGGAAAGCACAGAATACGTTTGAAATATCTTGTGCAAAGCGGAGCTCACATTGATCTGGAACCCGCGAAGATTCTGATTGCATCCGCATAATGACCATTTAAACGCACACTTAGAATAAAAAGCACCTGAACAAGCTTTTTGAAACAAGGTCATTCAATTTATTTATTGTTCGAGATCATTTGAAATAGTATTTATTACCTACATATCAGTTCGCACTGCTGGGACACAGGCTTCCTCTCTGGAGGAGGAGTGAACTGTAATCCAGTACGCAAGTCCAGTACGGATTGCTATACGAGTATATGACGAATGGGTTTTGGTTCTCCGATATTTCGTCAAGTGTCAACACCAATTTTCATACATAATAGACTAAAATCTTCCAAGGACTTCAGTTTTCATGCTTATTTTGTTCAGTTTAGCGGAGTAATAGAACATCTAGGTATGTAGATAAATCTAAAGCCATAAGGAAATAGCCTCATAGAAAAACGTATTTATTATCTAAGTATCTTCATCATACAAACTTGTAGTAACTCATGTTGGTTTCAACATTCAATCACCGACACAATGTAGTTACTAACTATGTACCTATATTTTATATTCAATAGTGTTCGTATGGCTTCACTTGTACAATTTATTATTGAAGAAGCCAATGAAACTTGATTAGAAAACGTTGTTACAAATAATTACAGACTGATTGGTCATTGAGCTCATTCACGGTACTTCGAGATGGCTCCAATCACTGTGAATTGCAGGAAATGAATTTGTTTTGGTCAATTGAACCTAATCAGTACTGAATAGTTTGAAAGAAAGAAAGAAAAATGTATGTGTGTGTCTTTGAGATAGATTTATTGCTTTATTTCCAACCATACAATTATCTTTACAGGTTTATCATCTACCTAAATGTTGTTTCCGCGTTTTACTGTTGTTAAGAAACCTTAATGTTTGTTAGTGTCTTTATAACTCATAAACCACTTAATTACTTGATATACGTGTATTTTTTTAAACTTGTTTAAACGCTTTTCAAACGATATATTTTGAGCCTATGTTTGCCCGCATTACATAATATAAAGCACAGTAGTGTTTCGTAGACAAGAATCAATGCGCGAACTTAGCTAAGCCAGGCTCAAGACTTTATAAAATCCGGTATTATTACGTAAATACCATGAAATCAGACATTGGCCTTCGTTCAAGAACATCGTATGCATGCCAATTTTAGAGAATCGGTTTACGTAGTAATTTCTGTTTTCAAAACTTTGTATAGGACGACGGTAATCTACATCGTCCGACATTCCCATACGTATTTTTTTAAACTATTTAATTACTGAATTGTTATGACTTTCGATTATTTTTAATTATTTCCGTAAGACGACGATGAATACATTCTCTTCAAAAGACTCTTACTCAAACAATACCATAAAGCTATTAAATTAGCAATTTGTATTTTATGACTTTATACTATAGGTTATCTGTTGATGAATGGCTGCCTCAATATTTAAATCAAGAAAGTAATATGTAAATGCGCAGCTAAATATTATAATATAATATATATAATGAATATTAAAACTAAGTAGCTATCGTGAAGTGACACTAGGTTGGGTCACAATGCAGCACCACGAATAAACGCCAAAGCTTCACATCATGTTATGTTTCAAATAACAGTTAGCAACACATTGAACTTAATTCGAAAATAAATTCGATCGAGCCACAAGATGCCTAAAATTGCGAAAGATTATCAATATATGGTATTTATACGTAGCCAAGAATTAATTTATAAAGTTTTCGTTCATCTTAAATGGTATCGTTACGCCATCAATATAAGCGGACCCTAGTGCTAAGGCGCTTACATAATGACCGCAGTCTTACCAAATGACCAAATCCCTAACGAGATGACGAGAGAGAAGCCGGGCTTAGCGAAGCGTTCGTGCAACAAGAATAATATCAATAAAACTGACATTACGGTTTACATTTTGGCACTGAACTGTAACCTATCATAATTGCAGCCGTTAAGCGTCATTTGACCAATTAGTGGAACGACAGACACCTTGAACTATGGCTTTTCACAGGGGTCAGCGGTAGGCAATGTCGCGAGGTAATGATTTAGATATTATATCCCTTGCATGCGTCTCATTATCTGTGGAGGTCGCGTTGCCCAACGCCGGCCCAGCTTATGTAGTGTACTACATAGGTATACTCAAGCTGGGCCGGCGGCCAACCTTGGTACGACCTTTCCAATACATTCACCCGCTAATCAATTTGGTAACTATACAATTTTACTGGCATAAATCTCAATCTGATAATCTCTTATTCTTGTAGTAATAGTAGACAGTGTCCTTTCTACTGCTTTCATTAAAATAAAACGAGTTGTTTTGAGACGACGTTACTATAAAAATGAGAACAAATCTAGCGTACCTGTCCCAAGATTAAAGTGAATGCAGCAAAAGCAATTTCTACGTCGAGACGGAGCGCGGGGCGTCAGCGATCGCGGTGAGATAAAAACCCTGCATAAAATGAGCTATTTCTTCATCGAGCTTCAGCACTCATAAAATATGCAGACGTCCATTACCCAAGAAACTGAAATGATACCTACATACAAACTATTCATATTGAACCTCACTTTTGCTACCATGCAGCGCCGACGACACCTATTTTTCTTATTTCTTTGTCGACGAATATTTCATAATTCTGTTCGTTAGTGCTAGCTTCCTATTCACATAAATCATCTGTTATTAATAAAATGCTGCACAGCAACGTAGGTACATTCTAGAAAGCAACGAGCTTTTTCGAATATCAGACTGATTGCCAAGGGTATAAATTATTTAATTTAGCCATAAATTAAATCCAGCTTATCGGATAAAAGCTTTTCAAATTACACACACACACACAACTGTTAAAGTCAAGTCAGGTTTATTGTAATCGTCATAGTGCAAGTTGTTACTAAATTAATCGTATAATTTTCCTCAAAATCTGTATCATCTCGAAGGTGACTGAAATGGCTGGGTGCTATAGCAACCACTTCACATCCATTACGAAATGCTCGTCCAGCAGATTCACCGTCACCGGTAAGCAGCACGAAAAACAAAACCATCTTAACCCTGGAACATTCCACTATAATTAACCAAAAGTTAACGATGATTAACGATTACGACTTCTAACTCTTGAGTGTAAACAGAAATGTTGTTTTTCAAGTATTACTTAATCTGTCCGCAGCTGCGCCTTCCATGCGAGTGACGTGTTACGGAGTAGTCTCAAGTTCAACTCTCACACGTTGGCGTAATTATACTAATTACATTTAAAGTAGGTTTTAGCCCTGGCTAAAAATGAATGTCCGGACTGCGAGTGGCTATATAAAAAATAAAAAAAATAATTACATGACCTAACTCAACATTGAAAACTGCCCAATTAAACTGTCAACATTCATTCTTTACTTATTATTATTATTATTTTTATTTAACCTAACACAGGCTTCTCCCAAGTACATAATGCTCGGTTGTCCGACTTCTACATCCGGTCTGTCCCAGCTGTCTTTTTATTTCTTTAATTTAATCCATCTAGATGGACGTTATAGGGGAAAATCTCCCCACTCAATAAAGGCGTAGCGTAGGATCGGAATCCACGGACAGAACGAGTGCCAAGTCGTAGTCTTGCCGACAACACCCCACAGTTCCAACCACTATCAGTGACTGATACGCAATCTTCAACACAAGTTTCGTCAATCCCAGTTGGTGCCGAACCTTTAAAAACATTATCAGCTCACTATCACTTTAAGTCCTCTCATTTAATCTTATTTTACCACTTAAACAGGTAAAAAGTGAATAATGTACCAACAATTTGTAGACACGATAAAAAGTTGAGACCCAGACTAATGTTACAACGTTCTCGTTCGAAACTTTGAGTGATAATTCTACTTATTTTAATGGTCGGAGCAATGCTATAAAATAAACTTTCCATTCAAGTTGATCTGAAACAGATAAAATAAAAATGTAATGACTGTTTACGTAGAATTTGTAAAGTTAACCTAACTTAGTTTACAGCAGTTAAAAGGTCCATCATTAACCTAGTTTACACAGAAACTATTGAACCTAGGACTCTGCTTCGTTGGGCTAAAGTCGCAAGCGCCACTTGTGTCATTGGGATTTCCTATTTTACAATTACCTGTAGCACCCCTTATCTGGATTTGTACATGGTTAATGATAATGAGCTCACCCCTATTAGAAGCACTACTGCCAAAATATGGGTGACTACACACCTCTTCCGACGTGAGATTAATTAAAATCTCCACAAAATTATGTAAATAAACAAAACAAAAGAACGTTTCAGCGTAAAAACTATAAAGTTTATTTCCCAACGGTAAGCTTAGATTAAACATAAAACTTGTACAAGGAGCGGTGCACGGTGTTGTCAAAGTGTGCTAGCGCGTCGGCCAGAATGGCTCTCGAGTCGGTTGAGCTTATTCCCGCCGCAGTCGCTCGCAACGAGCGGCGGTTAAGTTAATTTGCTATAAAATATTGTCATCTTAAAATCACACGACACTTCCACCAATGAAATAAGTAGCTTGAATGAAAAAATTGTAAAGGAGGTACGGTTACAATTTGGTTTAAATACTTTGAGCATTATGAAGCGGTGTTGGATGAATTGTAGCTAGCAATGTTGAAGTTCTTTTCCTACTTGATTGTTGATTTAATTGGGGCCTACTGATGTTTGAGTTTCGGCTCTTAATGATAAATAACTTGCTCACTTTAAAGAAAGAACGATAAAGGTTTTGTCAAAACGATTTTTCCAAAAAAACATGAACTGGTTTGGTTGTACATAGTAGTTTACTACAACCAGATAATGTGTTGTATGTTTTTAGGTGCTAACCTATGTTAGTTCAACATAAAGGTTGTTTCTTTTACTTTATCACGCAATGAATTTAGAATAGGAACGTAACTGTTCTACCCTTCTGGTGCAAAAATGTTTTTAAGCCAACAATCACGAATTTGGAGGAGAACGAACAGGAGATTTAGTTTTTTATCGAAGGTAAACTAGCTACTTTCGATAAACAAAGTAAGTGTTCCGATAGAATATATTTAATCTAAACCACCTTGTAAAGAAACTTTAATATTCTCGGAACAATTATGTAATATGAAAAACAATTCATATAGTTGGAGGTAAACCTGATAGGTACCGTCGTCGGAGCAATCCGATTTTTTCAAATTAATTAAGTAATATAGTATCAAAGAACCTATACTCGTTCCTTTAGACCATAATCCGGTTAGGAATGAATATTTGAGTCCGGGAAATCGGCTTTATTTCATCGTAGGTATTCGTGGAAGTAGGGATGGCTCATGGTTCATGGCTCAATATAAGTTTATTGCACAAACATTCGTTTGTTTTTGCTTAGCCCAATACTTGATCGGATGCCAGCAGTCTGGTATGAGGCACTTTATACGACATTTGACTTGTGCAATAAAATGTGAATAAATAAAACGGAGCTCTTTTTTCTCTTATATTTTTCTAGAAGTGAATATTTAATTTTCTTCGCAAATTATCTCACAACAAAGACAAGTTTTTTGATAGCGCTTTTTATAATATAATTAAAAACACAATGTAAGATCATAAAAGCCATCAAAGGAAGATTCTACTTAACTATAGTCTGGATCTTCCAAAATATACAATCATTAAGGATGGCTAAAAGCACGTCTTCAAAACACAATTTTTGCGACCTCTTTTATTAAAGTTTAGGCAGTTCCAGCCCGGAGGCAGTCGATATAACGAACCTATTGCCATTTATCATACACGACTCCAATATCGGGCTCATAACAGGGATTTTGCAAGCCAATTACACTTTTTGCTTCACAGGACCTCAAAGTCCGCAGCCATGCTACCGTTTTCTTTTTGTTGGTAAATATTGGAAAAACTAAACGACTTTTTCGGTTCGGGTTCCAATAAGATGAACGAATCCTTTTTGCAGTGCATCCATACCGTCAGTTGTCGTACGATCATCGGTGTAAAATGCATATACAAGTATACAACAGTGGTACAATAAAGAGTTTACTATTATAGACTCGATACACTTTTTACCCACGACGGAACGCAGACAGGTGTATGCGTTTGGGGTGATAGGATGTTTGTTTGTTTGTACAAAACAATGTTCCCATTTATCTCCAGTAGTACTAGTCCGATTTCCATGCAGTTTTCAGTGATGGGTTCAGGTTTGATTGGTGCATGTCCTTAGATAGGTGTTACGGTGACAACTCACCAGGGGGCGCTGCAGGTTCATAATAAAGTTCTCTCTAAAAAGTTTGAAATAAAAGGCAAAATTGAAAATTGGGAAAAAACCCGCGACGGTAAAAACATAATTGAAAAAATAAATAAATAGTCAATAACTAAAACTAAAAATAGTTAAAAGATGGCGTCGAAAAATTCCTCCGCATCGCTGGCCACTGGTAATGTACCCAAAAGGCTGGCAGCATTACCACGCTGAATGGCAATGCTTATCCTTTGTCCAAGGCAAAAGCCAGCCTTTGTTTTTTTAACTATTTTTAGTTTTAGTTAGTTTAGTGTTTTTTTTTAAATTTAAATGTATATAATAGTAGTGATTATTCTTATTAAATAAGCCCATAATATTTAATAAAATGATGATGACAGAATTTCATTAAAATTGTATGAATGCGATATCGTTTTCCATTTAAACAATTCCAAATAATACAGTAAGCATATCTATTAGGCCCGGAAAATTGGTTGCATTTTATAATTACAGGCGTCGCACGTCATCGTGAAACTGACAAGTCGGAATATTAAAAAACGACTACAACTTTATATTGTGGCATTCGTTTGCAGAACATAAATATATCTCGACGTACCTACATACAGAACATTAAATTGATACGAACCTCCCTGTCTAAGCATTATATTACACAGATTCTTACACGCATAGTAAACACAAAGAAACTAGAGTGTGGCTCCAAAAACTTTTGGCGACCAATTTAAGGTCGCAGCGTTTTCAAATCTACGCACATCTCACTGCTAAGTATTGCTTTAACATCTGCAATACTGCATGCAAATTTACATACATTACTGGGTGGGTAGATTCCGACTAAATCCCCTTTCGTAACATCTGCACATGTTTATGAGTTTCTGACCGACACCGGCGTCGACGCCCGTGTCTTGCATTCTGATTATAAATTTTGTTGATTAGGTAATTCAGTTTGTTTAGAAATCTACTCTTCCTTTCGTCAGGGTAGTGTTTAGTTTCCAAATATTACATTTATTTGTGTGAACAATAAATAAATAAATAAATAAATAAATATCTTGGGACAACTCACACACGGCTATCTAATCCCAAGCTAAGCAGAGCTTGTGTACAATAGTTCTGATGTCGTTTTAATAAGTATTAACAGTAGTAGTACAACAGTTCTTTTGACCAGCAATAGAACAGTCTGGCCCAAGGTCTTAGCATCACCATAGCGGCAGTTCCTGTCAAAGATAATCTTTTAGTGAATGGGTAGGTACAGGGGTAATGAATGGATTTTAATTTTGCTCCTTAGAATAAATTAACATCGTAATCAAGAGGTAGCACGCAGTTCTAGAACCCATGATCGCAAACCGTGCATAACACAACAGCAGTTAAGTAATTGTAACCTATATCAGATTTAGCGATACATTCAAATCAGCATTCTTTATATGGCGATTCTAGACAGAACGAAGTTATCCTGTTCGGTTGAACATTATATAATGAGAGCCGCTTAAACGTATCGAACAGAGTAATCGGTATATGTAGGGGAGACCGGGTCAAAATCGTATAGCTAAGGGTTTAGGGTTGTAGTTCTTTCATATTAAAACACTAATTTATCTATTCAACAATTATAATTAGTCAGTCTCATAAGGAACATAATCAATTGCACATATTTCGAATAATTCAAATACCAAACAACAAAAACGAAAATTATTAAACTTCTTCTAATTACGATTTTGCCCCGACACATGGGCAAAACCGTATACTATATACGATACGAAAAAATCGGTTTAAATCGTCCCAAGCCTTTGCGAGTGGAACTGTCCAGATCATTATTCTGTCTAAATCGGTTTATTCGATCTTGTAATGTTGATTTTGGTACCTCAAAAGTTTTGGCAGCTTTCAAGTAACCCATGGTGCCATCAAATACGGCTTGGACAGCTTTTTTATGTTATCCGGATCCTATTCTTGTCTAGAAGTAGTCCTTTTATAATTACGCGGCATTTTAACTGCACCTAAAATAAAATAAAACTAAATAAGTTTATGTTCATTCATACGGGTCAAAATCATATAGTAGCCGGTTTTGCCCCGTACGGTTTTGACCCAAGGCTTAATGTATAAGTATATCACTCACTACTAGATACGCAAACCAAACTTACCCACTCAAATATCTGTTAATTATGAGTAAATATACACACTTTAACATAGTTGATTGGACACTTACCTATTATACACGTAAATTACACTATTATTGATTGAATTTTTACAAAAATAAGATCAAGTACGCCGAAAAACAATAAAATCGAATGTTTTAATAACGCGCGTATCTGTAGCGATAAGTTTTTGTTGACAAATAGCTCCCATTGGTTTACGACGCTGAGCAGTTTGCGCGCGGGAACTTTGAATTATTGACAAGAATAGACATGCTGTACTGTTTTACCCCGGTATACGATTTTGTACAGGTCTCCCCTATGTCTGTTTGTGGCGAACAAGTTTCGTAACTTTCATTAGAACAACAAAGTGGCCAACCGTGATCAATTTATCTTAGCAGTAATCTGCGCGTGCGCTTACAGAAGCGCAAATTAAGGTGCAGTAAATTCAAACCATTTCAATTGCTAATGCGTTTCAAATTATAATATCATTTAAACTGTTGTTGCTTGCTTGATCATTAAAAGTCAGTTGATCATATGATTATTTCAGTACTTACATATCCAAACTTCCAAAGTGACCAACTCGAAAAATCGCTACTCCGTTTTTATTCTAAAAAGTATATTTGATCTTAGCTCTTCTTAAAAGTAAGATCAAAACATCAAACATTTTACATAATCGGGTCTGAAAAAACAAAAATGCGTTTCAATAGAAGCTAGGAAAATCAAGATAAGTATCTCTTTTTTTACAATATGTAAAGAATACTTATAGCTTATTTATTTTGTCAGAATTAAACGTTTTCGTCCTAAGAAATGACATTTTGAAAAAAAATTTAGATGAGATTATTTTTTTTATTATTTCCTGAAAAGAAATTAGTTAATTTTTAGATTGGTATAAAATGTTAAAAAAAAATCAATATGAACGACACTCATAATTACTAAAAAAATGACCTTAATTTTGAAAATCGGAACGTGGGCCCCTAACCACTGGGCTCATAATCTGAAACTTTTCAGATATGTTTTCGGTTTTCTTTCAGCAAGCCGCACCAACAGAGAGCTACCTAGATTTCATACGTTAGGTATGATCGCTCGAAAGAAAAGAAAGCAAAAGGTTAATTTAAGTGAAGCCCATACCTTATAAAATAAACTAAAAATAAGAAGTATATTTAGTTTGGGAAAATACGCGTCACTCGTGTGTGACATAGCCTTGGTGCTAATTTTAGCGAAATGATTTTATAAGCGCGGGGCTTCCTGATGCTCGGGGCCCATAGCATTTGCTACTCTTGCTATGTGGGTAATCCGGCACTGACTACACGTTAACGGCAAAAAATACAGTTATTGCAAAGTTAGCCTAATTTTCGTAGTAGTAAATAAATTCGTAAATTCACTATAGTAGTCAGTAAAAAATCTTAGGGAGGTAGAATTCCCCACCGAATGTGTCTCCACGTTGTCGTCGTGGTGGGGCTTGAGCGTCCCAATGATCTTGCGAGCTTTCCCGGTAGAGCCACTCATGCCGGAAGGTCGCAAGTGAGGGATCAGACCAAGAGAGACACACGCTTGCTCGCTGCTCTCTGGTACGCGTCTGATCATCAGACGTGACTGTGAGAGCAGCGAGCAGGTGGAGAGGTGAGGTTGGGAGAGAGGGCCCTGAGAAGGGGTGGAGCGAAAAGGGACCGCACCCTTCAAAGGAACAAAAAATGAAAAAAGACGATTGCAAAATGAGTCCCCAGGTGGGTCCCGACTGCTCAGCGGTCGGGGAATCCCACCCCGCTTCGGCGGGCTGCCCTCCGTACTCTGGGGTGGGCACCAACCGTCTTCCGCTTGCCAGTGGCAACAAGAGCCGAGGAGGCTCAGAATCGACGTCATCCGGATCCGCCTCCTTCAAGGAGCTGATGGCGTTCGGTTGTGATGCGGGGAGTTCGCCTGAGCGCCGGGGAGGTGCAGGGTCAGATTCTGGCTCTGGACTTGACCTAGTAACGGTCAGCTCGGCGGGCTCTGGAGACAGAGGAGGGGGGGCCGCTGCGGAGAAGTTCTTCCGCAAGCGACCCAGACGGGAGGATGACAAGGAGTCGTCCTCCGAGGGCGAGTTTGCCTCCGCCCGCAAGATCCCCACCGCAAGGCGGGGCAGGGGCAGTGAGGCAGGGAGGGGGCTGGCTCCCTCTACCCGGGGGGCGGGCCGTCGGGCCGAGGGGTCGGTGGAGGAGGGGCGTCGCCCTGGAGGGAGCGGTCGTAGGGCTCCCTCTGCTCTTCCGCCTCCTCTCGACTCCGACGACTCGGAGGCCCCGGGAGAGGTGCCTCCCACTTTTGAGGAGCAGAAGGCCCAGTTTGCGGAGGTCGTGGAGGCCGCGATCCGCGCTGTGGCCTTCAAGAGGAAGCAGTCCTCAAAGCGGGAGGCCATCGGCGCGGCCAAAGCCTCCATCCTGGCGGCAGCGGCAGCCAACGCTGGTGGACCTGCCTCAAAGGAGGCGTCGGAGTTGCGGGCGGAGGTCGCCCGCCTCGCGGTTCTTACGGAGCGACTTGTTCGGGAGAATGAGTCGCTCCGGAGGGATCTGGCGGGGATGGCCGGAGCGGCCTCTGCGGAGCCGCGAGGGGGACTGAGTCCGGCAGCGCCGGAGGGAGGCCAAGTGCTGAGCCAGGTACGGGACCTGGTGCGGCAGGAGCTGGCTCCCTTCCGGAGGCAGGTCTCCGTACTGGAGGACATGGTCCGGCGTCCCCCGTTGGCGGCGACGCGGGGTCCCCCGGGACAGCAAAAGGCGGCTTCGTACGCGGCCGCCGTGGCTGCCGGCCCGGGAACGTCTGGCCGGGCGAAGGCGAAGGCCAAGGGCGGAGCCGCGCCGGCGCCTGCGCCAGCGCCTGTGACGCCGGCGACTGCGACGCCGGCGACGACCAAGGCGGCCCCGGCGAAGAGGGGTAGGAGGAAGGCTGGAGGAGCGGCTAAGGCTGCGGCGCCAGCGGTGCCGCAGCCGCCCCCACCCCCACCCTCGGACCCTCCTGCGGCCGAGGCCGAGTGGCAGGTTGCTGGCCAGAAGCGGCGGGCCGCGAAAGCCGCTAAAAGCAAGGCGAGGAGGCAGCGGCGGAAAGCCAACGCCATTGCGGCGAGGCTTCGCGCCCCGAAATCCGCGGCTGTAGTGCTCACACTGCAGCCGGAAGCGGAACAGAGGGGCGTGACGTATCTCGCCGTTCTGAAGCGGGCGAAGGAGGCGGTGAGCCTCCAAGAGCTGGGCATCAGCGGGGGCATCGGGGTCAGGAGGACCTTAACCGGTGCCCGCAAGCTCGAGCTCGCCGGAGCGGAGAGTGGCCCGTTCGCGGACGCCCTGGCCGAAAGGCTGAGGGCGGTCTTACCCGCGGACGAGGTCCGGGTGTCCAGGCCGACTAAGCGCATCGACATGCGCATAGTGGGCCTGGATGACTCCGTGACGGAGGAGGAAGTTGTGGCCGCCGTCGCCAGGACTGGGGGGTGCTCTGCCGAGCTCGTCAAGGCGGGCACCCTCCGGCCTGACAACACGGGCATGCAAACCCTTGTGGTGAGCTGCCCCGTGACGGCGGCCAGAACTGTGTCGGAGGGCCGAAGGCTCTTGGTGGGATGGGTGTCTGCGCGGGTAAAACTGCTGGAACCCAGACCTCTGAGGTGCTACCGCTGCCATGTGGGCAACCACACGGGAGCTATGTGCCCCTCGGAGGTCGACCGCAGCGGACTCTGTTTCCGCTGTGGTCAGCCCGGTCATAAGGCCGGCTCTTGCGAGGCCACGCCGCACTGCAGTGCATGTGCGGCTGTTGGCAAGCCGGCCGAGCACTGGGCTGGGGGAAGGGCCTGCGCGCCATCCGCCCCGACCAGGGGCAAGAGGTCCGCCGCCACCGCCGCCTCTGCCGCCGCCGCGGCTTCTGTCGCCGCCACTGCCGCTTCTGCTGCGGGTGCTGCGGCTCCCAACGCTCGGGAGGGTGCTGAGATGGAGTGCCAGTAATGGTCCCATTTCGGCCCCCTCCAGAGACAAGTCGGCCGCTGTGCTATCGCGCAGTGGCTGACGCCTGGGGACGGTGAGCGTGGGTGGCTCGCCGTCCGATACCAGGTTGAGTCGACGACGCGTTGTGTTCCACGCGCGTCACAAGGAGCCGTCAGCACCGAGGACGGGGCCCCATAGGGTCGGTGCCTGCTAGGGTTGCGGAATTTGTTCGAAAGAGTTACCGCGGCCCTGGAACGCATAGGGCACAAGAAGGATCACGGGTGGGTTTTAGTCAGTAAAAGTCTGACACTCCCTACCGCTCCACCCAGGGCGGGAGGGGTCATTTGATGATTTCCCATCCAGAAAAAAAAAAAAAAAAAAAAAAAAAGGGAGGTAGAATTGTTTTAGCATTTATTATATCTATAATCTAATTCAATTAATAAATATTTCAATAAATTCTTATAAAACTGGGGCTGGGCTTATCAGAAATGCCATCAGGTAGCAATTCCACTTTCGCTCTCTTTTGAACATGGCCGGTCGACCATGTGCAGTGTTTTGACTACGTTTCACTTAACGCGATACGTGAGCCACATACTCGCAAACTGCGTGAAAATAAGGCCGCAAGTACACCCCGCTACCTAATGAGTGCCTTACGCGAAATAAAGAAAACAAAATAGAATACGAATGCTCTCGAAACGGCTAATTGCTTATATAACGATGTGGTGGACACCGCGGATGCTCACTCGTATTTGACCTCATTTCAATATAAAGCGCCATTACGTCCTTATCACCGCTTTTAAATTATTGTATTGTGTTTTCAAAGTATTAGAGACCGTGTTTTCAGGAGATGACCTTGGAAGGTCGCCTCTACCCTCTACTCGCATGCCGCTTTTCTTTGGGCGTTGCATGTTCGGACTCTCACTATAATCATCTGAGCATAGACGGCGGAACAATTCCAAAAATTGACCCAACACTATCCCTAACCAGATGTTGCACCATAAATGCTTCTTAAGAATAATCGCCGCCGACGTTCACTCAGTGACGTCACTGGTGAGTGGTCGACATGCCATACCACCGGTTACATCCGACCACATACTGTGATCATTTCAAGATAATCCAAATTTAACATTTATCGACAAAGACATCAAAAAATTTAGCATTTGTATAGAGTTTTTGTGTTAATTTGTAGCCACAAAAAAGAAGGCGTTTTACGACAGCCGTTGTATTACAATTGAAAATGTAAAGATTGGGTAACAGGTTACAGGTAACCAAACGTCAACGTAACTGACCACATAACTGTGCGACATGAATGTCAAATAAATTAAAAGAAAGCCAACGTATAGGTACAATTTTATGGATAGCATGTGGTTTGCAAAAGATGCACGACCATCGAAAATGTCAGAATGTGTGCGTCATCATTAGAAATGTATTTCAATCTTTTAGTTTGGGCATCTAGCTACTTGTTGAGACAATCGGATCGTTTAAATAAAGCGGCTTAACAAATCTACCACCGCGATATCTATGTATTAAATGTGAGTAGATGCGGTGCGAAACACATGAAACAGTAGGTAGGTCAATTTTCTTTATCCTATACCATCCCAGAAGGGTTGGCAATAATGTAGAAATATTATTGCAAAACAAATATTTATTGATACCTACTTTCTCTTACTTCACTCCAGTAAAATGAATTCCGTAATTGTTACTGTACGTACACATTAAACTTGTTCTGACACCTTTTATTACTATTGAGTAAATAGCTCTATAAAAATCTTAGCGAGAATGTCGCAACCCTCTTTGTATTTTTTATATTTTTATCCGGATCAAATTAAAACAACTTTAAGTCCCACATACTTATAAAATACCATTTTTGATGTACCCTACAACATTCCCTTCACTGTTGCCGCAGCTACTGGCGACGTTTCTGACGTGGGTTGATTAATGACTCCGAATCGAGAGTGTTAGTGTAAACTCAACCTGAATAACTCATAAAATAGAAGAGCTATTTTTAGCATCCCACTACCGACTTCGACCAAGTTAAGGCTTTCGGTAAAAAGAGTATTATTATATCTTTTGAAGGCAAGCGCCATTAGCATACGAGGTATCCACGCAGCCGACTCTCGCTAAACACTTCGCAAATGATACTGTTCCGAGCGAATGATAAATGGAATCTTTTGTGTACTCGTCATCGGCTCTTTCACACGTTTACGTAACGGACACGCGTCCCTCTTGCACCCTGTGCGAGGAATTAGGTGGAACAGGGACGTAAAAATCTGCAAAGAGTCTGTCGGTGTTGAATTATTTATTTAACGTGCAGTATAACCCATGTAGACCGTGGCCAATCTGCTGGGCCGGGCGCCGCCGGACGCGCGAACTCTTTCGTCACAGGAATAAAATAAAATAAAACTTGAAAACGAACCAGCTGAACCCAAGTCGTACTTCCAGAATTCTGTTTGACTGGAGGAAAGATCGTAATGATTGATCCACAGATATAACGCTCTAGATGTTACCCAGACGATGCGATGTTTGGAAGCGGACCAAAAGCTGAGCAGTGAAATGGTTTCCGTGAAGCTACATTACTCTGATAAAAGTACACAATATTATCGTGAATTCTGAGCAATTCGATCGCGCTGTAATAAATTATCTTCTAAATTTATTATCTGCCTTGTTTAGTAAACTTATGTTTTTGCTTCGTTTCTTCGGGAATTTTGCCTCATTTGCTGTTTAAGTTTCTTATTTGTACACAAAAAATATTGTCAGACATCACAATCCTCACATATTCATACGTATTTTATGTAATGTGGTCTTGGTAAATATCTTTTCACCGAAAGGTTCGGTCACCGATCCATCTTAAGTTGAGCTAGTGAATATGTCAGGATTTATCGACAAGTCATGTTAAAAGTTAAGATTGGAACATAATTGAGTTTAAGACCTTACCCGCTTCACATTGCAGATTATGGTTAGTTCGTGCGTAAAATATTCTATAGTTCTAAAGATTTATTTGCTGTATAACTTCTTAAGACCTACTTTATCCAGACTTGAGCGGAATCTGACTTTAACAGTAACAATGTTTTCATTATAATCTTTACTTAATGCTGCCACTGTAACATTATTACTGTTCCGGTTATCTACTTGTTAGTCTACCTACATTTTAGAAAAAACAACACCTTTTTGTTAACGTATCTACTTACATAAATGAAAACAATCGGGTCCCATTACTCATTTCAGAAGGTGCTGTTATTTTGGGCGATTAGGCAGCAATCCGTCGGTAAGTAACCCATCTCTGATTGCGACTGGTCGCCTGAATAATTAAACTCCTGAATTACTGAAGCGTATTACCGGGATCTAGACGATTATATACCTCGGCTGTAAACAAAACTAGACGGTACTGATTTACATAACAGTAGATTTATGTAAAAAACGAGAGAAATACCTTTATAATTAAATAACCCAAATTTATTCTACACGTAAGATTACGAGGCATGCCTTTTAAGTTTGGTCGTTTGAAGAAAAAAACTCAACTAGAACTTTACAGTACTTTTTATTGTTTTTCAAAGTCTTCACCACGTAGCTTAATACCCTTTTCCATTCGCTCAAAACAGTTATTATAACATTTATTCCACTCTAAAGTGGGGGTGTTCAAAATGGCTGACTTGAAAGCGTCGACTGCTTCTTCACCGGGCTGGAACCTTTGACCACGAAGACTTTTCTTAATTTTAGGAAATGGAAAGAAATCGTTAGGGTTACTTAGCTTAGTCGTTACTTAGCTCAAGACTGTATGGAGGATGATCAAGAATTTCTACTTTTTCCTGCTTCAAATACTAAATCGTTTGACGAGCGCTGCGTGAGCTTGCGTTGTCGTGGTGCAGGATGATGCGTCGTTTTGAGTTAGATTTTCGAAGTTCGGCGATGACTTGTGGTAAACAAACTGTGGTATACCACTCTGCGTTAACCGTTCTACGATCTTCAAGTGCAATAGTCGCAACATGTCCGGTTTTTCAAACGAATGTGGCCACCATCTTTTTTAAAGTGCTTCGAGAACGAACAACTTTAGTCGGCTTTGGCTCGTCTTGAAAGACCCAGATTGTAGATTGTTGTTTTAAATCAGGATCGTAGGCATAGATCCAAGATTCGTTACCACTGATGATGTCATAGACGTGATTTGACTCTTCTCGGTTGAACTTTTGCAGAGTTTTCTTACACCATCTGACACGGGCCGCCTTGTGATCGTCGGAAAGCAGATGAGGTATGCAACGGCAAACTAACTTTCTCACACCAAGCGCTTCATGCAAGATCTTCTGAATGGTTGTCCTCAAGATGCCTAATAGAGCCTCTATCTCTCGATTCGTCATAATTATGACGATCTTCGAAAATTAGTTGTCTCACAGCAATTATGTTATCTTCAGTGAAGGCGGATTTTGGGCATCCTTCTCGAGATTTGTCACTAACACTAGTATGTCCACGCTGGAATTCTAAATACCTGCGTTCGACAGTCTACAGACATGGGGCTTCATCACTGAACACAGATGTTAGCCGTTCAAAACACTGAAGTCATGTCAGGCCTCTTCTAAAGTTGTAGAAAATTATTGCACGAACATTTTCCTTAAAAAGATTCATTTTCGTACATAACCTGAGAGATTCCAATCAACACTGACTAAACAATAGCATTAATCCTAATACTTTCAACTGTTTTGAGATTCAAAATTTAAACCCATTCGATTAAAGAACAGTTCTAAATTCAAAATTGCGGGGAAATATGGAAACGGCAGAACTTAAAAGGCATGCCTAGTAATTTCAGCGTTCACGAGGGCAAAGCTGCAAGCATCGACTAGTGTATGATAGTGCCAATGTAAAACTAAAATGTGACTGCGATCGATGTACAGGACCGAGAAGTGAGAAAGCCTTATAACGAGCTCCAAACTATCTGATTTATGATTCAAGGTAGTGTTAAGAGCTCTCTCTATAAGTGGTGATTCATTTCAGTCAAGAACGCCTTTAGCTCTGGCTCTGTAGGCAACAGTGCCGCCTGTTACTACGTTACAACAGATTGCCACACAAAACCAATTCAGAATACCTAGGAGCTATCTAAGATTTAGAAATATCGCTTTAGAAATCAATTGTATACAACTGAACTTTGTATTGTAAAGACAATCAAAACTGATACACTTATATAAAGATACTACATTTCGTTCATGATTGGTGACTCTAATCTAAATCACGTTACATTGTTCTTTATTTAGGTCTTAAACTTAAAAAAAGAATGTTTATCACGGCGGACAATATTTCTCAACCCTATATTGCAGCCCAATAAAATGTAAGAACTTTCAACAACGGATCATTTTATAGGTCTCAGAGTGTTTGCCGCGACAGTAACGAGCATGCGAAGATGCACCATTTCCTTTCACTTATTCTCAATTGACACTAAATACCAATTTAGTTCAAATGCCTAATACTTACTGCGATATATTAAGTTTTGTATGAGTTATTTAAAAACAGGTGTTTCATCAGCAACATGTTGGTCATTGTTACAAACAGAGCGGCAAGATTGTATTACAGTGGCTTAATGCCATTTGCATGTGGCCGTTCACTTCCCCGCACATCGCGCCGTAGATTTTAACAAATTATCACTTCATTATCCACCTTAATTAATTGGTAGCACAGGCACAGAATAGATAGAGGTACCGACGCCTACAGACTCCATAGATGTTGCGTAAAAGTATTCTCATGGGATTGTTGATCATTTATATTGAAATATTATCTCTTTTATTGGAAGTGAATTTAACCAGTTTGGTAGTTGAATGAATGGCGCCTTAACGCTATGATTTACATCTGGTTGAGTTAGTGTAAAATGTGTGGACGTCGGCGGTAGTCAAGCGGCAATCGAACGGCGTTCCACCGTGTGAGAGCAATTCGAGCACTCGTAAAATGATTGCATAAGAATTCTTGATACGACACATGGTACACCTACGAGCAAGGAAGTGAAGCAATCCTTTTGTTTATACCATCACTTTTTATGATTATGAATCCTCTAAATTGGTGCAATAATGCAATACGGTTTGCCAATTGCCGTAACATTACAATTGGCCGAATACAATGGCTGATGCCTGATTCCGTGCTAGTACCAATACAGCAATAGCTTAATTTACTAATGGAAAAGCAATTAATTAGGTTTAAGTTTAGGCCGAGTGCAGATGCTGCAACTTAATTATCGCCTGCCAGCGACAGGCTGGCAGACAACTACTAGTTATAAAGTGTTAATTATAATTACACGATACCATAGATCATTTTAGTAGCGATAGCAGATATGTCAGCCGAAAATGGTTTAAGAATCTGCGCTGTACATGTTTTAGGAAAATTAACGATGTAGCAATAAGTATCAAGGTTTTCTTTTTACTTCCATATACAAAGGTGTAGTTTATAATATTACATCATCACCGCGTGTGGCGGATTACTTAACCAAATATGTGGTTCTCATTATCTAAATATACCTGCACACATTTAAGCTCGTGTCCACCCACTAGCCATAATCCCTTAGTTTCCTCACACAACCCTCGCAGAAAATAAAGGGTTGACCTAATTTAAGCAACATCACCTAGAGATACTCCGAAAAAACATGTCATGCGCCACGTGTTTCTTCGTATAGCTGTGTCTGCCACGCGCTTAATGTAACACTATAGTCTGCAAATGAACTTATGGCTGTTTTAGAGTACCTATAGTTGCATTTCTGCTACATAAATAAATTAGGGGTACTATCAGTCTGCTTAAGCTTAAGCCTTCAAGAAACACAGGTTCGATATTATGTTACCTTGTTCATGTATGTACCTACCACAACATAAAAATAATAACAACTAATTACAGAAAAGATTTTATTATGAATGAACCGACTTCTAAATAAAACACAAAATAATTAAAAAAATCTGTAACTAGGAAGTAGGTGATTTTGGTTGTCTCTTCGTTTTAATTTTTCTCTAAAAGTACCCCATCACAGCGTGCTGGTTATTATAAACTGGTAAACAATAAACAAACATGCTTTCACCAAACTAGAAGGGATCACCTAGAAATCCTACGATACTCTTCCAAACATCGTATACAGTTTTTCTTTTTTCATTTAATGTCTATAAGTGAAAATGTGATCAAAGTAATCGAAGCCACGCATTATTAGGGATAAATCGAATACTAGTTGTCAGATCTCAATTTTAAATGGGACAAGCACCAGCTTTCGAGTACGAAAATAATCATCGAAGTCGGTACACCCAGTAAAAAGTTATGAGGTAACAAACACTTACTCCTATTTAAAATTTGAAAATGAAAACAATATATCTAGTTTTAATTTCCGCGAATATTAGTGGGTTGCAGGTATGCACCTCCCTCCCGCCCGCTATATTATGCACATGCAAGATTACTGGGCAAATGCAAGGATTTTAAGCACATGCAGGAAGGCAATGCAAAACCCAACACCATTACAGGGAGGGCAAATAATCTATGAATATAGCTGCGGAAGGCGTCTTCAGCTCTGATGAAGTCCAAAACGTTCGCTTCCAACCAAGACTGCGTGGACCGAGCTTTATGACCCGGCGTCTCGAGTCTTGTTGGAAGGACCATTCTTGGTTATTGAATATGGTGTTGTAAAGGGGCTCAACAACCTTCTCAAGAATGGTATCTTGATACACTTGTGCCGAAGTTTTGATACCTTTTTCACAAAAATATGGCTCAGTCACTCCATCATAACTAACACCCGACCAAACCATCACTGAAGTCGGATAATGCCCACGTTGCACTCTGCCGACTAATGACCGTATTTATGCTCAAACCTCTAAGGAATATTCTCATTCCTTAGAGGTTTGAGCATAAATACGGTCATTTTGTTTGTTAAAATGTTGCTCGATTGTAAAGATTTTCTTCTAATCCGTACCTAAACAAAATTTTTTCTGTGACTTCCCTTTGCCACTTCAGTAGATGTTTCGATTTTACCACCCTATTTTTTTTTTAAATTTTCAGTTAAAAAATGACCAGTGTGTCTCTTATAGGCCTAAGTCATCTTTTAAAATACGCGACATGGTTCTGGGTGCTATCTTCATCTCCCGAGATAAAATCTTTTGCTTTCGGACAGGATTTCTTCGAATTCTTTCCCTTACTGCTTTGACCACCTTTTTCGTACAAACACTACGTGGACGGCCAGATCTTTTTCTGTCACAAACAGACGAGGTCTCTTTTTACCTATTGATAGCCCGGTATACAAACATTTGACTAATACCAAGCTTATGGAGTTTTAAAAATTGCATTTATATCCATAGTTCCATACCAACTTTGTGTAATGCAATCACAGCGATTCGGTTCACTTTATCACCCCACTTCATTTGAATATAGCAAAATATTTTAAAATGTATTGGCGCCAATATGAGAAAACACAATGAGCAATCGTATAAAAATGACAGATTCCAAATTCAAATGTAATATTTCTTTCTTATTTCTAATTGTAACAGTATTTATGGCCAGACTGTGTATAATTTACACCTTTGTCCATCAGGAAAATGTATCTTTCAAAGGGTAAAACAATCATTCAGATTGGTTTAGTAGTAATTTAGAACATCTATTAATGATATTGTTCCGATTTAAGAAAGTTGACAAACTTTAAAAAAAAAATCAAATAGGTACTTACTTTGCAAAAATAAAAAACGAGTCTAGGATTTTGACATACTTAATTTTTCAACTTTCATTTGTTATCTTTTTTCGAAACCGATGGTCAATGAATCAAAAATCATTTATTTGCATACAATAAAGGAACATGTCGCTGTATTGTATGATGTACAAATATGAAGGACATAATATAGTTTTCTTTTTTACTTTTTCACATAGATTGCAATCTGCGCACAAGTTAAATTATTTAAAATAACTTAGGTTGGGTCCTGCAACCGAGGTTCCTGTTCCACCCCTTATAAATAAGCACTTTGAAGTTTCGCACTTGGTCAATTCAATTAATCAGTGTAATGTCAAATAATACCTAATAGACCTGATGCTAATGAGTCTGCGGATTTTCGCTATTTAATTTCTTTTCACCCTGTATATTACGTCTTGTTCAATCGTATTGACATCTCACTCTCTCCATAGCTGCCTCAGCTGCCTGGATAACCATTACCCTTCACGCACATACACACGGCCAACCGTTACTTTAGTAAGCCAGGCTCCAGAATAGCTAGCAATAAAACGGGCAATTACGCCCCATAAGTCCTACCGAATTGATTTAAGTGTTTTGGGTCCCGCAACCAGCAACTTCACTATCTGAACTGGGGATAGTAGATCTATTCACTTCCAAGTCAGTTGTTTAGCAGTTGTATCAGCCAGGGTACGAAACCACGACTCGTTACGGCCGTCTTCAACAAGAAATGAATAAAACAGAACATACGTAAAAGTTACAGAAAGTATCGACGAAGAAAACATTACATAGGGGAACACAATGGGTGGCCTTGTCGCTAAAAGCGATAAAGGCAAGCTTTGGATGGATCCTTTCAATAGTTATTATAAAAATACTTGGGTCCCTACTACAGCATTACATGGCTAGTACAGCATTAGGTGGTGCTGCAACGCGCTCGTTGTAGTGGTAGCACCACTTAATGCTGTTAGGAGTATTAAGAAGTATTGTAGTACAAAGAACAAGGGCCGCAAATCTCCGTTGGAAGGGGAGGACCTCCGACCGGTTCAGGCCTATTTTTGTAGTTCGTATGTGGCAGTATGGATGCCGCTACAGAAGAGTTCACTATTTTTAACCGACTTCTAAAAAAGGAGGAGGTTCTCAATTCGGATGTTTGTATTTTTTTTTAATGTTTGTTCGCGCATAACTCCGTCGCTTGCCAACCGATTTGAAAAATTCTTTTTTTGTTGGAAAGGGTATACTTCCCAAATGGTCGAATGAAAATTTTATCGAAATCGAACATGCAGTTTTTTTGTTAATTTCAATAAATGATAGCAAATCTGTCGGGATAGCTGAAATCGCATGTTTGTTTATTGTTTACACCAATTTATACCACGAACGCTGTGATGGGTATGTTTAGCTGGGAGTGAACCACTAAAAAGTGAAAACTAAAAAACTTTTTACAAAAAATAAAACCGACTTCTAAACAAAAAAACCAAAAAGTATAAAATAACTTTAATTTCGGAAGTCGGTGTGTTCAACAACAAAAAAGCAATTTTGGTTGCTTTTTTTGTTTTGTTTTATTTTTTGTAAAAAGTTTTTTTTACCTATTGGTTTCACCTTTAATTTAGCGATTTATTCAATAAGAACAATGTTCTCGAATCCGAGTATTGTCGAGAGTGGCTATAAAGCCGAGGTTTATGTAGAGGGGCTGTAATTACACATTTCCGTGTACTTAGTTGAAAGTATGTCATACTACCAAATACAATTTCAAGTCTTTACGAAAGATTTCAGGAGAGGGGTACTCAGTAGCACTGTTTCTTCAAATGATTCAGGTACAAACACACTGCAAAGCCAGACAGCCTGAACTATCTCACTCCTGAGCAAAGGTATCCCCCATTCCTTCCATTTCTCTCTTAGCTGAATTCTTCACCCCAATTCGCTTCGAAGGCATCCCGTGAATCTTAAAGGACAAAATAAACTATCAACAAAATCTTGATTTCAGAGAGTATCCCTATTAAAATCCGACCCTCGGCAGGTCGTACCCTAAAATTCTATTTATAACAACGATCCCTTACTGCAATAACATACCAATAGAGCTCCACACCTTTTTAAAACCGGGGTCGTGGTTATAATCCTACACACTCAGGATATGGAAAAAGGAAAATGGAACCGACCTTTTCCTAAATTGTTATATGCGTGATAATTGCTAAAACTTCAATTGCAATTTTATTATTGCAAAAAAAGCAAATCAAGCAAATCAATCAAATCAATTCTTCAATTAGAAAAAAGAAACTAGAAACGCGCCGGTGACTTCATAAATGTGTAGTTCACCTAGCACCACAAAATATTTTCCGCAGTTTGTAACAGTAATAATATAAAAAATTTGCATAAATAAGTATTTACATAATAACTTCATTTTGTAACATGTAAGTATGCGATTCAACTTTTTTAAATATTGTCTCTATGATTATAAATATTGTTCTCAAAGCAAAGTAAAAGTTGGCACATGCATCCTGATTTCGCAACGCGATCGCAAATGCCTCCCTGTTGTGTTGTAAACATGACCTTCCATTCACTTCATCTGTGTTAGTTTAATTTAGAAAATTAGGCGTATCGATGTTATAGAACTATACCGTTTTAAATAATGTTCTGAGTTTGTAAATTGGAGTAATAAAATGATCTAAGTTTGGTATCGATTAAGAAATGTTGAAAGGAATATGGTCGAGCGTTCGGCAGACCTCCTGAAAGGTAATTTCATAAGCCGACATCTGCTCTTTATTAGACACGGTCTCACCTTGATTTCTGCGGCAGTGGTTATTGATTATCTCAATCTTGTGCAACATCTACAGATGACGTTATTACATAACGAGCTCTCGTTTTTACACTTATCAAGTACATTCATTAAAACTATTCTGAAGTAACCACTTGACATAACATAATAACCATCAAGTCATCTTTATCATCAATTGGGGTTCTTATAAGATGTGTATTCTTAAAGAAGACATACATGATTACCAAGCATAGCCGAGCAGTCCCACGTCACTGTATAATAAAACATAGTTAAACCAGCGTTGCAGCAAGTTAAACAATACACACATAAATCACCAAGTTGAGGCTTTACTTTCGATTGTGGAGCCTTGTGTAGCCACGTTATCTCCGCATTCATATTAAAATGTGCTGAATAAGATTTCATATCACGCAAATAAACAATGCTTATTGTGTTATTATGGTAATATATGTTATACAAAATTGCATTTATAATACACGCCTAAACGTTATTTTACGCTTGAAGTATTATTGTTCACAATGAATAGAAAAGTTGACTGACACTTGATTTTCTGATATACCTACTATGGGCTTGTACAATACAATTAATTGATAAAAATACCAGTCCAGAATATCAGTAACGAAGTTAAAAAATTAGTTCTATTACGAAAATAACTCCTACCTCATTTTCTACAGGGAATTGTTTAAAAAATCTATTATTTTTTCAGTTTCCATCGTATCTGACAATGTTAATGCCAAAAAAATATTTGCACGGAAATAATTACTCAATAAATTGGTCTTGAGTACTAAAAGTGTAGCTATCAGTTTCAGCGCCTTGGAAAGACATTTTTATATTTAAGGTTCAATTATGACATTGTTCTCATTCCAGTCTATATTAAGAACGACAGATTGTTTACCTTCAGTGTCTATTATCCTTAAGTTGTAATTCCGTCAAGGTGCGTAACATAATGAAATGTAAATTCTCATTTAAATTTCTATTTATTTAGATTAGAATGGATTGGAATTCCACAAAATTTCATAAATGTGACTCATGTTGTGTCATTAATGACATAAATTTAAACGATTTAATTATGTGGCTAACCAAATTCGATCATCGAGATATATGGACGCCGTGTCAGGTATATTCCCTTACGGTTTAATTAATCCATTAGGCTCCCTACATTAAACTAAATGGCGTATAAATTCGATCCTAATAATTAAGACCATTATAATTCAGTGTGTATTCTGCTAAGAAAGGTCACTACGGGCTCCAAAATAGAGATGTACAACGCAATTTGTGTTTCCTAATAAATTTCAATACATACTTGAATATAAATCTCTAGATAAGTGAAACAGTGACAGAGTTTTGGCCCAAACTCCTTAATCCATGGTCAGAAGATCCGACATTTTCTAAACTTTATTCAACCTTAGAATATTTCCACACACTAGATACCAACAAGTTCTTATACTCGATAAATTCACAAACTGTCATATTTTCAAAATCATGTTACTTAATGAGGGAGGAGAGATCTATCGTTGTAGAATATGTTCTAAATTACCAATGTATCAATGTTGCCAGACGCCGAATACCTTAAGTAATTTATGTTAATGTGAGACGATTAACTGAATTGATAAACCGATACTAATTCTTGCGTCGGTTTGAAATGCTCGTCTCTGCGTTATTTCACGTTTGTAATGCACATTTCTGATAAAAACTTAGACCCAGAGTCATCTCTAATAGTGAAAGTAATCTTAAAATGCCAATGCTCAAATTTATGTTCAACAAAGGCTTCAGACTTCAGTCATACATCAGTCGATATGCTTTGTGTTTGTTCATTTATATTGTTCCGAGCAGCGCTGTTGTTTCGATTTAAACTCTTATTTCCCTTTTTAGTTCATTCACGTGCGTCGAAATATGATATTATTGTTCATTATAATTTTAACCAAAACAAATACAATGATTTTAAATAACAGTTACGTTAGAATTTGACAATAACAATTTCGGCACCAAATACCGTGAAAACTTAATAAATATGTTAAAGAAGCTGATTTTTATTTCATTAATTAGAATAACAAAATAGTTGACCCTGACATAAGTAACGTAACGCTAGAATATGCGATGTACCTCAAGACGCTCTTTCGATGTACGTTCGTACTTTAGAAACATATACGACCTAATACAGACTCATTATTGCGTTATTTTGAATATTTATGAGTGAATCTTTATTTACATGGTACCATTTAAGTACCTATTGGCCGCATTTTTATTACTATTACACAATATTGGTTCATTTGACCTCAGTTTGTTTGCGGAATACAATATAACAGTGATTTTTTAAAGTAACTGTGCCAATGTTAACGAGCGGAACTCGATTATGTTGACGGTTCAAATGTCGCTGCAGTTAAATCATGTTACGTCATTAAAATGAGACGTGAGCAACTCAGATGGTAGTTGGCGGCAGAGTTCATGTTAGTTTCAAGTTAGTTCGGAAGTGACGAGACGTGAAAGGCAAGCTCTAAAATAAATACATCAACGTGAAAGTAATTTGGAACAGTGGTATTACTGCGAGTTTTTTAACGTTCTCGATCGCATTAGAGTAAACGTCGATTTTATATTGTACTAGCTGCTGCCCGCGACTTCGTCCCCGTGGAATCCCCGATTTTAAAACATTCTTTATCGCTGCTCCGCTCCTATTGGCTTAAGCGTGATGATATATAGCCTAAAGCCTTCCTCGATATACCTATGGTCTATTCAACCCAAAAATAATTTTTCAATTCGAACCAGTAGTTCCTGAGATTAGCGCGTTCAAACAAACAAACAAACTCTTCAGCTTTATAATATTAGTATAGATTAGAACTGAATAAGCACGGTCTGGTGACAATACGGGGAACCTTTTTTTTTCATGCAATTTAACATAAGTGAACGTTTACTTTAACGCGAGTACATTAAAAACTCGCACTAAGTCCTCAGGTTTGTACTCATTCAACGGTGAAGTATTAAGAAAGCTATAATATTCAGTACCTAGTAGAGGTTTCAGGCAATTTGATACTTTAAAGAAGTTAATGTATAGTCTAATAGTATAAAATAGTCGTAGTGGGATGTCGAGATATTAATTATGTCAAGTCGTGAAATAGCCAATAAGAACAATAAAGCTTTATCCAACCGCGTATCGAGGTATCGAGGAGTACTGCCTTCTGTATTCTGTACGAAATACTGAACGCAGTTCACCTCGATACGGCTCGTATAGTGAGGAGGTTCCTTTCTCTGGAACCCTTACCACCGATAAGCTTGGAGCCTGTTCCCGACACCGGCGGACTACTATATTTTATATTTTTAAAAGTTTTTTTTTACTTTTCATTGAAATATTTAAAAATATCATTTATTTTTTGTGAAGTGAATAAACGGAATAATAAAAGGTAATAGTCGTTTATTTTCGCAACCACAAATAAAACAAATTAAAAACATAATACTAACAAAATAAAGGACCTCTGGTCATGATGACGGTATAGGTAGATAACTATTATTATAAATGTAATACTCATTAATAAATATTTTATTTGTGGAGCTGAAGCCTGTATTTTAGGACACCAGGTCCCTACCGAAATGCTTGCGATGGTATACAGTACAACTAGTTGTAGTTATGTGCCAAAATTAAAATAATAATCGAAGAAAAGTACCGACATTTACAAATACAAAATAAACAAAAACAAATTATTAACATCTAACAAGGTACTTGTTATAAAAATTTTAAAAGAGTGAAAAAGTGTGTGCATTAAAACAGAGTAGGTATGTGTTGTGTGATGTGATGAGTGTATGGTGAGAGTGTGGTGTGTAGTGCATATCTGTGAACGTTATTATATTATTATTATTGTAAGTTCAACATTTTACATCGTATAACTCAAATACTAGTCGTCAGATCTCAATCAATGGGACCACAAGCCAAGCCAAGCAGCTTTCGAATCTAAAAAGAATCATCAAAATCGGTACACCTAGTACAGAGTTATGAGGTAACACAAAATAAAAAAATACAGTCGAATTGAAAACCTCCTCCTTTTTTGGAAGTCGGTTGAAAAATGATATCGCTCACTAAGTTCGTTGTGGAGTTGACATCCGCTACCCAAATGCTACGTGTTCTGAACCAAACTTTTTCTACTATTTTGTCAATCGTTATCACTACGTAGTGTGTCACTTTGTCTAAAGATGTTGGTGTAGTGTCTAGGATCTATAATTTGTAGGTCCTATAGTTAGAGTTACCCTAGGTTTGTCATCACTACCTCCTCACGTCTCATCATTAGCTACTTAGCTATCAATTTGACGAACATCACTCTCACCGTGTAGCACGATATCTATAAACCTCGGTTTTTGGGTAATTATTTAATCTAAGAATATATGAACACCACAATTGACACAAAGGTTACAGACACTATTGCCAAATTTCCAAAGTGAAAGTACCTATAGTGGCCTTATGCATGTGTTGCAAAATGAAGGAGCAGAGCATTATTCAAATATCGGCCATCTCCCATAGTAAACTGGTGTTTTACCATAAATTTGGCCCCTTAGAATAAGGCAGTATCATAGAAATATAAAATACAGGAGAAGTGGCAAGGGGGCGTGTCGGTGTCCTCGCGACATGCTCTGGGCGAGCATGTCTTACGCAATGGTCGAATCCGCGAACTAGTGCGCTTACGACCGTGAGCGTGATAAAATATAAGAATGCCGTGTTGTTCAGTGTTTTCTTGTAAAAACCGAAGCATAAACCAAAACTTTGTTAATTATGGAATCACTTACCATATCAAAATACAAGTATTTTACTATATTTGTCTTTAAAATCATGAAAAACAACAAATCGTAAAATATTTCTTGCTTATACTATGTTATTTTTGTTTTCAAATGTCACAGCGACAATAACATATTACAATGAATACACTGCTCCTTAACCACTACCTAAGTTTGTCGCTAAGTGACTGGATGAGCAATGTAAAAATCACAAAATGATACTTTAGCAAGCCGATGTATCGCATAGTACGGCCGCTGCTTCTTGCCGCGAGTTAGTGATGTAATTGTGCAGATACACTGTCCACAACAATGTCGATTGTTGAATGAAATATTACAAAAGTGTACCAAACTTTCTTAGATTGCAATAAATTTTTGGTAAATAATCGTTCAAGTGTTTTTGGCTTTGAATTATCGTATGTATGCCTTATCCTCGTGCTACTTCCTTACTTTTTATGGTAATTGTATTTTACTTTCGATAAAGTTTCGAATGCATTATAGTAATCGGCATGTTTAAGATAATATATTAGTGACCTTTGCTTAAAATAGTCAACATATTCATGCTATTTATTTGTTATACATGGGCAGCATGGCGTGTGTAATAAATGCCAGAATCGATAAGTCAATCACTAGCGTATATGTAAAATAAATTGCTTTTGCACAGCACAACGATACCCAGCGTTGTTTTTGTGTGAGTAAGTTGCACGGTGTACTGTAAATATACGCTGTGTTTATTAGGATAAGGTTTATAATTGATTGTGTAGTACAGTCCGATTTCGAAAATGCGGGTGTGTGCGCGACTGCGTATCTATTGCTTTTACTGAACTGCATTCGTAGTAGTTGCCGGGTGGTAGGGCAAAACAGGAGACACAGGTTCCGATACATTTTCGGCTACAGGGCATATCTCCTTGTTTATTATATCTATGGGCAGTATTCATTTCTCGTTAAAATCAGGCCCTCTCAGCATGCACCACCCTCCTGAAAATCGAGTTTCCTCAATACGATGCTATCAGGATATAATTAGGTTCAGCTGCTTTAGCGTCCATATTTATCACTTTTATAACCTTCTTGCAAGTATGAATAAGATATGAATGAGATAGATATAATATTTATTAAGTTTTATCTCAATAAGTGGAACAATTATATCGTTCGAAATATAATAGATTGCAGTCTAGCCAGACTTATAAGAAATATTTTGGCCGACGCGCTCTTAAAAAGTGAACAAGGAGTGGGTAGTAGATATCGATTAAAAGGCTAAGCTGTCAGCCCACGGCTAGACAAAGCCCCTACTCTCAAGACCTAGCAAACAAAAGTCAAATTTTGCGCCACAACCTAGCCACACTAAACAGTAACGATTACATCAGATCACGGCGAGACTATTAAGTAATCTGAGTCATTACCTACATTAGGTTTAAAGATATAAAGCGCAGCTAGTAACAGTTAAACTCAGAGCGGTGTAGTAAAATCTCTTAATTACAGTCGAGATTACAGGCACGCCGCTACTATTATTTTTAATCCTTAGTTCAAAGAGTAAAGAGTGCGGTGAACCAAGAAGGCGGTGGCTTACCTGCCACTTTGCAATAAAAACGTCCTAATCCGAGGGTAAAAATGTCATTTTAGACGAGAAATGGTGTTTGCTCATGTTTAGGGAAAATACAGAGGGGGAAAAAGATGGCCAAAAGTCGAGTACGTAGTTTGTTGGGTGTTGTGTTTTGTACGAAATTGTAATTTTGTGTTATGCGTTGTAACTCGGGAAGTGAACTTTGCGCCATGTTACCGGAAAAAGTAGCAAAACATTTGGTGCGTTTTTGTACATTTTTTCCCGTGATTCTAATTCCTTAAGCTGAAATAGAAACTCGTAATATCCTAGCTTATCATCTCGGCACAAACGAAAACGAGGATAGTTCTATATGACCAGGATTGAGCTTGAAACACTATCTAGCCTCGTGGCAACTGGGTATTACCCAAATTTAATCTAAAGTTTACTTTTCTGTCTAATCTCTGGACCTGTATGCATAATAACCACAGCTATGCGAGATAAGTTAAAGTAACTTAACCCTCGGTCAGTATCCGGATTAATTATTTGAGTGATCACCATTGTAATAATACCGTTACCACTGTAATGATTGAAGCAACAGTTTTAAGAACATTACCAATTAACGATCCGCAGTTTAGTGTCAGAACTCTCCCGGATTATTTTATTGCTCAACCAACTTCACACAAGGATCGTTAAATGACGAGCAGGCGAACGGGCAACGGTTCGCCGAACTGATTTCTAATATTATCATCTTGGCTTACGATACCTACACATTAAACTGCAGTTGAATACGTAATAAAATTTGTAACATCTACCTACTACTTTTACACACTCTAAGCTTTTACCGGGCCTATAGACAAAGTGGCATCCTGTTAGTAACATACATAGTTCAGCAATAACAATCTTCTTCTTCTTAGCGTTCCAATGATAAATAGGTACAGTTTTTAAATTTAATGATTGGCCCAGAACTCAGCAACGGTAAAACACCATTCGCTGAAGCAACTATAAGGTCCTCACAAGTACTCGTGACATGGCGTGCAGCGTAAGACATAAGGTAGGCTATAACTGCGAAGAGACGCCACATCTACATTGGAGATCGGTGACGTCCTAGAATTCCAAGCTGGAGGCAAGCCTTACTGCGACCTGAGGGCTGAGTCTTCTTAGAGAGATTTAATTACATTAGGCTTATATTATTTTCTCAAATACTTATTATCTCTAGTAACCGTTATGTTTTTTTTTTTGAAATATCTTCATCAGTGACAAATTTATAAAACTTTAAAGTTAATCATTAAAAAGACAAGTCCGACCTGGCTTCTGACATAAAAAGTCGTATCACCCATACAGCTGCCATGACATGGACAGATATGTATGGAGGTACTAGTTATTATTATATTAGTTAAAAATTATTCTATTTTTTATCGAAAAGCTTATATCCGACAAGCTTTTCGAAAAAAAATAAAGTTTTCATACATAGTTATTCCCTTAGCTTGTACATATTATTATTTTGTATTTTACACACCTCTTACGGTCCTGACAGACTTTGTTCTGACCGAAAGTAGAGTTAATATGAAACAAAATATCGGACCATAGTACCGGGCTCAACTGTAAATCAAAACCATCCACGGACCCACACCGTTTAAGATTTCGGTGACAAACAGACGTACAAAAGAATGTTATATAGAAATAGCCCGATAATATCATTTGTAATTTAAAAAAAACACACACATTAAAAACAGTAGATGGTGTCCAACAAGAGGTCGACCAATATTTTCAAAACAAACTCGTGAAGCGTCATTTCGTTCAACACAAAAATCCGTAGTTCGTCCTGGCTCCATAGAGAGTATCCTGGCTTTGGCGTCGATTTAGGAGCCGCTATGATTTCGATGCCACGCTTTTCTTATATAGGTACATCACATACAATTTTTGGGATACGATCGACACTTTGTCAGTGTGGGACCGTTTGTAATACATTTTATACGAATATTTCTGCTCGAGGGTTGTCAAGAGTTTTTCTGCTAGAAGACTTAAGTTACGGCAGGTTTCAAAAAGACGACATTCATACTGTTCAGTTCATTGTACAGGAGTCCAAAGAGTACAAATAACCGCAGCACTAAATTTTAACTGTATGGCATTTCACGTTTGTGAACTATGAAGAAGCCTTCGACTCTATTGAAAACCTGGTAATATTTTACTTACACATAATATATATTATAAAACTAGCTTCTGCCAGCGACTTCGTCCGCGTGGAATAGTTACTTTACCCCCGATTTTGAAACTCTCAGCCCGATCGGTTTAAAATTGAAAAAGTTTCATACAAACGTTCATTCCTTATTTTATCCCCTTGGGGGTAGAATTAATAAAAATCCTTTCTTAGCGGATGCCTACGTCATAACATCTACCTGCATGCCAAATTTCAGCCCGATTCGTGCAGTGGTTTGGGCTGTGCATTGATAGATCACTATGTGTGTGTGAAATATGTACAACTTACAACAAAAAAATAAATGAAAGTAAAGCTGAAATGCCTGTGCAAAATTATATTATAATAACCTATACCTACTTCACTTAAAAATAAATACCTATAACTACGTATAACTAATTAATAAAATAACTACTAATTAATAAAAGTATCTACGCTTTTACCTACTTAATACTAAAAAAACAGAACATAAATAATTAGCCAAAACTAACCTATCGGTATCTAAAAATCTATGCTCCTACTTCTACTACTACTTCACCTAAAAAGAAATAAAATTGAAACTATTAATAATTAGTAATTTGAACGAATATTTAAACATTACCAAAATAACTAATAAGTACTTATTTTATAAAAAACATACAAACATCCGAATTGAGAACCTCCTCCTTTTTTAGAAGTTGGTTAAAAATAGCAACAAAATTTACACAAAAATAATCACAATAACATCTTACAGCATGATTCAGTATTAAAGCGCGACGGCGCGATGGCTTATTATTGTATTCATGTATAAGTTTGGTGTTTCTATACCGATTTCAATGATTCTTTTTTTATTGAATAGATAATAATGTTAACTTTTTTTAATTAGGAGAGTAATAATGAGTGAGAGTATTATAAACGTAAGAGTAAACAAATATAATCAGAAAGCTCCGAACTGCTAAGCTATCGGGAGTTACACGTGTTATTGTGAGTCAACCATAAAAGATAGACATATGCTGTTGTGGGATATTTTTTAGATAATTTTATGTAGAACATTTCCGTAATACATAATTTCTATGTAACTTTAACCATTAAGGCTACACACGCGACGGAAGCTTAAAAAATGGAGTAACTTCTCCTGTTTTCCCAACATTTTCCTTCACTGCTCTGCTCCTATTGATTATAGCGTGATGAAAAGTATACTATAACCTGCCCAGGAGTATGAAGAATAATTGCACCAAGTTTCGTTAAAATCGGTCGAGTAGTTTTTGTTTCTATAAAGAACATACAGACAGACAGACAAAAATTTTACTGATTGCATTTTTGGCACCAGTATCGATCACTAATCTGATAGTTATTTTGAAAATATATTCCATGTACAGAATTGACCTCTCTACAGATTTATTATAAGTATAGATAATAATGTGGTGCCTGTAATCTCTAGATTAGATATCAGATTTAAGTTCTATGTGAAAGGGGTCGAGAACGAACGAAAATTTCCGGTAACCATTCAAAATTCGAGACTCTGCTGTTACCCAGTAACTCCAGCAAAATATCTGGCGAATTTTATGGTGTTAAGAGTTATTGGTCAAAAATTCGTTCACAATGATAACGTTGTGCGAAAGCGCATTATCGTGTTGCAAAATCCAAGAATTTTCTTCCCTCAGTTCTGGTCTTTTTCATCTAATTTGTTTGTTGACCAGTTTGCATATCAAACTCATAAACCCACGACTCGTCATCAGCAAGTATGCGTTTCATGAATTTTGGGTCGGAATCAACTCGTTCTGACATGTCTTTTGCGACTCGCATGCGATTGAGTTTTTAAGAAAATTCAGGTCTTTTGGGAGTAGACGATCGGCGACATGTTTCATACCCAAGTTAAAATGGTACGGGTCGATTTGTGAAGTACAGAAAGTTCCTCAGGCTATCTCTCTCAAAGTCGAATAAGGATTTTCAGTCACTATTTCCATCACTTTTGCGATGATAACTTCTGTAAAATTTTCAGTGACTCAGAACACGAAATTCCATAGGCAATGCAAAATTTACGACAGATTCTTCTTGTTCTATGTTTTTTTTCCATTATGGAATTCGCAATACACAATAGATATGATATAACTGGAAACAGAATTTTATTTCATCTAAATAACAGATTTAAAGAACTAAACTCCTCGCCAAAATGGAAAACAGTTGTGCCAACCTAGCAAAAAAAAAAGAAAATTGGTACCATAAACAAACCATCTACTCCCGATACCCTTTTGACTGAATGTATTTTGGCACTCTCAAGGGAATCAAAATGTATAGGGTACTTTCCGTTGACCAATGCAATTTGACAAGAACATAAATCTTACAGTAAACAAGTACAAGACCCCGAAACTGGCACAAGGACATAACTAGTGCCACACTACAAAAACAAAAATAAGAAAAAGTCTGAAAAAAAAACATCTTTAGCGAACACCAGCTTATAATTTTGGTTGAAGAATTAACTGTGTGTATCGGAGAATGGGAATTCACAATTGTCATTATGAGTGGTAACAAAATAGTAGGTACACTTGGAATTTGATAATGTTCAGATGATATCATTTTATCATTTCAACATTATTTTTAAAAGTGTATAAACCAAAATAATTACCGATACTCGTATTCTTCAAACATGATTTAAAAAAAAATAAAGTCGAATTGAGAACCTCCTCCTTTTTTGGAAGTCGGTTGAAAACTGCAATCTAACCCTGGAAGTACCGATACTTACTTGTGTCACCGGTACTTACTTGTGTAGATACCTTAATTGTGTACAATTAAAAAAAATGAATAAAACAGTTTCCAGCTTTCAATTCTGTAGAGGAATTAATAGCTCTCTTATGAAAACCCGCTGCGGAATAAAACAGAAAGACAATATTTGAAAGGAAGAATTTCTACCTCTATAAAATATGTCTAGGCGACTTGTAAAGTATATTCACGATTCATTCCTGTACGTGTAAGACCGTGGTCCCAGGGTGAATTTCAAGAATCCATTCTCAGCAAAGCAGCAAAACACACTTTCAAAGTTCTGGCCAAGTTCGTGCGTAGGTATTTGTGAGTCAAATTATTTTATAAAATCCTTGTAATAAGTATAAGTTTTGCTTCACGGTGTAGCATATGCCAATAAGTCTTATGAAAATTGAAAGTTGATGAGAACTGTTTGGACCCTTTTTATTATTAACGGCAGACGACAATTTGTTAAAGTATCTTTTATACATTTTGTACTTTATAAATAACACATTATCCATCATTGGACTACAAGACGTACGGCGATGCGACACCGGTACATGGTGCAGGTACATCACCCACTCGTACGCGCAAAACGTTTTGAAAACTCCAAAAAACTTCTCAAAACTCAAAAAACTGTTTTATGTATATCCATACAGCAATAGTCTCGATTTTAACGGAGTAAATAATTTTACAAAAAAAAAGTACATAGGCCGACCGAGGCGAATCGGATCACTTTTTCTTTGAGGTTGAGCAAATCATACTAAAGTGTTACATTATGCAATTTTTATTGATTAAAACGCAAGAAGTGACAATTAGCTATGAATTAAACATTTAAAAACTTAAATCATCCATATATTCTCTTACTTAGCTATTAAAAACTACAAAAAGAAAAATATCCGAATCGCCCCAATTTTCAGGGTGAATCGGATCGTACATAACATGTAACAAAATTTTAAGTTTCTTAATACTTACTGTAGATTTCATCATCAGTAAAAAATTAATAATGAGATCAATTTTAATTATCGGCACATAAATAACAAATATATGTTCCTGTTTTTCCCATATCAGCACATTTTTCGTGGCACCATTCTTCGCAGGCATTGCACTGAATCAAATCCTCTGAACGAATATTTCGGAACAGTAAATGCAGTACCACTCTCTCTGTTTTACAGATAAACTCTTAATTTTTATCCCAGGTGTTGCTTTATTCTTCATCTGCACATCATACAGTCTTCTTCTTCACACTTCGTCTTCTACATAAAGACTGGGCTTTGTAAGACTGTCGTGAACTTGCAGATGACACTGTATCAGCTACTGGTTGTGTATTTGTGGATTGTACTTGTAGCTGCATTTGTTGGGAACTTGGGGACTGGACTCGGGATTCCACAATGTCCGACTCTTGTTCACCGATGAACTTGTGGTCTGGTTTTATTTTACGCTTAGTGGAAATATTCCAGTCTTTTTGAAGCCTTTTGTAGCAGTCTCAATAGTGGCAGCCTGATTCCAAGCCCGTTGGAAAAGTGCTCCGAAAGTGACTTTTGGGATTTCTTGACTCGCATGTAAATGTTGTCATGCAACTTGTTGGTGATAGTAGGTTTTGAGCGATTTGAAAAACGATACATCGAGCGGTTGCAGGGCATATAATGTGTGTGGAGGAAGAAATACAACTTCTTTTCTGCGTTCTCATCTAAAGCTGGCTGTGAACCTCGACGCTTAATAATACCCTTGGATAAAGTAACTCTTCTCTGTAAGCTCGTGAACGGTACTACAAAAATCTCAGCAGATTGACGTAAGGTCAATTCTTTGTTTTGGACTTTATTTACATTCTCCATTGTTATTCTCTCTTTTGATCAGTCTTTCTTTTGTACGTGCGAACCATCTACAATGAAATAAATATGAATCAACATGTAATACATCAGTTTAAAAGTGTGATCCAATTCGCCCCTGACAATATGATCCGATTAGCCCCATAATCAAGACTTTTGAAATAAACATTTTAGACGTTAACCTCTAAGATCATACTTAAAAGCGAATTGCCTCTCTAATATAGACACCTTCCATAACAATATTAACCGATATTGCCGAGTTTTAACACAAATCCGTAATATGACACAACGAAATCGTAAGTACGTAATTTAGATGAGCGTCAAAATTGCGACACACACAAACGACCAAATCGCTGACGAGTAGCATTGACACTGACTCAAAAACGCGATCGAAATACTGCCTATGTCGGGAGGTGCAGGGTTAGGGGAGAGACGCAAAACGCCAGTAGAGTGCGTTCTATGTGAATGCGATATTTGAATTATCAACAGATTTCTTATTTTGATCCGATTCGCCCTGTGATCCGATTCGCCTCGGTCTACCCTATACGAGTATGTTACTTACACATATGCACTTTTTTTGTAAAATGTATTAAATCTTGTGCGGACCTATACACGCGCGAATTCAACTCACACTGAGCCGGTTCTTTAATCTCAGCCCCCATTTTCATTTACTAACGTCTGCTTGTACGGGTCTAAGGTCACACCAATGAAATATACAGCTCAGCCGCATTTACCTTATTATGAGTGCTCGTATTAATAATATGCATTTACAATTCTGATTGGAAATGAGAAAGTTTCAAGATCGAAGAGAATTTAGTGTCTAATAATTCTTAATCATCAATTTAATTTAAATGAGATCACATTTAGCTACGAGTTTATTTTTTATTTAAGTGTATAGTGATAGTTTGAATTAAATTACGAATTGATTAAATACTATTCTCGTTTAAGATAATAAATTATACACCCAACACACGCTAACTATGTTTTTCGGTGAGTTTGAACTGGGGTACTACCAGGTGGACAATACCCAAACTCTCAATTTCAAGAAGCGCAATCTAACTGATGGGAGTGTATGTATCATAACAGACAATCTCGTCAATTTTTGGTCGTTGAAAACGCGTAGATTATTTTTTTTCCAGCGAGAGAGACATGAGACAAAGGAGTCAAAGCCAAAACAACCCCCCTTTTGCCTAACGAGCCAGCCTGCGCCGCTGAGCCATCAGCGTTCAATCCCCAAAATAATACCAATCTGACTCCTCAATGACCCCGCTAAGCCGAGGCCCGTGTCCCACACGGGATGCCCTTAGCGAGCGGTCATTTAGCTTGAAAGCTTAGTTTTTAGCCCTGGCTGGGCCATTTAAATTCATTTGAGGCCAGCACAGTAAAGTCCGGTACAGCAGTAACCAGCTTTAGAGAGCTAAACTGCGAGTGGGCCATTCAAAACTAAAAAATAAAATACCTGGACCCGGTATGACCCTCTGTCTCAAATTGCACTAACTTCTTTGACTTAATTTTGGAATTTCAATATCGTCTATCACGTTTCCAATCATATAAATTGGTTGACATTCATTGAATTCCATCACAATATCTTTAGTCGTACATTTTCCTTATTATTGTATTTCTTGAAACATAATAAATCACTAAAGTTAGCGAAGGTATCAATTTTCATCCATCAGCCAATTTAACAATAAGCCAGCTATCAGGTCTCAAGGACTGAAAATTACCTGGATTACTTAATAAGTCCACTACCTCCTTCAAAATGTAATCAATCAATTAGAAATATGGACAAAAGTCTTATTTTTTGATAAATGTATCATCACCCGTGGTGCGTCCAAGAGTTATTAAGAAACCTCATTTATCACAATCAATGCGAAATGGAACCAGCTTTGACTCCATACAGAAACTTGAAGACTCCCTTATTCCCATTACTTTCACAATCAAAGATACACAGATATCAATAATTAAAATTGAATCTATACTAATAATATAGGAAAGATTTTTATTTTTGTACTAGCTTCTGCCAGCGACTTCGTCCGCGTGGAATAGTTACTTTACCCCCGATTTTGAAACTCTCAGCCCGATCGGTTTAAAATTGACAAAAGATAGACATGCTGTTTCGGGATATTTTTTAGATAATTTTATCTCGAACATTTCTGTAATACATGATTTCTATGTAACTTTAACCATTAAGGCTACACACGCGACGGAAGCTTAAAAAATGGAGTAACTTCTTCCGTTTTCCCAACATTTTCCTTCACTGCTCTGCTCCTATTGATTGTAGCGTGATGAAAAGTATACTATAACCTGCCCAGGAGTATGAAGAATAATTGCACCAAGTTTCGTTAAAATCGGTCGAGTAGTTTTTGTTTCTATAAAGAACATACAGACAGACAGACAGACAGAAAGACAGACAGACAGACAAAAATTTTACTGATTGCATTTTTGGCACCAGTATCGATCACTAATCACCCCCTGATAGTTATTTTGAAAATATATTCCTTGTACAGAATTGACCTCTCTACAGATTTATTATAAGTATAGATGTAACGAATAAACTGAAAAACTACTGGACCGATTTCTAAAATTCTTCCACCTTTAGAAAGCTACGTTCACCCTAAGTAACATAGACTATGTTCTATCCCCATATCCCCACGGGAACGGGAACTACGCGGGCAAAACCGCGGGGCGCTGCTAGTCTGTAATACAAGCAAACAAAGCATATTTTCAATTTCAGTTCAGCGTTGATAACTTCTCAGTTTTCATCTACCTATTCGGATCAAATACAATAACGAAGAAAGGGCTCAAACGCTTCGAGTCCATTAAACCTACGTATTTTCATGGAAATGAATTCCAAAATGTCCCCTCATCCCCTTTTGCTTTCAAATCTGCTTGAGTCTTAGGTGTCTATTGGTCGTGGCTCCTTTAGAAAAACCTATTCAACTGATAGAATGGAAAGAGAAAAGTAATCTTTTAGCTGCAAAGATTACTTTTCTCTTTCCATGTTGATGATGATGAGATTTAAATTAAATTAAAAAATACATTTTTTCTGTGTTTATTATAGCGATTATTTTGGTTATGCATTTTTTTCGCCTAATGAATTTGCTTAAAAAACTAAGCGTCAGTCGTAATGTTCCAGCTAGAAAGAATAGAATAGAATACTCTTTATTATGTACACCATATAAGTTACAGAAAATATACATGAAGAAAACATTACATAGGGTGACACAATGGGCAGCCTTATCGCTAAAAGCGATCTTTTCAAGACAACCTTTGGATGGATTTTAAAGAAGAAAATCTTGAAGCTGCTGTTGTACAAACAATAAGAAATATTACTCGAAAAAATAACTCAATTTTTTCACCAAGTTGAGAATCAAAGCCATTGCACAAGAATTCTAGAGCATCTCACTTCAATGAAATCAATTACCAATCACTCTTATAAATAGATTACCAATGTTAGTTTAATATTAGTGTTACGTTTTCAAATTCACACATTTATTTATTTAAGAGATGCCTCATTATATCTGAGAGTTTAGTTGAATGCACTAGGCATATGAACGAAAGCACTAATTGTTAGAGATTTAAAAAAAACAGATATCGCTCTGGGATGAGATGTAGCTATGTCCAAGCTAACTACGGGTTTAACGGTCGCTGGTAGATTTGTACCTGAAATGTTGAGTTCACACTTTTTGTTTTATCGCTACATATCGATATCCATCACAAGGATGAATTATTGATTGGTATCTTAAAATCTAACCCTGTATGTTTCTTTAATTTAATTTAAACATTTAAATTACTAGCTACTAGTGCTGCTACCTGAATTCAAACACTTGTTAGTAAAACTGACCATTTAATCGTTATTTTTTAGCGTGTATCCAATCCAAATTTTCTAATGTTAAAATTGCCTAAGTTACTTCTTATAATAACAGCTAAAACTCCATCAAATACGGTTCAGTCGTTTTGGAGATTATGCGGCACTAACAGACAGATATACCAACAACAACTATCTGTCGGTTGGTCTGCATAACGCATTTAGTAAAAAGCTGATGCAGGGACGTTGCAATTAAACACTTAAATGTTACCAATTGATAAAGAAGATTTTAAAGATATTTTCTGAAAAACCTTTCTACACGGTTTGCTGTAGCAGTCGATGTAACCGTTGGTAATATTTAACAGGTACACTACGGCATTGCACTGAACATTAAAAGACCTGCGGGCGTACCATGAGGTGTTAAAACGTGAGTCTTCCGAGCGAGAAAAAGGGATAGAGTTATACACCCTATATAGCTCCATCCCTTTTTCTAGCTCGGAAGACTCACGTTTTAAGACGTCATGGTACGCCCGCTGATAAGAAGTGATTGCCAGTTAGAGCATGAAATTAAAACATTTCAGAATTATCTACCACTTAGCAGCTCTGGTCCCAATAAACTTACATAAAACAAAGTATCTGTATGTAGTATACTATGACGGCTAATTTGAGATATATCTATATCTTAAATTAGCTGTCATAATGAGTTTGCTATGCGGCTGACTGAAGAGCAGTTTGTTAGGAAAGTTTTAACTAGGACCGTACCGAGATAGCGATGAAAGCAAGCGCGGATCCAAGATTTCGCTCCGGGGGAAGGCAAATATTGGTTTCGATTAGAAGGAGGGGTTAGCTTTAAGTATTTAATCTCACTATTAGATAGACGATTTCGAAGTTTTTCAACGATGTTTTTTCGAAAAGTACACATGTATGTAGGTATACCTATTAGTGACTTAACTACAGTTTTTAAGAGTTTGAATAAATCCATGGCACAAGTGTGAGGAAAGTGTAAATATATCAATCGTTAAGTGCCCCGAGTGGATAGAAATCACACAATTCGCTGACCTTACTACAAATTCTTCATAAGCTCACAAATGTGCCTTTCAAGGCTAACAAGTACTGGTATCATGAAAAAATAAGTAAATAGATGGAAAGAAAATGCAGTTTAAAGCTATATTAATGTCTGACTAGCTGACTCACACAACTTCGTATGTGTCACATTTTTCATGACTGTACCGCTCATATTGGTCTTAGCGTGATGATATATAGCCTATAGCCTTCTTCGATAAATGGGCTAATAAAGATTTTTTCATATCGGAGCAGAAATTCCTGATATTAGCGCGTTCAAGCAGCGAAACAAACTAAAAAAGTTTTATATATTAGTATAGATTTGGAGTTTAAGCACTGATACTTAAACTTTGGATGAAGCTGAAGGGGGGCAATTACAAATGTTGTCTGTCCCCTTTACCGGTGCCTACATGCCAAGGAAAAGATTAAATGTGACCCACAGGTTCTAGACAAAGACATTTTTTCAGTGTTAACGATGTTTGAGTTTTAAATAGCCTAAGCAATTTGCCACTTGAAATAGTCGTGTACCTACATATACTATTATTTTTTTGCCTTTGAACATGGTAAATCACCAACTGACTTCCACCGACCTGGGCGGACCGGAAAGGAGTGTCCAACTCTAACTGAATAAAATCCCAAAATGCCCTTAGGCCCTTAGTGTTCCAGGGCTGCGGTTATTCTTTAAAACAATTTCAAACGTTCCTAAGATTTCAATGTCTAATGTCTGGTCAACAGGTCTTCCAAGTTTGTAGCATTCTGCTGAGAGTTGCTTGAACGTGCAGCGTAAGGCGATGCATTGTTTACATATTGAACTCCACTTTAAGCGGCAAGAAACTTTACTGGACCAATGTTTAATATGCGATAACGGACGACAAGCAAGTTCTATACTCCTGCTCGACAGAAATGAACTTCACAAAGACACACATCATAATAGTCTGAGTTCTATCTGTCGATAGATTTTATGACGCCATTTTAAATAGTCAAATTTTCAAATAATTTGATTTGGGGCTCCGTCCGCGTCGTTACGAAGTACAATAGCCTATAGGAACTGACTTTTACTACCGAAGTCTTTTATAGCGAACATTTTTCATGGTGGATAAAAAAAAAAAGACAAATAAGGGGGAAAGTACTTTTACTAAAATAGGATGCTTCGTGAAGTCATTTTGACACTTTATCACATCGACAGCTGTGATTTGTCATTTGTAAGAGTGTTTGAGATACTATAGGTATTTTATATGCCAGCAGGTAGTGGGATTGCCAATTTGTTGTGATTAGCTGATCTTTGACTTTTTCCATGGTTTTTCTACACGTATTGGCAAGAGCTTGACTAACTGATATCGTGATGAATAAAGGCTCAGACTGCCAGTCAACAGGCAGGTAAAGGGTTAGTCACATGTCTGTTATCTGAGCCAGATAAATGTTTGTTATGTCATGAAGGGTTTTTAGATGGAATCAAGTGCACGCACCTGATTGCCTGTTCTTATCATTTTTAAACAGTCAGGAATTGAGGATTTGTGACAGATAGCGACTGACACGCGCGAATGCTTAAAAACTAGTAGAATCGGCACTCTTATTACAAAAAAAAAAACGAGGGAGCTTTTCAGTAGTCGCATATGATACATAACATCTTACATCTTGGTTTGCAAATAAAGAACATTAATACTAAAGTATATCCTGAAAAAAAATATTGAGGTATTATGTGAATTCATTTTTCGTACCGAAGAATAATTCGAAATGAAAAATTTATTTGATTAAATTATAATTAGAGTAATGCAATCCTTTTTAAACAGTTTTTTTATTAATTCAGCCCAAAATGGTAGGTCCCATTGGACGGCCAACTCTACCACAGCGCGCGTTCATTGGTCAAATCAAATGGCACGCGCTTCCCCATCTTCCTGTTACACACTTCCTCCATCAGTCCCGCAGACTGCAGGAAAGCGAGAGGAAAGATGTTACACATAAAAAATATTAACTATTCAGTCATCGTGACCCACCTCCTAACTACATAATCTTATCAATAAAAATGCAAACACGTGTTATATAAAAGTGATGTTTTGAATTTACTAAACAAAAAGCGTCCCTACATTAAGTTTTATACGTGGGTAACAAGAGACATGTACACGAAGGAACGATAATTATGATTAGATACTTAGTAAGAAGTTAATTATTAGGTTATAGGTATGCAGTCAAAAGTAATTGAGGTGTAGATACAGTAAAGTTCATTAAAAAAAAAAACATCTGGTTATTTTCATCGCAAATCACGACATCGGGACGCGAATGTCTTTTGCGCCATCTACACAAAATGTGTGGAAGCGGCTGTTAATTTTATCATCAGACAGTTTCCGACAGCAAGTTGTACATCGGACGAACACACAAAACTGTACTCGTAGTGCCAACATAGGTGGCTCTGAGTTAACCCAATAGAGAATACAAGTTAAATTGAAAGCAAACGGTTTCAAACCACTAGGGAAAAAACTTCAATATTCGTTATTATTGTAACGACTTACGGTTAAAGCTATTACGGAATATTGATATATTATCCTGAACAGTAAGCATTGTTAAAGGCAATATATTGTTCGATATTCTGAAGGAACTATGCCGTTGGACGAGGATTCTTTTGATCGCGATGACTATACTTAGCCGAACAATAAGCTCGCAGAACAAATGATCAACATAAACAGTTATGACATAAACTGACCCTCGTCGAACCATTTTCATATTTTCCCAGAACTATTTGAGGTCAGGTTATAACATAGCCATTGTTAAAGAGATGGCTTCGAAAAACTACCGAAATGCTATTTTATAACAAACCAGGCAACTTTATGACTAAATACAACATTGAGATTTATTTATCAGGCATTTTGTACTAATCACAGAAAACTTCAGAAACTAATTAACTTATATAAAGACGCGGCCCAACAAAAAATGCAAGCTACTTTATTTCATTATGATATAGTTTATTTATTTCACACGCTTTTGTTAATTAAGTAGATACATTAACGACTTCTTTAGTTAAGTATCAAATATTTTGAAACGACATTTTAGAGGAGATCCTGTGTAAATGAGTCACTTACATGCATGCATAACATATTCGAGTAGGTCATAGATATAGGTTATTTAATTTTTTTTTGGATGGGAAATCATCAAATGACTTCTCCCGCTCTGGGCGGAGCGGAAGGGAGTGTCAGACTCTTACTAACTAAAACTCACCCGTGATCCTTCTTGTGCCCTTTGCGTTCCAGGGCTGCGGTGACTCTTTCGAACTTTTCATTGACCCTATGGGGCCCCGTCTTCGTTGCTAACAGCTCTTCGAGACGCGCGTGGAACACTACGCGCCGTCGACTCGGGCCTGGTTGCTATCGGACGGCGAGCCAACCATAGCTCGCCATAGGTCATAGATATACGGTATTTTATATTTCTATGGAGTAGGTCTAATTTATTATTATAATGAGCATATAAAAAAGTGTAATTAAAACAAATAAACATTGAAAATATTAATATTAAAATAGTTAAGATGCAAACTTAACTCCTGAAACATGTAATGTCGAGAACCCTTACACATTCTTACTGCACCTTACTTGTCCCAATCAAACTTAATCTCAAACTCCAAAGTATCTATTTCAATCAAACCACTTACAGGCACTTTAGAACTGCCAAGGTCGGTAAATCAAAGAGGTGAAGGTATTTGCACGTTCCAAAGCGCTGATCTCTATGGAGATGAACGTGCAAGAAACTCCACGGACTCATTTCTAAAGCAATCATTTGTTACAAAATTGTGGATACTTATGTAGGTATATCGCCGGAAAATCGCGAACGGCTTACGATTTTACAATATCGCGTGAAATTGTTAGCTATTTTTTTTTTTCTAAGTAAGCAAAGCTATTGAATGCGCATTGGATTTATTCTATACGAGACGTTTTATTATCATAAAAAATCTAGAAATTATAATTTAATAAAGATCATAACAATCTTACGGAGTGTGCAATTTTCCGGTGACAGATACATTTTTGAACTTTACTTATTGAAATTATTCATATACTTGTGTGAGAACGATGTAAAAAGCTGAGACGGTGTATCTGATGAGAAGTTTACGGTGCTACCAAGGAGCAATATATACATACACCGCAGCAGGTTCGTTCTGCAAAAAACGGTACCACAATTACAAATTCCAGTAGATACTTTGATGGTATCTGGCTATATCCACCTTACCTTCGCGGACTTAGCGGCTGACATATTTCTAACAGCTGGACCGCCTCCAACCCGCCATTGTATCCAACTTTACACTGACACCTTGAATGACAATTTACCTTTCTTGTTTCAAGTTAGATTAAGGTTACTGCTAACCGATATCTTTGTTAAGTTATGGACGTTTCGTTGCCACGCTTATCCAGTGTGCTTTCAATAACATAAACTTTCAACAAACCAAGGCAAGTTAGTCCATACTCTACATCTACTACACTATATTAACTTTGTCTTTCTATCTGTTTAAAATGAATCATAGCAGACGGATTGAAGGTGTTCCGGAATAGGCCATACAATACTGTTTATCCCGTGAGGTTGTTCCTTTGGGATAATTTCGACTTTCACGTGATCGAAACCGTATGCAGAAGCAAAGCCTTCAAGCAGATGTCTTGTTTGAACTATTGACTGTGGTTTTTCATAAAAGGTGGTTGACACTCGTGCTTACAGTTGTAATCAATTATAAGTAGGTACATATACGTGTATCGATGACACTGCAATAAAATTGCACGGTTAATAAAGCAGTAGTACTCAATTAGTATTTAAAGCTGCATTCAATGTTTGAACACTACACCTCAAACCTTTAGATGAAAATACGACAAGAATTGATGATATCTCATTGAACGCTCTCGCTATATGCAAACATTCTACCTACATAATCTTATGGTGTACCATAAGACTCATCAAGAGTCAAGTGTAAACTAATTTTGACCATTATTTATGAAATTCCTTTACGGCCAGATGTATGAACATAAACGGGGTAAAAAGACTATGTAACAGCTGGTGGCGTTCTGTTGTTTTTCTAAACGGCAAAAATGGCGCTGAAATTAAACTACCTAACACGGATTTTTATAAAGGATCTATTTCAAAGAAATAAATGAATACATAGATTGAAGTTAAACTATATCTACACTTAGCAGAACTTATAAAAATAAATAATACGTAAACAACATAAGTATAAAAAAAAATTAACGCGTTATCTGGTAGTTGAAGCGATTTGACAATTTATTTTTAAATCTGATGAACTTTTCAATTTCTTTACTTCTTATTCCTGTGACAGTTCGGTTGCTGTCCACAATCAGTATCGGATCTTGGTTCTTCATAGAATCATTTCTTCCAGTGTTCCCATTAACAAAGTATACTACAGGTATATTGTAAACACCAGTGTCCTTGGTGCCATCTTCAGGGAATACCACATATATGAAAGTCTGCTTATCGTCTCCACCGAGGCGCACATTCGGTGGCGCAGTAGCAACTAACACCTTATAATCATCATAAGGCTGCCTAACTATCGGCAGATTCAAATAATTTAAACCTCGCCAATGATCTGCCAGTGACCTCGTAAGAATATTACTATTTCTATTATAAACATATTCAGTAGGAAATAGCAATTTGGCCACTTGATTCGAATATCCATGTGGCAATTCAGGCTTCTGAGAGAACAAAATTGTATTGAGAACTTGTTCTCGCCTGACTTCCTCTTGGCTATTAAATTCTTGTGGAATTTTTGCAAACAATGTGCCGAACTTTCTTGGTCGCAGTTCCTCTTTAGGAGAAATGGGATTAAACTTCACCGAAAATCCATTCTCTATAGGAAAACTTTGAATGGCAAAATTCATTGAGAATATAACCAGAAATGCGATAACCTGCAAAGAAAAAGTTTAGGGCGTTTTAACTAAACCTGCAATTGGTAAACACGACCATGTGTAGTAAAGTAAGCCAGACTCACGCGCTCCATGTGAATTTCTAGATATGAAAACCATCACTTTCTGTAACCAAACTTAAACTGGAACTCGAATTTCAAAGTAAGTGCCTCGATTGTTCGCTTTGTTTGTAAAAACAAGTAGCTGACTACGGATGTTTTGAACGACTGTACAAACCGCGTAAAGGAAACTCATTATCCTTTTGTACCAGGAGGGTCATCATTTAACAAAACTCGTAATAACAAGAGTTGTAATCTTAGATGGGGCTGGAACTACGTTTAATGTTATTCCACGATTTATGTCAGCAATTAACAACTTGCTTACGTCATGACAGTTGGGATAGTCACAGTTATCTCGATGACATATTACAGCTGGGCCACAGTTTGACCTTGGTCTACAGCCAAAATGATTTAATTACTACTTTAACTATAGCCAACTCTTTTGGAGCTAGATAAAAAAACAGCGATGTTCACTGAACTTCAGCCTGATGGACCCGTAACAATACAGAATGTTCTTTTGTATATTTTTCAGTGATAAATTTGGAAATAAAGGAGCGATTTGGATCATTCAATGGCACTGAAGTAGAATCAACGTTCTTAATTGTTCCTAACCAGCACACTGCAAGCTTGGTGCCTAACGCTCTCACGCGATGTCTACACGGGGCCACGCATATAAAACCAATAGAATTCCTCAGGCTATAGATCGTTAGCGCTACCCGCGCGATGCCAGGGCGGGTCGCTACTACCAAATAATTGATGTTCTATCGCAAAATAAACGTCATCCGACATGCTCTACTTACTTATAATGTTAAGACCAAAAAAAAAAAATTTGCTAAATTTCTAGGGCACCTCCTATTTATACTCTTAGTTAATTAATTTTCCGCTAGCTTAATCCAGGGCTTAACTGGGTCAGTACATCGCTCTTCTTTAAAAGAGGTAGCATTTAACTTGAAGCTTATGAAAGTAAAATCTTGTGCTACTTTTCATCCGTTGTCGTACCGAAGAAATACTTTCATTGAAATATTAAAAATGTTTAATTCTTTGACTAGATCTGCCATGAAAGCTAGCAATGGTATTTTCTTTCCTAGCTGCCTTAAAATAATTTCCCATGAGAAAACCTCAGACAACTGTCTGGCATTCAGATCGAAAATCAACTTACATAACAAATAAAACTATGCTTTCCAACATAAAGAATATTTTGAATATTTTCCACATAAAACCGGTGAAATGAATTGTTACTCCAATCCATAACTCTGAATTTTTGCTTTGTAATGTTCTATCATTCTCCATTCTTTATTATTGACTGCCAACTGCCGAGACACCGATCAAATGCTTCAACTTGATCCACTTTATGTTTATAATATTTTCTCCAAATGCGACTCATTCCTCGTTGGCATGATTCTGCAAGATCGAAGACTTAATATTATTGTGTCCTATATTATAAATATGTTTTAATCATAATAGTTTCTATTTATATTCTTTCATAAGACATCACACACAATTATTACTTTAAATTGTCTTACATTCTTCATCTTCCTGTACTATATAATACTAAATGTATGTAAGCATATATTTAGTATCACGTTCATGATATGGAATGTATGTTATCTTACATTTCGTATCATGAAAGTAAGGAAAGTAAGTACAGGAAGATGATGATTTATGTAAGACAATTTAAAATATTTTTTCAAGTAATTGGTAAGGATGTGTCTTATGACAGAATAGAAATAGAAACTATTATGATTAAAAACATATTTAAAAGGAGTTTAAAAGGTATCATTTGATAAGTAGTTCTTCTTATAACATAGTAAATCTGATTGATGATTTGATGACAGTCGCTACGTCTGTGGCAAGCTTGAAAACTCGAGGAGTACATACATATACGAGTCGATAAGTACATACATATGTATATACGCCGGAAGCTCCTAATATATCTAGTTGATATATATATAATGTTATATATATATATAATGTTTTTGAAATCTAAACCAAAGATAAATGAGTAATGAGTAATGCCTGTCTGTCTGTCGGTCCGTATCGCTGATTACACACGAATGATTTTGGACAGAACATTTGAGCCCGATACTTGAATCTAGTTGGTTCATAAATATGACAAGCTGAAACAACTGGGGGCCAATTGTAATGAAATAAATTGAATGTTCAACAACAACCGCAAAATTCGCGTTCAGATTGCGGTCGCAATGTGTCAAAAATTTATGGAAGTTATAGGTACGAGTATTTGTGACAGATACAGGTAGAGCGATTGTCACAAGTCTGTTAACTAAGCCAGATAAGTAAATGTTTGTTATGTCATTTAGATGTAATCAAGTGTACGCACCTGATTGCCAGTTCTTATCATTTTTAAACAGTCAGAAATTGAGGATTTTTGACAGATAGCGACTGCGATGAGATTGCGAGTATTGCTTAAAAATCAGTAGAATTGGCCTTTGAAATTCGACGACAGTCCCAACTTGAAGTCACAAAAATAAGTCATAGTTATACTGGTATATGCGTCTAAATAGAAATCAACCACTTTCGAACATACCGTGCTCGTATGCCCCATAACCCTTGATGAAGTTGACGTCGCCGGTCCTTCACAATTGAGGATAATGAGTAATGACTCCTTGCGATTGTCTGGTTAGCTTCTGTTGCTACGGTCTTGATCAAGTCAAGATCGAGAGAGTCATTGTTGCTTCAGAAGGTTAGCCTAGGTCTGTGGCTTCACCGTCTTTTGTCTACTGTCTCTCTTTTATTTTGCCTTATATTTCGCCTATCTTTCCTAGTTATCATCAGTTGTCTAGCCTTTTTGAACTATGTTGTGTTTTGCTTCGAATAGCTACAACCTAGGAGCCTTTGAGTCAAGCCATTAAATTGTAACTTGTAGGTGACTATGCTCGCTTTCCATCAGGTGGGATTTTATGGTCAAGCTCGAGCCTTTCAAATATATTTTTAAGTCTAACAGGATGCAACCGAATATCTTGTAAAAATAGTAAGTCCATATTTCGCTGAAGAATGCAATATGATCAACTGAGCTGCAGAATATTGATCTAAGTCTGTTGTCTCCAGAACTCTCGTAAAAGTTATTTAAGTAAATGTCTCTTTACTAAACTGTGGTGTTAAAAAGTACTAAGTATAATTTTGTAAATCACCAAACTTTTCGCAGACAAATTTTAAGAAGACGAAAAGGAGCAAATTGTCTACTAAAAACAAAGATGAACGATCGAAGTGAATAATCCTTGATCGAAGTGGATTGCCAAAACGTTTCCTTTTTCAGGAACATGTTTGTACAGTACAAAAATACCCTTAAATTATGTATGTATATAATCATGATTCGTATGCAGCATGTTCAACTAAACAACATTCAAATAACTTCAAAATTAAGTCAGGCAGGTCCTTTCTCATATTTCAAATGCGAAATACGATCTGCGGACTGATACATATATTATATAGGTAGGTAGAGCTATGACTATAATTGAGATAGAATGTACTCTTAATTGAAACACAGCACAAATGATATCTTAAGTAACAGCAAACTTAACAGTTACAAAAGGGACACGGGTACTTAAGGAACAGACTAACAGGTTTTCCTTAGTAACTAGGTACTCAATCTGCCTAGCCTTTTACCATATAAAAATATGGCAGCTAAATAAATATTTACAAAATAAACTTCGTATAATGTGTTTAAAGATGATCTGAAAATGTTCGACAATTTGACTCTTGGATTCAAACGCCAGCGCCAGCTAGAATTCAATATCTGCCGATATAAATCTGAATACAATTTGCCATTTTGTAGTGAGTTTTGAGAGATTTTTAGACTACTGCATAGAAATACCTACCTATAAATGGCTGAAAATGGTCCAAGCTACCGAAAATATAAAAAAATCTATTTAAATGATTTTACGTTTTCTTAATGACTATGGCCTAAATTATAACAGAAGTACACGATTGAAGGAGTTAACTAATGATATCAATAGAGTAGTCTCTAACTCCGAGTGATTTTAATTGTTTAAGAAAGACAATCTCTGGCAGTACCGCCTTGATTATGGTCACTCTTTCACTGGTAATATACTAGGGGAAAAGCTAATTCCTGCAGCTAGATACCGCGCAACACTTACCTTTAATATTAGCAGACCACCGAAACTGTGTATATATATGTAACGTATTCTATGACTACGTACTTCTAAACGAAATAATAATAAAAGAGCTGATTTTTCAATAGTAGTCAGATATTTTTTTAAACCTTGTTCTGTTCTCTGCATATTGTGGCCAAAACTATTTAGTGACTTTTGTTGTTTTAAGGTGTTGACGACACATGGAGCTTTTAGATGCTCAACGAATATTGTCGGTGGCTGAATTACTTACATGGATAGTAGGTTCATTTTCAGTATTCCTAGTTCAAGGCCAATTCTGGTCTGTAGGATCTTCGGTTACATAGTTCAATTAATTCATTCTCATCGATATTCGCGTACACGCGCTTTCCACATGAAACTCAAACAAAACTAATAGTTCCCACTATCTAACGTTTACCCGAACACTTCGCACGAATTCTGGGTTAAGGTTGACACTAGTTTTACAAAAGTCGTGGAAATAGGTATTTTAGACACTTTTTATATGTATTTATTGGGCATGCCGTAACCAAGACTCGTGCAGACCAACATAGCGAGAATAATGGCTGTACTGAAGCAGTAGTTGAAGTGCCATCGTTCTCAGGAAGGTTAGCTGATAGGGCGGAAAGTTCTACAGAGTTATTCTTTAAAAGACAATTTCGTGACTGTAAGTTGTGACGAGCTCGACGACGAAGCAACCTTTTTTCTGTATTGGAAATCATCAAATAACTTCTCCCGCTCTGGGCGGAGCGGAAGGGAGTGTCAGACTCTTACTAAGTAAAACCCGCCCGTGATCGTTCTAGTGCCCTTTGCGTTCCAGGGCCGCGGTGACTCTTTCGAACAAATTCCGCAACCCTAGCGAACGAAATATCGAAATTGTATCGCGGGGCACTTAATTCGTAGCCGATTGTCTGCCGCGCGAGGGTAAACAATACCATATAGTACTCCAATAACTTTGAGTGCACTCCAACTGAAAATATCACATTTCAATCTGTTCTCATGGCACACTTGTAGGTCAAAACAATACAATCGTTCCCTACCTTGTTAACCATGCGGCGACTGCACTAAATGAAGTGTGCTGTTCTTGGAACATTATTTCTTTCACTATAGACCTGGGGCCTACTATGACATCATAAAACCATAGAAATATATCTATGCATAAAACCAATAGGATTCCGCTGTGAAAGGGAGAAGAAGCTGTACAAGACAAATAGCACTATCCCTTTTTCACAAGGGATCATGACAGCATTAGCACATCATAGCAGGGAGTCTGAAAACTCTAGAATATGAGCTCGGATGTTATCTAGCAAGCAGAAGTGGTTAACAATAGAACTCCAAAAAATACGAAGTACGTGTGACAAAAAATCAAGACAGAAGTTTACAAGTAGAAACTATCGATTCCAATCAAAAGTTTTCTAATTCAAAACTTTGTGGCTGATAGTGAGGTCAGGTATAGAGGCATAAAATGAATTGAAATAAAGTCAGGAAGAAAATGAAAACAGCTGGAAGTGGAGTACGGGGCAGAGCGTCAAAGTGCCTCGGCTAGCTGCAGCAAGCCACAGGCTAGATTTATTGCAAATGCATTGCTATTTTTCTTTCTATCTCAGGGAAGATTTATATGCGAAACACGTACCTGCAAGTAACGAACGTTGCATCAATTATATCTTTGAGTCATTTTAGGTAAAGTTTGATCTTCGTGGTTCTATTTTTGCTTCGATATTTCTAATAAAATAATTAATGCTGATAATATTCACAGATGCTTGTATTAAAACGGTTTTCTGAACGCCAACTTAAGAAGCTATTTACCTTGATGTAACGTATCATCTAGAGTCTAGTAACTATTTTATGGGTGATATAACTTAGAGTCGGACAGTTTTGGGGTGAAAAACGTTGCATGTGGATTAAGTTAATGCTTTGGGCAACATAGCGCCACACCAATCTTTAGCGAACACAGCCTTAGTCAGTAATCACTCTGTCAAAAATATACATAGAAATTTTTCCAATAATGCATATGTGATTTCTTCTAGAAAGGTGAATTCAGGAGAACGAATTGCTTGATTACATTTTTACGATTCGGGAAGTATCCGATCAATTTATTTAAAACTTAAAACTTTTTCATCCTGTAACAGGACCTAAATCTCAACAGCCGTAATAGCTATTTTCAGTTACTTTATCTAAACCACGGACCATTTAACTGTTTCGTTGAGTTCAAACGATTAACAAACACTGGCAGCCGACAGAGTAGTTAAACAACAGTTTAGCAGTAGCAATGGAGTGACGCATACCTTCAGTTGCTGTTTTTTTATCTCTCTTTTAGCTGCCTAAGTCGGGCTTTGAGTCAACGATGTTTTGTGCCAGAAGTTGGGAACCTAAGCATGGCAGTGCATATTTTCCAGCGTGGTTAATTTTTAACCAATTTGGAACTTGTGTCCGAATTATCAACGACATTTTTAAGATTACTGGCCTAGACTGGCGGTCAATGTTTAATCTTAATTGGTACAATTTTAGGGCTTTAAATACACAGCTAATATCGGTAACATGGAAATTTGCTGTAGGTACCTACTTCCAAAAAGGCTAGCAATTATCTTACCAAAGATAACCTTCTTGTTTGTAAGGGAATCAGACTCTTCCATATATTTTTTCAGTCCACAGACCTTGCTGTGATGAACGACCACTTCGAATAATTTACATGCAAATAAAATATCATACGAATGGGAATGCTGGTTTATTCCGATTGTATTTATAGAAAAGGAAACTTTCGTACTTTATTGCTGGAATAGGATTTATAACTTGTTTCTTGAGATGCGATAGATTGTGGTATTTTAGTTACGATGATACACTTGGAGGAAAAAAGGCGAACATTTTCTTTAAAACAATATTGGTCATATTGCCTTAATGCAATAGGACGTCTAGAACACGCCATTGCGCTAAAGATAAAGACAATTAAGGAAATTATGATGGTGAGGTTTTATAATTGTACATGTAACGATGTTTTAATTTTTTTTAAATTATCCGTCTTTATATATACCGATCAAAAACTAGCACCCCATCCCGGCTTTCCGAATTGGCATGCTTAAAATCAGTTAATTAAAATCATCATTCACTATGAGAAATGGTCGCCCACATTTCACTTACACTTTCTAACAAGTCAAAAAGTTGTTGTGGGGTATGCACATGCACACCATCTATACTCGGCTGAGCTCTTCTTTGCAACAAATCCCATGGTTGCTCAATGGGGTTGAGGTCTGGCGATTGAGCAAGCCACGGCGGCCAGAGTGCGTATTACGATTCTAGCCGTGTGTCTGGCCGCCTGTCTTTGGTGTATTGTCGTGCAATAGTCGAAACGAGTCACCCAACCAGTTGCCCAAAAATATGATCACGACTGAAACAATCCTCTCCGCATAAACCTGAGTATAAAGATCGCTCCTGATCCAAATGAGATCGGTTCTTCTACCGATCCAAATACCGGCCGAAACCAGTTTTTTTCCCCTGTATATGAACGCACCGGACAAAATTGCAAACGACAAGAAGAGGTCCTTCAGACTCGAGTACTTCTATTATCTGGCCTCATATTGAAACGAGATTCATCGGAAAAAACAAACACAACGCCAGCCTTCTTTCTGCCTGCTGTGAACGGGCCCTACAAAAGCGGGGTGCTGTAGGTGGAACTTTCAGCGGCCTTCGGGAACACAGATTCACTTCACGTAAACGATTTCGGATGGTTCGGTCGCTTATCAGAAAGGTTGAAAAGGTGTGGAGCCTAGTAGCCAACATCATAGTAGCAATGGCACGATTCCATCGAGCAGTATTGTGGATGTACCGGTCATGTCTGCGAGTGGTGATGCGAGATCGTCCTCCATGTTGAATGGCCACGCTGCCTGTGATATGATAACGTGTCCAGAGGTGGCTAATGATGCTCTGTGAAGTGCCAAGAGCAACAGCCTGGAACCAGCTTGCTACATTCCGACGGCTCATCATCCCTTCTCGGGTCAAATTATGTCGTTGCTCCATAACAATAAGATATTATAGGAATCCACTTTTATACGAACCCTGATGAATAGTTCTGTTTCTCTTTTACTTTATTCAAATAGTGAACTTCACTAAAATAACGATCAAAAAAAGTTTAGAATACTTATCCTCAATTGCGACGATACTCTAACACGTACTTGATCCCCAGACACTTTTGGTGTGTAGGTATATGTAGGTCCACAAACTTTCCTCTTCTTTCGCTCTTTCAATTAATTAATCAGTATCAAAATTCGCAGTTGAAAGTAGGCGGATAAATAAAGTATTAATGATAAAAAAGCAATACCTAAAAAAATCTAAACCTAAATATAAACCAGCTCTGTTGGATTAACACCACTTCTCGACAGATCTATTTGTAGCAACCTAACTATATTTTTCTTTATAAAAGTCGAAAGCTGTAACCTTACTGCTGCGCCCCTGGGGCCTGTCCTAGTTTGTCAAGTATTGAACGACGGCCAACCCTCTTCCCGCACTTTTTTGTACACATCAATGTCTTAAAGATTAACCTTAAATGCTACAAAACAACCTGAATGGGGTATTTGAATGCTATTAAAAAGAACTACAAAACGGAGCATAAAGCAAAATGACTGGCTGACTTCAAGTGTTATAATGATTTTCTGAGATAATTTTAGTCAGACAATCCCGAAAATATCCCTACTGTGTTGATATTATGTATATTGCACCAATATATATCAATATATTGAAGTTCAGATATGACAACATATTCCACACACAAGCGCAGAATTTTACGATTGACTATTAAAAATTGGTGACAGCATACCCCACAATCAAGTGGCTGCCGCGACCAATTGCTGCGCAGCGCACGGAGCTCCGGCGGGATCTCACTGGGGTATGGAGACAGCGACTGTTGCAACCCAGCGCTGGGCACGCCACCATTGCGGCGATAAGTCCCCTCTATGAGGAGTGGTTTCTCTCTATGAGAACCTTCCGCTTGACGCAGGTGCTCACCGGACACAGCTGTTTCGGGAGGTACCTTTCTCGGATTCAGCAGGAGGACACGTCCGGGTGTCAATACTGTGTGGATCGCTCGGAGGACACGGTGGAGCATGTCTGCTCTGACTGGGCGGAGCAACGCAGCCTCCTCGTCGAGGCAATCGGCGGTGACATTTCGCGTCTGGCCCTGGTTCAGGCCATGGTCCGTAGCGAGGAGGCATGGGAAGCGGTCACCTCCTTCTTGGAAGCAGTACCTAATGCTAGCGAAGGAGGAGGCAGACCGCGTGCGAGAGAGGAGAACCTCAAGCTCCAGTTCGATAGTAACCAGGCCCGGGTCGACGGCGCCTCGTGTTCCACGCGCGCATCAGGGAGCTGTTAGCAAAGAAGACGGAGCCCCATAGGGTCGGTACCTGCTAGGGTTGCTATTAATTTGTTCGAAAGAGTCAACGCGGCCCTGGAACGCAAAGGGCACTAAAAAAATCACGGATAGGTTTTAGTCAGTAAGAGTCTGTCACTCCCTTCCGTTGCGTCCACAACCGGAGAAGTCATTTCATGATTTCCAATCCAGAAAAAGAAAATGAAGGTTATTTCCATAGAAAGCCTATGTGTTAGCGTTGCTTTACAGCATGAATCATTTCTTCAACGAATTATTTTTACCCCTCGCAATAACCAATAAACAACCAATTAAAAATATTTGTGTTGAAGTCAGGGAATATATTTCTATGACTACGGGATAGGAACACAATGATACTCATCCGGTAGCTATTATTTCTACTCAAATATTTAAGCCCTCTAAAACTTTGCAATGAACTTTGCTTTGGCAGTCGGCTGAAATTCACAAATCTCCAACAAAATGTCAAAAAAAATGTCATCAATGCCGAAATCCTAGCAGGCTACTCCGGCAATGTTGTTTTGATTCCCAAGATAGCCATCATTCCTTATTTTGCAATAATTTTCTGTTGAGGTTCGTACGTCTTCAATTCCCAGTGAGCCCATGATTCGTCCTGACCAGCCCGGGGCAGACATTATCCGTTGCAGGGATAGACCTCTGTACGGACTCATCATATATATATATATACATCACATACATTGACTTTGCGAACGCAGCAACCTACTTAGATGTCGTGCGTCATAAATATTACGCTATAATTATAACTTCTGATGCACGGCAGGTCGAGTCAGACAACAACTGTGTAATCAAACACTTGTCAAGAGAAAGAATCGCTACCACTACTTAAACTTGTAACTCTTAATATAACTACAAACTTAACTTGTGGTTCTTTCTTTGTACTCCACAACTATACCAACATCAACAAAGTGATAGTGTACGGTGCCTACAACCATTGGCTCCTACAACCTCTCTTTTGGTTGTATTATACATGGCCAATTTCATGTAGCTGTATAGGATATTAAAAACCCAGGCAAATAATAATAATAGTTTATTTCGGAACAAATAACACAAGACTGAGTACGAGTACAAAAGTGAACGATGAATGGCTGCAAAAATATAAACTGTAGCGCAGAAAAATGTTAGGGTATTCTCATGGATTTTTCCGCTGCTAACATCGTGTATACATATCTCTGTCTTTAGTAGTGTCTGTTATTAGTTATAACAGACTTCAATTATGTTTTACTGCGTCTGATCTTTTTTTCTAAGATATGTGAGATGAGTTAATATTTTGTTTAATCATAAAATATTTATTCATTATATACCCCTATGGGTATGTAATGTAACAATACGAATGATATAATTTGATGTATAACAATACGTATGATATAATTTGATTTTTATAGGTAATTTATTTTTATTAACATCTTTTATTATAACAACGTATGTATGATATAGGTACATACAAGAGATGTAATTTCATTTTAAATAAACTTCAGTGGAAATAACGTGGACTTACACGAATGATCATTAGAAGTTATTTCAGTTCATATTGTACTAAATTTCTTTGATATAATGATAATTTAATATAATTTTTGAAGGTGAATTTGGCTTAAATTAATTTAGTGATCAAGGAAAGTCCACAAATCTCTGGTGTGCGGCACTCCTATTTCTGTATGCATGATTTAAAGGAACCTAACATAAATGTAGTAACGGGAGCTAAGTTTGCTCGCTTTGCTCTACCTCCCGTCACCCTATTCGTGCCTAATCTATCCGTGTCGAATGCCCTTTTTTTGGATGGAAAATCATCAAATGACCCCTCCCGCCCTGGGCGGAGCGGTAGGGAGTGTCAGACTTTTACTGACTAAAACCCACCCGTTATAACATATAAATGTCATATATACGTAATGAATTATATGAAATGTATTTAAAATTTTGTTAGTTGAAGTTATAGGTAGTAACGTCAAATTCGCATTTGGCTATGAAAATAAAGCAAAAACATTCATATTTAGTATTTGTCCATCTAGAACATTCATACATATTTCAAATAATACCTATACAATTATTCAAATATGTGCAGTGGTTTCAAGATTACCCCTCCATATATACGCAAACATGCAAAATGATCACTCCATTGTATCGAAAACTGGCATGACGTTGGTTGGTCTACAGTATAAATCTACCTAAAGTATCAGTCATTAATAGTAAAACTACATAAGTATGAAGACCTTCACTTTAAAATTTGTCAGAAAACCTCCCCGTTTGAACAATAACAAGGGCGCACGGAACTACACTTAATGCCAAGCAGGTAGGTACCTATACGCCGAATTAATAGGCCGAGATGAAAGAGATAAGGATGTAATTTCCGTTTGTTTGGCAAAGGTCAGTCCCGGTGGCCACTAAATCTAATTTGTTTACGACTTACGGCCACCCGCCGGTATATTTCACCTGTGTATCTACCTACCTGAATCTGAAAAATGTAGGTAGGGTAAGTAGTACTCTCCAGTTTAAATAAAGATAGAATATAAGTACACCAAAAATAGTTACACAACTCGTTTACAACTTTTAATTCTATGGCTAGTTTCAACGACTACGCAATGACGATTTTCAGAGATGAGGAGTTTAAAATAAAACACATGTTATCACGCCTGATTTCCCCGAATGGTTAGGCAGCGTTGTTTCTAAGTACTCCCATACGTCGCCAGTCTTTTCAATTCCTATGTAATAGAGAGAGTGCCTATTAACCGGGAACGAATTCTGAATACGAGTTGCTTCTGACTTTCAGATGAAAACTCTAATAACACTTGGCTACGGAATCGAAGCCTTATACTGCTTATTAAAAAAAATACTCACTAAGTACGGGCGGACTCACACACAAAGGGTAATATAGGCACGATCCTTGTATGCCCTTTTAGCCGCGTCAGAAATATTCATTCTGAAAATATCAAATATCTACCTATAACGGTTAATAAGATACAGCCCACTGCCAGACGCATAGACGATACTTAAAAATAGGGTCCCGATGGTTACCCTTTCCTTAAAAACCTGAACAGTGACTGAGCAAAAAGTGGTTCAAAACAAAATCCCAATTTCGATACGCCATATTTTACAGAAGGTTTATATGAGGTTTATGTAACTAGGGCAACAGAAATGACGACGACGTGTCTGGGAATAAAAAGTCGACTGAGCCACGTAACGATATCCATGGTGTGACGCGTCTGATTTTATTGGTTTTGGCATCCTCAGCGCTGCCAATTGTGTCCACTTTAGACTCCATTTTTTCGGGTACAATTGTAGCTACAGCTACGTTTTATTCAAATTTCCACCTTTTGTTCGAGTTTCCGCGTTTTTATTATAATTAGACAAGTTTTTGATATTTATTGTCCCTGAAATTTCATTGCAACATGAATTTGAACACTTTTTTAAATACTAGAATTAACTTGACTGAATTGGTTTTACTTAACTATACAGTGTACAACTGAATATCGCTATCCAGAAAATCTAATCTAATCTAATCCACACATGAAGCGAACTTATTGACAGAACTTGAAATAGTAATGTCTCTATTTAACTTCGGACATTTGCTTAGTTTAACCCAATGTCCAATATACTCGTACACTCAGTAAACCATGGACTGTCACAGCGCGTTCGTAACTAATTGCAGTGCTACGACGTTAAGAAACCTTCATTAATAAAATATAAGTCACGCAAAACAACTTCAATTAAAACAGTGAAAACGTAACGTTCAAGATAAATTGACATAAAATGTGCCGTTGGCATAAACAAAGGCCGTAAAATTCCTAATCAATTCGAAAGTATCTTTAATCTCCGTAAGGTTGCTTTAATAAATGAAGGAGAACTATAAAAGAGCTGAGATAAGGCAGAGGGCTGGACGATCGCTTGGACAGCATTGACGAATATAAGAGCTGCTAGCTTATAGATTTACTTTTGTTTTGACATCGTTGAAAGACGTCCTTACTAAAAACAGCTCCCTTCTCAAAATTAAATGTTATTAAACTATCTACAATTTTACTTACTGTAACGACGTATTATTTATACTATTGGACCATTATTTCCATTACAAATGAACATGAACGTAAGTTTTGGGAACGATTCAAAACCTGTCATGGTCGATAAAACTTTCACACCATAACATTAATATTTACACAAAAACGCAATGTAAATAATCCATTAACTTTAATTAACTAATGTTTTTCATTTATTGCGATACTGATGCTTAAATTTCACATACCGATTACATAATTCAGTTATGTAACTAAGTGTAGGCAATTTACATGTAAACATTGATGGTATACAAACTAGTTCGATCACAATCATACCAACATTAACTAGTTAGTCATAGTTTGGGTTTGTTACATACAATTTTATTAAAACAGTTTACGGTCCTATGCATATTAGTGCAATGTCTGTTTAACAAAGTTTACCGTGTATTATATTTGTGAATAATTGCGTGTGGCACGATGAAACCACTATACTAACCAACAACCAGCCAGTACAGTTTAACGTTCAACACAGTTATAACAATGCTCTTGTTTATCTGTTCGACTGGAACTGCTAAAATCAACTTTCATTTCTGGTGATTTCACGTATTTTGTAGAATACAATATCTGATACATGAACAATGGACAATATATCACATTCTCTACATAATATTTATTTTCATTTGACGCTAATAAATTACTTCATAAAATTAACTTAACTCAAACTTTGGCTAAATCTGGATTAATTTTAATTGGCATATCCTGTGTGTTACGTAAAATTTAATTGTATGTGCTATGAGCCAAACACAATGCGAATAAATCACAAATAATGTTCAAAAGAAGCAACCACGTACAAACATGAAATAATAATATTATAGTAATTCGCATGGCGCATTTTCGCATAAAGGCAAACGCTGTATATATTAACACTCATAGTAATTAAAAGTGAAATAATGTTAAAATACATACATACATTTGGGACACATTATTCAAAATCAACAATCAACATCGTATATCGCGTTCATGAAATACCTTTGAACGAAAATACGGAGGAATTCGTGAAATACAAAATAGAGATATGTTAATCTTAATAATCTATATACATTGATATAATAAAGTACCTACATTCTTGAAACCCACTCATTTCGACTGATGATGTACAAAATAATTGAGGAGAATTGCAAACAAGAAGTTTTGAAAGATGGAAATACTGACTATGATATATTTAACAATTCCTGTGATGTACTTTGAAATATACAAATCTTTTGGTTTTTAAAGCAATCGCTCTCCAATAACCATACACCACTTTAAACTACACGAGACCTTTATGATAACTTTTTATCGTTTCACTTCTTTCCATTCACTAAACCTGGCTGTAAAGGAACAATACTTTGGACTGTATCAGATTTATCTAATTCATCGCTGACTTCCGCTGCTAAATCCAAAGGGTTACCGTTGTACTTCACAAAGAACACCTCGTGCTTTGACGGAGTTTGCTTCGGAATGACAACCGGTTGTTGAGTCTCCTGGTTCTTCACCAACACATAAATAAGAGTCTTATGCTCAACTGAAGCAGCTGCATTACTCGCTTCAGCTATTTGCTTCAAACGGGCCAAACTCGATTCTTGCGACGGCACCTTTATAAACAGAATCTTGTAGTTCTTCTTCGGCGGTGGGGGTGGTGGTATCACCTTCTGTTCTTCTACTTCTGGAGAAGGGACATGGAAATAGATGTGCTTGAATACCACTGGAGCCACCGGTGCATTGCCAGACGCACTAACAGGGTTGGAATTTCCATTGATTTTTTCATCGGAACCTGTTTGCGTAAAACCGATGTTGGAAGTTGGTAAACCTGTTGATGTCTGAGTATTACCACTGTTTATGGAAGCATCGAAACTTGATGATGGATCAAGGTTAACTTTTAAAGAGCTCACAGATATCTGAGCATTGGCATTATTAATTGAAGAACTGACTGGTGATCTATAGGCAGTGTTAAATTGAGTGTTAAACTGGGGTACAGATGGCTGGCTATAACTTTGTGTGTATCCAGTGTTTACATTAGAAGAAGCCAATTGAGAATACTCTGAGTTTATAACGGAAACAGTAGATGATGTAGCAGTCTGAGCAAATCCATTGTTAATACTAACAGCTGATGGTATTGAAGTTCCTGAATAACCTTCATTGCTTGAACTAACGCTACTGAATGGCAGGAAAGATTGAGAGTACCCGGTGTTTAAATTACCACCAGCAGAAGTTTGGACGTAATCATTGCTTGTACTAGACGAGCTGGAATATGGGACAAGAGTTTGTGAATAGCCGTTATTTATATTACTATTAATTGATGAAATTGCAGTTTGAGCAAAACTATTGCTTGTACTGGATGCACTTGGATATGAGACTAGGGTCGGTGTGTAGCCATTATTCGGATTACTACTACCTGATGAAACAGATGTCTCGAAATAACCATTGTTCAAATTAGCACTACCAGATGTTGCCACAGCCTGAGAATAGCTATTAATTACATTTTCGCTAGCAGAGGGTATAGAGGTCTGAGCATAACTATTACTGAAACTAGCTATTCCACTTGGTGCTAAAGTCTGAGAATAACCATTGTTCAGAGAAGCACTAGCAGATGTTGAATAATCACCGCTCAAAGATGCACCGCCCGAAGATGATGCAGTCTGTGAGTTACCAGAATTGAGATTGGAAATAGAAGATTGTACGGCTGTATTGGCGTAACTGTGGGTCAAGCCCGATTGAAAGGATGGTATCCAGCTATTTGAGGAACCAGCATCTAAGTTGGTACTCGCTGGAGGTTTGTTAGTAACGGCTGGTACCGAAGTTCTAATGTAGCCATTATTCAAATGAGTAGAAGCAGAGGCTGATGAAGATTCAGTATAACCCAAATTCAGACTACCACCGGTAGTAGCTATTGAATTTTGCAAGTAACCATTTTTTGAATTGGGACCAGATAGTGATGAAGTCTGTAAATAACCACTGTTTCCATTGGCACTAGCAATTGGTAAAACGTTTTGAATGTAGCCATTGTTGAAATGATTATTAGCTGGTGCATAGTTCTGTGCGTAATTATTGTTTAAATTCACGTTTGGTACGGGTGCAAAGCCTTGTACGTAGCCTGTATTCACGTTGTTCGAATTAGGACCAGCAGTGGCTTTTATGCTGGGTGCTGCTGCATATTCGACGTTGTTATTACCTTGATTCACACTTCCATGATTTCCGTGAATATTTCCACTATCTTGTCTTAAATAAACATAATCCTTATATGATATCGAGTGCGCTAATGGTTTGTCGTGCCCGTTTAGTAAAGCGGTATGATGCTGCAAGCCGTGTCCAGATTGGAAATTAGCTGGCTGCGGACCAAGCAGACCGAACGATGCAGCCGGTGCATTGTACTGATAACCGGCATCTGCTAAAGCCAAGCTAGCCACTGTCAAAACCTAGAACAATAACACGACTTATTAAATCACATTTTGACTCACAACACTAACTTCAAACTGCACTGACACAAATAACTTTTTAAATAACTGAATAGACCGACCAGCACAAGTGACATCTTGGACTTCCCATACACACCAAATGATGAGAATATCAGCCTAAAGGCAATATTTATAAACACTTTCCCTTTGATCAAATGTGTCATAGGTTTGCTAATTTTGTATAAATGATGAGTTTCGATTCAATCACATTTCCGGAGTCACTAAGGCAGCGGGTTTTGTAACAACGATGGCGGAATAAAACACTAGTTGGATCTTCTATGACCTATGAAGTTCACTATTATGAACACGTTTTAGAATACCATGTTTATTTGGAATCATTAATTTTACACTTTCCATGAAATTCAGCGTTTCATAATTTATTATCTCGGGATTGATAAATCATTATTGCGTCACAATATGTGTTCAAAAACAGTCAGAATTTTCAGCCTCTTTGATTCTATTTCATTCTCTGAAATATTTCAATTATAGTTAGAACAATACTGTAAATAACGTAATTCATTCATTAATCCTTATGCAAACCGTCAACCATACAATGATGTATCACCAAGAGATAATCCGCTACCTATCCGCTTTTCCATAGCCTTACCTTTAAAATATTATAATCCACAGTTTAAATTCACCCATGATACCATCCATCCATAAATATTTAAAACCGAGCGATAATACGACAGTTTCACACGGATCGGCGATGATAGAAACCGTCTACTATGGAAAATTTCGGTGAATAGGCCTACGTAATATGCAAACTAACTCATTCGCACAGATTTTTTAGTCAAAACATTAAGTTCGTTATTGGAATTTTGAACCTACGAAATAGACAAACTGTGATAATAATAATGGAGGTTATTTCCTTATTGAGCTTGCAGATGTTATGTTATGTTATATTACTAGCAGCACTGTACAATTTCGCAGGATTGTAACCTTTTATTGTTACTGTGTGGACCGTACTTACGGCTTAGACGTGTTTATAATATTCACGACAATATTCTTTTTGCCGGAGGGTACGCCGATTCTAATTCCTATAATTTAATTTACAGTAATAACTAGGATTTCTTGGGGCGTATTTTTCCTCTGCTTTGATACCGGGCTTACGGAGAGGCGACTCAATTATTATGTATATTATCAAAATGTTAATTAATTAAAACGTATAGCTACAAGATAATCTTTTTGTTAATATTAAAACTCTGCCTGATCTTCTATCTAAACCAAGAACTTCTAAATCGCTGAAACGTTAAAAAAATCATTGAATCGGTCAAAAATATAAAGAGAAGTAACTTTTTCTACTAAATGTTTATAAAAAGGGAGAAAAGATGTTTACTTGGCAGACAATTCACACAAAGTATAACAATAATAAAGAGACTTCATTTATAAAACAAAACATTGTGTGCATCACGGCTGCGCCAAGTAGGTTCAACAAAATGATCAGACAACTAGGAGTTGCCTGACGCTTGTTTTCAACTGAACCATTTGTTGAGTATACAGATGAAGAATATCCATAGGTGGATCCTTCTAATATCTCTTATATTAATTTACGCATACGCGAAAGTTTTCAGAAATATTCAACTCAAAAGGTTCCAAGGATAGTTTAGATCTAGCAATTTTTACAAATATTTCCGGACCCAATTTGTAATAGCACCCGCCTAAACACGCGCTCGTACCCAGCAAAAACAACAAAACCATCCATCCACCCAATTCTAATTAAATGTTTCGTAAAATAACAGCCCACGCTGCACGCTGTTTCGAATGAATTTATGGATCGGGACTAAACTGGGTGCCACATGCAATATCAACGGGCTTTGGTCATACAAACAATATTATCACGGTAACTATCACTGAAGACTAGATAGTGAGACAGCTTCATTGATAGATTAGTGACTAGGCCAAAAACCAGACCTTCTGTAGAACCAGAAATCAGTTCCGCAGATTTCGCAAAATGTATTAGGGGTCCCATCAGGATTTTCTCAGTGCCTGGAATCTGGATTTGTGCCTGATCAATGGCCTCAATTACATAAGAGTAAAATAACCTGTATAATTCTACTCAGTTAATGGAGTATACCTTATATACCTGACATGTGTTTACGTTTTAACAAATGTACCATAAGACGCCAGGGCCCACATTGCAGGCATATTGTTTACAAATTAACGTATAGTGCGAAGCGTGGTTGATACTGCATCACGTCGCATATTTCTAAATGTACAGTCACACTCAGTTCACTTGTTAAATAAGACAATAATATTCCTTTAAAGGATAGAAAAGTAAATTTAATTAATTTTTTGTTCTTTACTTGTTTCAGTTACGGAAAAAGAAATCCGGCTTTGGTATGTATGCTGCGTGGAAAATGTAGTGGTTGTTCTTTTAGCGCTAATAAGATTAGTACTGTTTTTTTTTTCCGTTGCAGGCATAAAGGATTTCTAAAGGACTGTCCAAACGGACTCCTGACTGAACAGGTATAACCTAACTAAAATATACCCATGTTTTTATTTTATCTTTATCGTTATCTACACCATCATCATCGTCTTAATATATCATCATTAATCTGATTTATACAAAGTTGATACGACAGAAGGGCTTTCCTTTAAATTGCATATACTAGATACCATTTACAAGCTCTGTACCAAAAATCAATTAAATAGGAGCGGTAGTTTAGTCGCAAATGATTTTTTAAGTTTTTGCCCCATTTGAACTCGATGTATATTTCCTAATAGCTGATTATGTCTATACGCATAGGTCATGCCCCCTAAAACGATAAATCTGAGTATAACCTACGATGCGCTGTTTCCGCTCTGATGCAAGTCACATGTAGGTACAACCGTGCCGCTTTGTCACCTAGGTATCTAAGAACAGTTAAATTTATTTACAAAGGATGGTTGCGTTTTACTCTGATTAGTAAGCTATTTAGTTTGTTCGAAAAAAAAAATACTCATTTTTGGTGCTTTTTATTTTTATACCGTATCAAATTAATACTGAACACGTATAGTATACGTAGTGTAATTTAGTGCCCCTCTGTCATATCAACTCTGTATCTAAATCCATGGGCACTCTCTTAGCGCTTATCTCAGTTTGTTTAGAGTAAGCGAAGCATGTCTTCTTCTTGATATATCATCTTTATTATCCTTTAACCCCGCTATTACCTTAACTGGCTTAATTTTCTTTCACCAAATCCATCGTTGATCTCTTTGGTATTCTTAAACTGCTCGCTTTTTGACCATCATTTAGGACTTCAATATTCTCCTCCTTTTTGATCTTTTCATAAAAAATAAATGAAAAGCTATAAAAGTTTACAAACGTAGTGATAATAACGTCTACATTTCGTATTTCCAGGGGTTCATTAAGATCTACAAACAGTTCTTTCCGCAAGGTGACCCCAGTAAGTTTGCGTCATTAGTGTTCCGGGTGTTCGACGAAAACAATGTAAGTGGAACAATTAGTCTTTTAACATTTATTTTGAGCTTTCTGTTCATAGGCATATGTATATCGCAGGCTGGGAGTTAGCGAATATATTGGACAGTCCTGATTTATGGGAAGGGATATTGTTAGCATGGATGCTAAATATGCTAAAAGTGTAGGTAACTGTGGTACTCGGAAAACGGGTCTGGACCAAGTGCTGCCTGAAGTGAATGCAGTTTTATTGAGATCGTAGCATCAAGGATTTTTTTTTTTAAATCGGGTCCAGAATAAACTAATAAGTAAAAACAAGTTTTATTGTTAGGCAATTGTTTTTTTTAAAACGAACTGTAGGTACCTATATCGAGCGTCGCATCTTAAGGTAGAGGACCAGGCCAAACCTTAAAAAAAGCTCTAGATACGCTAATGCATCTGTCACACTTACCTAATTCAATATCTGATTGCCTCGTTGGGCTTCTGCTGAACGAAGCAGTCAGATTTGTTAGAAATTTGATCCTGATATCGAGCTATGGGTTATCCCGTTTATCAATCATTAATTTCTCAGTAGGTACCATGTGATTGTGCCCGATTGATATCAAAATCAAAAGTCATTTATTCAAACTAAGCTGAGCGACAGCACTTTTTGAACGTCAAATTTTACATAAAGACAGTCCCCCAAAACGCTCACCCGTCACCACTTCCTAGTGTTTTAGCTGGGAAGAAGGAGTGGCGCAACAAACTCCCCAGCAACACATCTGTCTGTTGCGTTATAAGCTGTTATAACTTGAATTTAAACAATAGTATGCAAAGTCATTACATGCCAAAGGTAGGAAAAAAAAAACAATTATCCAACATGGAAATATTAAATCAATTCACTAGAACATAACATAACATAATAACATACATTTATTTACTATAAAAACATGTCACACATATCTTCGGCTTCTTTACATAAAATACTTGGTGGAATGTGGGAAAACTGTGAGCCTTTAGAAATACAGGCGTGGTGTTGGTGATTTTTACATGTTAACAATAGATAAAAAGATGTTTTTATCTATCATCTCAACTATGAGACAAACCACAAAATCGTGAAAAAAAAACAGTTGTTCAGTACATTTTATCGACATACTCTGACATTTTTCGTGATATCAGTGTTGGTCGCATACTACATTGTTCATAATTATGAGTCAAAATTACCAAGAGAAATCTAGACTGTGACAAAAATATCGTTGGCCTACTTTCTTAAAATACCGGCCCTTAATTAATATTATGTAACTGATGTGATGACTACTGCATTTAATATTCATATGACGTTAGGACAGTTTGAAATAGATCTCGCTCGAGAAGCTTCGTCTAATGTGGAAATCACGTGACGTCACAGCAAGTGTTTCTTGGTCCTAACATAATTATTATGTCAAAATTAACATAATGGCATAAGTCTGGCTGGCTAAAATATGTATGAAGGGTCCACTACAAAAATGATGAAAGTCCATTTTTGTAAAAAATCTAAGAATGCACGTCATTCAGCCACTGGATATCTGTAGTTGGTATTCTCGTTAATAAACCTAAAAACCCGGTATTTTAGACAGTGCACGAATTAGATAAAAGGTACTAGAATAAAGTCCTAGCTTTTAAAAATAACTATAAATAATATATTTTACTTAGATCTTAAATAAAGCTTGAGTAAAGGAACCAATCATGTATTATGGTCATACCTTTAAACACGACTTTCCTATTCCCATTAATAAAATTGAAACGCAATTATCCCTAAACGAGGTAACAAGGATATTTATCGTTATTGCAGTGGATAATGTATAAAGCCTTTTATGGCTTTTATTCTCCGAAAGGTTAGGCACAGGCGAACTTTTGATAGACCTACATTTCCCTATTAGTAGGTACCTTGCAATGAATGAATAAGTCAATGTTAAAGTCCCAAATAATTGAATTTAATATAGCTAGCCTTCGAAACTAGTGTATACCTAATCGTATCTTTAACCGCTATAAAATTATTAACATTGAAATATGTACATATAACTATGAAAACGTAAAATAAATATATATACCTAAGCATTAGAATGATAATAAATAATTAATAAATAGTAACAATAATAATCAAAGAAAATGGAAAACAAAATGTTTACATTTGACTTGTAAAGTTAATTTAATAAATAATTAATAAATTTATTTATTTTAGTTCTACCTAATCGTGGAATGTAATTGATTACCTTCTTCTTTTCAGGATGGCTCCATCGAGTTTGAAGAGTTCATACGGGCACTATCGGTGACGTCACGGGGAAATCTCGACGAAAAGCTACACTGTGCGTATTTTTGACGAATTTGTTTAATATAAATACTCAGAAGGCCTCAAAAATCTGTCTTTAAACTTATATGTTATATCAATTGATTCATCAATAACGTCGCGAATGCGCCTTCCTCCTATTTCTATAAAATTCTTAAAGTCTACACTTAAATAATAATAATAGGTAAACACACTATGTAAATTCATATTATCTCTTACACGGCAACATAACGCATTCCCTCATCAGTTAAGTGACTCATAAGATCCAGTTAACTGAACCGAAAATTCATTGCAGATATCGCGTCTGAACGTGAAATATAACACGTGTTTGCAATTGCCAATAAATTATTATTTCCATCAATTAGGTACAGTATCCTGTATAGTGAACATTTATGCAAGTTAATTGGTGTTATAAATTTCAGGGGCCTTCCGGCTCTACGACGTTGACAACGATGGCTACATCACACGAGACGAAATGTATAACATAGTGGACGCGATCTATCAGATGGTGGTACGTATATAACCCTCCATCAATGTTATAACTGTATTTACTATGCATTTGTTTTTCTTGGCTTCCTTATTGAGTCCTCTTCTTCATCCATTCATCTACTCCTCAGGATCTAAGACTATCCTCAAACATTGTCCCATAATGTCATCACAATAAAGATATTTTCGTGATTGATTCACTTCCGATTAGCAGCAGAGAAACACTTTAGAAAATGTCTGTTTCCTTTTTCAATTTATTTAACAGAAAAGTTTTGATACGAGCTAATGCCGGAAAATTCAAGTTGAAGAGATGTGGTACATTGCGTAATTAGAATGGACCTTATAATTAAGAACTGTTTATACGTGTAATGTGGCCAAATGGCTGGGTTAACGCGACGTAATGCGTCGATTCAATACCCGTTTTCAAATCATTTATTTTCTGTGATATATTATTTTATTTTCATGGCAGAACTCGGTTTATTATTGACGCAGCCAGTATTTAATATGCAATACCGCAGCAAAGTGGCGCGTTGGCGTTCCATAATGTAGACGCAATGATTCAATTGAGCTTCATTAGCTCTTTAGAATTTATTTGCAAACCGTGATGAGGCTTTCGGAATGATTCATGATGCCCATACCTAATTACAAAAATTTACCATTTGAGGGCATTGGAATTTCTAACATTTGTTCATACTTACTTTAATATAATGATTTGATTCTTAAATTCTATATATCCAGCGTAAATCCGCATATTCTTATCTTTGTATTGTTCGTATCTCATTGTTAATCTTTTCTGTCTCCAGGGCCAGACCCCTCAGCCTGAGGACGACAATACTCCTCAGAAGCGCGTCGATAAGATTTTCGACCAGATGGACAAAAACCACGATGACCGCCTGACGCTGGAGGAGTTCCGCGAGGGCAGCAAGGCCGACCCGCGCATCGTGCAGGCGCTCTCGCTTGGGGGCGATTAATCGACGGTCATCCTCTCGCCGGAATTCACATTTACTTCGACATCAAACTAATATCATTCCGCCGCTTGTACTTGTTCTGTAACTTGTTTATCATTTCGGGATTGTCGTCATTTACGTATAGATCCAGGAATGATTAAATTAGATTTTGTCCTTTGATTAACTTAGTAACAATTTTTTTCAATGTCTATTCTTTCAATTAACATCAATACGTGGTTACTAATTTGAAAATGAAAACAATATATCTAGTTTTAATTTCCGCGAATATTAGTGGGTTGCAGGTATGCACCTCCCTCCCGCCCGCTATATTATGCACATGCAAGATTACTAGGCAAATGCAAGAATTTTAAGCACATGCAGGAAGGCAATGCAAAACCCAACACCATTACCGACACGTGTTTCGCCTCTCCACGAGGCATCCTCAGGGGACGTGTTGACTCGCTGACCGTTGAGTTGCGACTATATAGTATGCTTAAAATCCTTGCATATGCCTAGTAATCTTGCATGTGCATAATATAACGGGCGGGAGGGAGGTGCATACCTGCAACCCACTAATATTCGCGGAAATTAAAACTAGATATATTGTTTTCATTTTCAAATTTAAAATGGATTTCCGCAAAGTAACGCCTGACTCAATCAATTTTTTTTTTTTTTACTTGGTTCCTACTAACTTACTACCTACTTATTTACTTAAAATTGTTTAACAGAGCAACTCCTAAATCAACTTTAATATTAGATCTCTTCGTTCTTACTTGACTTAGTTAATTGATTGTTTCTTTTTTTGTAATTAATGGCGACGGATAGATATTAATCAATATTATTTTTTAAAATATTTGCCAATATGAACACCAGGCCAAGAGCGAGGCTTCATTTATTGATCTACGGTTAAAATTGTTTAAAAATGAGTTGCCTGAAAAAGGTGTTTAAACTTGTGTACCTACTTACTTACACTATGAATATTATTAGAAAGAGTTAACAAATTTCAAGAGTTCGATTAGATTTCCGGAATACCAACATGTTTTCGATCTAGGTACCATTTTAACAAAACTGCATAACTTAAAGATTTTTGTCCTTAAAATATTTTTCTACTCCTAATGTTTGGACAAAAAATATTTACATAATTAATTTTGAATTCCGCCTATTTGTAAACTTAAAAGTTCTAAAAACAAAACAATGAATATGTCTCGTCGACGTAGGTACCTCCTGATACTTACCTCTTGCGCATGTTGCGAGTGATATATATGTAGATATGTCACCGGAAAATATATAGCAGTCTTCGTAACATTGTAATAAATGTTCATTTGATTATAATTTCTCGACATATTATGAAAAAATCGTTTTGTGTAGAATAAATCCCAGACAGATTCAATAGTATCCAATATATCCGTGTCTAATTAAGAAAAAGTAGTTTACAGTATGCGATACTTTTCAATCTTACGACGTTTGCAATTTTCCGGTGACATTTACAACGTGTAACAGAATAAACCCAGTACCTGAAAAGGGGTCATTTGTACAATAACTTTCTAAGGTATCTTGTTTATTCTGTTGTACACGTTTTATGGTAGGTAAATATGTATATACATATGTACCCACTTAATGTAGCAATCTCTTCGTTCATCATATGCCGAGTTGATAACAAAAAATGTGGCAAATTGCAAAATCCGTAAGTTGTAATAAATCCTTATTAGATTTTATAATACTCGATATATTATTTTGAACAGATAATTTTCAATGCGATAAATTCTATCCAAATTCAATAATTTTAAATTTAGTTGTTTCTTATTGAGAATAATAAGTTTACAGTTTCACGAGATATTTTGCAATTTTACGGCGTTTGCAATTATCCGGTGACATCAACAAAGGCAATGTCTATCGACACTTGTCCATCGAAAATCAGTCGGATATTCAGACCCTTAACATAATAATGTACCTTAGTGGATTTCACCTTAGAACGATTACTTACGAGAAAATGCTTTGAGAAAATCTACGTTCGCACATCACACAAAATCGTTAATAATTAAACCTAAATTAATTCATTTGCGGTAATTACATTTTGAAATATTGTAACAGACAAATTGTTTTATTAATTTAAATATTGAGAAATGTATAATGCATTCAGTAGGTATTAACGTGAATTAAACTTGAAATTATTCCTCGCTGTCCGCTTCGTGTTGGCAAATTAAATAATGCTCTTTCTGAAGTAAATGATGAACTTTCACTAAGTTCCCTAATACTAGACATGCAACAACCAACGAGATTAACGAATATTTGATAAAAGTCATTAATAAATAGGTACATACGTCATTGAAACTTGTTAGACCGAGCTCCTGCTCGCTCAAAACAAAGTTAAATCCGTGCGAGAGAATGACCTGAAACGCAGACGGCTGTGACGCTAGCCGTGGTGCACTAGGCACTCGAGATAACTTTCGATAGAAAAGCGATTAAACACCATTTGTTAAAACAATCGCCTAATCTTAACGTCATCAATAAAATTTACAATGAAGATCGCATAAAGGTGTCAGGACATAGACACGCCGCGCGCCGCCAACAGCACGGGGTCGCACAGCGCACCCTGCTGGCATTACGCTAACAACTTTGGTATTTTCATGCGTTGTGTCTTGAGTTTCTCGACATAACGTTATCACTTTACTGTTGTTGTTGATAAATTGTTAGTTTTTTAAGTGTTGCGCCCCATTAACGTTAAATTTGCATTTTAAGACAATATGAAATTTTTGGCGTACAGGCGTTTTGGGTTTTTACTGCCCCATATTTATAATATAAAATACCCACTCTCATAAAAATTGAGTGCAGTTGTGGCAAAGCCATAGGTACCTAAAACGAATTGTACCGTTTTTTATCAAATATTAAATTTTGCTCGTCTACAATTTTTGGAAAATACATTGAAGACGAGATACAACATTTTTTAACTTATGAAAAACGTAAATTAAATGATAAAACTTAAGGATTAGGCGTTGATTTATTTTAAAAATACGTAGAAAATTGGGAAAGCGATTCGTTAGGAGTAAAAAAGACAATTTCGATAACGAATATAAAGTGTGTGAAATTGTAATAAAAAGATTAAAAATAGTGTAAGTAACGTTAAAAATGATGATTGTTGAGATGAGCGCGATGCGTTATTACAGCGCAATTCTTTCGGCGAGTTTTATCATGAGGACATATAAATATATTTAATTCATTGTGTCTATGTTTATAACAAGTTATCCAGGTGTTAGAGCAGTAGTAGATGATGTAGTTCGTGTAATACATTTTAACTTTGAGATTATAGCACGATTGTAACGTTTCCGTCGCCCGGAGTCGTCTCGGCGGCACGTTTAGCACTTTTCTTGGAAAGCACTCCTCTTTACTTGTATAATCATTGCCAAATATATAGTTTCTACCTGTATCTATACCTACAATTTACTTATTAAGACAGGGCTACCTACATCTCTCTCTCCATCCTCTTTCACATAATTATAAATATTTTTTGGAGGACTTTTGGATATTTCCGTTTAGCGATTCTCAACATAACGTAGTTGTTAAGAGTCTAATTATCATGTAAGGAACTTACCTGCAGCTTTATATGAACTTAATTGTTATCTTTTGCTTATAAAGTAAACTAAACTTCTTATGATACATGTAATGGATTCTATATTAAGGTGCGAACTTTCGCGTTCCGAAACCTTTCAGCTGTTTATTGCGATGGAGTTGTTCGTTTAAAGTTCTGATACATTAGGTAAGTTTATATTGGTAGTTTTGGATCACGTGTCAATTTGTGTCTTTTAACAGAGTTTGTAGACGTTAAGATGCGTTTTTCAAACGAACTAGTGTAGGGCATTATCGCGGGCTGTGCATTTCGTATAGGTTAAGTAGCGGATTTCATGTTGGACTGTTGAACATGTATCTTATACCTACAGCGCTTCTTACTCAGTTACTTCTTCTTCGCATTTATGTTTATTTTGTCTTCAAATTCTAAATTGAGCATCAACTTTATCTGTAATTCGAAATCATTTCTATAACTGCCTTGAGTTTTTCTTAATGTAAGAGATCTCCTCGTGTTTATCCTTTAGTATTTTTTTCTGTATCTCTGTTTTTATATAACAGCTGGTAGAATGACAATGACAGATGGAATGATAGTTATACTTCTTTCAATGAAGAATATTTCGTACAACTCTTAGCCTAAAAACTTTCGGGTAATTGGAAACATTTCCCTCTCTAAACCCTCTATGACTGAGTTATAGGCTCGTCTTAACTTTTGGTGACCTATGGCTATAAAATCTGATCTTATCTTAAAGTACGCTGAAATTTTAATAATCATATTAAATAATCATACATTACTAAGAAATAATAATAAATTATATAGATATAGTATTTTTCAGTAGCAACTTTCTGCTCCAAATGCATTTGTAACTGTTTTACTGCTTGAGAACTTCAATCTTCTGTACTTTTTGGGGAACAGGTAGGTATACGCCTTGCTCGAACTAGATTGAACTAGGCACAAGGTCGATGAGAATGATATAAGATCCAAGTTCTGGAACACAGGAAAATTTAAAAAAGGCAACTAAAATAAATATGATAACTAGTCAAACGTCTGGCCAAGCCTATTAACATTTAGATTGAGCACGGATGGTAAGTCACTATATTAGAAATGTTTAACAAATCTTTTAAAGTTTGTTTTATTCACACTTGTTACATAGGTATTTGTTTTTATTCATGTTATTTTCGTACAACAATTAGGACCTAGGTACCTATTTACCTATAATTTATTTTTATAACGAAGGCGCCTAATTGGAATTTCTTGTGCCTGGTTAAAGAGAGAAGTAATTAAATAAAAGTACCTAGGCATTTTAGAGCACTATTTCATCACAGAGGAGCTTAGGTACACATTTTTGTACCCAAAGACCTCATTGATTGTTTATAGAGTATTTAAAACGTGTACCACGTTGAAATTGTACCTAATTGCTTCTTCATTTTTAAAGGAAAATCCATCAGAAATACCTTAGTATATTTTGTGGTTTCAAAATTGTATATGAATTCTTTACCTACGTATTTATCATAACTTAACGTTTCGATGTGTTAGAATCCTTAATTTCCATGTAACGTTTCACACTTTTGTTTTGTGTAAGTACTGTATCTCAACCTAGATTAACTTTAACATAGCAAGCTTGTCATTATTTCCGATTAATTTCATTTCAAAAAGGCGACAAGCTGACTGAATTTATAACAATCTAAAGAGGTTCAGGACCTTTGCTTTCACACCTGGCTGGTTGACGTCGCGTTAGCGCCGCGTATACGTGCGATAAACGCCGACACTAAACGCAAGGAAAGCCTAACGTTAACGTCTAAGTAACTTGTGCCTACCTAAAGTTAACATGTATTCTACTGTTAAATTAGCAAAAAATGATGTAAGCTAAAATTCAGCAGTAGAGTCGCCAGCCACCGATTTGTAATCATACCTATTTATAACTGATAATACCTACTTATTCTCTTTCAATGTAAATAGTAATTTATTATTCGCCTACTTTCATAGATATTATGATAATATTCACTTTTAATAATAATGAAGATTAATAATAAACGAATTGAAATTGACGTTGTTTTTTATTTTAGACTAGCTTCTGCCCGCGACTTCGTTCGCGTGGAATAGTTACTTTACCCCCGATTTTGAAACTCTCAGCCCGATCGGTTTAAAATTGACAAAGTTTCATACAAACGATCATCCCCTATTTTATCCCCTTGGGGTAGAATTAATCAAAATCCTTTCTTAGCGGATGCCTACGTCATAACATCTACCTGGATGCCAAATTTACTTTGTAACATCTGTACCTACCACATTTTATGCAAATAAATGATTATGAAAAATTTCAGCCCGATCCGTTCAGTGGTTTGGGCTGTGCATTGATAGATCACTGTGTGTGTGTGAAATATGTACAACTTACAATAAAAAAAGAAATGAAAGTAAAGCGGAAATGCCTGTGCAAAATTATATTATAATTACCTATACCTACTCCACTTAAAAATAAATACCTATAACTAACTAATTAATAAAATAACTACTAATTAATGAAAGAAACATAAATTAGCCAAAACTAACCTATCGGTATCTAAAAATCTATGCTCCTACTTCTACTACTACTCACCTAAAAAGAAATAAAATTGAAACTGTTAATAATTTGTAATTTGAACGAATATTTAAACACTACCAAAATAACTAATAAGTACCTATTTTATAAAATAACAACAAAATAAATTCAAATAAACTATTTAAAGACTAAAAGTCGCGCTGATAAGCACGGTTTGTTAATACCTATCAATCATTGTCTGTCAATAAGGTCGAACGCTCTGAATCAACAGCCAAATATTGAATGACGCTCGCGCGTTTTTGTTTAATGTGACCACTCGCAGTCCAGCACACTAAGGCTGGTTACTGCTTAACCGGGCAATCCTGTGGTGGCCTCAAATGAATTTAAGGCCCCCAGCCAGGGCAACCCATTCTCGCGCGGAAAATCTTAACACCGCGATTCAGAAAACGTCATTTGCACAACGCCATCTATCGGATTTGGATTTCAACTATCAACATTAGTTCTATTTTTAGTCTTAAGATGTCGTTGCAAGTACTATACTGAATTGCGTGATAACGTAATATTTTACTTCTTGAACTCACTAAATTAATCATATCTTTTGATAGAGTGAACCGATTTCGATGAAACAAAAACTAAGTTAAACCTCAAGTTGCGTATAATTTTTGTATATAAACATTGTCAGCATTGAATTCGTAGATTTTACGTGATGTGCGCACAAACAAACAGACAAACAGACAAACCGACAAACAGACAAAAATTTCAAAAATGATGGAAATGGGTTCTGTTACTTATCTTTTCACACGCTGGCTATTTTTTGTTTCAATTTCTTCAATGTACAAAAATGACTGTTCTACAGATTTATTATATGTATAGATATGCCTTTCATCCTCCCGCCTACTTACATTTCCTGTTATTGATCTACTCTCCGACTATATTAATTAGTGTCTTGTATAGATTTATTTCAAAAATTTCTCATGAGCTTTGAAATATAAATCCATTCTAGTCTGGTGGCATACATATATCTATGCAATACTATGTTGTTAATTAATTAGGTACCTATCTATATTGGTAATGTAACTAAGTGATAATAAAACTGGACTTGGTACGGGCAATCTGACACCAGTCTTGCCAAGAAGTACCGTGTTTCCCAGTTAATGGGTTGTGAAGGTCTGATAGGCAGCCGCTCCACGTTAAGTACTGGTATTCAGCTGAATCCGGTGTGAATGGAAGCCGACCCCAATATAGTTGGGAAAAGGCTAGGCAGATGATGAAGACTTGGTACGGGCATTTCATATTTTTGGCTCTATCCCCAGACTGCTAGATAGGTATTATATAATAGAAAAGATATATATGATATAATAGAAAAGAGGGATTTACAGACTAAATGCTTTACAAGCTCCCTCAGTAAAAGATTCTTGTGTGACAAATGAAAGGTATGTTGATTGTTGCCGTTCTTTCTCTTCTTTGAATTCTGGACCTATCCAATGAAACGAAAAATATGAATCCTACGGAATAGGGTATTTTACTGTAAAAATCTAATTAGTCCGTCTGATAGATTTACAAAAAATATTGGACACGTATTTTTTCTTTTTTCACGTAAACAAAAAATGAAGACGATACAGTGCGTTGAAAGCTCACGTGACGTCACGTCGCTGGTAAAAATTGTAGCAACGTAGTGACGTCACGGAGTTTTCAATGCACTGTATCGTCTTCATTTTTTGTTTACGTGAAAAAAGAAAAAATACGTGTCCAATATTTTTTGTAAATCTATCAGACGGACTAATTAGATTTTTACAGTAAAATACCCTATTCTTCAAGGAAGCGTCCTCCGCTGTTTATTTAGGTAGGTACTCACCGTTAAATGTGTGTTATTGTAACAGTTCCTGTTAAATGTGTGCTTACTCAGACAACACAGCCTATGTTATTACTTTATCACAGAAACAATAAAACAATACTTTTTAACAAACAGGCCCAAAGTGGATTTAGCGGAGATAACTGGTAAGTAAGCTAGTCAATCCATAATAACTAAATGTGTCAACACTGTCTTAATAAGGTAGGTTACCGTTTCACTACCCCATGTAGAGTTTTCTTGAAACTGACTGAAGCCAAACAGACCTTTATCCGTATTTAGCCGGAGTTTTGAGTAAAATTAGTAAAAAGGAACTTTATACAAAAAACATTACTTACATTTTTTTATTTTTCACTTTCTAGCGGTTAGAGGTAAGTTATGAGGTAACACAAACAAAAAAACATTCGAATTGAGAACCTCCTACGGTTTAAAATAACGGAACAGTCGGCGGTTGTGGTACCTACAGCGATTAACTGATGAAGAGCTGATTAGCCAGCTGGGATTACGACAAATAATCCGAGCATTCTTTCATACGAGACTAGCGACTGTAGCGTACGCTCTTACAATAGAACGAGCGTGGCGAGCCCACTCTTAAGCGTAAATAAACAAGCTCTCCAGACGAACAAGCGAATATAGAGCTTACCTACAACACGCACAATGCACAATAGGGATGTTTCCTGAGTAAAAAAATATGATTCTTATTAGTCCGTCAGTTAGATTATCGAAAAATATTGGACACGTATTTTTTTGCTTTAGCAAATTATAAAAAATGACGAAGATAAAAAGCATAAAGATCAGGAGTGGGGGCTTGTGACGTCACGCCGTGATTAAAATTGTAGCACGTAGTGACGTCACACGACTATTCAACGTACTGTATCTATCGTCTTTGTTTTTTGTTTACGTGAAAAAAGAAAATCTATCTGACGGACTAATTAGATTTTTTTAGTCAACGACCCTATTCACCCAGACTCGTACATACATGAACTCTCAAAACTATTCGTTTCGCCAAATCTTTAAACAAAATAAATTAGCACTCTCGGACTCCACGGTCCGAGATTTTCAACCCCAAACGGCACAAAATATAATTTCCAACTTAGTTATTTATTTCCAGCTTTTATTTCCACAACTTTTCTCCAGCACAGCACGCTGTACCGCAACACAAAAAGGCCTGAAACCGTCCATGGAAATACAGGCTTGAAGTCTGGTCTCTTGCTATCGCTTGCCATATCATAGGGGTTGTTATGCCAACGGTGACTCACGAAAAACGAATTCATCGAGCCTACTCCGGACGAACACACAACAGTAGTCAGCATAAGGTAGATCACTCAACTGCTACTCTTGTAGAGGATGCTGGCTACGCTTGCTCGACTAGATACTGCGCACCTCAGTACCTGCACGAGTGCGAATAATTTTGGGGAACTCAACCGTTGCTTGACGTGACCTTGACCATCATGAATTTGTACGGGTACAGCTAGCTTAGTGTGATAATTGTTGGCAAAGTGTGAAGCCCGACCATTTTATTTAGGAGACTCCTCTCACTAGGGACGGTTTAAATTAGTCGATAGGTCAACATTACTGCAACAGGTCCCGTGACTCCCGGATCTGGACGTTGGTCCGTCTTGTAGGGGTCATTTGTGCTGTATACATATGCCTACTAGGGGACCTCATGCACCGGCCACCGAGACGAACAGGTTTAGCGCCGCACCGATCAGGGCAAACGAAACCGAATTAACATTGCGTTCTTGGCCACAACGATCAAACTTTGAACAGAACAACTTCTGCCAATATCGTTTTCATGGCCTGCAGTGTCGAGGCTGCGTAGAGTGTTAAGTACCAGAAATCATCCACACATATCAGGACCGTGCCCGGGAGGTGGGCCCGTCCACGACTCGGCCACGGGGCTGTGGTTGTTCGAGAGCTGAAAAAAATATCGGTGCATACTTTTTACATGAACTCAAACGTCCATGTCCTAATGTGTGGATAGAAAGAAAACAACCTTTAATCTTAATAAAACCAATTTAATCAGAGTAACTCTTTATTTGCAAATATAACAACCTACATTATTACAATTATTGTTTATATATAACTAACAAAATTAACATTGTAGGCGCCAACTAGCAGCTAAATATGAGGTTTAGCTTTGTCCGATGTTTGTAAAATTTTAAAAATGTAACAAAAAAGAATTATTGCATTCATTATTTCACCATTTAAATTAAATATCCCTAATGAACTAACAGACACAATACAATTTTTTTAAATCTAAAATCACAAAATACAGTTAAATCTTCCTTATCTATTGGAAGCAATAATGGACAAATTAAGCGCCACATTTATGTGTGGAAACATTTTGATATTAAGGCATTGTGAAATATAATATGTTGCCAGCAACACAACAAAATTGCCATTTTGACTGCCACAGTTTTCACATGGGACTAAAATATTTGTGTCTTCCACGATGAAAGCATGCCTTTCAATCGCAATACTTAATTAAGACCTTTGACAGGTGCTCGGAGCTGGCGTCTGGGCTGCCGCCCAGTGCTAATCTTTTCAGAAAACCCTCATTCGAACATTTGGTACTTGGACTAGTCAATGAACTTTTCGTCGTTCATAGATTGATAAAAGTTATTTCAGTACAAAAATATTGATTGTGAGATTTCAACTTCATTAATTTATTTGTTAGAACATGTTTTTTTAAATAATAATTTGTTCTTTTGCATACAGAACATTTTTGTGTGTCGCGTAGTAAAAATATCGCTACTTTAGCATAGTTACCTATACATATTATCAAAAAGTTTAGAATACTCGCATCTATATATAATAACATATTGAACTACTGTTTCGAAGGAGTAATTAGTTTTGAAATAAATATTTCAAAACTAATTACTCCTTCGAAACTAATTAATCCTATTTGGATATAATACAATGTTCATAAATATTACTATATTATAAATATGAATTAATTATTATCGGCTGACTATTCATCACATGCAGTGAGTATTGCTTACATAGGATCGTAACAGTTTTTTCTAAACTACAATTACAATAATTTGAGACAAGTTCGAAACGACCCGTAATTTTAATAAATTGTAGGAAAATAGATTTTTACATGGCTAATATTGCTTTTAAGTTCCTGCTCTCTATGCCTATTTCGCAAAAGATAACAATTGTGATATTTATTCTATTTGTAGGTCCTAAGTAACATGGTATTTTAGAATCATTCCAGTTAAAGCTCCAATAACAATAACAACCGCAGAAATAATCGACGATCACGAGCAAGCGCTAAAGGCTTACTGCCCGTAATCGTTTCGTCAGTAGTTCTAGACAATATAGTAAGGTCGATCTTCATAAAATAGCATTCAGTATAAATGCACCAATTTTATAGAATATTTACTAATTCAATTACGAACTATTACTAAGCAGAACTTCAATAAATTACTTAATTCCAATAGGCGCCAGCAATAATAACGAAACAAAATAAAGAAATTATTGAATACACACAAATAAATTTAAACACTAAAATAACATTTAGGTAATGTGAAATGGCAAAAACATTACAATAAGGTTAACTTGTCACCAAGACGCCATCATAGCGTAAAATAAAGGCACTCAAGGCAGTGCACACTGCGCTTCCGCTAGTTTCCTAAATGTATTGAATGGCATTACATTCTATAGCTGTTCATAGTTCAGGGGCGCGAACAGCTACTGAGGCGTCTCGATAAATTGTAACCAAATTAGGAAGGCACAAGAATTCGATTATAAAATATTTATGATGGACACTGCCTAAGAAACTCAGGATCGAAGTAGGCGATGGTGACCGTCATGTCGTCGCGGAAGGTGCGGCTGACGTCGGGCGCCAAAGTCAGCAGGTGCGCCAGCCGCGAATGGTCCACGCCGTACTCCGTGCCGCCGATCGCGTGCCGGATCAGGTGCGTGGCGGCGTTCTTATCTTTAGGCTTACTCTTCAAACTTTCTTTCCTATGAGACAAGAGCTCATCGATGGCGCCTAGTTGTATATTCTTCTTCGGTAAACTCAACGGATTAAAGAAAACTTTTCCCTTCATATGCTCACCAACTAATTTTACTGCTTGCAATGGAGTCATCATATCCCAAAGACCATCAGAAGCGATTATTAAAAAACTATCTTTGGGAGTGAGTCGGTGGTAATAAATATCCGGCATCGCAGTCAGATATGGAGGAGTGTAATAATTAGCGGGTACCGCTCTGGCTCCAAAAAATGGTGCAGCCAGGGTTTTCAATAGCTCTTTAGGCCACTTATATCTGTAGTCTCCTATGCTGCGTAGCGGTGCCAGCTCCCCAAGCAGCCTGTCCCGTCTTATCACAGTTTTTCTTTCGCTGTCAGGATGCTCATTCCAAATTCTTTTTAGTTCATCGAAGTTTTCTGCATTGTGCTCTTTGGTTATTTTTTTGGCTATCCATTCATTTTCATCTGTCATAGTACCCAGCACTGCGTTGCAATCGCCCACGTTGGCAACGTACAGATGCGGCCCATCGATGTGCGTCACACATGCGACTGCCCCAGATAGAGCAACCGATAGGCTTCTTTGACTTACTCTACCATGCAGTTTGTAACTCTCAAGAACCTCGTTCGATAAATCGCTATCCAATCTCAATATAGCCTGTTCTAATGACTTCTCGACATTTACTTCCCTAGATTCTTGAACAAGATCAGTCAGATATTGTTTGAAACTTTTACTATATTTATCTCTCAAATCTTCTACCATTTGCATCTGAAATCCATATTATTTTAAACATGTCATTGAACTCTCGTACTTCATAGATTTAAGTGAACGAAAAAGGTGCAAGCAACAAAGCATATCACAGCTATGTACACTTTATTCTAATATACAAAATTAGTTCTACAGAAACTAAGTGGCAAATAAAAGAATTCGCAAAAAGTGCCTTTTAATGGTCTAATTGAAATAAATGAATTGACTTTGACTTTATTAAATATCACACAATTCGCATAGTTGCTTCTGATAAAACTTAACATCAAAATGGCTAAGCATATACTTTGACTAACAGCCAGTTTATAAAAAAAAATATAACTCTAATTTATTATTGCAGAATTACTAATACCTTATCATTAAATGTTTCCACCAACTTTTCTGGTGGCAATCCTCCGTCTCGGAATTGTTTGAGGACATCGATTGGCAGGAGAGCAGCTGCTATGTAGTGGAACAATCGTTTCGACACCACTTGTGCACACTGAGGCCCGCCATGCCCATCAAATATACCCATCAGGAGACCTGAAAGACATTGTTACAAAACTAAATTCACCTCTACAATAGAGTTTTATTGATCAAAAGCCAGCTAAATTACAGACACTATCAAAAAGAAAAAAAATATATTGCCACCAAGTGGGTGTGTGTGTCACAGCCTACTGGTTTTTTTTGGCTGGCTAGCCTTTTCTTTGAACATTCAACAGCTAGACAGATGATTTATTTCAATTTAATGACTTGTCTAGCCAAGTAGCGAAACATGGAGCACAGGGGCACCCCAACACGGATAGGTTAGGTCCAAATGGTATGACGGACAGCTAGAGTGAGCGAGCGAAGGGAGCGATCTTAACTTCCGTCATATCTGTTTGGTTGTCTGTGATCAGGGTCACAGACAACCACAAAGATAATTCCTGACTGTCAAATAAAACCTTTATCTGACACAATAGAACATAAAAAAGTAACAAAACACTAAAACAGACATAAAACAAAAATAGCTTTTGTGCCTTGAGGTTCATTTTGAGTCTTGGCTTATGAACTGAACAACTGGTATATAAAGAGTAGGTATCTTAATGATCTATTGGAATAAAAAGTTTGAAATAGACTTGAAAATTGGAGATATTATTATGCTGACCTGCTATCAAAAATAAACAAAATTCATCAACCTGAACATTGCTTTCTATGGAAGAAATCTATACTAATATTATAAAGCTGAAGAGTTTGTTTGTTTGTTTGTTTGAACGCGCTAATCTCAGGAACTACTGGTTTGAATTGAAAAATTCTTTTTGGGTTGAATAGACCATTTATCGAGGAAGGCTTTAGGCTATATATCATCACGCTTAAGCCAATAGGAGCAGAGCAGCGATAAAGAATGTTTTAAAATCAGGGATTCCACGGGGACGAAGTCGCGGGCAGCAGCTAGTTATTAATACATTTAAACTGTAGGGGGCTTGCAGTTTTCTACCCAAGTTTATGCAGCATTTTATAATATTATTTGAGATTACCTATTCTGATGCAGAATGCAACCGTATCTCCAAATAGAAGCATTTCATATAATTTCAACTCAAAGAGTGATTATTTAATTTAAAAACAAATAATAATAATAGCTATGTGCATCAATGTTGTCCAGTAATATTGGTCAAGTAGGGGCCATAGACCATCCATAGTTGATACCAAGCATAGTCCATTTTTTTATTTCCATATTCCATATTTCTTCTCTACCAACCCGGGACTGTCCCTAATTATACTTTCATAGCACATACAGATCCCTGTAATTCCCCAATGGTGAGACAATCCTCCAAATGCAACGGAACAAGAGCAAAGTACTAGTAAATTGTTTTTAAAATATTCTCAGAATCTTTTTACAGTTACCTGGAGACATTGTGCAGACACCTTCGGACCTGGTATCTTCAATAGGGTTATTTGAAGCCAGCTGGTTGGAATCATATGCCTTAACAGAACCCTCTGTGAACTCTTTATTGAATTCATTTTTCCGCAGAATAACTGTGACCTACATACAATAAGTAATATAATTCATTGTTTTCTACACTTTTCATCAAAACAACAGAATCAAAATTAAAAAAAAAAACTACACTTAAGATAGACAGATTGGAAATTAAAGAAAAACTACTACTACTTATGAATTCATCTGAAATCAGTTGAGAGTGAGTGGTCTCTGACTCACAGATAGGCAATGTTGCAGATATAACGCTAAGATTTTAGAATTATTTTATGCATGTTAAATTATAGAATCAAAAGATATGTGAATGAATTCTATAAGGTGGATACCGTTACTCCTACTTCTGACTTCTGTACTTAGATAAAAAGAAATCAATAAACTTACTTCTTGTGGCGAAGGTAAAATTGTAATACCATCTTTGAGCACCTGAGGAGCATCTGTTGTGCGAAAATAACTATAGGAACTCGACCTAAAGCCGCATTTCTGATTGAGTACTTTAAAGTGGTATTTATGACTGTTGCTCAGTAATAATTTACATTTGGTGTTTACATTTAATTTCAAACACGTATTCAGTGAAAAGTTGATATATAAACTATTCATATTTACAAAAGTGGCTAACCGCAGTAGCCGGTCATCACTAGAACTAGTTATGCAAGCATCACAAATGTTTAAATTTCATTTGAACGAGATTGTTCCAAACAAATAAGGGCTCTTTTATTTCAGGCTAAACATATAAGTTATCCAAATTATTTTCCTGAATCTTAACACTGCACATCTTCAATAAGAAAAGCAAATAATTTGAAATAAATAAAACTCATTGACATTTCAATCAACCTCAAGACGTCAAACTTACTAAAACAGGAAAGGGTGAATGTGAAGCTGAATACTTAATGTGAATTAGATAATATTAAAATCAGTATTAGATTAGTTTTGCCGGCACTTCAGGGCATGTGCATATTCGAGTATTTTTATACAGTCTATAATCGACTAATATGGGAAATAAGTCAGCAATTGAAACCGATGCACCAATCTTCAGTCTGCCTGTGTCTGGTTTTTGCTGTAGGTATTGTAATCTGTCACTCTGTCTAAATATCACTGTCACATTTGCTTTTTTTTTGTTCGTTCCTGACGGAACAGGCTAAGGTCTGAGACCATGCTGCCTAGTCATCAGTTAACATTTTTTTCTTGAGTAGGGTAGATCCAGTTTAATCATCCAGTATGTACTGTCACATTTGAGTTGTACAATTTTTTTTTTTTTTTTTTTTTATAATTTAATGACCTGGTAACAAAGACCTTTAGGTCAAGTCTTTATTTGTTGCACTGATTTGCACTTCTTCACTTGCAGCTTTGCAGTACTTTGGTTGGAATTTGCACTTTATTTTAAATGGATTTTATAGTATTTTTGATATATTTGTATATGGGTTTGTAGCTGTTTTTGTCTTTTAATAACTGTTCAAGTGGCGGCGGGCGGGATTCAAAATCACATTTAACTTTCACTTCACTTAATTCAATAGCTAACACTAGTCTGTCAAGTAAGAAATTCTGACATGAGAAAATGAGATGTTCTACAGTTCCTTCAGTATTTTCACAAAACGGACATATATTGTTTGAAATAATATTCAATCTTGCAAGGTGTGACGGTGCAGTATTATGGCCAAAGCGCAGCCTGTTTATCGTGGTGATAAAATCTCGGCTTGCATCCTCCTTCAGTTTATCGTACCAAGGTTTAATAGGTAATCTTTCTTGAATGCTTCCATACCACTTTCCTTTCGTATCTTGATCTTTTTTCCATATTTCATACCACAACTCATAAATGTTTTGATTAATGCTTTGTAAGAAATCAGTCATAGGGATGTCCATTGTATTTTTAACATCAACAGAATTATAACCCTCATATGCGGCTTTATCAGCCATTTCATTGCCAGTGATACCACTGTGAGAGGGTACCCACAGGAAGGCAATTTGTATATGTTCAAGATGATATTGGTAAATTATTTGTTTAATGAAATAAAGAATAAAGTTAGACTTAAATGTTACTGTAAGGCTACTTAAGGCCTTTATCATGCTTAAAGAATCAGAAACAATTAAAAAGTATTTACAGTTACTTATTTCACGTATACATAGTAATGCCTGATACACCGCATATGCCTCCGCTGTAAATATAGAACAAGATTTATGCAGAACAAAGCTTTGAGAGAATTTTCTGTGTGGATCATACAATGCTGCATGAACATAATCACTACTCTTGCTACCATCAGTGTATAAAGTATAATAACTATTGTTTTGTTCTAAAAATTGTAGCATATCTAAATTGTTATTAATTGTATTTTCAAACACTTTTACAGGATGTGAAATACATTGATATGTGAAGGAGTAACATGGCCATGGAAATTGTTTTCTAATATTGGAACAGCTATTGTCTATTTCAAGTAAGATGTTGGACAACATTGGGGAAATACCATTCAACATATCAACTTTTGTCTGTGTCTGAAAATTTCTGTGAGTAGAAGGTAATATTTTATTTATTATCTCTCTGTTATTTGATGATATTAATTTGAGAGAATATCTTTGTGCAAGTAATAGCCTTCTTAAACTTAAGGGCATGATTTTAGTCTCCACTTCCATGGCCCTTATGGGAGTGGAGCACATTGCGCCAGATATTATTCTCAAAGCCCTATTCTGCATTATATCTAATTTATTTACATGTGTACTGTACATATAAGCTAGTGAGCTATAATCAAAATGGCTTCTAACAATTGCTTTGTACAATAATGATAATGTTTTGGGGTCTGCCCCCCATGATACACCAGCAAGACATTTCATTAAATTTAAACCTTTTAGGGCGCTTTTGGAAATGTGCCTAATATGTGTTTCAAAAGTCAATTTTTGATCTATTATTATGCCCAAAAATTTCTTACTATTTACTCTAGGAATAATTTCACTGTTGTAAGTAACATTAGTTGTGGAGCTATCATTGCCAAAAATCATTACACTGCTTTTAGATGGGTTGATTTTTAGGTGTAGTAAATCATTATAATATATAAATAATTGATTTAAAGCTATGTTCACATTGTCAATTGCCACTTCTAAATTATAGCTGCTGCTGTATAAAACAATATCATCAGCAAATTGCAGAATATTTACATCAGTATTATTTACAAATTTACAAATTTCACATGTGTAAATATTGTACAGCAAAGGAGACAGTGTAGCACCCTGCATTGTACCTCTTGAAGCAGATTTTGGTCCAAATAGTTTATTGTTATGTCTTACATATAGTGTCCTGTTATTCAAAAAGTTAAAAATCCATTTACATAACTGACCAGGAATACCTAATCTTGACATAATTTGGACAAGTATAGCAGGATCTACACTATCGAAAGCACCTTGAACATCTAAGAAAGTACAAACTGTGTGTAATTTTTTATTCTTTGCATTTTTCAGGTCAGAGATGAGAGAAGTAAAACTATCTGCACAGCTGCGGCCACGACGAAAACCATACTGAACATGTGGAATGATACCATTGGATTCAACATACCAATCAAGACGAAATTTAATCATGTTTTCAAAAATTTTACCTAGACAAGATGATAATGAAATTGGTCGATAGGAACTAGGAAGTTGCGGAGGTTTCTCTGGCTTGAGTATTGGAACAACACATTGTGTTTTCCAAGATTGCGGGATAGATTTAGTATACCAAAGCAGATTAAGAACGTTAAGAAATATCTTTTGGGCCGATTCGTCTAAATTTTTAATCAATAAATAAGGGTAGTCATCCAAACCAGGAGTTGTATTTCGTCTACCTTGCAGAGCCATTGTAAATTCGCGCCATGAGAAGGAATCTAATAAAAATTTTGAATTTCGATTATCATTGTTTAAATCAAAAAGGTTTTTTATATCATCAGAATCAGTTAAATTTGTGTTATCAGATAATTTATCTAAAAATGGAATAATGAACTCATCTCTATATGATTTATTGCCAGGTCTTATACCTTTGAACATCTTTATAAGATTCCAGATCTTACTTATTGGAGTAGTTCTATTAAAACTATTACATAAGTTGTTCCATCCAACTTTTCTCTGTTCCGAGATGGTTCTTTTTTTCTGTGCATCTTTTCTCTTGTAATTTAAATAGGTTTCCAAACTAGGCTCACTTCTATATAGTTTCAATGCATCATAGGAAGCAACAACGCTTTTTTCACAAATTTCATTCCACCAAGGAGCTGGGGGTCTGCTTTTAAAGTTGTTCAATTTAGTTAGCTTTGGGATTGTTAATTCTTTTAGAGTATCTAATCGAAAACAGAAATCATTATAAGTTAGAATAGGATCATGTAGTTTAAGAGTCAAATCATTAAATATTGTTTTAGAAACTTTTTTGAATGTCTCCCAATCCGCTTTTTTATACAAAAACTTATCAACTGGAGGACTAATGTCATATCTATCTATGAGTAATGAAATTTCTGTTATAGTTGGGTAGTGATAACTTCCCATGGTATCATCATGCACAGACCACTCACACAATGATGCAAGACTAGAACTAATGAAGCTAACATCAATGGCAGAAGGATTTTGTCCTGGCCGATTGACAGTTGTATAACTGCCGTCATTTAAAATACATAGGTCTAAGTCATCGATTATATTATACAAATCCTGACCTCGACTCTTAGTTGATAGACATCCAAATGCAATGTGGTGGGCGTTAAAATCACCACTAATAAATATAGGTTTAGGAAGATCTTTAATTATGTCGTGCAATCTATGAATTCGTATGTGCGCACTAGTTGGTGGGCAGTATACACAGAGCACAGTTAAACTGCCGCGTACCGTGCATACGGATAAAGCTACTGTTTGAATATTTTCATAAAATTGCGTATTTATTATATTATATTTAAGATATGGTCTGATTAGTATTGCTACTCCGTTATGAGAATTTTTGTTATAAATATTGTATCCAGGTATCCTAAAATTGTTATCTTTAAACCATGTTTCGTTAAGTAAGCAAATATCAATATTTTGTTTATTTAAGAATTGTAACAATAAGGGTTTTTTACTATTAGCACTCTGAATATTATACTGAGCAATACGTAGTTTAGATAGAGAAGAATTTGGATCCATTACTTAAGATTTTTAATTAATGTAGCTTTAATACTTTTTAAAGTAGTAGGTGTATTATCTCCCTTATTACCCAATTCTACCAACGTCTGTACTAGGGCCATAAGTACATCGTTGTTGTCAATAATTTTATTTTTGATGTCTTCACTAGGTAAGACATCATTTGATTTATTTACATCATTCACAGATTTATTTACATATGTAGTATTCTTATTTACAGAGGTATGTACAGGCTTATTTACAGATTTATTTACAATATTATGTACAGGCTGCATTCTTGGCGGCGCTAGCGGAGGGAATTCTGTAGTGTCATTTATTTTCTTGGTCAGGGTAGCACTTGCATAAGTAATTTTCGTTTTCTTTTCAATTATTTTCTTCATTTTAATCGGACATAATTTTGAAATTGCTAGATGGGGCCCACTGCAGTTTACACAACAGACCTCATTTGGTTTGTCACATTCCTTATATAAGTGCTCACCTCCACAAATAGAACATCTTTGCTTGCTATTACAAATTCTTGCTGAGTGGTTAAATTTAAAACATCTAAAACATTGTTGTAAAGGGGGAACATATTCGAAAACCCTATAAGAAAATAAGTCATATTGTATACTGTCTGGCAGTATATTGGAAAGAAAAGTGATGCTTACTGTTTGCAGTGGGACACGTTCTTGGCCAACTTTTTTAGTGAATCTTCTTACTGCGATAATTTCATAAATTGATGATAATTTTGTATATAATTCTTTATTTGAGATGTTTGAAGGAACAAATCGTATGATGCCAGTTTTTTCAATCTGTGCAGCTGGTATAAATGCTCTCATGTTGTGCTTTGTTAAGAAATTAGTATTATTAATAAAATTATTAGCTGTATTGTACTGTTTAAATATAATAGCTATTTTATTAGCGTTTACTCTTTGAATTGCCGTCACACCTTTTATTTCATTGGAAAAAATATGATTCAAATAAATTGGGCTCTTGTTGCCGATTCTATCCTTGCCGTTTGCTTCAATAAATACCTTAAACTCTGTGTTATTACAGTTTTCGGGATAAAGTCTTTTATAATTTGGCTTGAGGTAAGGCATAAAAGGGTTCATACGCTCACCGCCGCCGCCTTCGCCACAGTCCATTTCCTTCATTTCGTTTGTTTCCTCAGCCCGAGGACGTTTATGAGGGGCGGGCGGGTTATCCCCGCCCCCCTCGTTACCCACCATTTCGGCGAGCTACCGTATATAATTTAACAGCTTTTTAGTCACTCTAAACCCAAAAATCCTCCGAAAACAATTAAAAGGAATTTTGAAAGAAAATTTCAAACCGCGCTTTTTCGAAGTTCCCGCCAGAATCTGAGTTGTACAAAAATTGGTAGAGTGGAGTAGTGGAGTGGTCATACCATAGATATAGAATCATACTTTCAGTGTCAGACAAACATAACTGAAAATCAAATGAAATCTTCATTTGTTGTCTTTGGTCTCACCATAGATATGGGTCTATCTATCGGTCTCACACGTTGACGTCTTTCCTTAGCACAGTTGACATTGCCAGAATTGTCGACATTTTTCGCTATTTTTTGTCGCTATTTCAAATCAGGTTGAAACTGCCAAAATCTGATGACACGGAAACATGTCCTGATGAAGAAGTGGAGAAGTAGTAGTGGAGAATTGCGTGTCAAGGAAGGAAAGATAAATAGAAATACAACATGAACACATGTACATGTTTAGTCTTCGTTGATTCGACAAGGATGACCTCTGGTGGCACGCCCGACTGTATATGTATATCCTCATCACTAATCAAAGTCTAAACGGGCCTTATGCGCTAGCTTTTGAATAAACCGCGCAATAGACATTGGCAAAATGCACGATGGAATTGCCATAAAAAAACTGCGCTGTGAGCAAGTAGCAACCGCTACAGTCGCCAACCGTGGCGAGTATGGTGAACAAAGATTACTAATTTTTTTTAAATTATGTAGGTATTAACTACCTATAAAGCAAGATCATTTGCGGTTATTTGCCCCACACACTACACTACATACAGTGGTGGTCATATATTAAGAACGACTTTATAAAAACAAGCTTTTACCTTACGAGGATTATGTTCACTTTTTGCCTGTCTTTTTGTATCTCGGTATCGCAAAATTGTTCCACACCGTCCTAGCACACAGTTATAACATGATTAATTCAATAATATATTATGTAGATAATTTTTTTACATTTAAAAACCTTGACATATTATTGCAAACTTACTGGCTGGCCCCAATAAATAATTAGAAAGCTGGATAGTTTATTTTAAATTCAAATTTAAAAAGAGAACATTCTGTAATTAAACCCTAATTCTGGGAAATTTGACGCTATTTAGTGCTGTAACAGTCAAGAAGTTGATTATTTCACATAGAAACAATGGGGAAAAATAAAAGTTGCGATGAATCTACAAGGGAAGTGATAATAAAACTATGTGATAAGAATTGGTCATGTCAAACGATGATATTTCACGCTGTGAAGCATTAAAAATTAAGCGTATCAAACAACTTCAAATATTCCACGTGTACCTGAACAGAGAAATTCATCTCGGTAGAATCATTTGGTGAAAACAACTATTCAGCGATCTCAGCGCGCACTATCCGAAGGCGTTTGGTATAAGCTAAGTTGAGCGGAAGGATAGCAGCACAAAAATATACTGGAAGAAACAATGTTACCATGCTGAAGACGTGCTTCCGATTATTTGGACATTCCAACACAACAATGATCCCAAGCAGCTTCTGTCTTACAATGGCCACCAAACAGTCCAGATTTAAATCTATAGAGCATTTTTGGTGTGAAGTTCAGAAAAAGGTTTCAAATCAACAGTGTGGTTACACGCTTAGTGAGTTATACAATGTTTTTTTGAAGAATGGCGCTCTATTTCTCAGTAAAAGCAGTCATCAAAAGCCGTGGACACACTACAAACTATTAGCTTAGAATAAAATGAATTAACTTGCAATATTTAATATAATGACCGTCTTATTTACTTAATGACATTTTAAAAATCTAAGTTACTATTTATTACAATTCTTGACAGTTTAAAATGGTTCTTAATTATTTGTCCAGCTTTATTAGTGTTTGAAATTGTATCTTTCGTTATATTTGTAAGGTAAATAGTAAGTGATTTTAATATTTACTCATAATCCCGATTACTCTATCCATGTAGCTATTTCATAAAATAATTAATTACTTTTGAGAAGGAACACAAAACTACATACGACATTATTTTTTTTAACAAAATATATCTGGTACTACAAATCGTTCTAAATTACCCTACCTATATTAAATTGTAGTCTTTGGCCACACGCATTTAATTCGTTGTAACATTTCTTTGTAGCAAGAATGTGTTCGAATAGTTGTGATTTGGGGCTCAAAATGCAATCTTCCTTACTTATTCGACACGTACTTTAAAATTAACCAAATATGCAGATATTTGGTTAGTTTTAAAGATAAGATAGAAAAAGAAGGAATGTTCCAATATTGGCTTAGCTTTGAAAGGATTTTGTCAGAACCTACACTACTAACGCCGCAGTTGCAAAAACAAACATCACATAACTGAGCCAGAAACCACCATTCAGTAATACGTACATATTCTGAAATGTATGATAATCCTGATACCATGACTGAACCTAACTTTTATATCAAATTTGTTCCCCAGTTATTAGCGTTGGTTGGACAGGGATCAAGATAAATAATATTCAATGGCTGAACATACTGATGGGATGTTCTTAGTCATTCTGTACTTTTTATTAGGGTGAGTGGGGGCAAGATCGAACGGGTTTTTGATGAGATGAGCAGTGTTGTATTTGAAGTCTTGTAGAAAAGTACATATTAGCATATGCAAAAAAAAAATGTAGCCAGTAAATAGCAAAGACTACACTTTTCTATCAAATTGATAACATCCAGTTAAATCAATTCAAAAGTACAAAAAAAAATCTTTGTATCACGAGAATGAAACAGGGGGAAGACGAAAGGATGATGGGGAAAGATCGATATAGTTACTAAAATCGTTCCAGTGCTTAGCAGACGTTGTTGGTGATCACCAGTCTCTACTGATCACTAGTTCTACAACTTTCTCTAAACATTGTGGATGTCTTATTCAGTCTTATTAAATATTAATTTTATTAACTTATTTGTTGGTTAATTATAGTAGTATATTTTGATTAGCAGTTTTTTTTTTTATCAATGTGACATGTAATCTTACGTTTTTCGAGTAATTAAAGTGTAAATTTTAATAAATAGCTCAAAATTGTATATAATAATTTAAAAAAAAATCGACTCAAGTTTTTTCGATTTTTTGCATTTTCTGAGAAGATTTACTATAGTAACATATATATTTTTTTCACCATCGGAAAGTAGAGATTTCGACGAACAGAAAGCATACCAACTTTTTGAAAAAGCTGTTATTTTGACGGGTGAATTTTTGATTGAAAATTAGGGTGCTTTTTCGATATTAATTCAAAATAAGGCGAAAAAATAAATATTTCTAATCAAATAAATTACAGCGTATTTGGGACATAAAAAGGTAAGTTTTCACCAAATTTCGTGACAAAAAAAATAATTTTGTAAAAGATAAAAATAAAAAACCAAAAACTTGGTTTTTTGAATTTTTCTCATAAATTTTGAGGTTATGTGAAAAAAGTGTAAATACAAAAGTTTTAGATCTTTTTATTACCTACAACTTTGCCATTTGACTTTTTTCCATAGGACTTTTAGTTTTGCCGGAAATCGAGATAAACCGTTTTTTACCCTTAAAAACTCACCCCCATCCCCTTCCCGACCTCAGATCGCCCGTAAATTATTTTTCCTTTCATTTTTATAATATTCTCCTCCTTTTCTAATGGGTTTTATCCTACTATTATTTTATTTCACTTTTTATTATTTTTAAAGGCTTCTACCCTGGTCTATAAGTAAATATTTCAAAGACAAAACTAATTGATCCAAACTTGGCACAAATGATATTCTATAAGAAATATAAACGATGAAGGACCATTAAACATCATGAAATCATAAAAGGTAGGTAGGTAACCTATTATTTTGTTTTTTATAGGTACGTATCTTATCATGAATAGTTTGAGAACATCTGACTATTAGTATGACTTTTGGAAACGGGGTAAGGTCGAAACTTTTATAATTATGTTCTTCTTACCCCGTCAAATATTGTTGGGTAAAGACGGAAAGTTGAATTAAATCCTAAAATACAAAAACTAGCCATATTTTGATGTAATAACACTACTAAGAATTAAAAATAATGAGTAGATATTCCAATAAAACATTCGTACTCACCACGAAAGTAAAGTTACAGGACACGGGGTAAGATTAAAATACTCAATTAACTTACGTATCAATTAACTTACGTAAAAGTCACTGCGCAGACATTTGCACTTTTCACACATCCATTCACTATAAGCGGCAAACGCTGACTGAGAATCTCAGTCAGCGTTTGCCGCTTATAGTGAATGGATGTCTTTACGATGCATATCTCAGTCTGAGATATGCATCGTAACAAAATGGCGGTCTTAACAATGTTGCAATCACTGCAAAAACTGCACCAAATCTGGCGTTATGGGCAACTTTTTGTGTTACCCCGTTTTTCATCTTGCCCCCACTTACAACCCTACTAGAGTTATATCTAACTAGCATCGCCCCGCGGTTTCACCCGCGTAGTTCCCGTTCTCGTGGGAATATGGAGATAAAATATAGCCTGTGTTACTCAGGGTGAATGTAGCTTTCTAATAGTGAAAGAATTTTTAAAATCGGTCCAGTAATTTTTGAGTTTATTCGTTACATACAAAAATCAAATCTTTCCTCTTTATACTATTAGTATAGAAGAGTAGTTTCAGTCAACTATAATTATAAATCTGAACATTTATATTGTTTATTCAGCAATGAATAGTAATATGCGCGCGCAGTATTGCGTAGGCATTACAATTCAAATAAGTAGGAATGGGTACCTACTTACTATGGTTAGGTATCTTTATGGTCTAATAATCCATAAAGGAGGTTATTCTATAAAGTATCGTTTCAACAAAAAACGGTTTTAACAATTTTTTTAAATTGGAAGATAATTAGTATTTAGATAATTATCTATTTTGATGTAGAATAAAAAAACAGATTTTGAGAACAAAAAGATTTTATCACTTCAGAGTGAATTTTAAGAATAGACGCCAAGAAAAAAGAAAGAGAACGCATGCGCAATGCGCATGTCGAATTCGTCATTCATCGTTCGTTCGCTTTGGCCGACATCGCGGAACGGTCATTTTTTCGTGATCTGCAATTTTTGCCAACGAGATACTAAACATATTATAAAACAAAATGCCGAACCAGGTGTTAACTATAGAGCCTCAAAATGAACTTAAATTTAAAGGTGAGTACTCCATCTCTCTATTCTGCGCAAGCTCTATACCGCCGCATTGAAACTTGGGTAGCATACATAGGTCGCGAGCTAGCTGCTGACAAATGGAGTTTCTATTTCCAGATATCGGCGTTTTGTCAGGGTGCGGTTTTTCACATTTTCCTTGTAATTTGCTACTAATTGCTTATTATACTCTTAATAAATGGCAAAAAGTTGTGTTGTAGAAGAAATCAGCCGAAAAAACCTGATTTATCGAAAATGTCCATGGATTCCTTTGAGTCGAAGTGAAACATAAAATGTACCGACCAGCTGTAAGGTTCCGTTCACGTAACTTAATAATAATGGTTTTGGAAATTGCGTATAATTAAATATGGATCGCTGACTATTGTAGGTACATTATATTACATGTATGTGTACCTACCTATGTTGTCTGTCACTGTGTGAGCAGTGGTGTGTAATAAATATCAATAATCTGCGTGGTGTTCAGGTATTTTATTGCTTGATTACATGGTTGTCGATCCTGCAGCAGTAGCTACAACAACATTAGGTTTTGAAATAATATTTTGATTAAGAATCTGACAATAGTTACTGAACATCACAGGAACAAATGATTAAATAAGTAAATCAATGTGATTTTTGGATGAAACTAACAATACAAACACTGTTTTGCCATGAGTAACAAGTATGAATCATTACTTGTTGTATAAGTAAAGATCTTCTATTAAGCTACAGATGTTACTATTGCACATACTGTGGGAATTACTTGTAAATTATTTTATTAATATGTTATGAACTGTTGGCTTTGAAATTATGTCTCGGTTTGGTTACAGTAAGTAACATTAAAACTTCTAGTCCTCATTAGCAATTCTTTAACAACATTCTTTTTTTGTATGTTTATTAAAATGTATTTATTATTGCCACTGTTATTATTTTAACTGTCAAAGATCACATAAGTTATTCAGATAGAAGGTCAAAATAAAGAGTATCAAACAACATGAGTTGTGGTTTGATAACAACTAAGGTATTCTAAAAATAGATGAAACAGCAGCTCCATAACCTTTGAAACCTATTAATTTGACTTTAAATTAAATTGAATTTGAGAGATTTCTATGAATTTTGCAACGTTGGAAAATCAAAATAACAAAAATCTACAAACTAACATAGTGAACAAACAATACCATTACAAATAAATTCTGCAAAAATTTTTAATCAAAATAAAATAATGTAAAATTAAGCAAATTATTTAAGACTGTACTAACAGTTTACTGGCTGAACGTATGACACATCAGCCTTGCTAGATCTAAATGACTGAATTTACATTTTTTTCTAATGATGTAAAAATAAGTTACAATTTAAATTATTCTAGTTACAATTCCTTACAATCCATGTGGTACATCAGATTTTTATGGTTTTATTTTATATTAATTGATGCATCTTTAAAGAGGTTACTGCTTATGACCATATAAAGGATGATTTTGCATATATTGGAAGGAAACTACAGTTTTTCTGTTGGAAAATCAGTTCCAAATATGTCAAATATGTAAGTCTTGATTTTAGTTGAGTTTAGTGAAATTTGACATTATAGGTAAAGTATGGCCTGCATCAGGATAAATTTCAACTTTCACATGGGTGAATTCATTGTGAAAAGCTTATCTGTCATAAAGTTATCTACTTACAGTATTTAATTGCCAAAATATGGTTACCAAGAAGGTACGTATATTTATGCGCTGTCATAAATATCACACGTGTTTTTTTATGCATTCACCATTAACAAGTTATTAAGCATTCATTTGATATTATTTCTGGGGACAAACATAAAATTGAGATTTGGCATAGTTTCAAAACATATAGGTGATTTGTAAGCAAAAATACTAGTTCATAGAAAAAAACTTTATATAATTTTTTTATTTTGGATTTGGCTTAATTTTATTTTCCCAATTCCAATATTAGAATGCATATATGTGTTGAACTACTAAAACAATAATCTGTTATCAGTATTTCTTGTTGCCAACAAGAGCCTCATTGGTTTGTTAGATCAACAAAAGACTCAGTTAATAGCTACTAGCTAGGTTTCATTGTCTATATCTATTGAAAATACTGTTAAGCCTGTTATGCTGAAGGCTGTAGCATTTTCATTAGCAGGCTTTTATGAACATTCTTCATTATTTCAACCTTAACTTCAACCACATGTCAATGTGCTATTGTATTGAGGCATCAGCAAAATCAATTCATCTATACTAATATTACAAGCAAGAAATATATTTTTTTTATTGTACAGAATAAGCTCTGAAGCTGAATTGGACAAATTTTCCACCAATAGAAAGCTACATTATCAGCGAGTAACAAGTTATATTTAAGTCCAGTGTATTAGTACAGTGTATTCTGAAGGGCTAGATAGGTGTCATCTGTGTGAATACATGAGAACAATGGCAAAGTGTAATTTTCAATCTTAATTAATTAAAGTAAAATTGGGCATTTTGGTATAAATCTTTTTCTGATTGATAACAACAATCTATACAAATAAAAAAAATTGAAGCATCTGTTTGTAATATCAAAATACCCGTTTTTAATCAATCTAAATGCAGTACATGCAAGTGAATATGAAACTTACAAAATACTAGCAGCCGTCTGTGGAGATACGAGAATAAAATATAGCATATGTTACTCACTGATAATGTAGCTTTCAATTGCTGAAAAAATTGTTAAAATCGGTGGAACAGTTTCGGAGCTTATTCAGTATCGTTTACAAACAAATAAAAAAATCTTACCTCTTTATAATATTACTAGTGGTCCGCCCCGGCTTCGCTCTAGTGTATTTTTTTTTATTTCAAATTATTATTTCATAAGTCCTTTTACTGAATATAACAAATACATTAAAAAAAGGAATTAGCGAAATCGGTTCAGCCGTTCACGCGTGCGTGATGCTGTGGCCAAGGGAAATAGGGATTCATTTTTATATGAAAAAAAATATATGTATAACTATCACAATTTTTTTGTCTGCCTGTTTTATCTGGCTAGTCTCGGAAACTACTGTAATGATTTTAACAGACTTTCAATGACAAACAGCTGATTTTATAAGAATTACTACTACTGCGTGGCCTACTTTTATTTTGCAAAAGAAAACTGAACAAGAAAAGTAATCAGTTCAATTGAATGAGTTGCACAATTGTATGTTGAAGTGGATGTTTTGATTGCTGGTGTTGTTCATACTTTTTTTTTAAGAAAACAGTGATCCCTTTTGAACAATAAAAAAGACGCAGCCGAAATTGCGGGCAACAGCTAGAGTATATATAATAAGAAATTCTTCTTCAGATTGATATCAAGAATTAGAAAATATAAAACTCACATTTCTATTGTATCTCTTAACTAAGAAGGGTCACAAACGTTATGCTTTCATGAAATATTCATAATTATTCGACGATTAGAACTTTAAGATTTGATGAGTTTTTTTTTATTATAACTAGGTACTTACATTTTATTTATATGGTGTAAATAATAAAGAGTATTCTATTCTACTTTTTGTTCTGTTCGCGTCTGACTTTTTATTTCCATATAACATGATACTGTCATGCAGATTGTTGAATATCGCGAGATTCCAAACAAAATAAAAAAATCCATCTTGCATCTAATGCGGTGGTATAGTTGAAAGCTGTTCCGTACATTTATGTTCGCAAATCTTGTCATAATGGTGGTTTTATATTACTTTAGTTCTTTCAAAAATCGTTGCAAATAGTGAATTCAGCAAGATGTAACCTTTAGCGAGAGTCGAGGAAATCTCTATTCCAATTTAATAGCCTTACAACCCACGATGAACGTAAATAACTTCAAAAAGAGGATGTTAGATGGTCGACCATATGTATATTTTTTTGAAATAATGATGAGCTTTCTACTCCTCTTCATTATTTATTGTCGGTTAAGAGTCAAACCTTTATAGATTTAAATCGACGGAGTGTATGCGACGTCTCAGCATAAAAACGACCACCTTTCGACGGCCTACACGTGCCCTTTATCCTGTACACGTGCGGATTGCGTCAACCTTATATTTCAACGTGAAGCCCCACGCAGGGCAGCTTTCAAAGTAAACAGGACTTGCGTCAATAGCCTCGTACTAGTGGGTTCGACCCCCGGTATTGATTTCAACTTGTGTTTTTATAAGGAATTGCTTAGCAGCAGCTGAGCAGCCTGCTTTGTACTCGAAAAGTACAATAGGCTTACCGGTATCTGTTTCGACAAATATCTTTACCTATGTTAAAACATCAATTTTCATCTTAATGATTTAATTAGCGAAAAACCCAAGATCATCTTGGAAAAACACACTAATGTGTCATATACACATACTTGGATTAAAAAGGACCGTAGTTCCAGTATAATAACAGTTAGTTATTTTTCTCAATGTTTTTAGCTGGTTGTAAGCACAATGAGTAACATATATGCTACTAGTAAGTAGCATGTTACTCATTGCGCTTACCACCAGTATCCTAAGTGTTACCATTTGTGGTTGTCCTGAAAGAAATAGTCATTATAATTGAATCTTTTAGTTGATTATTCAGGACTGTTCGAGCAGGGGTGCACCACCTACATGCGACTGACAAACCCATCCAATGATACAGTCCTCTTCAAGATTAAAACCACAGCACCAAAGAAGTATTGTGTACGCCCTAATTCCGGAGTGCTTGAGCCTAACTCCAAGGTGGAAATAGCAAGTAAGTGTACTTCAAACATATTGTTAGGTGTCATCTTACAAAAATCACAGACATTACTATGTCAACCTCATTATGAATTCATTACGCTGTAATGTAACTATGTATGTTGAGCTGTTTTACCTTCCTTGCTTAGACAGCTGAAATACGATATATTGAGAGTAACTAAATAATGATGCATTGAATGTTTTCAGTTACTCCACAGCCTGTGTATGTCGACCCCAATGAGAAACATAAACATAAGTTTATGGTGCAAAGTGTCGTTGCTCCTGAGGGAAAGACTAACATTGATCAAGTGGTATGTACTATTATAAATGTTGTGCAAGTACCATGAAACCTTGAAAAAGGATATTTTCCAGTGCCAACTGTAATTGCCAGTATTTTAAAGACCCAAATTTTCATGAATGGCGAAACTGAGCTGAAATAACAACACAAAAGAAGCTTTTATGAAAATATATTACAATTAAATTCATCACTATTTCAGTGGAAGGAGATCAGTCCAGATCAGCTGATGGACCACAAGCTGAAGTGCGTCTTTGATTCCCCACGTGGCCCCACCAACCTGAATGTAAGTTGAAATTTAGTGTACTTTACTGTACCTGCATAAAAACGAACTTAACCAACCATACATATGTTGTCACTGCCTCATATTGGTTTTTTTTTTGTAGGATGCTGGTGACAACGTCGCTCAGAACGAAGTGACCAAGAAACGCGTCGCCGTTGCAGATGAAGCAAAGTCATCGACAAAGGTATAATTCCAACTTATCCTTACAACTTCATGAATGTGGTGTTTTGTGGAGTTCTCTCCTACATCTACATCTACATGTAGAGCGGGACTCCGCGTACGATGTGGTTGTAATCATTTCCGTTACTTTGTGTTTGTGAGCTTTTTTAAATTTTTATTTGCCCTTTCGCCAATCAGCCATGTAGTGTTGCGACTAACGCTCAGCATAGATAACTTAATTACCTGTAGTTATTAAGTCGATCATTACCAATGTACTGTTAGTGATATTATATCGTATCCGTATTGGATAATATTAGTCCAAGCTTGGCATGTTATTTGAATTGTATTACAGGATGCCGTAGAAGGTCTTATCCAGAATGAAGCAAAGCGGAAGGATGATGATCACACTACTGGCCTGAAAACGGTACCCGACCATTACATTTTTATTCTAAAAATATGAGATCTCCAAAATTATTCTATTTTTATTAAATAAATATCAGTTATTTGGTCTTGGGTGCGCTGTAAATAATGTTAATATAGGTAGACCGCGTCTCATTCATAATTGATAAATAGTAATTAAAAACAAGGTAAATGAATATTTTAACAGTACCGGTACCTAAAGAAAATAATATTAAGCATGAAGGAAAAGTATTTTATACATTAGCATTGGAACATTTTATTGCTAAATATCTAGATTAGCTGAGTCGATTAGTTTAGCGTATCTTGTATTCTTCCTACATCCTTGGCATCCATTACCAACACAACATTTTGTATATTTACAATTATTTATTGCCTTTTAATGCATGTTTATGGTTTATTTGCTAAACTTCAATATATATTTTTGTTACTGTTTAAGTAAGTGTATCATATGATTAATCGTATATACATTTCGTTTTACTATCGTCATTTCAGACTTTGGCTTTCCCTAAGTCTGAGAACGCAGAAACTGATTTGCAAAAGGCGACTTTAGAAGTTATTCTTTTGAGGGAGGAAGAAAGCAAACTAAGACACGAAAATCTGCAATTAAAAGTGAGTCCAATATTTTAATGATTTTTTATGTGTTTAGAATTGTATTTAATACAACTAATTAAGCAAGAATGTTTTTTCCCTATTATATATGTCTTTGAGAATATCCTTATATTCCCCAATGTAGAAAAGTACTTTGTGTGTATGATTTTTCCTTTCAAATTATAAATAACAAAATAATTGGAATAACTGCGGCTAATAAATAGTATTGTGCACTAGCACACGTGCGAATCTGCTGTGCGATCTAAAAACAACGATTCTGTGAAATATACTAGTAAGATGATCAGTGCGTAAAAATGGGAAGAGCCATTCAGATAATGGTAATGAGTTTTCATAAGTCTCATCCATTGGGATGAGACTTATGAAAACTCATTACCCTTGATACTGTATTTTAACTTGAGCTGTATAGTTTGTAAAATTTAATAATCTGCACTTCTGTAGCGATAGCGATCTATTCAGGCAGCCACCGAGTATAACCGAGTAGTATACGACGAAAGAAGCATTGCTGTGTCGGCACTGCTCAGCACAGTAATAGCACAGACGTAAACCAAGGTTAACACCTTAGAAAAGGAATCTCGAGCGAGAGCTTATTCAAATATTAATTGAACACTGCTCATACAAAAGTACAGGAAAAAAACGTAACGATAAGAATCCACGGACACTTTTGATGTTAATATACTGAATTGACCATGTTCAATAATACAGTTTTCACACATTCAAGTAATTCGATTATTAGTGCTATATAAGCTTTCTGCGATTTTTAATGATCTACTGCAACGTGCCGTTCTGCGATATTCCTTCTAGCTAAATTTCTGTGTAGCATTATTTTGAATACAATTTGCAAGGCCTATTTATGTTTCGATAATTAATCTAAGGTCTCATTAAGATGATGCTGATTTAAAGCACGAATAGACATCGAACACGCCTGCTTGATATTTTCACTTTGCATCCGTCGTGCTATTTACTGCATAATGTCTGCTAGTGATTTAATAGCTGCATCATCTAAATGGATCCTTAGGGCGCATTTACTGGTATTGTGGTTTGTACACACGCTGTATATGTCGAGTGTTTTCTCTCAAATTTTCGGTATAAATGGCGAAATCCACATGATGGTTAAACGTATTAAATGTGTTGTGCGGCCCTTAATCGGCTAAGCCGCGTGACAAAATCGAACATGTACATATATGAACGTTCGAGAACAAAGCTACATAATATGTATGAATGCGTCGAATGTATCGACCCGCATACAGCCCGAATGGACTACTCGACCGACACTAGCCGAATAATATACTACTAAGTAATTGATTCGGGCTGGTCGTGTCGTTCAACAAATATAGTTCTGAACCGATTGTGCCGGCCCGCTTAACGGCCGAACCCAATGACCGATCTATCACATACTGGATATAGAAAAACAAATGAAACAACAGAAAACCCATATCATTATTCTGTTGTTTCATTTGTTTTTCTATCTCCAGTATGTGATACATCGGTTATTGGTTTCGGCCGTAAGTGTGTAGTGCGCCTTACTGTTATATCCATGGTTAATAAAGATTAAACCATTCATTTCAAGTTGGAATCTAGCTCTGCTAACTTTAGACGTGACTAATCATGTATTAATTTTTAAATCAGAATGTGAAGTGTAACTATCATTGCTTATTTTTCGATTTGATGGTCTATTGATCAGATTTAGCAAATTAGGAACGAACGTCTTAATTGCGTCATGTAAATGAGGTGATATCATGCCATTATTTAGAACTTCAAAACTTCACTCCCACGATCGATATCATGTGTAGTAAGTAGTAATCATTGGTTTATTAATACGAAGTGTCCTTCTGACTGACTTACCAAGGTCGGGCAGTCTAGAAATTATTGATGTGCCTAGCGCACAACTGATTCCATATGTTAAATAGTTCGTGTGTTTATTTAGACGCTGTTCATTTTATATCCCTAGCAAATAAAAAGAGATATGTTTAAATATAGTAAATACAAAAAATACTCACATATAAATATCTGCTCTTTTGTTCCGGCTAATCCCTAATATGCGGACGTATTATGACGGAACTTTCATTGGATTAGATAACTGATGTTATAAGGATTAACTAAGAGTTTTATTTTAGAAAAAGCATAGGGTTCTGTGCAAAAATAAAACCATGAAATTGTCATTTTTGCTGTCACAGGCAACAGTGTATTAATTTATACTGAAAATCAGTTGTCCAACTACTAGTGCTATCATATGCACAACTGTTGAACTGCAAGAGTCAAATAAAGATATGCCTCGTTTCAGAATTTATTGCAAACTTGTTAAATGCAAAAGAAGAGTTTGACAGTAAGTTTAACCCTTTGAACGCCAACGACGCTTACAAGCGTCACGGCCGTTCAAACGCCAACGACGAATTTAAGCGACAAAAAGATGTTCTACTTTAAAGTTTTAATTAAGAAACTGGTTTGTAAACATGTAACATTACTATTGTAACATTTATTTGATAAATTTAACACCTATACATGGAAAATCGATTGCAGTAGCAGTGATAACGGTTTATCGATATTTATGAATACCCCATCACTAGCATTTTTTAGGTATTTAATTTAATAGTAAATAAAAGGCTCGGCGTAGAGAGCATACTTCCTATCTTCTACTATATAAAAATAAGTCGGGTTTTCCTTCCTGACGCTATAACTCCAGAACGCACGAACCGATTTCCACGGTTTTGCATTCGTTGGAAAGGTCTCGGGCACCGTGAGGTTGTTGAGGAACAGAAAAGCGGGAAAATCTTTTTTCATTTTTTTTATATATGGCAAAACAACGTTTGCTGGGTCAGCTAGTGAACTATATATATATATATATATATATACTTCCTGCGTTTGCCGTTCAAAGGGTTAACGAGTGTTGGTCAAACCTCACGCTAAATAACGTTTACCAATATCGGCCAACGAACCAACAGCTCTCCAGTATCTTAGGTGTGTTCGACTAGGCGTGTTCAGCCTCAAGATACAACTTTAGTAGCTCCATGTGTACTTCTAAAGTAAATTTCAACAAATTTGAGAAAAGGGTATGCATTTTGCATTGCAAGAGACAACTTTGCTCAGCGATTAGTATAGCAATATTTTTTGCCTCTGACCTAACGTCGTGCCATGGCGCATCATTTAATTGGCTACGAAACTCGTGATATAACGTAGGTGGTGGTTTGATTGGTGTACCCCGCGACACTACACGACGCAGTAATAAGTCTGTAGCTTTACACAAATTGTGCTAGAAAACGCTATGCGCTATACCTTGTTTTTGAAGAGTAATAATTTTTACAACTATTATTTAAACATAAGGGATGTTAAAAAAATAAATGGACAGTTATTTTATTTCTAGCTTGTTGATCAATTACTGCAGCAGTAAAACATGAACAGTAATAAAAAGACAATTTATTTCAGAATACAGTTCTGGTTAAAAAAATATTCAAGCAGTGTAATAAATTAATGGCCAGCCAAGTAGCGGAACATAGGGTACAGGGAACTTAGGGTTCCCCGACTCTGATGGATTAGGTTCGAATTATATGAAGCGAGCTTACCCTGCATACAGAAATAGGGCTCCGTCGTAGAGGTTAGAATGTTGAAATTTATTGAATTTAGATTTTTTACCGACTAATTCCTATTTTTTGAACTGACCAACTGCCGACTCTTTCATATTTCTGCTCAATATTTATTCAATTGCCCATCAAAATATTTCTTACGAATCAATTCTATTTATTTTACTGCTCCGGTTTGCTCGGCTTTTATTAAAAAGTTTCTTTCATTTTTGTAATTTTCTACTTACCAATTCTACAATATACAACCGTCGCTATAAATAAATGCCGCTTTTGAATGGGTTTTAATATTCATCACTGAAGATCAAATAATCGGCTGCATTTTTAACCGACTTCCAAAAAAGGAGGAAGTTTTCAAGTCGGTGTTCTAAAAACGAAGAAACAACCAAAAGCACCAAGTTCCGAAATTAACGTTATTTTATACTTTTTGTGTTTTTATGTTTTGTAAAAAAGTTTTTTTTTTTTAATTTTTCACTTTTTATTGGTGACAACCCCCACCTTAACGTACCCATCTCAGCGTACGTGTTATAAACTGGTGTAAACAATAAACAGACGTGATTTCAGCAATCCCTGAAGTTTTGCTATAATTTATTGAAGAGTTCCGTTTCCTAACTCGGTTCTTCATCAGATCTTCAGCAAACTAGAAAGGGACCAGCTCGAAATACTAAGATGCTCTTCCAAACCGTCGTATACAGATTTTTCCATTTTACATCGACAATGACAGATGAGGCGATGAGTGATGAGTCGGTTGTAGCTGCAGTCTATCTTGGAATTCACTTTTGTATCAAAAAATCTAGTGATTCGGGTATTGACAACTTTGATATTCTGATTTAGGTATAGTTTTGAGGACCGATTAGTAAAAACACCTTTGAATGTCCGATCTATCGTCCACAGCCATAGATTTAGTATACTATTTTACGCACTGTGATCTAGCATAACTGAAAAAAAAAAAAATGAAAAAATGAAATGAAATGAATGAAATGTTTCTAGAATTAAAAGGTTATTAAAAGTAGGCATCGAATAAAAATTCCGGTAAGATGGTCGCTAGTCTGGTGGTATTATTTAAAATAAATGCCTAAAAACTTCAATTCTAAGTCGTGTAAGCAAACTTCCGACCAAGGAATAATAAATTAATAGTACCTACTACAAAAAAATCATAATTATGTAAACTGTTCGCTCTGACACTCTTATTTATCTACTATATTCTTGTCATGCCATAAAGTTTATATATGTATGCAATAAAGGAAAAATCAAATTAAAACTTAAGTTTTATGTATGTGCGCAATCAGGTCTACCTTAATAATGCAGAAATACTGTTGCATAGCGATTGTCAGGATCATGTGAAACTATGCGCTCATATGAAATTATGGCTTTATATAAAATGCAGTAGCGATTATACAGCCTTCCAATGTGTGTGTCAGGTTGGAGTTAGACTGGTACATGATTTGTGGTTGTATTGCAGGAGGAGCTGATGCGCCTGCGCCAGTCGGCGGGCGGCGATGGGCGCGCGGCGCGTACCCCGCATTCGTACGGGCCCGAGAAGAACGCACAGATCACGCTCATGCCCTGGGTGCTGACCGCCGTCGGCATGGCACTCCTCGGCATCATCATCGGCAAGTTTCTCATGTGAATGGTCTACTCGAACCCGCGGTGACCTTGACATCGCCTCTCAGATACCGCTGTTACACCGCTCCCGATGCATCCCACTCGCACAAGGCAGCTTATTTTTTTCATAGCGACCTCTCCAAAGCTTTCGTCATGCCGTACTTGTGTTCTTTTAAGATTCGAAGACATTTAATTAGTGTAATACTTATTTGGCAAACCTAACGACTAAAACCCATCCTTTTATGATTTTTATACAATCACACATTTTTTTTAAATCCACAAGATTCGCCAAGACTATATCCTGTATTTAAAACCATCAACGTGAATTAAACCACTGTTTCCATTTAAAATAGTTTGTTAGAATGTTATATTTTAATAAAGTGCTTTATCCAATTCCAAGGCAACCAATGTGTTCCTGTTAGTTGTTTATTAATTAATGGTATTCTCAAAAAATAACAAAAACCCTGTTAAATTAAACAAGATCATAGAAGTTTGAAATATTTATATTCACTTTCACAAAAATTGATATAAATATTTTCTTAATATTTATATCAACTTTTGTGAAATCTCTTTGAAATACTCCAGTATCAATACCAAGCCATTCTTCCGAAGCTATACGAGTACATAACGATCTCGGACCTTATTATTTATTTACGACTCCGAAACCAATCTTTGCCCTGTCTGTTAAGGCCAAGTTCATCATCTTCATCAAAATCGTGTACATGAGCGTGCGCTCCTGCGCGTCAGCTTTTGCAGCGTGGGGACCGAGCCTACTTGTTACTTTAATATTAGATAGACTTGGAGAGTGACACAAAATAAAGATAACATATGGTACCTAGTTTAAACATCATTGTATTTCTGTCAATTGTTTAAAGTCGATAGAGACAGAATGATAATGATGTTTTGATCAGGGCTAGCGAGTCGTTGTTCAGTCCACCCTTAGTATTCTTAAAAGAAGATCCATGTTTTAATTTTTTAAATCCCTACCCGAGACACATATTAACTTGATATTTCGTATTGTTGTTAATAAAATACAATATCATAATGTCTACAATAGTGCGAATCACAATAGAACTTAGCAATTGACATGTTATTTCATTATAAGTAGAACTACTTGTATTACGTTGTGCATAATGCTGTTACTGTTATCACCTAGTTTGTGACGCTTCACTGCAGCATTAAGTATTCTTGGTTCTGATGTCACCATTTGCCATAAGGTTGATTCCGGTCGACTCACCTCGCAGTTTGATCAACCCAATATAAGTGAAGTGTTATCAGTATATTATAGCATTTTTATAAACAGTGGTAAGATGTCAGGGCAGTAGATTGGTCAATAGAATATTACATAATATATCATAGATATTTTATTTTGCGTAGTTTATTTACTAAATTTAAAGATGTAACTATTTTTCTTGATAAAACTTGGATATTATCTTACATATAAACGTGATACTTAATATAGTAAGGCGCGTACGGTCTTCTATAGTATAACGTACATCGTCAGATTTATTCATATTTGCCATTAAGAATGCAGAATAATTACTTTGGCAGATTACCAAAAATTATCAAGAAAACAGAGTTACTAAATGCGGCTTGTCAAGTGTGCTTGTCGGCATTTATATTAAATTGAAGATATGATTATAAAATTAGTGTAATATTGTTCACGTTCTGTGGCAATGTAACAAACAGCTTTTGTGTAAAAATAATGAGGTAATTAATAGTGGATACAGTTGACAAAGTTGTATTGAACGCAAAGCACCTAGTCCCAGATGACGCAGTGTGCTTGAAAGTCATCTCTTAAACAATCATTGTGTGTTTAGGATAAGCGAAAGCTCGCTTTGTGAAACCATAAGCGGACGCGTGTCTAATGTGAAGTACTTGAAGTGCCATCATTTCTTCCATTTGGACTGGTCAGCTACCCTTCATTGCCTTAGGTTACACATAGATTTATGGAGTAGCGAAGATTTTTACAGTATTCAGAAATGTTTTAAGAGTTTTGGAACTGTTGTTTGGTGCCTCAAGTAACATCGAGTATTGGACTAAATTGGGAGAGCCTTGTTCAGAGCAGTTCGTTGCGAATAATACCGATTCTTAATTGCTGTTATAAAATCTGTGTGCAGACTGAGGGTTGAAGCTAAGTGTTTGACTTCAATTTAGTAAAATACTCAATATAATTATGTTAAATTAAATTGCTGTAAAAAAAATTAAATAAATCGTTTTTAGAGAATTATTAGAAAAAACACTACAACAAACAAAGAGAATAACCTAAAAGTAAAATACAACATTTTCTGTTAATTAATTTTGGTATTTGCATTTGTCCGTTTTTGTTATCCTGCCTTCATGGACAGTGGCGTATTTACTCTATGGCCAAGCGGGTCATGGCTTGAGGAGGCAGACTATGAGAGGCGGCTTACTACTATTTTCTATAACTGCCGATTTTTCTTAAACAAGCCCGTTACTGCCTCCTCGTATTTTGTCAGCGTTTGCTGCAGGTAACGGTGCGCCGAATAATTAAATACGCCATTAAACGTGCATGAGATAGTTTCATAAATAAACTGTTATGACGTAATTACTAAATATGATAACTGACTTATGGCAGATATATCAGTGTGAAACGCGTGGAATCAATCATAATTCGAACAACCATTGCACTGTGCAAAATATAAATGTAAAACTATGTATTGTTACTATTATTATTTATAAATATTGAAATATTTAGCGTATCTTATTCGTAACGACACACTAAACGTTTACTTAATATTCCGGAGCCCCGAGCTTACAGAAGATCGGCCATTTATTTGTATTAGCGCATATTTTTATTATGGCATTGTAGACACTGAAACCACAACCATTAACGCACCAGTTCATTTCTTCTTCAATTCATTGCAATTTGGTTCGTTGATTTAATAGCACACAGTACACCACAGACCACCTTTATATTTGAAGTTCTTTCAGTTCATCCAAAGGTAATCTGGTAAACTACGCTGACAGCGATAAGCCGACCTTTGTACTCATAGAATTAAGTTTTTGTAAAGTATTTATTGTAACTCTCCGTAGCAAGTGCTATCCGCACTGCGTGAATATAGTGCTCGCATTTACATGTACTGGTTTCAGTGTTATACGCCTAAAATAATATTAATATAGAATGTTAAGTCATTGTGTTTTGGTATGTAGTTGTTGTCATACTTACAATATCCAGCCTTGAATACTTAGGAATTAATGTTATAACGTATTAAGTGGAAAACATAGCGTAAAATATCAGGTTCATATACTTAATGTGTATTTTCGTGTAAAAATTAAATGAATATGTCTCGTAATTATTTTAAAGTTAAATACAATAATGGATTTTGAAATGTTCGTATAGTAAGTGCATACTTCTTTGTTTATTTTAAATGGATTCTTTAATTCTATAGAGATTTAAATACTTACACAATTTGAAAACTTATAACCTAGGTTAACATGAATAATGATACTTACAGTGTCCAAAATCCCTGCTAATTTTATCTATGATTTTCTACTGTGTGTTTTTGTTTTGTCTGTGGGTTTGGGGAGTAAATATTTAACACAGTCTGTTAGCAAGCCGTCATAAAATTTTGGAAATACATTCTGTATTAAACCATAAACAAAATTTTGTTACAACGAATATTAAGTTTATTTAATTGCACAGCGGGAGTGACAAACAGTGAGGATAGGAACTTGCTTTAAATAACACCATTTCGTTAACAATATGGCATGGTCTGGCCTTAGCTGAGCTTTACGTTGTACCTTTATATAAGAGTAATTCGCAACATTTGACTTGTTGTATTCTAACATTTATTACGTTCCGCTAAGAACTGACCACGTCTCACAGTGTGCTTAAGCATATTGGTGGTTGAATGTCTTAAAGCTCAGCTAGCGTCGGTCTGAAATACAAGGTGCGAAATGAGGATTGTTCGAGTAAATAAATTGGTAGTACAACCGTGGGCCTGTTGTGGCACCGCCACGGCTACTATTATATAATAAATAGGCGTCAATATGTCATGTTTCATAGCACATTTAATCGTAGTTTTGTGTCAGTATATTTAGAAGAATTTCACTCTTGTTTACGGCATTTTTAATTTTCATTTGTGGTGGTTTTATATAATTATTGCCGATGGACAGAATGTTTCATTTGTATTTAATGTATCTCTACATCATCTAGATAAGATCGAACTCTTAACACCGACTGTACAGAAAACCGAAGAGTTAGTATATGACAGGCACCTACTTTCCATTTAGATTCAGAGCCGACGACCGAAATTCATGCATCGAGCAATGCTGTCTAAACCGTATACAAAATGGAATCTGATGCGTTAACTTTGAAAATTTACTGCGTGACCGGCAGAATTGCATTTATCTAAAATCATGGTAAAGTAAGTTGAATATTTATAAGTTAAAATAGGACCGATCGTGTTACTTTCTGCATCTGCCTACTAACTGTAGCGAAACCTCGAACGATCAATAAGGCTTTATCATCTTGCATCATTCATGGGTTTGGTCGTCAGCTCTCTATATCTATTATTATATTGAAATATGTCATTATCTAAAATGGAACTTGTCCCCAAAAATATTGGAAAGCAAATTGAAATTCATTAGCTATATTGTGTTATTACAAATATTTAAAATTAATATGTGCATTTTTAAGGATTAAAAATAATTCATGTTTTTAACCACTTGTTCACTAAGAATTTCAATAGGCTCTTATTTAGGTACCTTATCCAAAAATTTACTGGATACGTCACATGTGAACTGAAAGTTTGCCGGCAGTTTAACATTTTAATTGGCCTGGCTCTTGTAAAATGTTCTTGCGTAAATTTCATAACGAATTTAAGAACATTTAGAAGAAGTCACAGATTCAGTATGCAATAGGGATATTTTTAAATTGAAAATAGAAAACATTTAAATTTCCGTATGGTATTGTTGTTATATTGTACTATTATGCTATATTGTATCGTTTTCTGAAATAAAAGACTTAATTTATGAGTAGCTTCTTGTATTTTTACTTTTCCAACCATGGAGGCACAGGTGCTAGCAGTGGCGGCTTCCTGTAGTGTTTATATTTTTGTTTGTTTACAATCACAAAATGCTTGTTTGGAAACCAAAAAGTCCATGGCCAAACTAATTTATGGTTGCCCTACATGTTCTGCATCTCCAGGAATATTTGCATGTGAATATCTTGAGAAGTAACCCTTCTGTCAGAAAAAATCCCGTTTTCAAAGTTATATTATAAAGTTTCTTCTAAAATATTATGCAAGAGTCTAATAAAATATGAAGCACCTGATGAGTTATAAGCAAAGGTTTTGTTTTGAGGGAAAGTAAGGTTCTCCGTCATCCGTCACAGGTGACAGACGACGATGGAATCAGCTTACCTAGAAGAAACCTGTTACCCTCCAACTTTGAATATATTAGGGTTGAATGCGTTCGAAAACAGACGCAAGCAGAGAGTTCCACTTCTTTGCTGTGCGCGTTACAAAAGACGATTGGAAACGCTTGGTGCGAATAGGTGGAACAGCAAAAGGTAGGGATAGCTTTACTTACAGTGCGTCTAGATGTCCGATGGTAGAAGGAGGCCGGTGAGATGAGGTGTTCAGTGGCACACTCGCCGAAGTACAATCTGTAGAAGACTGACAAGCGGGCGACCTCGCGGCGATGGCGCAGGCTGTGAAGCTTGGCATTCAACAGTTTTTCGTTGCCAATCCCAAAGTTCGAATAAAAGTATTTGGGATTTCAAAGAGTCAAGTGCGCCAAGTTGGTATTTAGGTGAGCCATCCCAAAGTTGGCTGCAATACTCCATGCAGGACCGGACTTTTGCTTTGTAAAGGGTTAATTAAATGCTGTCCAGGCGTGAAGTATTGCTCCATTCTATTTAGGATGCCCAGCTTTTTGGCCGCAGTTTTGACTTAGTACTCAATGGTGGTACCGAAGTTGAGACTGGATGCCAACTCCATGCTTAGGAGCTCAAGCCGATCAGACACGCTTGTGTTTATGAGGCTTTAAAAGAGACCAGAGTGTCATCACCCAAAAGATTAAGAGAGAAAGGGAGACAAAATTAACGGTCAAATTTGTCCGCTCTACCATGGCCTCTCATATGGAACGAATTCATACCCGCTAGTTTTTGCGCTGGGCAAGTATCTCTCTGAAAACGTACTGTCATCTGCTTACCCAGCAATACCAAGCTGAAGTAGGTCATGAGTGATGTGCAACAGGAAAAGGATTGCAAAGAGAAGAGACCCCTGAGGAACTCCGGCATCCATAGCCATGAGGTCATCAGAGGAGTACCCAGCCGTCAACGACAACTCTGATCCACCGTTCACTGAGGAAGTTTGATTATCCAGCTTAGCTCAGATCCTTATACATATATTAGGGTAAACCATGAATAATACGCATTTTTTATGAATGTCTAATTCCTAATCTAAAGAGGATACCTATTGCCATCAGGAATTAGTAGAAATTGTAGGTTTTGCAAAATAAATAGAGCATAGCAATTAAAATAAGTCTGTCAATCTTTAATCAAGGGTCACCTGTATCTTGGTAAGGCGAATCTAGTCATATTTGGTTTACAATAAGGAAATAAAAATATTTAACTTAAATTACTGAACTTTTTTTAAAATTCAAAATACGAACGAGGTACGAGTACGATTGATTAAATTAAGGTAAAAGTTTAGTTATTTAAAGTTAAACATTTTAAATTCCTGATTATAGGTCGGTACATCAGATAATTATGACCGGGTGATAGGGCACTGAAAAAAATAGTACTTACCAGCTAAATTTTCTACAATTTCTCAGAATGACTTCGTGAGCTTATTGACTATCAAATTCTGATCCTTAAAAGTATTCAAAAGGTTCAGTTGAGAATTATCGAGAGTTCTAAGGGTAGATTAGAAGATACTTACTACTTTTTTGAAAAAGGCGTGTAAAAAAATCATTGATATTTTTTTTTCATTTTTATGTAAGCTGGTGAATATCTCAATGGATGAAGATATTTGAACTCCTAAAATAAAGATATAATTTCAGTAGGTACCTACCTAACTTTAAAAAATACAGTCATTTTCTCTTAGGGGTTACCACTTGCGCAACCTTACCCTATGTCACCGGAAAATTACAGAATCCGTGAGAATATTGGCCCGCGGGCCGCAATTTTACGACCTCGGGTAAGCGGAGTCTAATAGGGAGTAGGCATGTAGGGGCATTTTAAAATAAAATAAAAATATGGCATTGTACATGTTTATTAACTTTATTACTTTTCCTAAAATAACATTTTTCATCAACAATTACAATAATAAATATATTCATGATTACAATCTCTACAGGCTTACAATAATAATTAATACAAAGGGTGCACTTTGTAATAGAAATGTTGTAATGAAATGTAAATCTAGATAGATGTGTAAATATTTACATAAATAAAAGTTTATAACATTAACACTATCCAAACACTGAAACATGTCCAAGTGTATAGGCATCATAAAATCAATTTTAAAAAAATACAATTGCCTATAAATATTGCATCGGCTGATGGGCTGGTGCTGACGAAACCCATAAAAATTATTGAATACTGTCCATCATTGAGATCATTTTAAAAGTAAAACCAAGTAAAAATAAAGTTATCTTAAAAATATATTCTACGACAGCTATCATATTTCATTAACAGTTTTAAATTGTGCAGTATAACCAAATAAGGCTCTACCGATATTAAATACGTCGCATAATTAAAATAAAACCATTTTCTGTGGTCCCATCATCTGTTTCATTAAGTATGGCAGCTAAAAAAATTTAATAAACTCAAGAACGGCTGAACCGGTTTTTATAAGTTGACACAACGTTTATCGATTCTGAGGTGGTGCAATGTTCGCCGAGTCAGCTAGTACACTACAAATACTAAGAAGATACCAAATCAGTGTTTGATACAAGGAAGTTGGTTTGAAATATTGTAATTGTGGCACATAAGCACAAAGAGAGTGGTTGGATCTGCGCTCATTTGTCTTTGTGCCTTGATAGTAAGCAAATTTTAACCAAGAGTTAAAAGTTACGGACACCAAAATTTCGTTACTATGCGTATTTTAATCAATATTTAGCGCGACAAATGATGAATAAGCATTTTAAAGACGTGCCTAATTTTAACGTTTGAATTGACATGGATATGGGTCAGGTATACACTTTCAATCTTCTTCTATTTTTCTTACTTTAAGGTTTAAAGTGGCCAACATCCTTTGAAATAGGTATATCATTGCTTCCTATAATCACTAATAATGAGACCACTGAAAGCGTACATTAATAAAGTAAAATTACCAAAATAACAAATTTTATCACAATCATTACTAAAAAACTTAAACATTACTAAAAATTATTTATAAACATAATTACGTAAGGTACGATTAGAAACACACATAAAAATTGAATGTGATGTTGCAATATGTAATGCCTACATAAATATACACATATATTTTATTAAGCAACTTTTTCAATAAATTGAATGTAGGTACTCCAAGTGGATAAAAAATAATTTAAATGCTATGCACATACTGTTTTGATGGCGACTGACCAGAACAATATAATGGAACTCCTGCTTTCTGCTTCGCGGAATATTTTAGTGCTCGCAAATAAAGAACAAATAAATATTTTACAGTTTAAATGCAAATGAATACTATATTTATGTTTTTGCCTTTTTAATTTTGTATCTTTGAGTACTAGAATGATAAAATTGTATTGATTGATTAAGGTATTTTACCAAGGTAAAATAATTTCCCGTCTTTACCTACATCTATTATAAATATTTGCATAGACGGATAAAAAACTATATACAGGTATAGGCTATAGGTACCCACATCGTAAGAAATGCTTACATTTAGGAAATATGAAGAATTCTTGTTGCAAAATTAATGTGTACCTATAATGATTAATATTAGAATAAAAAATAGAGTATATAATAGTTAAAATTAAATAAGATACTTATATTGTATCTATTCACGTATTTCGGAGGGAAATCTTATTATATACTTAATACTGAGTTGAAATGTGTTACAGAAAAGAACTCTTATTAAGAAAAGATAATTTTCTAAAATTTAAGTACTAAGCTACATTGTATTTGGATATGATAATGATTAAATATATGATTAGATATTATTTGATAAACAATAAACCATAATTATTCAAAAGAAGTACGTTAACCTTGCCTTTTGTCATTAAGTTATTTCTACCAGAGTCAATATAATATTTATTATAATTCAAATGGCAACGAAATTTCAATCTTAATTAATTGCTACATCTATTTTATAATAGGTATGTACTAGATCCAGCTAGACATTTAATGATTTTACGAGAAAATAGCAGAGCGGAGGTTCTTAGACTATATATGAACCCCTCACTGAGTTTTATACATATAGAAATATACTAAAAGGAGCCAGGAGAAAAATTTAGGTTTCGAATGAGAGAAATTTAATTTAATCTAAAACGATCATGAGTCAAACCATCTTAAATTATGTAAGTATACATTTTAAAAATGGATTTTTTTAAACATGAACATTGAATAAGTGATGTTGTCAATTATTTGTTTTGTTTTTTCTTTTGCAAGCAAACAATTTTTTTTTTGCTGAATCTGGATTGTACACTATTCAAGTGCGATTTATCAATAGCATTCTTACAGCGCCGGCGCTCGCGGGTGTGGCAGCACCGTGTAAGCGCCAGCACCGTCTGTTTAGCTCCACCCGGACTAAAATGCGCACGCGACAAACTGTTGTCGTGCACATCAAGTTAGCCTAGCTACATTCTTATAAAAACCTTGCCTATATTGCAGTTTACCTTATGTAATAAAGTACAATCCTAAGAAATATCAATGTAAATAAATCTGTCTCGAGTATATACGGTTAAATGGATTTAAATAAATTTCCTAGGGATAACAAGATATCTTAGACACATAACCGGAGAATATACATGCGGGCCTCAGTAACTCGAATAATAATTATAGAATATATTTTGACAACAAGAATATTGTATAAGTTTCCAAATTTTGGAATTTTATTTAACGAATGAATTTTATTCAACTGTGGCATTGAAGAAACATAACGCCATTTTCTCATAACGAGTTTAGCACTTATAGAAAAAGTGGTATTAAAATCAAAAGATTTGTAATATCACACCAAGTGTTTTTTTTTTAGGTTAGGTTTAATATGTAGATTCGAGATGCATCCTTTCCAATGAAAGCGGCTGTCTGTTGATTGTGTCCAAAAACTTTTAAGCTCGGAAACCTGTAAAGAAAACAAATAATAAATACTTGTTGAAAAGTATAAATTACACGCCAGGAGGACATTTTTGTTATTTTGAGCGAAACCAACTCGAGCTGGTAACGCTGAGAGCTGGTGGCGCCACGACCTGGATATACTCTGTCAAAACTAGAAGGAGAAATCGCGAGATCGCTATAGTTAAAATGTAATAGTTGTACCTCAACAGTTATAAGGAAGCCGGAACCCTACCAGGGAATAGGACTAAATAGTCTAGCAAGAAAGTGAAATAAATGAAACCTGCCTTCGGAACAATCTTCGCGGAGCTTGACTTTGTAGCGTTCATCAAAGATCCCGGCACTTTGCGCTCACAGGACTTGTTATGTAATGCGTTGGTCTTGGGAGCGAGCTTGCCACACTTTTGCTGGTCCCTTGAATTCCGGCTGTCCAGCCCCCTGTATTTTGGTCCTTGGTTTAAATACACAGGTATCTTCGTCTTCATTTTGTTTTCTGTTACGACAGGGGCTGGTTCTACTTTTATAGCGGTTTTTATTACTGTAAAGTGTTGTTACATTATTAATCATTAGGTATATTGTGTTAAAATACACATTGTAAACGGAGCCCTTTTTAACTGAGACAGTAATTCACAAAAACATAATTTAAAGCTTGTCAGTAAAAAAAAACTGGAATACGCACTGCGCTGCGCGAAACAAGTGACCTATTCAAGTACCAGTCGCGTTGCGTGTGCCGATTCCTAAATAATAACTTCAGCGGCAGCGTGGCGAATGTCGGGAATCCCAATTTGAAAATGTATTCACTGTAACAAGACACATTCCAAATTTTATATTTTATTTGATAAACGGTGGCAGACTCCAATGGAAGACAGATTCCAGATTCGATTACTCCAGAACTTGATAACGTTACTTGTCGAAATGTTGATATCTCTTTGTACTTTATGAGGAGTAATGAAGATATAATTGGCGACCAGAAAAATAAATGGGACGCTGTGCTCGGTGATGTTTCATATTAACACCATCTGCTATATACAGCGTTTTCAAGACATCGGGAATGATGTATTAAACGTATATAAAACAATAATTCCGTGTGAACTTACCTAGTTCAACGAGGAGAATGCGCCGTAATCCGATATGATTTGAGTCCAGAAAACAATCGAATTCCAACAGAGCATCGCATACACTAGTATCAACTGCAGAAATTCATGTTCATGAGTTAGTAAATATGAGCCAATAGAATAAGTAAAATACTGGCATTTTCTTTTGGTTTGTTTAGCAATGGCATCCCTGTGAAGATGAGGTCTTAGGATCTCAAGTGGCTCCCACCGCCTAGACATCTGCAATACCACTGGCAACACACAAACGTGAGATATGTTGCCATCTTAAAGACAGTTACTGAGGCTAAATAGACATTAAATGCTTTGATTATAAATGACAGATACTACTCGAAATATCCTACTATTTGCTAATTTAAATGAAGACATTTATTGTGATATATCTAAGTTGATTATGTCGTCGAAGGTAGGTTCATCCTTTAAGAATGTTCCAGAGCGTTCCATGACGGGTATTTCTTTGAGAGTTGGGGCCTCTTTCTCGTCCTTGTGAGGTTGTGGTTTGTTGCAGTGGGCGCTTAACTGACTCTTTGACATGCTGCTCTTGTGCGACCTTGTCTCTGTCAGCGATGAAGACTCTCTATCTTGAAGTTGCCTGCTTGAGTGCGCATGCGGGCTCCGTTGGCTTTTCGACAAGTTGTTTCTGGTCATATCTGTCTCTACAAGCGATGAAGATTCCTTCTCATCAAGGAGAGGCTGTTGCCTGCTGGACCGCTGGCTCCTTAACATATTGCTCTTACAGGACGTTTCCATCTCTTTCTTTACCTGTGGTAAGTAAAAGTGTTAACTTAAAGTAGTGTTAACCAGAAAACATAATAGTCATGACACCTATGTTTCCCGTTATGAAGGCTATCAAAAGTGGAAGTAGAAAATGCGGGAATCCGATAGGTGTATCTAAGCAGGTGAGGGAAGCCTAACCAAAGCCTATACTGTGCACAGTCAGCGACACCGACGTAAGCTATCGATCACTAAATATTATAGAAAACCTTACGATGCTTGCGACACAAGCAAGTCAGTACATCGTAGTCATACATCATCTAAAGCCAAGGTTATCCCATTGTTGGTTTAAGCTGCAACCCTACCAGAAACAGTTCTCATTAAAGTATAGATCACCTACAACACGAGAAACAATTGGGATTCCTCAGAAAGCGTTGTCAATGTTTATGAAGAGAACGAATTCATCTAAGAGTTCGGTAAATCCGTGTTTTGATATTCTGTAATGGTTCAGAAACGGGAAAATCGAAGGGCTGTGGGATCACAATAGGGTATTTTACTGTAAAAATCTAATTAGTCCGTCTGATAGATTTACAAAAAATATTGGACACGTATTTTTTCTTTTTTCACTTAAACAAAAAATGAAGACGATACAGTGCGTTGAAAACTCACGTGACGTCACGTCGCTGGTAAAAATTGTAGCAACGTAGTGACGTCACGTGAGTTTTCAACGCACTGTATCGTCTTCATTTTTTGTTTACGTGAAAAAAGAAAAAATACGTGTCCAATATTTTTTGGAAATCTATCAGACGGACTAATTAGATGTTTACAGTAAAATACCCCATTACAAAGCTCGAAGCTCCAAATATAGGACGCAGCATATAGAACGAAAGACCCACACTACGGCAGACTGCATAGCTCGGAGACTCAGACCGCACTAAAGAAAGATCGAAGAGAGGTCAGGAGGGAGGAACTAAATAGACTAGTAAAAAAGTAAAATAAATGAAACCTGCCTTCGGAACAATCTTCGCGGAGCTTGACTTTGTAGCGTTCATCAAAGATCCCGGCACTTTGCGCTCACAGGACTTGTTGTGTAATGCGTTGGTCTTGGGAGCGAGCTTGCCACACTTTTGCTGGTCCCTTGAATTCCGGCTGTCCAGCCCCCTGTATTTTGGTCCTTGGTTTAAATACACAGGTATCTTCGTCTTCATTTTGTTTTCTGTTACGACAGGGGCTGGTTCTACTTTTGTCGCAGTTTTTATTGCTGTAATGTTTTGATACACTATTAATCAAGACAAATTACTTATGATGATATTATATTGTGAAGTGACCTATAATGAAGCAAGCAGTGGGAACTTACATTCGACGGAGCCCTTGATATGCTTCTGTTTGGTGTAAGTGGCATATCTGTTGCTAGTCTGCGACTCGCTGAGCGACTCCGTGCTGGGCTCGGCGGTGCGCGGCCGTGAGCTGGTGGCCAGGCTGTCTTGTGACATGCTGGGCTTGCCCATCTCGCCGCGGCGCCCCTTCGACGGGCTCGACCTCAAGTTTCGCAGATGAACAGGGCTTGAGTTGCGCGACGACTCACTCGAAGATTCAATCTTCGGTAAGTGCTTATTAACAACTGCCGTTTTCTTATCTCTGTGTGGTTGTTCTAAATACCGCGGCATGGTTTTCTCGAACGAATGAGTTCGAGGAGCACTTTGTTTATTGTTGATCAATTCCTGAGATTTCGTTTTCTTGGTTTTGTTAAATTTTGCACGCTCCTCTTGCGCTTTCGTTGTTCTCACTTTCGGTATATTGTGGGGGAGAAAAGGTTTCTTAAATTCACGGAGGCAGCCGTTGCTTTTAAGAGTTTCAACAGAACTGACGGGAAGCATCGGTTTCGGGGTGTACGGCACAAACGAAGCGCGCACTTGCGCTATATCTACACTGCGAACCTTTGCTGTTGAAGGTTTATTCTTGGTTACTATCCTAGTCTGCCTTCTCTCCGTCTGATGTGTAGGAGAGGCAAGGGGCAGTACATGCGCGCCGTACTTAATACAGCCGAGTTCACGTAATCTTTTTCGTAAGTGAGACGGCAACTCCTTGAAAAATTGTGTAGCAACAACTCGAGGAGCTGCTCGCACCAAAGCGCCCTCTACTTGCATGCGCCAGTTACTTGCGTGCGAGTTCAGTAAAGTGTCGGGTTTCGAGCACCGTCCGTTGCGTATGTCTCTGTCGATCGCTGACAGGTAGCCATAAGCCATAACGAGTTGTTCGGGAGATGCCCATTCTACGGCAGCCGCTAGGAAATCGTCCAGAGCTTGCTTAGCGGCTTCAGGAGCTTCGCTAGGTAATGGAGGTATGGATTGGTACACCAGAGCGAGCTTGCGGGCAGCGAAGTGCGCTGCTACATTTATGAGCCTCCGACACATGCGCGATACACCTTCAGACCATCTGCTGTTTTGTAAGGACGCCGCTACAAAAACAATTAATGAGATTACAACCAACCAATAAAACTTAAGCATTTAAGTAAACACAATACGTTACACATCGAAGAACCTGCTTAAAAACAACTAAATGCTACGTACTTGTAGATGTCTCAAACTTACCAGCGATGCCGCATCCATACACTGTCTCTGCTACATTCTCAATGGTTAGATTAACGATATGATGCTGGAAGCACTTGTCCAAGAGGTCCGTGGGCAACGTGGCAAATGCTTTAGTTGGCCAAACTTTACAAAAGTATTTTGTAATCCACTTCAGACATTTGTGATGTAAATCGTCCAAACCATACACCGATGACAATGGGAAGCATTCTAAAACTCCGACCACGCACACTTCGCACGGCTGCAAGATAAAATACATCATTGGATTACCTTTGATCCTCTACATCCATGTGCAATGACTGTTACAAGATACGCGTTACGTTTTTTTATAAATAGTAGTACACAGTAGAGTTTGAATTTGATAAGTAGAATTGCTGTAAGTACCTTAAGAGTGCTAAGGAATCACTGCGTGTGGGTGAATGTATCAACAATGAAATATCCTAGACAGGTCATAAAGCATTCCATTACTTATACATATGTATGTTACGAACTCAACTTTAAACTGAAAATCTGCTGTTTTTTACTAAAAAATAAGTCAGAACTAAAATTACACGTATACATATATAATTTAAAAGTATACATGTACCCATGTAATATAGTTTATTACATGAGTACATTTATACTTTGAAATTATTTTATACGTGGTTGAGCCGATGTCGCTGCTACGCCAAAATCATAGTATAGTATGCGTTTAGAATATAAAATACAGCGATTTAGTAAAAGCGAACAACAAAAAAGAAACTGTTAAAAATTTAAAAATATACCTTATGAAAATGATGACAGTATTTGGCTTTAAGAGTAAACATGATGGCTTCCTTTAACCCTTCTAAGCACAACATATCCGCGATTGTGGCCAATTCTACGATGCTCACAGAATCTGGGATGGTGGCGAGGCCGGAGTAAATGTGACATAGTGCGAAATAAACCACGTTGTATGAGAACCTTAAAACACATTGAATTAGATAACATTTAATTGAACAGTGTATTTGATAACACAGATACATTAAAACACGTGTATCTTTTTTTAACTGATACATTAAGGATGTAAAACCAGTAGATCCGAGGTAAAGAAAAATATAGAGAGCCCTCCTCCGTAAAACTGGCCAGAAGGTGACCCCGACGGTACCTACGTCCAATTCCAAATCCCAGCTCATCATCGTCTCTGTTTTGCGTTGAAGTCCCCCATGACCAGTTTTGTATCTGTGCATAGCTATGAAATATCCTCATACACGAGCATTATTACTCCGTCGTCGGAATATACATAGATCGGGGCGAAAACCTGTAGGACTTCTAGCGAATTTCTTATATAATATTGGTACTTTACCCTGGTCGACTCGCTCTGGATCTTCCACATATGTAGTTCACAAGTAACCTATGGACTGCTGGTTGCCCTCCCGGAAATAGAACAAGTTACCAGATTTGACTTCCGAAGAGATGGTGAGAACTCGTGACAATTTGAACTTTTGCGCATCGCAAAATATCTACTATTTCAAGTATACAATCGCGTTGCGTCTCGTCAGCAAACTCTTTTTAGTGAGTAATAGCCCAGACAGCATGGCGTCTGTCAGCAATCACAATTTAAAAATACGATTCAAAACCTGCAACCATGCTAATAATTTACATACTTACGGTGGAAGTACTATGACGTTGCCCAGGCTTTCAACCCAGCCGCCGCTCAAAATACCGGCAAAGTATTGACATCTAAAATATAAAGAAATTAATGACAGGGAATGTCTCAAAATAAATAATTACATATTTATTTGAACCACACTTAATAAAGAGTCAATAATATTTCTAAAAATTGTGTTAGTAATCCTATTTAACACAATTTACCATTAATTAAATGCATGTTGCACAAACTCAAAAAAGCTTTAAAGCCCTTCAATGCATTACTGAGTCTTTTCGTATCGTAATAAACATTAGAAAACATCCCTGCTGGCGCTTTACTGATGCTCAACAGCCCCTAGATGGCATTGTTATATTAAATACGAATTGAGGTGTTCGATTTATTGCATATATATACATACTTCTTATCAAAAAAATCGAAACACATCAGTTTTTATGGTTTCTGACCAAATTTAACACAAAAGAGATTTTATTCCATGAAAAAATCACATAATTGTATGATGTAGCTGACAGTTTGGTAATTACAGTGATAAGCGAAAACTCAAAATTAGAATTTGATTTGTTTATCCTATAAATGAAATGATTCACTGAATTGAGTGTTTAGAGTTGGAGTACATTTCACCTTTGAAAACTAAAAATTAGCGCTTAAATTAAAGCTTTTTGTTCTTTATTTGTTTACTGTGACTTTGGAACGTGGAAAAAGGTTTTTTTTTTTAAACATATGGATACTTCGCCCGCAGAAGCCGCCCAAGTGGTGGCATTGCTAGATTCTGGACTTAGCGTGTTGTGGCTGAAAGATTGCATGTAAGCCTGTCGTCTGTTCACAGAGCCTACAAACGCTATCGGCAGACGCGTTTGTTCACACGCCGCTCAGGATCTGGCAGGAATCGAGTCACTTCTGAGAGAGATGATCGATTTATTGTAACAATTTCTTTACGAAATCGACGCCTTAATGCTTTTCAACTGCAGCAGCAGCTTCATGTTGTACGTAGGGCGGCTGTAAGTTACTCTACAATTAGAAGAAGGTAGAAAGAACGTGGACTGGTACCACACAAGCCAGCAAATGGGCCGAAATTAACTGCAGACCATCGAAGAGCGCGCCTTAACATTGCACGTCAGCACCTAAATGGGTCATACCTCCAGTGGAACAAAGTCCTCTTTACTGATGAGTGTAACATTATACTGTATGGTAACGACTGAAGGAACAAGGTCTACAGAAGAGATGGAGAACGCTTTGCACAATGTTGCATTGAAGAAAAGGTTAGCTATGGTGGCGGTTCGTGGACTGTTTGGGGAGGAATCAGCGCCGAAGGTAAGACAGGGCTTGACTTTGTGTGTGGGCCACGTCTGCCTTGACTACTGTCTTGAGCCTCATGTGATTCCCTATGCCCATTTTATTGGCAACGGTTTCATATTCATGCACAACAATGCTAGGGCACACACCGCGAGCGGCGTACGAGATTATGTTACCGAAGTCGGTATCTCCATTATGGATTGGCCAGCCAGAAGCCCGGACATGAATCCGATTGAACATCTATGGGATGAAGACGAACAAGATTCGTGCAAGAGATCCTGCCCCAGAAACACTTAGCCAGCTGCACAATGCAATCCAAGAGGAATGGAATGGAATGCCCCATCATTTGATCGTGACTCTCATCCGATCGATGAAGAACCGTATGGAAGCAATAATAAGAGCTCGGGGAGGGAATACAAGTTATTGAATAAACGTTTCTTAGCTTTTTTTCCTTCATACTCCACACAGGTTAAACATTACTTGTTAAACGAAACCTATGAAAATTTAATTTGAACATAGAAAATTGGTGTATTCCCGTTCGTCCCCTCGACTTCGTCCCCCGAGGGGGACGAACGGGAATTTACAAAAATAATATTTAATTTGTTCCCGATCGTCCCAATCCTAATTCAAGAGGGGACGAATGGGAATATGTTCTTCGATTAGTGCCATTCGTCCCACTAAAAAGATTCGTGCAGTAATTTACTGACCCTATTTATGTGTTAAAATAATGAGTCAACTTTTCTAATTACTTACATAATGTAAAACGTAAAATCTTGCCACCATACACATAAGCAACTGTGATTACAAAAAATAGTGACTTATACATATTTCAAAAGGAAACAACCTGAATGGTAAAAAGTCTGTTTGTAGTGTTTAATTGTAATATAATATAGACTTTTTTTTATTATAAGCTCTATACACTGATTTTTTAATCATAATTTTTTAGTTATAAGGAGAAATTTATTCTTAATTAAAAAGAATATATATAAAAAAAACTTTTTACAAAAAATAAAACCGACTTCTAAACAAAAAAACCAAAAAGTATAAAATAACTTTAATTTCGGAACTCGGTGTTTTAGGTTGCTCTTTTGTTGTTGTACACACCGACTTCCGAAATTAAAGCTATTTTATACTTTTTTGTTTAGAAGTCGGTTTTATTTTTTGTAAAAAAAAAAATATTTTTCACTTTTTAGTGGTTCACTCCCAGCTAAACATACCCATCACAGCGTACGTGGTATAACCCCGACAGATTTGGTATCATTTATTGAAATTAACAAAAAAACCGCTTGTTCGATTTCGATAAAATTTTCATTGGACGATTTGGGAAGTATACCCTTCCCAACAAAAAAAGAATTTTTCAAATCGGTTGGCAAGCGACGGAGTTATGCGCGAACAAACATTAAAAAAAAATACAAACATCCGAATTGAGAACCTCCTCCTTTTTTAGAAGTCGGTTAAAAATATTGCGAGTTATCGCAAAGTTGATTCTGTGAATTTTATTCCTTAATAAATGACTGATATTTATTTCAAATTTGTTTTTTTTACCAATTAAAACCACCAGTCTTATATTATTTGGTGGGGAGCAATAGACCTAAAAAAAAGAATTAATAAATTATTCCCATTCGTCCCCTAAAACATTTAGAGGGACCATCGGGAAAATAAATAACGAATTCCCGTTCGTCCCCCGTCCCCGTCAGGGGACGAAGTAGAGGGGACGAACGGGAATACACGAGAAAATTAACATTAGGATTTGAAAACCTGATATTAAACGACATTTGACATATATTCCTAATTATACACATATTTCTGATAATCCTTACAAAACACAAACTTTTTCACTAGCAGTGTTTCGATTTTTCTGATGAGAAGTGTATTAATGTACATATAAGAAATTGTACAAATTTTATAATGAGAGAGAGATTTAATGTAATGCTTTTTGTATTTATTGCGAACTATAAAATAGACTACTTATATATACTTTCACATTTACCTATCAAACATACATGAGAAAATCAAATAATATACCTGGAAGATAAAATACACTTATGTGCTTTGAATCGTTTCCCCGACACTTCTACAATGACATCAGGTGCTATTTCTTCCAGAAACATTCTTAGTAAGTCTTGACCAAGACGTGACGTACAGTTTTCTATTAAACTCGACGTCTGACTATCTGTTGTACTGTTTCCTGCGAGAATATTTAGTTGTTAGTTTTGTGTTGTCTGTTGCAGTAGATATTTTGTACGACTGCGTTTTTTAATTCGTTGCAAGCAAGTAAGACAAGGCAGCATAATAAATTGAATGCAGACAGAACACCGGATACCTAGTGGCTGACAATAGGGGATAAAAGTAACGGTCAATATTTTAAGTAAAAAGTGTTGTTATACTTACCAAGTCCTGAGCGACAGTTACTGCTCTGCATACTACTTATTTCAGACATATCTGACACTTGCTCATCAGCATCTCCGAGGGTTATAGATGTACCTAATCTCAAAGGCGACCGTGTTCTGCTTGATAACGAACCGGGCATACTTCTACTGAATTCGTTTCTCAAATGGGGAAATAATCTATTCAAACTAAGAGCATTTTCAGAATGGAAGGACGTAATTACATCAATTGATCTAGAGTTAGTAGAATATGCTTGTTCCCCCCAGTCAGGAATAGATCTTGTCATGCGTACATCTACTCTGCTTTCGACTGAGATCAACATTTCCGTTTTTTGCACTGGCTTATCTAAATCTGACAGTTTTACGAAAAGATCCTTGGCTTCATCACTTGAAGCTTCTTGTTCAGGTAACTCTTTAGTCGAGGACATTCTGTTCCCAGTTTTCTGAGCTCGCGTCTGGTATGCTTTGGGTGGAAGATCTGCAAAAGAATCTTCTAAAATTTCTGGAATTGCTTCATGCTTTTCCGGAATTGCAATTATTTCTGAAATACTAATATTAGGATCGTTGCACAAAGACTCATATTTCTCGAAAATACAAACACTAGCATCATTTTCTTTCACAGTACGTTCGGTGGTACTTGCTGGAATTTTAGAATTCCGCAGGGTTGACTTATTTTCAACACTTACAGAATTCTTTTTTGTCATGGAAGAAGACAATCTGGTAGGCATGTCTTTTAAAGTTGATTTGTCACCTAGATCTATGTACATAGAAAATATATTCTTTTTTTCGTTTACCACCTCATCGGAAGCTTTAGAATTCCCTGAAATACTATCATCTGTTTTTGGACCACTAGACATATCAACCACCCAGGCTGAAGCAGAACTTGTTCTGGGCTTTCCTTGGCTGTGGTCCGTTGACTCTGGTAAATACGCGCCAGTTACAATAGGTATATTCTCAAGCTTAAATTTTGGTAATGGGCTACTTTCGTGACTACTGCCAACTTGAGGTAAGTGATCTTCGACCGATACGCCTCCCGACAGGATAGGTGGAGAATTGCTGCCTTTTCTTTGCTTCATTGTAAAACTATCGGAATCTACAATCGTGTTATTGCTTTCACTGTCTTCTGACTCGTATTGTTTGTAGGTTTTTAATGATAATATTGAATTGTTTGGAGTGGTGGACATAAATACTGCACTAACTCGAAGGGATCTTTCTTTGTCGGACATATAGTTAGCAATCTCGTCGACATCTGCGTTGTCTAGTTCTGCTCGAGACGCATTTTCAAATGCGTTGGTGCACAAGGAATCTTCTGTGATCGGAGTCATTTCAAAAATAGTAGGAGATAGATCTTTTTGTATGGAGTCAGGATCTTTTTTTTCTCCTTGTTCCAAAGAATCTTCATTCTCGTTACTTTCCGACCAATCGACTGGACTAATATCCGGTTTAATAGTTGAACAGGGTACCGGTTGGCTTGGCTCGGGTAAAATATCCAACTTGACGTTAGACGGAAGGACGTTGTCATTTGTTTGAAATTTTGTCTCTTCTTCATCAACTAAGCTTGAAGCATCTATGAAACAGGCCGTTGATTTCAAGGGAGCTTTTTGAACTAAACTAAGTGAGTCTAAACATTGCCGGCGCTCATTGAGTAAGAATTTTTCACAAATTTCTTTTTCTATTAATTTAGGTGGGTATACAGACTCCCAAGAACCAGTTTCTGAGGATAAGGAAGACGACTCTAATATTACAATTTCTTCGTTTTGTCTCTGTTTCTCTTCCTTAAGCGATTTGCCACAGAGTTCTGTAATGGTATTTTGGCCATTACAATCTTTTTCAGAAGATGTACCATTCTGTTCCAATCTATGCAAGTGATTCTTTTCTGTTAATGAACCAGGTATGGATATTGCAGAGATGCTCGCGTCATCAGCAATCAAATCGTGGAGCGTGCTTTCAGATAAAGACATATTTGTTAAAGTAACGTCCTTGTGACTATTGACGCTACCCAACATTGCTGTATCTTCCAAGCCTGAATCTGACAAAGGGTAAATATTTTCCATCCTGGATGTAATGTTTTCAACATTTACTTGATGTTGGAAACCAGAAGAATGAGCGCCCGGGGAACAAGCGTAGGCGGCAGACAGATAATCTGAAGAAGAGCTGGGTTCATCCGTAATTAAACTATCGGGCGAATATGGAGGATCCAACGATTTTTCTGCCACCAAAATAGGTTTAGTTATGTTCTTACTGGTACTTCGTCCAGTTATTTCACTTAACGGTAATATCTGATTAGTTTTAAAGTCCTTATCAGCGACTGTGTTTACAATATTTTTGTGTTTTGGAGAGATTTTATCTTTAAGACAAATGTTATTCAAAATATCACAACTACTGGAATGTTTGACTGTTTTGGAAGTATGACTAGAATTAAGGGATAGCGAAGTTGGCTTATTGATTTGCAAATTTTTTACTTGATTGGTATCTTCCGCTTGACCTTTTATAATGGAATGAAATGCATTAGAGAGTTCGTCCTGCTCGATAAGTTCCTTTTCAAGTAAATTGCCTTCGATGGGAACTAGTGCATAGTATTCTTTTGTTAACTCAGTGCTTGGACTAGAATGAATTACTTTCTGGACGTCATTATCTACGTATGGAGTAATGCACTTCGGCGTTGAGAAAACCTCAGGTTCTTCTCCTTCTTCCTTGGGTTTGCAGTGCTTGGCTGGGATAGGTTTTATAACACTTAAATTGCGTTGCAGATACTTAATTATTTCTTTTTCTTCATGTTGAATGTTGCATTCAGTATACACATCACTGCAACAGAATATGAACATCATCAAGAGAATCTTTACCAATAGCATGGTCTAAGATGTATTTCACAATTAATGAAATGTTCAAAAAATATCTGGTAACAACTGACTTTGACTAAAATACATAAGTACTTGTAGTCAATTCAATAGTATCAACTTTTTTGATATAAATTGGTTTTGTATTAGTATTGTTTACTTAGATAGTATAAAACAATCACTAGTACAAGCACCAATAAATACAATTACTTTATTGTGCGGCGCTTTGAATATCTCAATCTTCAATTGAAAAGAAATTAGAAAATATTTCCACCGTACTCTTGCAGGTCTGTGTGAAGTTTCTTCAATTGCAATTTTTATTTTTTCTTAATAAGATTGAGATAGTGTTCCTTTTCCATGGTTTTAATTTACCATTTATTTTCCCACATTCAGCCTTATTGTGCTGACCTGTGTATACTCTCGTTTAATTTCGTGACCTTTTTCATTTTAATAATCCATTTGTTTACAAGTTGATAGCCTGTTATTACCACGATATTATATAATAGCCAGAAAGTAAGATACGTAGAACTAGAACTAGTTAGCGTATAGTCAGAGGGTAAGCATTTTGTAGTCACAAAGCAAGCGTATTGCAGTCACAGTAAGCGTATCCGCGCCACGTAAAGCACACTGTCGGAGATAAACAGTAATGAGTGTTGTAAGGACATCAGCCGTTCATGTGTATTTTATTTAATAAAAGATAGACACGGTGTCTCACAACAGTATTAAGATTCTAAGTTTAAACTAGCCGCTCGCGGGCATCAGCTCGTCGTCCGCGTCCGTACCTTTGTAAGTAATTCGACATCGACGCGGACGATTTCCCATTTCCTTAAACATGAAATTTATAAAAATCCTTTTTACACATTTTGTTTCATCTTATACTAATCTTCTGTTTATACTATATACCAATAAGCCATATACTACATACCATTAATCATACTAAGTTTAATTATGCACGCTCGGTCTCTGCAACTAATAAACATATTTTTTCTTTCTTTCATTATTTTCATGTTGCAGAAAAACAATACTTTTGTTTATTTTTTACTTGCTGTGAGACAACACCCAGAAGAAAAACAAATGCTCTAAAGCTGTCGTTTTGTTGTTTAATTCACGTAAACATTGATGAATTTAAACATGCAAAGCGTAGTTTAAATTATTACTATTGAAATACAGTCAATGCTACAGAGGTAGATTTTCGTTTACGAAGATTTTTCTTAGATGCAGATTAGCCCTAAATACCAATTTAGGGCTAATCTGCATCTAAGAAAAATAGAGCGGAAAAAGACGACCAACTCAATATTGGTGATATGATATTTAGGTTGTTGCACTTTTTTTTAGTTCAGCTAGTAATAGAAACCAAGCCTGTTTTGGAAAAAGACATGTACGTATTCTTTTACTCAATCAACAAATAATTCTGCTTTAATATTTGCAAAATAAAGTTCATGAACATTTTAAATCCATTCATTGGTACGTCAGTTTTGCTCACTAAGGTCAAATTTAAAAAATCACCATTTGTACATAACTTTAATTTTTCTCCCACTAACTACATTTCAAACGAAAACTACTATCAATAAAAATACAGGGCCAAATTAAATTAACTAGTGAAACTTCACAAAAGAAATGGGTACTACAAAAAACATTTTTCTAAACCAATTTCAAGAACCCCGTAAGTAGGTTACTTGTAATAGGAGTATTAAAATACATTTTGATGATTCGGTTTATTTAGACATGCATAATGTTAAGTTTCTCTGGATAATTTGATCTGCCTCTGTATACCAACTGATCATCGTACCTTATAAAAGAATATATTTCGTCAAAAGTATTGCGCTCAATGTTCACATGCAAAAATGTATGTAGTTGGTGATAAAATTTATCTGTGCGTGCTTTTAAAATACAAGAATGAGTCAGGATCTTTAATTTCCCACACACCACTTCAAGATCCGAATATATCGATTCGTCAAAAATTCTGCAACAAGTAAATGTAATGAAGCATGGCATAATTTATAAGCAGGCCTTCACCTGATACATAACCACCACCACGACAGCCAGGTTATTTTTGACAGAGCACAACATAAAAATCTGAACCACCAATAAGTTCTATTTGCAGTTTTCACGACAGCATGTAACAAGTTACGTATTAGTCATAATGAGTATGTTACGAAAAAGCGTGTGATAATCCTATTCAAAAATAGGTATTAAATCCCGATCTCAATAGCCAATCCACAATCTAAGTTATGATTGAGAAACTCATGGATCAAAAACTCTGTACATTGGTATTATTTTCACAATAATCATCATCTTCTTGCCCGTATTGCATATGACTTGGGGTGGGCGCAACACGTCTTTTTCTTCTATTCTGTCCTGTCAGCCGTCACGCTATCACTAAATATTACTCACACAACCCGTTCATCTTTTCTTTGGCCTACCTTTCCCTTTCCATCCATCCACATTTATATTCATCACCCTTTTAGTTACATGCGTTTCATCCCTCTTTTTCACATGACCATACTATACATACAAGCGGTTCTCTATCAACTTTTCTGTCACTGGCACCACTTTTAAACTACCACTAATGTACTCATTTCTCACTTTATCCATCCTCGTTACTCCTCACGGAGATGAGAATGTTGAGATGGATCAACATTGTCATCTCCGCTACATGTAATCTATTTTAATCCATCGTTTTCACAGCCCAACATTCTGATCCATACAGTACGACAGGTCTTATCACGGACTTGTAGATTTTTCCCTTAACTAGAGGGGCATCCGTGGAACCCAAGTTGTTCCAGTGACCTGTCGCCATTTCCTCCAACCTGAGTTGATCCGATGCGTTACGTCACGGTCTACATCACCATCGCCCTTGACAAGCGACCCAAGGTACCCAAAGATCGGTATAGGCGTTCCGGCGAGATCGCAGAATAGGTAGGCTATTTTGGCTCTACTCAATTTCAGGCCAACACTCTCCAGTCTTTGCAACCACGTCTCCAATCTACTCTGGGCCTCTAGACCGCTTTCGGCAACCAACACAATGTCATCAGCAAACAGCATGCACCATGCAGCATGAGCCTCTTCCGGCTTCTTCTGGATTTCCAACGTTGATTGGTTGACTTGATTTCCAACGGCCCTCATTCCTTACCTCTACCATCAGGGAGAGGTAAGGAATGAGGGCCGACCCTTGGTGCAAACCAACTGCCACACTAAAGCTGTCAGTGGTGCCCACTGCAGACCGGGCTTAGGAACAGCATCGACTGTAAATAGCTTGGATCAACTGAATATACTTCCCAAGCACACCTTTCTCCTTAAGGGCCTACCACAAAACCTCACGGGGCACCCGGTCATATGCCTGAACACCATGTGTAAGTTTTTATGCAAAGCTCTGTATTTCCCGCACAACTGTCGTATAGCGAAAATGGCACCCGTTGTACCCCGACCAGGCATAAAACCAAACTGATGCTGTGAGATTTCACTCTTCACTTTCCATAACTTTTTCCCAAGCTTTCATACTACTTATGTGTATTTTTACAAAAACCGGGGCGCGGAAAACAATAAATCCAATCTATCGATTTTTGAATTTGTATGCGTTTCCTCTTATCTGTTTGTTTTGGCTGCATCAGATGAGGACGTGTCGGCTGGACAGGGTTCAATCAAACACTTGACTTGTATTGAATAACGTTCCCATTTCATGAATTGATCGCGAAATAAGAATCTTATTTACCTACTTGTAAAATCTTATTATATCTGGGTTTTAGGATCATTTGCGAATAGGATGATTTGCTAATAGGACGTTTTAAGAATAAATCATTTGATTATTCATAGTACTTAAATAAAAAAACATCTTCCAATGGGGAACATTACGCAACACTGAGCAGAGGGCGTAACTAGCACAAACATTGAACAAAGCGCTATGATGCATCATGTCATATTTATTCGTAACAAATAATCTGTGAAAGCGTTATATATTAAAATAGTTTTATTACTATTCATGTAGGTATAAAAAACCTGTAAGTACTCTTATATCATGACATCCTACGGACATTGAAAATTTATCTTCAATTATTTTTTGATTTAAAGGATCTAATGAAACTGCATCTAAAGCGTGGTGCGAGTTTAAAGGGAAAAAAGAAGGATTTGGTGGAAAGGTACGATAAAAAGATAATTACTTACGAAAGCGAATCGAAACCTATTCAATCCAATTTTAATAAATAAACATATGAATCACTATTGTAGACTAAAAGTGGTTATACTGAAAACGATAATACACTGAAATGTTTATTCACTCCACTAAATTATATATTACCACCAATTACAATAGCTAATATAGAAATGTACATAACGTACATTTTTGTTTTCGGAATTCTTTTCATTCTTACATACAAATAGCACTGATACATTATTAAAATATTCTCTTCCCTACTTTAAACTGAAATTATTAATTATTATTTTTGTAATTTTAATTCGGCTTTGAACGTCTTCTCAAAAAAACTTTTTACGGTTTGCGCTAGTGCTGCACTCTGGCGGTAGAACATTGCAATAATATACCCAATTTTACCTATTTGCAGGCAGAATTTGCCAAATCGAACATTTAATAATTACCTATTATTATCAAAAGGGAAGAGAAAGAATCTTATAGCTAGGGGCTCTGGAACACTGAATACAAACTTGCAGTCACAACTATTATAATTTGTATTAAAAGATGGATTGGTTATTAAGAGAGGGATTAGTCATGATAGTCAAAGTTATTTTGCATTCCAGGACGAATAACAGGCAGGTTTATAATCCCTATCACTATGAAATAAGAATAAAAATAATACCAACTAATTGCTATTGCAGTGCCTGGTGGGCAATGATCACCGTCTTCGTGCGTACTCTGTGAGATGTAAATTACGAATAAAACGTAGGCTTGACTTTTGAGGATATATGCATAGTTGAACTTGGCTAGAACTTCTCCCTGAATATTTATCAGAGACTTGTAAAGGCAACAAATACACAAGGGTACAAATTATTCCTGTATTGTATTTGCTTGTCTTAATTTCGCAGAACATACTATTCTTTTCCCTTCTGCTCTTAGTCTTAATTGTATTCTTTGTGTATTCTATATGCCATAAGATGACATATTGTATCCACTAGTGGTAGTCGACACTCCAGCCAGAGGTCCCATGTTAGAGCAGTAAGTATTTACAAGCTGAAAAGTTTGATGTTTTTTGTTTAAACCAAAAACATAATATGCAATATTCAAAAGAAAAGCAGTTATTTTATTCCTAATCACTGCAGCTACAACTCTTTGAATTCCTCAAATAAATAAATGATAAAATAACATCAGCACAGTAAAAAAAAAATCCATAGCTGTCCATATCCAAGAGGAGCCAGCTAGAACAATAAGCGCAAAGGGGTGGTAACAACTGGGAAATGCCCTGATGTGAAGCACCAAGGATTAAAATTAACAAGTCCTAATATGTGAGGTTTTCTGCAAGTGTATAAGGATTACCTCGCAACATCATCCTCCAGCTGCCTCTGGAGGTGGAGCTCGAGCTGTGACTCCTCGGTGCAGGCCGAAAACTGATCTGCCGGCCCCGGCTTATAGTTCAATTGAGAGACCGGCATCAAGCATTATATCGTCCCTGAAAAACATAGATGACTAATTAAAAGACTGACAATATTTCTCTCAAGTTGCTTATTCAGAAATATAATTTTAGATTACTAGCTTTTACCCGCAGCTTCTTCCGCGTTAAAGTACCTAGCCTATAACAGTCTCCAGACTCCGATCTATCTCTGTATAACATTCATCTAAATCAGTTTGATTTTGGTATTCTGTTTTAATGAAGCTATTTTATATTTCACATATTAGTTTTATCCTTGTATCACTAAACACATACTCGTGTGAAGATAAAAATATCATCAATATTATTAAAGCAAACTAATAACTCATTCTTAATATTCATGGAACTAATGCGAGCACACTTCCCCTACCAAATGAAAACAATAATGAAAATCATTGCTTTTATCACAGAAAAATCGATTAAACTTTAGGTCTGTTAAATAACTAGCTATCTAAACAAATCTTTAAGGCTTCCCTTTTTGTATAGACACATGCAACCTCCTGCTTGAAAAGTCTAACATTATATTGTTATTACAAAATCAAAGCAAAATTTTATTTCATTTCATATTCTGATCATGATTCAATTGTGTTTAGTATACAAATGTGATCAGCAAATGGCTCATACACTGTATTACCAATAGGTATCTTTAACTAATTTAAATTCAAGTATGTGATATCTAAGACATCCAATCTTTATATATTTTAACCATAATTTTACTCTTCATTACATTTGATCTTGAAGGCAGTGAATGAGGGACACTTAATTTACACATATCATGATGCTCTCTTAGGCCGCTATCCCACTGGCGTTTTACGAGCGTTGACGTCGCGTCGTCCTGTGGCAAGCATTAACGTCCGCTGAACGCGACGTTGACGTCGCGCTTATGATACTGTTTGAGGCGTACAATCAAAATAATAGTAGATTCCGACGAGGAAGCACTACTGTTGGCTTTACTACTTCAATTCAAAGTCTGGAATAAATAGAGTACCTACATACATATCTACTCCCATGCCTTTTTTTAGCCACACGATCACTGTATTCTCGTTTTGACATATCCCATAATACAGGACGATTTTGAATTTCATTTATATATAGTTCAATATCCAAATCGTTTTCTGATAGTGACTGCATTCCGAATCGTACCAGTGCGTACGCTCGCAGCTCCCACTACTATTAACCTTTAACTAACAATACTAACCATCAGCAACTGTGCAAATGACCGCCGGCCATAGCCCCCGCCCGTACCCACACGGACAACGCAGGACCGCGTGATTGTACGCGTGCGACGTTAACGTTGCGCAGACGCGACGTCAACGTCGCGTTCAGCGGACGTTAATGCTTGCCACAGGACGTCAACGCTCGTAAAACGCCAGTGGGTAGCGGCCTTATCCCACAAGATCAATTACTGACCAACGCTCAGTGACAATGTAGCTTTCTATTGGTGAAAAATTCTAGTAATAGGATCAGTACTTCTAGAGTTTACGTCTGCTGCTAGAACCAGTCTTATGTAGCAGAAAAAAAGTTCAGCTCTGGCGAATCCATGTACGAAATTGTGAGAAAGGAGAAGGGAAGGAGTGGGTACAGGCCTAGTTCTGCCATCTCGGAACCTCTCTTCGTCTGCGGTATCATTGCCTAGGGATCAACCGTGGCTCTTGATCCACTAGAGGCTGATTCTACTAAACTAGAAAGCGATATACTCTCCAGAGCTAAGTAATACTGAAAGGTTAATTTGCTGTTAGATTTTTTGTTTTTTCTAGGGCTTTTAGCACAGCCAGGCTGATACGAATCTAATTGCGTAGTTGCAGCTGTTGCGGCTTGTGTTACGTTCGACGCACTCACATTGGAGTATCCAGCTGTGTGTTATGAAGCCATATATCATCACTGGTCACATTATTTAATAACTGAACCTGACAATTACCTGCATTACTCATTGAATATTGGCATTTGGAATTAGCAACAGTGACATAAAATTAAATAGTAAAACACCAACATTCAGTGTTATTTGTAGATCTTTGGCAGTCGTTACAGATAGTCCTACCTAGTTAACGGGTTGTGGAGATCTGGTAGGCAGCCGCTCTACGTACAAGTTTGGTATGCACATGAATCCAGTTTGAGTGGTGACCCACCCCAATATTTAGTTATAGTTCCGGAATTACGGAATCAGATCTCCAGTATTGGAACTCAGTTCTGGAATTGAAAACCTTGCGGCCAAACCTTATAGGGAATTATATATTTGAGACATTTGGGGTTGCAACAAGAGTGCAATGGGGTTCGAATGCTCATCGTGTTTTTCGTGAAATCATCAAGCAGTTAGTGGACTCCTCACATAACCAGAGGGCTGGCCTTTTCTTAGGATAACAAATCAGCATTACCAGTCAATTCAATACCATGACAGCGATGTGGACGAAGTTTTTGATCCCCTATGAGTTCTTCCCCACCCCCTTTTACCTTGCTTTTACATTCATACATATTTCTATTATGTTTCATAAGTACATATTTGTAAACATTAATATCTATAAAAAGATTACATTACAGATATATAACACTGGTATTAGGATTACAATACTACATATTTTTCTAATAAGATACAAGATGGAAAACATACCTGAAATACATACCATAAAAAGGTACAGTAAACAATTTTAGTGATGACGTTATTTTTGCTAATAATGTGGTAAAACGAGTTGAGCCATCCTACATACAGTACAAAGTGACGATTTTATGTTATGAGTTACTCAAAAAGTCGAAAATCAACCTTCGTATTAGACATTTTTATTTTGATAGTTCAAATACTTTGAAGACGTGGACAAGTTTTTCCATAATACAATACAACTTCAATAGAAAAAGTGTTAGTAAGTAAACAATCGGCGTTTCACTAAAGGTCAATCGATTTCTTTACACACAGTACTGTTGGTGTAGCTACCTATTACATCAACTTACCTGTACATATTCATGAAACTAGAGAATCTCATACTAGCGCCATTATTTCCGATGTCAAATATTTTGTGACAAAAGTATTACTATACTGACCTTTTTTTCATCAACTTGTTGTATCTATAACGCAGATAACAATCACCAACGAATTCTCAGCCTCTTAGCACTCACAGCTTACTTACTAGACTTGCTTGCTTATTATGCGCTAAAAAACCGCTAATCGCGTTCGCGACGAATGCTCGATACCTATACCTATAAACGGCTATATACTTTTTTCAGTGTTACCATTCTCTGTTTTTAGATTCCCCCATATTTATCCTGGCTCAAATGAGGGTTTACAGGAAAATTTACGCAACCAGTTGGCGCCACATAGGCGAAAGGTCTTCTTCCTTGAAAAGTGACTTTGAGTTAAACATGTTGATGTCAATCTCACAAGTGTCAGAAAATCATATTATAATAAGTCCATGCAGAAAATACCGTTTTGACAGGTGTCTGGACCTGGCACCTCAGTGCTGCCACCTGGTGCTCGTCATTTCAGAAAGTTCAGAAACCCATCATTTCTTAAATCCACAGAATATAAATACGCCATGTCTCCAACGTCTGTTGCCTGGACGCCTGGTTCCGAAAAAGTAGGTAATATCTTTTTCTAATGTCCTGGTTTTGAGTCTGTCAAAAAGGAATTCGAGATGGTTCGGTCTGGTACATATAGAGTAAAATAATCTGGTGCAGCACGACCATAGAGAGTGCCTGGTCGTCTCCGTTGCAAATGGCCTTGAAAATGACCATCAATAGTTCCAAAATTTTCAGCACCATCGATTTCGTGAAAAAGAACAAACCAACTAATTACTGTTTCTGAAGAGGAAATTAATTCAAAAGCAATCGTTATCTCGTTTGGCCTTCAGTCTATGCAATGCTGGTCATACATTCCAGCGGTTTGTCCAGGGGTAGGACACTTTCGTAAAATGACCGATTTGGGTTCTTTAAGTTCTTTTTTCCAAAATGCGACATCTGTTATCGCCATCCGTAAACTATTCGTTACTTAATATCACCAGAGATGGCGGCACCTTCAGTACCAATATAATTTGTTAGGTACTAAAAATCATTGACCTATAAAAGTATGGACTGAAAATACCTACAAAAAAGGGTGCATACCTACAACTCATATTATCGCATAAAATGGCTGCCATTGCTAGGGTTGAGTTAATCAAGGTGTTACTACAACGAGTATCGATACTAAATACGAGGTCCACTAGTTTATCACGTTTGGATCATACCTAATATTATGTACTTAATTAAAATCCGTTGTAATAGTAACAGAAAAAGATAAGTAGGTTATCTTACCTTCTGCTATCTATACAAATACGTACAAATTTTGACGGGATTTTTACTGGCAGATATGTTACAAGGAGTAACTGAGGCTACTTTTATTTTAGAGACATAATTAGGGTACCGCGCAAAAAAAGCCATTAAAATTATTTTTACTTTTGGTAGCCAAGATGGCTATAGGTTATTTAACATCACCCTACGACCCTTAGCCTCTAACCATTTTTTCTTTAAGCCTTCATTTTTAGGAAACCTATAAAAATTAAAGTATTTTTAAATCATTTTGGTTAGAGCTGCTAATATGTAACTAAAACAAACATAAAACATCATAAGCTAGGTGCACGGTTCCAATTAGCTGTTTCCTATGGAGAAGTCGGCAAGAAACTCCATGATTACTTTTTTAGAAATAATTAGCTTTTTCAATGTTTTCTTTAGGTTTACGTAAAATATTTTGATTTTGGTATGAAGTGTGAATCACAGGCCGGACCTAGCTAGGTCACTCGGACCGAATAAGACTCAGGATTATTTATGTTAACATCACAGAATATACCGATACCACACTTCACAACACAACACACAGGCATGTTGGATTTATGTTTTCCAACATTTACATGCAGTTTTAAAAGTAAAATTCCTTGTAGTTTTTTCGCAAATCTCAATAACAAAAAAGTAAACAACCATTTGACAGCGTAACTACCATGAATTTGTCGCTTAATATGGCTGCAACGGCACTTACCTACAACTGTCTCTACATCACGACAAAATGTTGCCATATTTAGCAACAATATAGTTGTATCTTTTATCAAATAGGATTATCTCACTAGAAAGAATGAGACATAACGATATTTCAAGTTCTGAATCATATTTCACTCATATTTGTAAAAGCAAATGTATGTATAGAATAACGCAGCGTCTCCATATTTTTCCTATCTCAATGCTAAAAGTAAATTAGTTAGATTTAAAAATTACCGAAACATTTTATTTGACAAGTAATAAAATTATTTTAATTTTTTTGTGTATAGCTTGTACTGCGTAATAATTACGATATCAACACAGTGAATTATTGATTTCGTGAATATGTCAACTTCTCTTTCCTTTGTGAAATGAATTCCGCTAATTCGTGTTGAGCCCACTCCTCTGTAATGCAGTGTAAGAAATTTCTGAAGATATTGTTGCGCGCCACAGTTACGTAAGGAAGATAGCGGCATTCGGTACCACTAGCGCCATCTAGTATCGAGTAGCAGAACTAGTAAAGTCAAGAACCTTCGAGATTTTTCTATGATAGAACATTCTAGAATTCTCGGGCCCTAGTCAGTCGCGGCCGATATGTACGCGAACTTTCTGGAATGTTCTACAATGGAAGGTTCTGGAACTACCCGGCGCCCTATATAAGGCTGGCACATGTACCAACCGAGTCATTGCCCGGTTAAGCAGTAATCAGCCTTAGTGTGCTGAACTGCGAGTAGTCCATTCAAAAAAAAAAAACCGACCGAGTCAGTATTGGATTTGCGATACAAGTGATAACTTCGAGAGCGATCTTCAACTGCGAACTGAAGTGATTAATAGTGCGATTGTGTTTTGTAATTAGTGCGTTTATAGTGTAATTAGTGTTGAGTAATTAAAGTGTCATTTTTGGTTATTTAATCGGCTGATTTTATTGGGTAAATGTTTAGTACCGTTTGGCAGGATTTGGGGGGAGAGAGGGGGAGGGGAGGGGGAGGGGGGTGACCCTTCCCCCATGGCACCACTCTCGTAAAAAGGTAACGCACCGTTTCCGAGAAAATCGACTTTTAGTAACCTAACTTCAAAAGTCTCAAAACACTCCAAAGTGGCTTAAAAACATGTTGGAGCCCCGCGAAGCGGGGCTCAAGGGTTTATAAAAAAAATAACCACGAAGGAGGTGGCGGAGTCTAGTGAGCGAGCGAAGCGAGCGAGCAGACTCCGCCACCTCCTTCGTGGTTATTTTTAGTAACCTAACTTCAAAAGTCTCAAAACACTCCAAAGTGGCTTAAAAACATGTTGGAGCCCCGCGAAGCGGGGCTCAAGGGTTTATAAAAAAAATAACCACGAAGGAGGTGGCGGAGTCTGCTCGCTCGCTTCGCTCGCTCACTAGACTCCGCCACCTCCTTCTAACCTAACCTGTCCGAGTTGGGGTGCCCCATATCCCGACCTAGCTTCGCTCGCTCTTGCATCGCTAAGTTCTCCTTGTAACATTAGTAACTGCCTTTGCATATACTTACATAAAATTTGGTATAAACACATCACATTAATTGAAGTTATTTATTTTATCCAAAATTTATCACTTTGATTAATTCCTCAAAAGGATCACTTTTATTTCTTTCTACCGAGTTCAGGGAAGAAGACAAACAAGGTCGACGAAAAAAGCCACAATAATACTAAAAAACACACGGAGTACATTCACGCAACTTTGGGAGAATCGGAACATACTAAACAGAATGTTGACATACACATATACACATGACAGAAATTACTTTTTTACGTTCCGTTTTACCGATTTTGCACGATGTTTTACACCACAGACACTATATTGTGACAGATTCGGTTGTCAAACACCCGTTTTACAACCAAACACCGTTCCGTTTTCGCTTTTATTCAATTTGAGGTTAGAAGCTTATTTTGTTAATTTCTCGATAAATATGCGTTACCTTTTAATAAGAGTAGTAGCGTTATAATCAGGGACTCAAGCTCTTCCAGATTCAATCGATTTTACAGCCCAACTCTTGCCAAACGATACTAGACCCGACCCCAATCGTTTCCTTTTGCCACCAGGACGCTTCGTCTGAGTTGTTCTTTTGTGATATAGACGCTTTGTTTTTATCATGCCTAAATGGTGTGCACTGGGTTGTTCTAAAGCGCTTATTACACTATTCAATTTTTAGGAAGCCAATTTAGGAAACAGGATAGTGTAATTGAATTTAGAGGCCGATTTAGTTCGAATTCCTAAATTGTATCCGATATAGGTTTCCTAATATTTGGATAGTGTAATAAGCGCTTTAGCTTTTCAAAATAAATATAAATAATTGAAGGAAAGAAAAGTTTTTTTTTAATGTATTCTTAACCCTAACCTAACCTTTTAAAGTTGATGCTTTCTTACTAATTTACTTGTTTTTAATTTGATAAAGTTTTAGATTATGTTAATACAGAAAAGAAAACAAAATTCAGTAAAACTTTGTCAACTTGAAAACAAGTAAATTAGTAGGGAAGCTAGTCTATGCAATATTATAGTACCTGTAATGACCTGTATAACTAGTTATTTGTGTGTATGTGTGTCCGCGCGCGCGTGTGTGTGTATGTTGAAAGTTTTCGGATGGCGATAAAAGATGGCGCTATTAGTCCAATCAAATGACATTAGCAGTCTTCAAAAAATTCTGCGAATGGGGAGTGGGCTTTCTATACCCGATGTATTACTTTACTCTATGCTGTCAAATGAATGCAGGCGATGAGGCGAATGTGTAAACAGTTAGATCGTGTTCGCCATTCGTGACTTTATTATGACTGAAGTTTTCATTTTTTCTGCTTCAATAGAGTACAAGTTTTTTTTCTAGTGTAGATATCTACACATTGGATCCTGCAACTAGCTTCATCTCTTGACTACCTAATTCAGGTGCCACTAAATGGTTTATTTCAAATAATTGATTTGAATTATGTTTATCTATTTCAAGTTAAAATCCCATCCGTATAAAATAAATAAATCGTTTATTTGCGAAAATAAGGTACAGAAAGTTGACAACATAAATAAAATTGATCTCTTATTCTGCCTTTAATTTCGGCGTGCAAATATAAAACATAATAGTTTAAATAAAATTAATGGGAGGCCTCTGCGTTTGCAAAATTACCAGTATTAGTTTACTGACATTTATATACTCAATTCACATTATCAGCACTCGGACCCGACGACTCGAGAGCTCCAACCCGAAATGGGTCGAAAAGATAATTACCAACAAGGTTATATTTTATTATATATTTCCACCGCTTGAGGTTCTCTGCAACCGCAGCAGCAGCGCCAGCACAGCTTGGAAGATGGGATGGCGCAAGAATATCGTCACAAGTAGCATCCCACACTAATGCGCTACCCATCTTCCATGGAAATAACGACATGCCATCCGGTCGCGTGCCTGCCATTAGGTTTTAATACAGCCGGAACGCCGACGCTGACAAGAGCACTTCGGACGATGTAGTTAATTTTCGCGTGCCGCGCTATGCGACCCGTGCTACGACTCATGGCAGGCTGTGGTGTCCACTTGGACACCACGGCCTTCTGTTGAAAACTTCGCCACAGTAGCAGCGTTGAGGAGATTAAAAAGGAGCGTCAAGACGCAGGGAGGCAGTGAGGCGGAAAGTGGTATCGTCGAGCAAGGTGCATATGTTCCACGACGGTAGTGCGTGAAGCCAAAGAGTCCCGATTCCCTCTGACCCACAGCCAGCAGGCGCGTACGCTCAGCAGCAATAGCAGCCATAAGGTTATTCTGAACCACTCTGTAAAGTGGCTCGTCCCACCGTCTCTGGGATGATGGATAGTTGGGCGGATTTCGATTCGGGCAAGCGAGTCAAAATCAGTCAGTCAGTGAGGAAGTTAGGATAATCCTGACGAATTTCTCAGTGCCATGAAATTGCTTTTAATTTTTTTTTTCTCTTTTTAACACGCGCGCGTGATTTTTTTATTTTTTTATTTAAACATTTTGATTTGTTTTTAGAACCCCATAACTAAAGTCACGAAAAAAAAAACTCGTTCGATGACCATGAGCATTTTGCATGGCATTATTAAGTATCACATGCACGTTTTGTGATATTGATTTTCTTTTATTTGACGTTTCCATTTCCAGTTCGTAAACGCCATTTATGTGTGTTGTGTAGCAATAGTTTTCTGAGTTTACTTTGACCTGTTCAGCCTGTGTATATAATTTAAAAAAAAATCTTACTACTTTCAAAAAATGTTTTCTTCATGTGTTCACTGATTATAATACTTAAAACTTTTAGACTATAATTAAAACCGAATAAAAAATATAATAAAAAATATAACGTCGAATTTTCAGCATCTTTTGCACCTCTGAAACACTATTTATCGGACGAATGGTAAACGAACTTATTTTGAAATATGTAAAATGGTTACAACAATTTGTACAGATTAGACCTATAAAAAAAACCATTCGTTTAAAATTACCCTTTTATGTATTTTTAAAATCATAGCTTCCTAGGGCGCGGTTATACATAAAAAATCTTAACTAAAGCACGCGATGTTACGTGAAATTGGTTAATCATAGTGAAAAGCAATAGCTGAATGTCTGTTTTCCAAGGGTCATCATCTAACTGAATTGGAACGAAGTGGAACTTAGCCACTATGGACTCTTCATCTGAGCATTGGGATCCAGGTATGTGAAATCATGTAGATATTAGTGTCATAGTAGTAGTGAGTGTGATAGTAGTAGTCATGTAATTTGCTGCAGTGTAATTTAGCATGTTTAAAACCATACCATGTCATTATTTTTTATTCCCGTGCCCATCATCTGCTTCTGGCGCCATCATGAGAGTATGTGTTGAATAGGACTCGTCAATCTACTCAGTAATAATTTTCATGCTGCGTTTGTGGAACCTTCTGGCAGAACAACAACTTTTCTATCATAATTTTTGTATATTTATTTAATAAATCTCATTTAGTGCCTACTTGTTGAGTAATTCATAAATCCCACCCCCATTAAAGCTAACTAATAGTGACCTGCCCCTGCCTCCATGAGTAGCTTTGCAATGCTGTATTGTACAACCTATCTGGTTGTACTATACTTAAGTGTCATATAGAGAAGCAAAAGTTCAGGGTTGACTGGCCAAGTATTCGAGGTGGTGTTTGCCAGCCAGGCCAGGCCTTAGGTACCTAAGTTAGGGGGTCTGTCTGCATACATTATGGCTGCTCTCAAGGGAGACTTATTTGCAACCATCCCATTAAGTACCTAGATAGTTCATCCATAGTGCAAATAATTTTGACTCTGATGTTCTTCAGCTTTCCTGCATCATCATCAACGTTACTTCTATAATCATAAATATATTTATACTAGATAAATCAAACTTATCTGAGGTGGGGTTGCAAACATTTCTATTCTGCCTAAAACAGTAGAAACCCTACTAACAATATTATACAATTTTATGCAATTTATTATAAATTTACAATAACACATTGGCATACACAAAAATTCCTTGTTAAGACTCCTTCTATTTGAAAAAATCATACCAAAATCCATTGTGTGTTGTAGATGAAGGAAGCAATCTAACAGCCAGAGACAGACAGCAATTTTTTTTAATACTTTTTAGAGATGCAAGTGGTTTTTGACCTGGCTGTAACATGCTTATACAGTGTGAAATCTTAATGGTTGTTTTCCCGCGGCAGGACGATTACCCATCAGTAGTACTATCGAAACACAAAGTTAAACTAAAAAAAAAAATGTTTTTTTTTTTTCAAATCATTAAAAAAGTGTTCATAAACTCGAAAGAGCGAGAATCAATAGTAGTGCACTAGACATAAAGTAGGTAGATACCTACATATCGCGCGATGCACTACTGTTGGTTCAAGTCGCTTTTGAGTTTTGTTTATCACAATTGTTAATCTGCCATTTATGGAGTCTAATATTTTTTATATATATAAGTCGATTGTATTACCGATACAAACTCATTTCGCTTCGGGAAAACAACCATTAAAATTTCACACTGTATAATTATTAGAATTAATATGGTTCCTGGAAATACACAGTATTTTGTGGTGGCGTGCAGTGGTTCGAGTAAGGGTAGGCCAGAAAATAATGTCCAAAAAAAACACACCACATTATTCAAGGTTGAAATTTGGTGTCTTTTTTTTTAAATAGGCAATTTAAAAAAAACTCATTTCATTAAAAATCAACCCTGAATAATGTGGTTATTTTTTAAAATTTATTTGGACATTTTCTCTGGCCTTCCCTAACTCGAACCACTGCATGCCACTGGTATTTTGGTTCACAAAGCAGTCCTACATTAAGTCTTTTCTTTAGATATGAATGTACTTCTAATTCTTTGTCGGCCAAACTGTGGCATTCCTTGTTTTGTTTTGATGTGGCCCAAAAGCTAAAGCACATAATAATTCATCAGTCATAGTATGCATACCAAGCAAGAAATCTGAACATTTCATAAAATTACTTAAAATCTAAGTGTAAAGACATAAAAAATAAGTATTTTATTTGATTATTGAATAAACTAAATCAATTTGACCCAGCTTGGGGCTGTAAGACTGTCATCAACCCCCATACAATATTTAATTGTTGTTATGTTTGTTTCATAGCTCTCACTCGCCTCCTTGCATCATTGAAGGAAGTCCAGTCGGGTGGAGAAGATGTTGCATTTTTGAGTGAACTTCTGCAGTCAAAACAACTTCATGCCCTTGTTCAAGTACATAACAAAATAGTGGCCAAAGGCAAAGATGATAAGTTCTATCCTCTTCTATCAAATGCCATGCAGGTCACTTTAGAAGTGTTTGAACTACTCCATGATGTAGTATCAGTTTCAAAAGAATATGGCGAACTTCTTAGCTTACTGCAGAAACCACATTTTCAAGTAAGTAATTTCCTGTTTTTAGGATTCCGTAGCCAAATGGCAAAAAACGGAACCCTAATGGATTCGTCATGTCTGTCTGTCCGTCCGTCCGTATGTCACAGCCGTTTTACTCGGAGACTATTAAAGCTACATAAATGGAAATTGGTAGGTGCAACCTGTTAACTGCTATTCAATAATGCTGTAATATTATGGAAAAAATATATTTTAGGGGTGACACTCCATACAACTGTAACTGAGGGATGAAAAAATAAATTCCAACAAACATAATCGTGTGGGGTACCATTGGATAGCTCTTTCAAAATGAAATAGAGGTTTCTAATAAAGATTTTTTTTTTGCCTTAGTTTTTAACCGACTTTCAAAAAAGGAGGAGGTTAACAAATTAACTGTTTTTTTTAGTGTTTCCTCATAACTTTGTACTGGTTGTACCGATTTTGATGATTCTTTTTATATTCGAAAGCTGGTGCTTGTCCTGTGTTCCCAAGTTTGATTGAGATCTGGCGACTAGTATTTGAGGTATCCCTAATAATGCGTGGCTTAGTTTACATTGGTGACGTTCTCGTTCCCTCTTGTCGATGTAAAATATAAAAATAAAATGAAGAATGTTACTAGGTATGCCAAATCGCGTGAAATTTTGTCTCAGTAAAGCCTGTATGTATACAAATACACTAGTTTTTGTTGTAGTCAAAAATACCTAGTAGTTTTGATTTTATAGGCATTCAAAGTTTCGAAAAATATCGAGACCCGCTTACAGTCACGTGACGCCTATGACGTCATGTTACAACGCGCCTCGCGGGCCGCGGCCCGCTTCGTATCAAGTGGCCAGCGGTTATAGTGGGTGTAATAGCTTGCGCAGTATTTTGTTGTGTTTTCGTCCGCGTATTACGTTAATAGTCTAATAATAGTAAATATTATTCGATTAATAAATGGATGAAGGATTCGAAAAAGGGCAATCGGATAATCTACCTAAAATAGATGGATTAATGGTTGCGCATTATTTATCAACAAATGGTGATTCCGTTGCCGCCGAAATTCGAGGAATAAAAATGAATAAAAATGTATTATTGTTTTATTAAAATGAATAAAATGCAAAAATACCAACCTAAGTAAACTTTCCTTGATACTACTTAAGCTTAATAGTTTATCTGTTCTAAATTTGTTTTATCAAAACAAAATACCCAACTAATATCGTATCTACTGGAAGAATGCAACTCAAATAGTAGAAGTACCTACCTACTATTAAATTTTACGTTAAGACAATAAATATGTATTATAGTTTTGTAGCTATAGGTAGGTACGTATGTATATAAAGGTAGGTTCCGCTCTTCTTAGTAAATTTAAATGAATACATACATTGATTTATTGCAAACTAGCTTCCGCCAGCAGCTTCGCCCCCGTTTCCCTCGGGAACTGTACATTTTCCCAGGATTAAAAGTAGCCTACGTGTTATTCCAGACTTTATCCAGATCCGTTCAGTAGTTTTTGCGTGAAAGATCACAAACTTTCGCATTTATAATATTAGTAGGAAGTAGGATAGGTACTTAGGATGTAGATGTAGTGGATTGAACGTTACAGATGTACTTAACCTTTTTTTTATTTGTATTTTTTTTACTAACAAAATACGTAAGGCCATTTATTTTTATTTGATACTTATTTCAGATCGGCAAGAGAGCTATGGCGATGATTCTATTGGTTATGTTGAAGTAAAAAGAGTAGGTGATGTATGTATGGTTAAATGTAGAATCACGCCAGAACACCGCGTACGTACCACACCTTATCATTGCAGTTTAGAATGCAATGAAAAGGATCAATAAGTTTTAAATGTAACCTGCGAAGATTGTACTGCCAGCAGAGATGGCTGTAAACATACTATAGCATTTTTAATGTGACTACATCGTCGAAGCGAGGAGAAAAAACAACTTTTCCGGCGAATTGGTAGTTGTATTTTTACAGTTAGGCACAACACATGATTTCCTAGTATTTGGATTGGACATTTTAAAAAGTATTTAGGTATAATTTCGACAGTAAAGGCGCGCGACCGCGAGCGGACTGAGTGAGCCAGACTGAGCGTGTTGTACGATGACGTCACACCGTCACCGGCAGCCCGCGTCGTGGATTTGCAACTTGTTTTACTTCTAAATCGGAAACTAATTGACGTATCGAAGTAATTCTTTCACTAGTATTTTTTATTTTTGGCAGAGAATATGGAGTGCTAATAATCAAAATTAGTTAACATTCTTCATTGTGCACGATGGTTTGGAAGAGCATCTTAGTATTTCAACGTAGTCCCTTTCTAGTTTGGTGAAGATCCGATGAAGAACAGAGATAGGAAACGGAACTCTTTAATAAATGATAGCAAATCTTTGGAGATTGCTGAAATAGCATGTTTGTTTATTGTTATCACCAATGTAATTGGTACGTTTTGCCACTAAACAGTGAAAAGTAAAAAAACTTTTTACAAAAAAGTACACCGACTTCTACATAAAAAAACCAAAAAGTACAAAATCACATTAATTTCGGACCTCGATGTTTTTGGATGCTACCTACTACCAACTACCGAAATTAAAAAGTTATTTTGTACTTTTTGGTTTTTTTTTTTTGTAGATGTCGGTGTATTTTTTTGTAAAAAGATTTTGAGATATGTGCTTCCGAATTCGTAAAAAATGTGTCCCTCCTCTAACTTTTAAACTATGAAGTTTAAAATTCTAAAAAAAAAAATTGAGCAAATAGAACTTCACAGACACTTCTAACGAAAATTGGTTTTCAGAACATCACAGCTTATGTACTTTTAAAGATATGAGATTTTCACTTTTTATTGGTTGTAGTACGGAACCCTTCGCTATGCGTGGTCCGACACGCACTTGGCCGGATGTTTTTTGTATCCATTAACTAGAAGTTTGTACAAAAAAAGAGGTTTTGGCTGAATAAAAACAGCAGCATGTGTCGATTTTAAAATGAATACTTTCTTATTTTTCAGTTACATACTAAGATTTTTACTCCATGCCGCAAAAAGCATGTTAAGCTGTTAAAGAGCTTAATGTGCATAATGGGCCTGGCTGTCATTTTAAATTGACAGTTTTTGGGTATTCAGAAGCCTACTAATCTGACACCACTCATACCAAGGATACCCACGAACTGGGTTGTGGAAGTCAGATACGCAGTCACCCCATTTAAAGTACTGCTACTCAGATGCATCCAGTTAAATTGAAAGCGTACCCCACTTAGTGAGGAATAGGCTATAGGTACAATAATTTTTGACTTGATATTACTCATCGCTGTCTGTAATACTTGACACCCAGGGTTTCCTCCGATTATGGCTGACCAAGAATGACTGTATAAGGCCCTTGTCTGCCAACACTACTTCCTGTGGAAGTTTTTTTACAGATTCTTGACAGTGAGAAATCCCTGGCCTACAGATCTCTGAGGGAATTACAACCTTATCATATCACAGGTGCAACTGATGCCACTCAATAGACAAGTTACTTTCTGTCCAGATTAGATTTAGTTTCAATTTAATATACTTAAAAATACCAAAAGAGTAAGACAACACTGATATGAATGAATAGGTTACCCGTGCAACTTCGTCTGCGTCACATAAGATAAGAGTGAAATCTTTTTCAGATTTTGCAATATTTTTCATTGACGGCTCTTATTCGTGTTGTTATGTAGCCTCTATAGCTTTCTTCGATAATAGGCATGTTTCCTGAGTAAAAAATATATGATTGTTTAGTCCGTCAGTTAGATTATAGAAAAATATTTGACACGTATTTTTGCCTTTATCAAATCTATAAAAACTAACGAAGATACAAAGCATCAAAGATCAGGAGTGGGAGCTTGTGACGTCACGGCTCGCTAAAAATTGTAGCGAGTAGTGACGTCATACGAGTTTTCAACGCACTGTATCGTCTTCATTTTTTGTTTACGTGAAAAAAGAAAAAATACGTGTCCAATATTTTTTGGAAATCTATCCGACGGACTAATTAGATTTTTTTAGTCTACTACCCTAGGCAACTACCCTATTGGACTAGCCAATAATTTTTTTTTTCCATTAGAAACGATATTTCCTGAGATTAGCACATTCAACCAAACAAGCTAATTCATGTAGCAGATGAAAACGGCTCAGCTCCTCGGTGAAGACCGAAGTCTAGCTTTGAATCCTTTCGTAGATTAATAATATTAAAGGATTAAGGGCATTGAAATGCCAGGGAAAACCAAAGAGGTATGAAATTGACGTCTTGGATGAAACATTGGTATTATGTTTCTTTGGTTTCATGTGAAAAGAATTTCCGAAACTAGGCTAGGTTAGCAAATCTTGAGATGGGCTAAGAATAATAAGGCCCCTCGCCCACGGCGACTTTTTGTAGCTATGCAGTCGCGATGCTGTCGCTCGTAGGCATCGATACAGACGCGAAGCTGTCGCTAGCTGTGTGCCCTCGCCCACGGGACCAGATTCAGTCGCGATGCAAACGCGATTCGGTCGCGATACAAACGCGATTCGGTCGCGATACAAACGCGATTCGGTCGCGATACAAACGCGATTCGATCGCGATACAATCGCAATTCGGTCGCGATACTATCGCGATTCGGTCGGGATGCAGTTACGACACAAAAATACCTTGAATCAGTACAGTTGCAAGATGAACTCCGTTGAGGCAACATTTGTCACGTCCGACGCGGTCGCGCGTTTGTATCGATACAATCGCGATGCAGTAGCGCGTTAGTAGCGCGTTGCAAATGTGTATCGATACAATCGCGATGCAGTAGCGCATTAGTAGTGCGTTGCAAATGCGACTAACACGCGTTAGCGTTGGGCCTTTTTTTTTTTTTTTTTTTTTTTTTTTCTGGATGGGAAATTATAGCGTTATTTTATTATAGCGTTGGGCCTAAGGTGCTTGATTCTGTAATAAATGTTAGGCGTTTTGTCGAAATAACGTCAATTACCATTAATTAATGCAAAACCGAAATTAATGTGTCAGCTGAAATACATAGAATGGTAGGAATGGATGGTAGACTTTTAATTTAATTTATAATACAAAATAAATTATTTATTCCCCAGGCAATACTCTGCACTCATGATGCAGTCGCTCAAAAAGATTACTACCCACATCTCCCTGATATCCCACCAGAACTGGATGATGAAGAAGAAACTGTGAAAATTGTTCAATTAGTAAAAAGTGACGAACCTTTGGTAAGAATTAGCTTCGATTATTCCATAATTGTATAACAGATATAAAGACAAAAACCAGTTAATTCATTTAGAAATAGCAGCTAAATATAGTAAATGAATATGATGCTCAGCAATATTAAAATAGTTTAAATTCATATCATAAACGGGACAGATAGGTGAAAGTGTTTGCTAATTTCATAAAAATAAAGAAGCTAATTTACAAATATAAGTACCTACAGTAAGAAAGCAGATGCATGGATCATTTTTCTATAATGAAGTGTCTCAAGGAATATGTGATATTAGTGAATAAAATACCATGCCATCATTTAGGGTAAATTGAAATTATTTTTTTATTAAAAGGGTGGAGCACAGAGTGCAGAGCCAATAGTGGTAAGTATTGATATATGTTAAGTAATTATGCTACTCATTTGAATGCTTCCAATATTAGTTTCCATCCTTCACATAGTGTATGTATACGCATTCACCTATTTTTTAATTTGTCTTTTTGATGTTCTTCTGTATTTGTTATCCTTCATCGTCACCGTGTCTTCAAGTTCAAGAATGATTAGCTGCTATCTCTAGATGCCGATGCAATTTGTATTGTGTTGTCCAGAACGACACTCACTTTCAAATGTTTTGTTTGTTACACTACTACCCCACACAATACATCTTGCTTATTATTTTGATTATAAACCTGACCTATATGTATTTGATTTTTTGCATAGTGTCTTTTTATTATAATTTCTTTCTATAAACTAGTATTTGTAATGGATGTAAATCAAATCCCTCACTTTTCCAATTGGTTTATTTTGACAAAAAGTATGTGTTTATTCAAATTACGACTACGAAACTGTATGTCGTATGATCAGGAATTATCATAGCACCTGCAAATAAACTTGAATTTGATAATACTATCGACTTGGAGCTATCTATATTTAGACTGGTTCTGTACGATAGGGTGCTACAATTAAAACGGACGAGGAGACCGGGAAAATTGTGATAGCTCGTGTGATGCACGGCGGCGCCGCCGACAGATCTGGGTTGATCCACGCCGGGGACGAAGTTATCGAGGTCAACGGTATCAGCGTGGAAAACAAGACACCTGCCGACGTGCTATCTATACTGGTATGTCATTACCAGACTCGGCAATTATGCATTAAATTGATTCGTAAAAAATGAAGGACAACTAAACCTACCTTGTCTATTATTGATTTCACAGCAAAGTTCTGAGGGCACTATCACCTTCAAATTAGTGCCTTCTTTTGGCAAAGGAGGCTCACGAGAGAGTAAAGTTAGAGTTCGCGCTCTCTTCAATTACAACTCTTCGGAAGACCCGTACATACCGTGCAAGGAGGCGGGTTTGGACTTCAAGAAAGGAGACGTACTGCACATAGTTTCTCAAGATGACGCATATTGGTAAGTTTGTAAACACTGATAGCTAAACACAGATTATAAGCGGTTTTTAGCCGTAACCTTGCTCTGTTTAGGTGGCAAGCACGAAGAGAGGGCGACAGAGTAATGAGAGCAGGTTTGATACCGTCAAGAGCTCTTCAAGAAGGTCGCATTATCCATGAAAGACAAACGGATCCACAAACATTGGAAGGTGCGTATAAGTACTTAGGGGAGTAATTCTTGTTTTCGTAGCCATCGCGAATGTTATAGAATTTCAATTATACATTCAAGTGAAGATAAATAATATAAGTTCCTTGTCGATTCATATGCTTGTTGTGTCGTCTCACTGTCAGCTCATGATCATTATCATTTACCCATTTTGCATGCCCGGCGCAGGCAAGCCGGCTCTTTGCAGTGTCTCCGTCACAAACTCGGACTGTGCTCCAAAAACACCATGCTCACCAACCCCGTCGGCCACCGCCCTACTGCCCTGCAAGTCCACACCCAAAGTGAAAAAGATTATATATGATATTACAGAGAATGATGATTTTGATCGTGAAATGATACCAACGTACGAAGAGGTTGCGCGGTTGTACCCGCGGCCTGGCATGGTCCGACCGATTGTGTTGGTAGGTGCGCCCGGGGTCGGCAGGAATGAGTTGCGCCGGAGGCTTATTGCCACTGATCCTGAAAAATATGTCACACCCATACCATGTAAGTTCAAACAACTTTTTGACTTTTGCAGCTGTGCTAAAATTTGCTCAAATTGCCTAAGATTTGCAGGTTATTTGATGAAAATCCTATTATGTATTTTCAAGCGAATTTGCTATATCGTACACAACAATAAAGATCATTGTTCTGCAAACCTTTTCAGTTACATCACGACCCCAGAAATCGAACGAGCCAAACGGTAAAGATTACATGTTTGTTGGTCGTGAAAAAATGGAGCAAGATATAGCGGATGGGAAATTTATTGAGCATGGAGAATATAAGGGGAACCTATACGGAACCTCGGCGGAGAGTGTCGAGACCATTGTAAATTCTGGTAAGTAGTTCATGATCACGAAATGTCGAATGGTAAGTTAGTTCGTGTGCGTGTACATAAATATACCTACGAAGTCTGTAGGTACTCCGTAGGTATATTTATGTACACGCACGAAAAACGCTACCAAAAGGAAGCCTTGTGAACTGCAAAAATAATAAATAACGTGGTGGTTACATCAGTGAAACGTATAATTTATAGTGATTCTACCAGAGATTTATCCCGTGTGAAAGGCGAAGATTATCCCAAGGGACAAAAATAATCCCAAAGGATTTCTGACATAGGGAGTAGTCATTCTCTATCTAAGAAGTCCTATGTCCTAATCTATCTAGGACATAGTTGTGGCTGCTCAGCTCGACAAAAAAAAACAACGCGAGATGCTTTTTAGCGTTCGTATATTTTTTCACCAAACTGACATTAAAACTCAGAACGAAAAAAAACAAAATATCAAAAATAAATTTCTTCTAAAAACCGCGTGTTCGATAAAGGTTTAATATCAATAGGAAACAGGTGCGTCATCATCGGGGGTGGCGCCACAACACTCCCCCGCTTAGACCGCTACTGCGGGCGATAATAATCTGGGAAGTGCACCCGGCGCCCGGACCTCGTCCTCCTCTCTTCGGCAGGAACACGGAGTGCGACCGGCGGCCCAGGAGCCGATGGTGGTTGAGCATCTGCTTCTTGCATGACGTAGGCTGGCTTCAACCGATCAACACTGACTGTCACTTCCTTGCCACATACGTCAAGCTTGTAATACTTGGGTTGACGCGCAATGACTTTGAACGGTCCAGCATACGGTGGTTCTAGCGGTCTTCGGACGAAGTCCTGCCGCAAGAACACATGCGATGATTCGTTGAGACCGTGTGGTAAGTAAAATGGACCTTTTCTGTGGCTGGATGCAGGCCTTGGTGTAAGTTTGGCCATGCAACTTCGTAGACGCGATGCAAAGTCAGTGATGTCGGGTGCCTTGTAGTCGTCAGATGGTGCGATGAACTGTCCTGGTAGTCGAAGTTGTTCGCCGTAGACCAACTCTGCAGGTGATGCTCTAATATCTGGTTTCCATGCACTTCGTATACCCAGAAGTACTAATGGAAGGGCTTCGGTCCATCGTGGAGTAGAGTGGCACATAATGGCTGCCTTCATTTGTCGGTGCAGACGCTCTACCATGCCATTCGCAGCAGGGTGGTAGGCGGTCGTACTGTAGTGATGCGCACCAACCATGGCAGCTACAGCTCGGAAGAGATGTGACTGGAACTGAGTGCCACGATCAGTTGTTATCTTGAGCGGACAACCGAATCTGGCGATCCAGCCGGACACTAGCGCTGCGGCGCAGGTCTCAGCCGTGATGTCTTTGATGGGGTACGCCTCAGGCCATCTGGTGAACCTGTCGATGGCAGTGAGGCAATACCTGTAATCAGAAGAAATTGGCAAAGGGCCTACGATATCAAGGTGGATATGAGTAAACCTTGAAGTTGTGACAGGAAATTGGGAAAGAGGAGCAAAGGTATGTCGTGTCACTTTACTGCCTTGACACTTGAGACATGTACGGGACCACTCTCTACACTGTTTGCGCATCCCTGGCCAAACAAATCTCTGTGCAACCAGCCGCACTGTAGCTGCGTTTCCAGGGTGACTCAGGCTATGTAGCGAATCGAACGCTTGTCGACGGAATTCCGGCGTAATATATGGTCGTGGCGGTGCAATCGTGACGTCACAGTAGACCTCGATGTCCATATCAGGTATTTTAACCTTTTCGAGTCTAAGCGAGGATCCACTTTTGAGAAGGCTTTGTAGCTGCGGGTCAGTGCTCTGACATCGTGCAAGTGCCTGATAATCAATTCCTTTAGGAACTCTCACCTCTTCTATTCGGGACAATGTATCCGCAACCACATTCTCAGGACCAGGTATGTAGCGTATGTCCGTTGTGAATTGAGCTATATAATCGAAATACCTGTACTGTCGTGGCGAACAGTTCTCCCGCGGTGTTGTAAAGGCGTACGTGAGTGGTCGATGGTCTGTGAAAACGACAAAGTTCCGTGCTTCCACCATGTGACGAAAGTATCTGATGGCTTCGTACACTGCGAGCAGCTCGCGGTCGTAGGGGCTGTATTTGGTTTGCGCTGGACTCAACTTTTTGGAAAAGAAACCTAGTGGTTCCCATCGCTCACCGTTTCGTTGCTGTAGCACTGCTCCTATTGCAACATCTGAAGCATCTGTTGTCAAAGAAAGATCGGCATAGATAAGCGGGTGAACTAAAAGAGTAGCATTGCAAAGCGCTTTCTTGCATTCAGAAAAAGCTTCTAGCTGTGGCTGCTCATTTTAACAGGTTGGTTCTTCGTGACTTTGCTTCCAGTCAGAATAGCGTTGAGCGGCGCTTGTTTCTTAGCCGCGCCTGGTATAAAGCGTCTATAAAAATTAAGCATACCCAGAAATTTTCGTAGCTCTTTAACAGTTTGAGGCACTGGAAATTCCTGGATGGCATGCACCTTAGTGTCGAGTGGGCGGGTACCGGTAGCAGAAACATTGAAACCGAGAAACGTCACCTCCGGCAGGCCCCAAACACACTTCGCCGCATTCACCAACACACCGAACTCACGTAGGCGAGTCAGCAGTCGTCGCAGGTGCATTTTGTGTAGCTCTGGAGTGGGAGAAAAGCACAAAACGTCATCCAAATAACAAAAGCAAAACTCATCTAACCCAGTAAGTACTTCATCCATAAACCTTTGGAACGTCTGTGCTGCATTCCTAAGACCAAAGGTCATATACGGAAATTCGAATAATCCAAATGGTGTAGTTATCGCCGTCTTTGGAATATGCGGTCCATATACGGGAACTTGATTATATGCTTTAACCATGTCAATTTTTGAAAATATAGTGCTGCCAGCAAGCTGTTGCGAGAAATCCTGAATGTGTCTCACCGGGTATCTGTCAGGAATTGTGCGTGCGTTGAGTGCACGGTAGTCGCCGCACGGCCTCCAACCATCATCCTTCTTCTTAACCAAATGCAGGGCTGAAGACCATGGACTATCTGATCGCCTGGCTGTACCGTTGGCCAACATGTCCTCGAATTCCTTTTTGGCTATTTTTAAACGGTCTGGATCTAGCCGCCTAGGCTTGCTTGAGACGGGTGGTCCGGGAACAGTATTAATATAATGCACCGTATTGTGTTTAGGCTCACGCACAGTACCTGCAGGTCTGGTTACCTCCGGAAATTCGCGAAGCAACTGGTGGAATTCTGACTCGCCGGCGACAGTCTTGACAGACGCCACGTCGTCTGGTTTCCTCTGATGCGATGCAGGTACGGAGAGAGAAGTGGTGCCATCTATCAGCCTATGATTGCGGCAATCTATAACCAGATTATAAAATTTTAAGAAATCAATTCCTATAATAGGTTTGGCTACATCCGCTATCGTAAATTGCCATGTAAATGCTCGACGTAGGCCTAAATCTAAATTCAATTGTATCTGACCGTACGTATTAATGACTGAACCATTTGCTGCTGTAAGACCGTATTTCGTGCTCGTGCAGGGCATTCTCACCGCTGAGCGTGGAAAAACGCATAAATCAGACCCAGTGTCTATCAAAAACATTACCTTAGAATGTCGATCAGTAACAAAAATACGGCCTCGATTAGTTTCGCAGTGGACGGCCGCTACTTCCGACTGCTCACGGAGTTTTCCGACGGCCACTGACAGGGCTGCCGGCATTTCTTTGCCTGTGAACCAAAGGTATAATGATACCAGCAATGAGGGTGGTTTTCAGGTGGCTGACGTGACCGCGATACAGATCTATGCCTATTACTCCTATTCCGAGATCGCTGGCGGGGGCGTTCATGATGCTGCTTATGTACTGCACTCACCTGCTGGCCGAGTAAAGCTACTTGCTTAGTTAGCTCACTGATTTGCGTTACCATTCCTTCCATGAGGGAAGATGTCACGGGGGCCATCGCACTTGCCACGTGTTGGACACCACTCGGCGCGATTTCATGGACCTTATCCGCCAAGTCTACAATCTTATCTATGGGTAAATCTGCTTGGGAGGCCACGATAGTCTGGACATTGTTCGGTAGCCTGCTAGACCACAGCGTTTTGAGAAACTCTTCGGGCACAGCCGGTCCAGCCAAATCTTGCAGGTGCCTAAAAAACTGAGACGGCTTCCGGTCCCCTAACTCTTCATGCGTTAGCAGTTGTTTCACTCGCCGCTCCTGCGAGGCTGATAAGCGCTTGATCAGCTCCGCCTTAAGTTTTTCGTATTTATTCGTCGCTGGCGGGTTGGTGATAATGTCCTTTACCTCTGCCACGAAACGGTGTTCCAACGCGGTGATGACATGAAAAAATTTCGTCGCATCGGTGGTTACATTGGCGAGCATGAACTGACCTTCCATCTGAGCAAACCACACTCCGGGATCTTCGGGCCAGAAAGGGGGTGCGCGTACTCCCACACGCAGGGCTTCAGGGCCACACCCGTCGCCTTTCGAGTCCGGCATCACGTCGGGGTCACCAATTGTGGCTGCTCAGCTCGACGAAAATAAAAACAACGCGAGATGCTTTTTAGCGTTCGTATATTTTTTCACCAAACTGACATTAAAACTCAGAACGAAAAAAAAACAAAATATCAAAAATAAATTTCTTCTAAAAACCGCGTGTTCGATAAAGGTTTAATATCAATAGGAAACAGGTGCGTCATCATCGGGGGTGGCGCCACATAGTCTACCCGAGTGCCAAATTTCATCCATATCCGTGCAGTAGTTAAAACATGAAGAGGTAACAAACAGACGAGAGTTACTTTTGCATATGTTCCTAATAATAGGTCTTTACCTATGCACCTTTATTGGAGATTGTATAACCAACATTTTCAGACTATCTTTGGTTTGGCGCGCAATTCGAAATTCAAACAATTTTTTTTCGAGTGTAAATAGCCGTGTGTTTTCAGTCATTTGTTTATAGATATTGTTTTGTTTTTGGGAAAAGTGGTAGTTTTTGGCGCCATGAATTAACTGAAAAATCGCACAATTTTCGAATATTAGTTCCTACGTGGAAATACCGCTGCGCAAACAACAGAAAACATTAACGACGTGGACGGACCTAACGCTGCTTGTAAAAACACGGTCTATTATTGGTTCAATCGTTTTAAATCTGGAAATTTTGGGTTGAAGAACGAGGCTCGCGGTCGGCCGGTGACCATTGTTGACGACAAATTGAAGGCCATAGTGGAAGCGGATGCAACTCAATCTACGGCTGAGCTTGATGCGGGCCTTGGAGTTCGTATCAAAACAACATTGAATCACTTGCGTCAAATCGGGAAAATAAAAAAGCTAGATATGTCGGTGCCAAAAACGAGACTTCTAAATCGAATTGTTACCTGCAATAACAAGTGGGTCCTATCGACAATCATAGCTGTTCGTCTCAGTGGGTGCAGGAAGATGATGGTGACTGTTAACAGACAGTCACCATCATCAACAGATATACAACCGAATGGTACAACAGTTACGGTCAGATGTCTTTCACAAAGAATTACAAACAATGTTGGAGAAAGTCACAATTCAACAACCATAGAAATATTATATAAAATACAGGAGAAGAGGCAAGGGGGCGTGTCGGTGTCCGCGCGACATGGTCTGAGCGACCATGTCATAAGCAAATAGTCGAATCCGCAAGCTAGTGCGCTTCCGACCGTCAGCGTGACAAGATATAAGAATGTCGTGTTGTTCAGTGGTTTCTTGTAAAAGCCGAAGCCTAAACCAAAATATTTTTAATCATAGAATCACTTCCCAAATCAAAGTACAAGTATTTTACTAAGTATTTACTAAATTCATGAAAATCAACAAATCGTAAAATATTTCACGCTCCTGCTATGTTATTTTTGTTTTCAAATGTCGCAGCGACACTAAGATATTTACAATAAATACATTGCTCCTATAACCGCTTCCTATGTTGTCGCTAAGTGACTGGATAGGTAATGTAAAAATCACAAAACGATACTTTACCAAGCAGATGTATCGCGTAGTACGGCCGTTGCTTCTTGCGATGAGTTAGTGATGTATGTGTGCGACAACAATGTCGATTGACAAATGAAATATGCAAAAGCATTACCAACTTTTGTAGAGTTGATTAAATTTGAAATAATCGGTGAAGTGTTTTTGGCTTTTAATTATCTTATATTATGCCTTATCTTCATGCTACTACTTCCTTACTTTTTTATGGTAATTGTATTTTACTTCCGATAAAGCTTCAAATGCATTATGGTTATCGGCATGGTTATGTTAATATATAAGTGACTTTTGCTTAAAATAAGTCAACATATTCATGATATTTATGTGTAATAATGCAAGAATCGACAACTTTCCGATTTAGTCAATCACTAGCGTATATGTAAAATAAATTGCTTTTGCATAGCACGACGATAGCGACCGTTGTTTTTGTGTAAGTTGTACGGTGTACGGTAAATACACGCTGTGCTTAGTAGTATAAGGTTTATAATTAACTGTGTAGTACAGTCCAATTTCAGAAATATGGGTGTGTGCGCAACTGCTTATCTATTGGTTTACTGAAGTGCATGCGTAGTAGTTGCCGTGTGGTAAGGCAAAGCAGGAGACAGGTTTCCGACAGATTTTCGGCAACGATATCTCTTCATTTATAAAGTCTATGTCATCAACCAATACTGGTCAATCGCTCTTCCCCATTGCTTCTCTAAGACAACGCGCGAGCTCAGACTTCACGACGGTCCATCGCAAAGCTACAAGAGTGACAACTGGAACCTTCTCGTCATCCACAATGCTCACCTTAAAAAAAACAGACATTGTAAATTGGAGGTTATTTACACCGTTTCATACGGAACACATTTATACCACAACGTGGTTGATGGGACATTGTTCACAAAATGTCTGGTATGGATACACTTCAACACATTTCCAAATAATATCTTTTTAATTTATTTTTAAAACTAGTATTATCAGCTTCACTCCTTATGTCTGCCGGCAGACTGTTCAATAGGTATGGTATTCGTTTTTTTAGTGTTCTGACACCAAAGTAATTGGTGATCCTGGGTATATTGAATCTTCCGGCAGCCATAGATCGTTTATTATGGCTATTTACTACGCGAGTTACTCTTGGGTCCCATGGTTGTTAACTGCTACGAGTAGAAGATATTTATGTCTGTAACTAATAGGTAGAACTTTGCATATTTTAAACAGCTTCCTAAAATCTCCTTTACAACTGTTTTTAGGTTTTTGAGTAACAAGTAGTTTTATGAACCGAATTTGAAGAGATTGTAATTTATTCAAATTTGTCTTGAATGTTAATCCATAGCTGTCAAGAGCATAGATAAAATAATAGAATCTACCAATGACATGTATATACATCTTAAAGTGCTAATAGGAACCTTAAAGCTTAAGTGGTACATTTTACTTAATAATATCCTTAATTTACTACAGATGTAGTCTATGTGATGGGACCAAGAAAAGTTCTTATCTATTTTCATGCCAAGGTAGTTAGTAAATTAAATATTATAGTAGTACAAAGTATTATTTACAATTTATTATTTTAGCTCGCTTCATGTTAATGGCGCTCAAGCGAACAAAACTCACTCGTGCATCACCCCCACAAACCGTCTCAATCCTGAAGACAGAGGATTATTTTTTGTTAAAATCTATATTCACGTGAGCAAAGCCGCCAGCAAAAGCTATTTATTACATTGTAATACGACGCTCGTTTACAGGTCGCGTGTGCGTGCTAAGTCCTCATTGGCAGGCGCTAAAGATGCTGCGCACTCCTCGGCTGCGGCCCTACATCGTGTTCATCAGGCCACCCACGCTCGAGCGCCTGGTCGCCACACGCACGGCTGCCAACGCACGCTCCACCTTCGACAAAGAGAGCTCCCGAGCTTTCACGGTAACAACACACGTGTTAATTTTATTTATTTTGTACAGGTAATTAGTCAATTATACCAAATTAACTATACCTTTCACTCTGTCCTCTCACAGAACCGCAAACATTCTAACGAAATCGTCTTCCCTTCATCAACAAACAAGTCAAATCCAGGGTTGGTCTCCACGAGAGCGTTGAGCGTAGTTAGCCCACGCGGTATGGGAGAAGTGGATTGAGCTACTAGATTTTAACAGGCTCGCTAAAGTGAAAGGGTTTACCTTCAATATATCCAATCCCAACGATGTTGGGGTCGGCTTCCAGTCCAACCAGATGCAGCTGATTACACAATGCAACAAAAAACAAAACTTGTGTCTCATCGAGATCTGATAATCTAATTATGTGATTTGCTATCGTCATGGTACAGAGTATTTAGGACAGTAAATAAATCTTTCAGTTACGTACGGTTTTTAAGAAAATTAAATATTTTTATTATTTTGGTCTCTGTTTAGTGAGCAGGGATTGGTAGGTTTCTAATAAAAAAAATCAGCAGTCGTCTGCTAAAATTGCATTAGTTCATTATACTTTGAAGCAATTTCTTGGTGTATGCGCTAATTCGGTTCATCACCTAGGTTACCTAGGTTTTCTGCGGAAAATCTTAAAGTAATATGATTTTGCCATAAGAAATAAGCTTAATCAAATATTACGAAATAAAACCGGAGAATTAATGCAAAACCGAGATATTGTCAATGATCGTGACTTAAGTATATTTACTTACAGCAAAAAATAAAGTTTCCCTTAAGTGACTGAGAAAATATTATTGAAAATGTATACGTGGTGATAGTTAGTGGTTATTTTTTTGGTATTATAGATATAATTATCGACGAAATACACCACTTTTTATTAAGTTAATTTCCTAGTATTGCGTAGTGTTACCAGTATTTTACATAGACAGACTGCCTATCAGACCTCCACTACTCAGTAACTGGATAATATGATACCCCTACCAACATAACGAGGCTTCCGAGGGTCGGAAGAATCTCGGTATGCTAAAATGATCACCCATCTTTGGACCAACTTCGGCGAGGATTTTCCACCAAAGGCAATGTGTGCCTTAATGTTATGTTAATTCCACGACATTGAAACCAATTTTTACTAACTTAGCAGTTTTTTGGGCCTAATTCGTGAACCTACCAGTTGCCACTACAATTTGTATGAGCTTATTTCGGGCCCCTGCCTGAAATAAGCTCATACAAATTACGTCCCTGACTCATGAGTAGTCTGGTTCACTTGTTAGCTATGATAATGAAAAGGAATCATTCACTATTTCCGTTTCACCTGACACACTATCTCTCCTTCCATGTTTTTTTTTTATTGTGGTAACTAGAAAATACACACATACATATTTCACATGCGATTTATCCTTTTATTCCTTCTTATCATGAATGTTAATTATTTAAATTTGATTATTTAAAGAGTTTGAAATTGCCGCCAAAGTCTGAAATGTCCAGAAAAATATAGAGACAACCAATCGTCTTTCTTTATATACAGTGAAATTCGTTTATTATGACGCCGCTTATATTGACCAACCACAGTATGAAGTAAAACGGAGCTGATTTTGGTTTTCATATTAAATTCTTTTAAAAAAGTACGGATATAATGACTTCGTTTATTGACATGTCACTTATTATGACCTATTTTTCAGAAATTATATTTGGTTATAGTGAGGAACATGACTTCTAATTTGTTTCCGACTCTTTTTGTGTTTCTCATTATTACACGATATAAAACAAAGATGGGATTTTGTTTAATTCCTAACATGACGCTTTTTATGACGTCCGCTTAGTATGACATATTTTTCACTTCCCTTCAATGTCATTATAAGCGGATTCAACAGTAGTTCCACGATGGGCTTATTTTTCAAATTTAATTTAAATAAAGAATTAGATTATATTGGTCGTTATTGGTTGTTGGAGAAATTTCTCGCGCAGTTTGGCCAGTTTCCTTATGCCGTTATTACCGCACCCACAGGAAGAAGAGTTCTCGGACATCGTGCGCTCGTCCAACCGCATCAACTTCCTGTACGGCTACATGTTCGACGAGGAGATAGTGAACGATGATCTGCCGGCGGCGCTGTCGCAGCTGCTGAAGGCGGCGTGGCGCGTGCAGTCCGAGCCCCTGTGGGTGCCCGCCTCCTGGGTCCAGTAAGGTCAACATCCTACAGCTTGCTACTCTGAATACTTTCACAACTAGTCAAACCTACGCAGCAGATATTCATAGAATCATACCTAGAATAATTTTAGCACCAATGTACAAGTAACAACATGTTTTGGAAATCCTTTAGTATAGTGAAATGAATTCAACTAGGATAATTTAGCCCAATGGTGTACAATATTATCATGTATATTTTGTTATAAAAATATAATGTTTAGTTTAAATTTGTTTCGAAGCATTAAGAGTGGTTCCTTAACAAAGATGAAAAGCTTTAAATATATTTTTGCTTGATAGAAAATTATTATTACGAACATGGCTTCGCAAAATAGATTAAGGTATTTTATTATTGTGATTTTAATAGAAAATGTTGTTGAACGCATATCGTAGGATTGTTTTGAGCATCAATAAGTTACATGAGCGACTCTTCGTGTTTGCGTGCTTCTGTTGCATATTATAGACCGGTAATAAGTAAGAAAAGAGTGTATAGACGAATTTAAATTAATCAAATCCTTATCGATGTTCAAATTAGTTAGTAAATATACGCTTATACCTACTAGAGCTTACATTAGAAAATCAAACTTGCTGTACTAATTGGGTACACTGTACCTTTCAGAGAGTAACTAATTAAAATAATTTTCTGTTAGTGTACTAAACCGCGTACATAAATATTATGAGCGCATTTGGGAGACCACACATTGTTTACATCGCTTGATTTCCCTAACAGGCAGTCATGTAGTCGGCTAGTCGCGCCTCACGTATATTATATCCGCTATACCCTTGTGTTTGCCAAGAAAATGTCAAGCTGTTGTTTTTTCAGGAGATTTCAGGGATAGAAAAGTATCGCCGACACGTTTTTAAATCCATATACTGTATTCAGAAACCGGTTCTATTGATCTGACTTCTCTAAGTTTGCTAAGTGCCTAGCGAGCGTTAAAGAAGTTGCTTTTGTCCAACTCGCTACAAATTGCATATTTGTAGCAAAAATATCTATGCATATATATATATATATATGCAGGTTTACACAAAGCAAAACACTTACGTAAGTCAGCTTCTGTAACCTTTATTGGTAGTCTAAGGCCACGTTTCCACCTGCAACCAACACGCATGCAAGCTGCAATAACATTTCAACTTCTCTTCGATCTTACCCTGCGATGTACATAATTAAACTTGCATGCGACTTTATTGTTGGTGGGATCACGTCCTCAACCTAGCTTTAGAATTGCTTGCGAAAATCAATACCCTGTATGTTTAGTTTATAATCTAAACTTTCAAAAGAAAGTGTCATCATGTGCCTAGCCTATTCCCAACTATATTTGGGTTGGCTCCCGGTCATATCGGGTTCAGCTAAATACCAGTATTTTACGTAGAGCGGCTGCCTACCACACCTCCACAACCCAGAACTGAATTTAGAAAGTTGAATTTAATATATTAACGACAAAAAAATGATTCCCACAAAAGTTTCTTTTGACTGACTTGCATACCTATAGGATAATACAGACGCAATAAAATGAATTTTTGAAGTTATTTCTACCTTAAAAAATGTAAAAGATTAAACGCTTATCTGAAAAGCTGTTGCTCACTTTTTTACTTACCACTTTTACTTTAGAAAAACTGAAAAAGAACAGCTGTTCATTACATTTTGATGAGTTATTGCAAACATGAATGTATGGGGCAGTTGACTTTTTTATTGGTTTCAGAGATAATTCATTAATTAAAGTTGTTCATAATAACTATGATTCATTTTCATATTTTGCGTTTAATCTGTTACATATAATTTCTTCATTTTCATATCCATATGTGACAATAATCATAACCGTGAGACTCCGGTGTTCACTTCAACGTCTTCCCTACGAACATCATAACAATATGAATACAATTATAATTTATAAGCAATAATGTTATTTATGGAAATAAAATTAATACACTCTGGTTTATGCAATGCCAATAGGTAAATAAAATGGGCAGTATTTGTTATTTTGTTTATGAGCTGTGCGTCGATTGAAGTTATTTGTTGAAATGTTTAGTGATGTTGGTTACTGAGTTCTCTGCAAGTTGTTTGTGCACGCAACACTGGGCGGCGTAGTTGAAGAGCTGCAGGCGCAGGCTGTACTTCCAGTTTGACCTCATGATAATTAAAAAGCACTGATGTCACGCTCCATTCGAATCGTGTTACTCACTCAAATTCTAAATGTTTGACTCAACGACGATGTTACTAAACTTTTAGATTCTTAGTTCCATAAACTTAGGTAAATTAATTATAAAAATGGAGTTCCGTTTTTGTCAGTTGACTACGGAACTCTAAGGACAAGTAAGTAATTATAAAGTGTTATCCCACTAAACCTAGATAAGTTATTCCGAATTATAATTTACTCCTGAACTAAGCTAAGTTTTGCGCCGCTAAGACAATGGTGTAATGTTGTGCACGACTGGGAACACGTGCCCTATGTAAATAATGTTTATGGTAAATGTTGACTTTGCTATGTGGAAGTCGAGGCGAGGAGAAAATACAGGCAGCCCAGATTTAGCGGTAGTCTGATTCCGTATTTGGGATGTAAGTCTTGTGCTCTATTCACTCTTCTTTTCAACTCGTACAAGCTTTAACAGCTGTAAATGGCTTAGCACCGTATGGCATTTATGAGAGCAAAATAAAAGCATCATTTTAAAAATATCGACTCGAAAAACATTTACACTGTTTTGTAACACAGACTGCCTGTATTTCATTACGGATTGTTCGAATACATTCTAAAACAATTCTAAAATACAAATAAATAGTTCAATAAGATAGTAATAAACTAGTCCGCTTAACAAGAAATTATTTACTTACTATAATTATATGATTTAGGAACAGAATTTATTCACCTGTAATCCTCCCGTTCGTGATGTTAATACGTAAGTAAATAAAATTCTTAAACACTTGGTAAACTCGTGGTTTTTACGTATCTTAGAATCTATAATAATTTATAGTATTTATCCTGCTGTAAAACACTTGAAATAGTAATATAAGAACATATATAATATATCAATTAGACTATAAAAACGCTTTTAAATTACGGTAATGCGGTATTCACCAACACTGGGCGACGACGCTACTACATAATAAATTGTCTAAAGTAAAGCCTTCTGTGTTGCATTGTGCAACAGTGAAAAATGTTTATGAATTTAACTGTCGCCTAATGTAAGTGAAAACAGGCAATTATGTGTCTGATTTCCACCGAGTGGGCTGCTCCGGAGCGTAGTTTGCACGGTCTTGAAGGAGATTGAAGTGATTGTGAAGTGTTTAAATGTCATATTTGCATGCAATTTAAATAACACATTAGCTCGTTCGGGGCAGCACGCATTCTGCAGTAGCCTGTCGGCTGCCATACAAAAACGGCATCTAACTGCTTTTTGGTCGCTTAAATTTTCATTGAAATTTCAAAATGCGCTTCGATTTGGCTCGTTTAGTGGAAATCTTAGATTGGTGCACTTATATCAATCTTTTTAATTGTGATTGTAGGTACTTTTACTCATGTTTCCTTGAGTGATTTAAAATGAAAGATACAAATAATATTATAAATTAAAACTGCACTATCACTGTTATACCGATGTTTCGTTATGATATACCTTTTTTAACAGGAAAGGGAGTTTTACAGAGTCCAAAATACAAGATTGCTTCCAGAGTTAAAAAAAAGTCTGCTTACGGCGAGGTCCTTTTAGTATTTTATTTTATTATTCATATTTTGGAGATGCTCCCATCTTTCTGCCAAAACAATTGGCATGTCTTAATTTTCTTTGGTTTTCAATATCTACTTATCTGACAGCTTTAGTTTTTTTTTTTTTTTTTAATATAAACAGCGCTCATTCTTCAACAAACTATACTATAAATGGATAACCTCGCCTTAAGGACATATATACTTAGTTTGTAAAAACGTAATAATGTCACGACTGATATTTCCCAATAGGAGGCCTTAATGAACATCATTTATATTTAAAAAAATACACAGCTTTCTTAATTCCGCACTCCTTAAGAATACTCGATTTATTATTTACGTTGTCTAAGCATACTTGTTATTGTCTTTGCTAATAGGTATTGTAACGTACATATTTTATTATGTCTTAGATATCTCAGTATAGTGTTCGTTAAAATAAGTAATAAATTGTATGAAATATTATAAATGTACTGAAGTAATTTATAAATGCTAATGTTGTCTATCCTTGTATGTAGCCAAATTCTCTTTTGTTTATTTTAGTTAATTTTAATAATAAATTTATGCCACTCTCTATTAGTTACCATTGTGACCTGAGTAGTTGATAATTTGTCGTAATTTCAGCACCTTCATAAACTCATTGTTCTAGTCGAACCTAGTCACGGGTATGCCGGGCAAATAATTTCATTTTAATTATTAATTAATAGTTCTACTGGATATAGACTGAAACATTCTTATGTTTGTAGCCAAGGGCTAGCTAGTATATAATAAGTTTCGAAGAGATCTCTTGTCATTATTTGATATTCACACCACTAAAGTATACACCGTATACATACTTATAGTTAGATCTACCTTTTAGCTTCCTTTTGTACAGCCGGTGGCACCGGGTTATGGCAAACACTCTCGACGTTAATAAATTGTAAACAGAACAGTTTATGTACCAATCCGTGGCAGACCAAGAAATTTGAACTGGCGCACAATCAATGCACTGTTTATCTACCTATATCTGTGTTAACTTTTGCCAGAGTGGGGCAGTCCATTGGTAATTATGGTGTTGAAACCCAGTTCATATTGATGTAAAATTAAACAATTCTAATTGTATAGGTAATATTAAATGTCATACTTACCTATGCTTATTACCAACTTTCTCGATTTAAAAGGTTATAAAACAAAATTTGGGATTATAATAAAATGTTATATAATACCCAATTGAAAGACATTACTCAAAAGTCTGAATATACAAAATGGCAACTTGCCCAATGTAAATAATTTATATTACGGTTAAACGTAGTTTTTAATTCAAATCTATGTAGTTATGTACATTGATTGTTTATCCTTCGTGCTTTTAAAGCATATAGATATTATAATATTTAACATAAATAATCAAATTAGCGCGTTGTTGTACATGTGGCGCACTTATCAACGTTTCTGCAGGATAAGCCAGTTAATAAGTTTTCACTTATTCATACCAGATGACAGACATCTAGTTTTTTTAAAAATACTTACTGTTTGTTGTATTGTTGTCTTTCATTTGGAGCACTGAAGCTTTTGCAAAAACGATGATGACCCCATCCATAGTGCTGGTCGGTAGAAGTTTTTGTAGGTAACGTTTAGTTTGAGAGAGCGCGGAACGACTGCTGAAACATTAGACTCATACCACCGCCCGGATGGCGGTTTTACTACATTTTCCTTAAAAAAAATTGGATGTTATTGTTTCACACTTCATTTAGCTAATTATTTGTATGTGCACTGTATTGCGGGGTTGGAGGACGGCCGACGGTTTTGTCTCTTTTCGACTTTATTCAAATTGTAAGTCAGGCCTTCCTGGAGCCGCAGTCCCGCGTCGTCGCGTGCTTTAGACACTTAGCCATCATAACGTTAACATATTTATATTCTTCAGATAGAGGGTAATAATATACCTCTCATAATAATTTATGGGGCGACACAGTATATACTCAAATCTGGGCCTAACGCATGTAAATTTAAATATAATTAAATTAAGGGAAAGTTACAATTCTGGATGTTAGTGCATAACTAACGAGCGTTTTTCGCGCGTGTATTTTAGGCGCACCAACGTTTCCCGCATTTTTGGACAAATGCAATGCTGAGGATGGAAGGTGAAGGATGAATGTATTAGATCCTAGTAGCTGAACTACGCGCGTAAAATGCTCCACCAAAAAAAAAAAAAAAAACAAACAAACTATAAATGACTCAAATGACTCAATGTCTCTATATATATAAATGTCTGCTATGCGATCTTCAGAGATTATTTTAGTATTTGTTCGATTTATTGTCACCTGCATGACCTCACCCCGTGTCCACAAGCTCACGCGGCATAGGGCTCGAATATTTGTTAACTATGCATTTTATGAAGGTTGAAATAAAATTAATAGAATATAAAAGAAGGCGTTGTCAATAAATCGAATGCTTACTCAGTGTGGATAACCTAAAGCATTGACAATAAATGTAACAAATCAAGAGGCTCGTCTGTGGTTTACAAACAAGTGATATACGTCAGTGTTGAGTTATGAAGATATATAATTCGTTACATTCAAATTCGTTACAAACCAACACAAGCTAATAAGTATTTAGAGAAAAGTCGTAAATATTACGAGATCAGAAATAGCTAGCAATAGTAATCTAGATGTTTTTTATGAAAGTTCGTGAGTGGTAGAGGTTGCATAGTGAGGATATCGAAACTAGTCGCGTGGAGTTATTGTGTTGTATTGTCCATGTATTATTACTTAGTTATAATTATACATTTATATTAATTGCCGGTAGTAAAAGTATGAGAGATATTTAAATGACGACGTGTTTGGGTAATGAAAACCCTTCTTTCAAAAATTATGTGTTCACGAAACCCTAGTAATAGGTACCTCGTCTAAATAATAACGTGATATCTAAATGTCGTCAAAAATAATTTATTTTGCCGCTTTATGAATCCTTCAATATCAATCAGTTCGTTACGTGCGCTTATGTTGCGCACTTTTCTATCATTGATTTATTTTTCAAGTAAGTACTTAATAATATGTTACACGAAAATGTACTCTCTGATTCAGGGAATATCTGGCTATGTAAAAAAATGTTTTACTTTTTCAATTTTTGTAATCCAAATCATCCTATCTGTATAACTGACTTCAATTTGTCGGAAATCGGAATATATTTTTTTTAATATTCAGTAAATGTAGTAAAGATCATGTATAAGGTGTAACCAAAGATTATCTTAAATAAATAATAATAAAATAAATAATGTTTTTTATTTACCATCCCTCAATAGTATGAACATTTCAATGTCTTTTTTTGGTTAAGAAGTTGCATAGACGTGTTAAGAACTTAAGAGATTACTTCCAAGAAACTAAAATCCTAGCAATTCTTAAAAGGAAGCCGCCTTCAGTCACTGAATCTTTTTACTACCCTTAAGAAAACCTGTAGCGGTCACAAGGGGATGTTATCGCCTACTTTGAGAAACAGTACGGAACTACAAGTGGCAATAAATTAACTCAATCATCAACTGACTAGATAGCGCTACTAATACGAAATTCGCATATCCTGCCTTCAGTGACGGATTAACCCTTAATCAAATTAAGCAGTTGCCTAGGGCATCACGTCTGGGGGGGCACCAGAAGAAGCACAAAAAATTCCGTCCTTAAGGCATCACGTCTCACTCTCATGTCACCAAACACCAGACGAAAACAAGAATGCTAGGACAAAGTTTGAGTTGATATAGAGTCCGACCTAGAGTCAAAACCCCGCTCCCGCTTGCCCACTCGCTGCCTGCTAGTACATGCGGCAATTCGAATGCACCAGAATCGCGATCAGCCAATTACAAACCACCCCTTCCCCGCTGATCTCCGCCTGGCGCCCCCGCAAATCTGTATCAGATCAATCAAATGTTTGTTTTGTTTTTTCTTTTGTAATTGTGCCGGCCGGCTTATATGCATACTTAATATAATTCATTTGATAATTAATTAGTAAGTCATGTTTTTAGGCGGTGAAGGTTTAAAGACCATTCTAGTTGACATACGGATAGGGGGCCCACAGGCGTGGATTGCTTAGGGCATCAAGTAGTCTTAATCCGTCACTGCCTGCCTTAGATTATTCAAGTCCTTATGTTCTCGGAGCCCGCTATAAACGTTATTGAATCCCTACGCTGAGGCCGAGGCATCGTACCATCATCGGCATCGTAAAAAAGACAAGGCAAGTAAAATATTCAAAAACATTTATTTTGAATGAACCAACGCTCTCACACACGAAATATGCTAATAAATAATTAGCTTTGTGTGTGTGTGTGTTCTTTTTTCCTTTTAAAGAGACCTTTAGAACGGCGTTAAAGGTAGTTTTCAAATAATTTAGGCTGCAGGTGAGTGGACATTTGTGGCATTCCAATAGATGGAACATATTTTGAATAAAAGCACCGCATGTGTGTCTGATAATCGACCATATTTGCAGCGGGTATGCATACAATCGATTCATGTGGGTACTATGCATAGTTTTCCTTACCTATAAGACACTGCAGTCCAGAAGGACTGCACACTGCAGTCCAGAAGGACTGCACACTGCAGTCCAGAAGGACTGCACACTGCAGTCCAGAAGGACTGCACACTGCAGTCCAGAAGGACTGCACACTGCAGTCCGAGGACTAACTTTTAGTTACACCTGTATGTGTGGATACTCCTACTCTTAGAAAAGGGCCTCCTGTCGTGGTTGTTATTCCAAGCCAACTGGCACTTGACGACGAAGAAAATTATATTTGTAAGTATATATAGGTACTTGTTAGTAGGTACCTACCTACTTATTATTTTAACAATGTTTCAGAGACGGCATGTGTGATGACTCTGAAAGAAGGTTTTAAGGTACCTACATCCTTATACATCTATGGTTAATCGCGTTGGGACAGGGAATCCAGAAATATCTGTCACAGATTGACACAAGCTGTTTGCTTGTGGTTAATTTTGTGTACCTTTTTATGGTAATGAATAGATTAACTTTGATTCTTGTTCTGGCCTGCCTAGCACATGCAATTCATAGGAACCGAAAGGAGGATAAATTAGTGTTGAGTCCCATCGAGTTGATTGATCTCGTAAGACAAGAACAGCATCAAAATAAGTCGCCTCAAACATCAACCAAGGTGGCTTTTACAGAAAAGACTAGTAAACCGCTGGAGCCAGATGATTCAGAATATGAGACAGGTGAACACGAACATACCGTAAATCATTCAAACAACCTGAATTACGCGCCGATTATCGATTAGCGTACGGTAACCGTGTTACCGTACGTGTACGCTTCTATATCTAGCAAACGAAACCTAACTACTTTAATCAGCCGTTTCATTGGCTATCTAGAGTTTTCAGTGAACGGCACCGTTGAATCAGCAGCCTAAGTGATTTCTCGGTATTTAATTTTATTGAACAGCTAGGAAAATTAGGTACCTACTTGGTTTAATATCGTTTAAAGACTTCACTACTCCAGAACATAGGGATACGGATATAGACAGTTTAGGGTGCCCCGACATGGGTAGTGTTACGGGGCTGGTTCAAAGTCCCTTTTTAAAAAAAACTATTTTTAAACCTTGAAAACTTTAATGGAAATTAGCACGTTTTTACAAAGATAGATTTAATGTGTCCGCCACGAAGTTCAAAGTATGACTGCCGGAAAACTGATGTCACCAAATGCAACAACATTTGTGGGAAACGTTACCTGACGCCTATGAGGTGTCAGCGTTTATATTTTATATGCTTAGGGCTGTCTTACAATTTATAACAACCCCCCCGTTAAGATTGATCATCACGTTTAAGAGTGATGAGAAATCTAAGATTAGACATTGAACTTCGTTTTGGTTACAAACTAGGAATATGTAAGATAAAGGTTTCTATTATTAATGTACTATTAGTAACTTAGAACTAAACTAGAATTAAACATAAGAAATAGTATTAATAATCATTAGTAATTTCATGAAAAGAATTACAACTGATAAGTTCACTGTGAACTAAGTCATAACATTACGCTTTAACGGAGTCGGCAGAGATTTACACGACCCATGGACGTCTTCGTCAGAGGATTCTGTGAATTGATTGCTTACTGACTGAACAGACTGGACTGTTTGATTCTTTTTAGTATAACATTGGTTAAATACTTGTATACAATATCGAGGTTTGGTTGAACAAAATAACTTCCTAGATCTATATAAAAGGTAAAGAAGGACAATGATCGAGACGAAATATGTTAATGATAGATAATGAGTACTGTATAACTGTAAGTGAGATGGTTGTTCAATTTTATTTAATTCTTTTTCAAATTCGTTCAAATGCACACTCGCTTGTAATAGAGAATTGAAATCATTAACATTAGATAACTTTACAAAAGGGAGATGTTGTACTGTTTTATTTATTCTATGACTGTCGCAGCAGTCATCTTCTATAATATTGAAATTAGATATATGATTAGTAACATTAGACATAACATAGTCACTAGGCGTAAACTTTAAAGTTTTAAAGAAAGCTACACAATATTTAGGCAAGGCCAACATGCCTGTACCGAAAAGAATCTCGTCGTAATTGTTAGGATCGCTTTCACATGTAACATGAGCTTTTCCGGGCTCTGACTGTACAAACAACCACTTATTATTATTTAGTTTGAAAAATACATCAATCGAGCCATGTATTAGTTTAGTATTACAAGAATCTGGTAACGAACTTATAGCTTCAGTTAAAATTATTGTTTCACAAGTTGGGTTCGCAATTGTAGAATACACATTTCCTAAAGGACACACATAACACTCACTATTAATCACTCGGCACTTATCCACTGACTCTAATAGTGAATAGAACATACGATCTATTGTTACAGCCACATAAGGTTTATTAGGAGCAATGAGTATATAAGTGTCGGGTTTGGTAACTTCGTAGGGAGCTGGAAGAGGAACAGTGTGATAGAGGTTATATGTTTGTGGAAGGACGAGCGGAATTTTAGTAATAATAATAATCCTGTTAAGATGATAATAGCAAACTAAATCAGATATGTCTATGATAACGTGTATATTTTCCAAAGATAAACTTATAGGGAGTTCACAATGTTTCGGAAGTTTATCTTTATGTAGGTCTAGTTCTTGGAATAATTGATAGGGGCTAAGTACAGTTGGATGAAGAACGTTGAGCGTGCTAAACAAGATAGCGTTGTTGATGTCATCAATGTCAAAGGACAAGGCTATAGTAATACTTTCTAAGGAGTTCATTAACATTACTAAGTGATTTTTTATTTCTAGCTTATCGCTTGAATTCGATAATTGTTCAAACGCTATTCGAATAGTATCTAAATTTTGGTTTAACTGGTTTTGATTCCTGTTTACCCTTGACATTGTGCTGTTGAAGTTTGAAATAGTTGATTGGATAACGTGAATATTATCTCTCATTAAGTGGGCTAGCTGTTTTTCGTCTGACTGTACTTTGGTGATAGCGTCTGAGAACTTTAAGGCGTCTTCAGAGTCTAAAGTTCCGAAGATTGATTTTAAAACTGAGCCACCGGCATCAATGAGCCCACGTTTAAAACGGTTTGGTTTTTGATCTTGAACAAGGTAGGATATCGATAAGAATTTACGAACATTATTAAGATGTTGGTTTTGAAGAGGCGATAGTAGATTAGTACATTCTAGTTGAATTTTACTAGAAGGATTTGTAACACAGAAATTAGAAACTTCTTTGATTAGAACCTCGACTTTATCTAAATGCGGTTTTATATGGCTAATATCCAGGTATGTTACAACATTCCAATGGTCATTTGTGAATTTAACGTTCAGTAGTTGGTCGAAGTATAACCCTGGAGTACCTATGATTGTAGTAACAAATTTGTGGCTCGAAGACGGCTGAAGTAATAACCTGAAATAGAAAAGATTAGGCTAGTCATCCGTTGCAATTTTTATTTCATCATAGTGATGTCGGACATATTTTCTGTTGATTAGGAGGGTAACTGTATGGTTACCATTTATTTTAACTATTTTAAAAGGGCCTTTCCATATAGGAGACATAGCTTTATTTTGTTTATGATGACACCGTAAATACACCATGTCACCTATTTTATATGTTATGGGCTTAGTATGAACGTCGAAGCGTTGTTTTGATTTTTCTTTGGACGATTGTATATTCTGCAAGGCTTTTTGTCTACTGTAATATAACCTATGATTAAGAGCACGAATGTAGTCCGTATAGGTATTTAGTTCTAAAGTGTCGGTACTTTTGGGCATGTAAGGTTTAAATCCGAACAATAACTCCATCGGTTGAAATCCGGTAGTGGAGTGTACATTAGTGTTATAGGCTATCATAGCAGTTTGTAGATACAGGCTCCAAGTATGTTGGTTATCTTCAACGTATGATCGTAGGTACTCTTTTAGCGTCGCATGACTTCTTTCGAGAGCGCCACATGTTTGTGGGTGATACGGTGAGGCAAAGATATGTTTAATGCCGAATAATCTCTCTAACTGTTTTAAGACATCGGATGTAAAATTGGTCCCCTGATCGGTTACAATCATTCTAGGGATACCTAGATGAGAAATGAAGAGCACAAATTTTTGTGCAGTTTCTTCGGCGGAACATGTCGTCATTGCATAAGCCTGTGAATATTTTGTTAAATCGTCTTGCAATGTGAGGATAAACTTATAACGGTAGTCATGAGTTTCGGGTAATGGTCCCACAACGTCTAGGAATACTTTTTCCATAGGTTTCGTAGCTGTGGATGTGATTATCATAGGAGCACGGTTTGTCTGACGTAACGGTTTGTTTATTTGGCAAGACTTACAATTCTTGATATAGTTTTCTATGTCTTGACGCATGTTTTTCCACCAATAAAGAGTTTTTAACCTATCATACATGCGAGAAATGCCCGGATGTCCTGCTGAAGGTGGGTCATGGTTATCTTTTAATATACGAGGGACTTCTGTAGGAGTAGGGAATTGAATATTATTGTGATAGATATGAACTTTGACACCTGTGTTATGGAATAGAAAATCTATAATATTGTATATTTTGGTAAACGACAACTTCGAGAAAGGATCCTGGAAATCGGAAATAGCAAATTCTTTTTCTTCTGAATACCACGCGGTGATCATTTCTCGATATTCTCGTAACATATTAAAAATGTCTTTATATGACATTTCGTCATAATGATGGACACGTAAAAATAAGTGTGTGAAAACATGTTTTTCATTGGATGTACTTTGAAACGTATATAATTCCCTTTCTAAAGTCCGTATGTCAGGTAAGTCTTCGTCAAACTTGGATATTTGTAGAATTTCAGAGCAATATGGGATCGAGTCATCTAAGTCGATAGCGGAAGGGTAAGTAATCATCCTACATTTGGTCTTAAGTAATGATTCATTATGTTCCTCTATAACGGTGTCGTAGGAGTGATTATGCTGTTGACTTATTTGTAAGTATTTTTCATACGTTTCAGAAGTAGAAGGAACATTAGGATCTACGGTAAGTATCGGGTTACGAGATAAGGAATCAGCGTTACAATTCATCTTACCCTTTTTATGAATTATTTCATAATCGAATTCTTCTAACTTTAAGCGCCAGCGAATCAGTTTTGAACTAGGATCTTTACAATTGAATAGCCATTGAAGTGGTTTATGGTCCGTGACTACAGTGAACTTATTACCGTATAAATAAGGCCTAAAGACTTTTGTGCCGAAAATGATGGCTAAACATTCTTTTTCGGTAGTGGAATAGTTTCCTTCTGCTTTGTTAAGGGTTCTAGATGCGTACGCGATTGGTAAGTCTTGACCGATTTTTCCCTGAGATAAGATTGCAGATACAGCGAAATTTGATGCGTCAGTAGTTAATACGAAAGGCTTAGAGAAGTCGGGATATTGAAGGATAGGAGCGGTCGTTATTTTATGTTTTAGTTCGTCGAAGGATTTTTGTTGTTCAGGATTCCAAGCGAAATTAGCATTTTTCTTTAGGAGAATTGTGAGGGGTTTCGTGATATGGGAAAAGTCTTCTATGAACCGACGGTAATACCCCACTAACCCGAGGAACGACTTTATGTCACGAGGGGATTTAGGAATTGGAAAATTTTGAACACAACTAACCTTTTTTGGATCGGGTTTCACTCCTTGGTCTGTTATTATATGTCCTAGATATTGTACTTCTTTTCGTAAAAACTCACATTTAGCAGGCTGTATTTTTAGTCTATGTTCTCGTAACTTTTCAAAAACTGATTCCAAATTTCTACAATGTGATTCGAGGTCATGCCCGAATAGTACAATATCATCCATATACGTAAAACAGTGAGTCCCTTGAAGGCCACTTAGGACAATATTCATAAGCCTTTGGAACGTGGATGGTGCGTTGCGGAGTCCGAAGGGCATTCTAGTGAATTCATAATGACCAGATGGGACACTAAATGCAGTTTTTTCTGTGTCTTTGACTTTAACTTGGTGAAATGAAGATACTAGGTCAAGTGTTGTGAAATACTTGCTATGACCAAGTTGATCTAGAATATCTGAGATATTTGGAATTGGATATGCATCGCCGATTGTGACTTCGTTTAATTTGCGGTAGTCAATAACAATACGCCACTTGGGTTTACCTGATGCGTCCGTCTTTTTCGGGACAACCCAAATTGGTGCAGACCATGGAGATATTGAAGGTCGAATTATGTCTTGGTCTAACATATCTTTAATTTGTTTATTGACCTCTTCCTTATGACATTCAGGGAACCTATAACTTTTAACTGCAATCGGGGTTTCGGAAGTAACACGGATTTCGTGTTCCAAAGTGTTCGTATGTGTAAGTTTATCTCCTTCTAAATAGAAAACATCTTGGAACTTAGAACATATACTACGTAAACGGTCTTCTTCTTCTGAATTAAGATGATCACATCTGATAATGTTTTGAACTTTGGAATCTCGTTCTGATGTGTATGGGTATAATGGATTAGAATAGGAAGTAGTTGCATTGAGAGAAACAGAGTTTTCATTCGACTCGATTATCTGTGAGATAGGTTCTAGCGTTATTTCAGGATTTTCTAAGATTATTTCTTGATCTGATGTGTTAAGCACTGAAATAGTAGTCTGGTTATTAGAGTCAACTGACACTAAACACCTAGAGATATATAAACGAGGATAATTTTCTAATTTGGCATCTAGAAGTCCTACTTTAATTTCGGGATTAGTAACATTGCAACGAATAAACATTTCGCTTCTTGGAGGGATAACCTTTACATTAGGAGTTGTTTTTAAATTGAAATAGTATAGAGGATTTCCCTGAATTATTAACCGAAAGTCGCCGTAACTGATGAGAGCTTGATACCACTCTAGAAAGTTTGATCCTAGGATGCCATCATACTCTAAATTAACTTTGTCTACAATATGGAAATAATACGGGACTTTGATTTCGTTTTCGAGTCCTAAAGATAATAGAAACTTGCCTTTAGTTTCAGAGAATGAGTCTATGTCGTTAATGCCCTTGAATTTTAAAATATCTTTCTCAACTTTAGGTAGTTCAGACAGGCATTGTTCCTTAATGATGCATATGGAACTACCTGAATCGACTAAGAGACGAACAGGTGCTTTCGTATGTGAGGTTTTTACTACAATATATGGTAAGGAAGAACTTGAATTAGGGAAGACGTCATAAATAGTGGAATAGCCAGACGGGTTTTCGATAAAGTTATCTGGTATTACTTTAGGCACAACATTATTCCTTAGAGAATTGTTGTTTAATTTTATAGAACTAGTGCCGGTAGAGTCACCATTTTTAAAAGAATTAGTAATTGATTTAGTAGAGCTAGTAAGGATTGAGTCATTATTTATTTTAGAATTAGTAGAACTAGTAAGGATAGAGTCATTATTTTTTTTAGATTTAATAGTTGATTTAGTAGAACTAGTAAGGATAGAGTCATTAATTTTTTTAGATTTAGTAGTTGATTTAGTAGAACTAGTAAGGATAGAGTCATTATATTTTTTAGATTTAGTAACTGATTTAGTAGAACTAGTAAGGATAGAGTCATTATTTTTAGAATTCTTAATTCGTTTAGATTTGGAAATCGAATTAGTAATTGGAGAGTTGGAGTTATTAGTGACTTCAGGATTAGTAGTGTATTCATATTTGGAAATAGAATTAGATTTGGAAATGGAATTAGATTTGGAAATTGAAGTCCCTAAAAAACTTTCTCACGATTAGTGTCTATGATTATAGAATTACGTCGACACTGGTTCGTAATCCGATCATTTAGTTTAAATCATCGTCGTCGTCGGTATGTGTTGAAACTTGATTACTACATTCTACATTCTTTTGTTCATTTATTCTGTTCCCAGGGTTTCTGCGATCGAAGCGAGAATTATCGTATTGTCTTTTGCGACACTGCGAAATGTCATGTCCGATATTTTTGCAATAGCGGCATATTAACGGTTGGGAGTCAGGGGTTGAAGACTTTTGGATGTCATTTAACTGTTTTGGTTTAGATGGAAATAGAGCCTTATTTTGGTTGTTTTTAAATTTGCAATCGAACTCGGAGTGACCTACTTTACGACAAACCTTGCAAGACGACCTAATCGAGAAGTTATAGATTTTCTCTTCTTCTATGGCGACGTTTATAGCAGCATTAAGATTTCGGGAATCTCGACAACGAACAATAGTACTTAGTCTAGGGTGAAGTCCCAGACAAAACGTATATAGAGCTAAATCTTCTGTCATAGCAATGCGACCCGGAAGTTCCTTTTTTAAGGAATCCGAATTGTGGATTTCGGATTGTAGATCTGTTAAGCAGGTCTCAATTCTGAGGGCATATTGTGCAACGGTTTCGTTTGGTAATTGTTTGCATGATTGCAGCTCTAATAAAAGATGATTATAATGTTTTCTTTCCCCAAAATTCTGCCTTAAGAATGTTCGTAACTCGTCGAAGCTATCAAATATCTTATTTGAACACGCTATCTGTGCCTTTCCTTGTAGTTTTGATATAATGTATTTGAGTAGCAGGGATTTTTGACTTTCAGAAGCTAAGTCTAGAGCACTTTGACAATTTGTTAAAAACGCTGATAGACTTTCGCGTTCTCCTTGGTATGGGTTTATAAAGTTACATAGGACTTGAATAGGATATGGCTCGGAGATAGTGGGAGTAATTTGTTTTTTGTCACTCGTATTAGCCATATTAACGGGTATTTAAACGATTACACAAAGTTCGAGGATTTGGTGGATTTAGGAAAACAAGGATACTTATGCGGCAAGAACAGAAATCGAATATTCTACTCACAGCAAGGCGACGGCTTGGAATGCAGGAAACATCACGCAGATCTCGGTGAGTAGCACACTCAGCAGCAGCAGCGATTAGCAGCAGCGTCGACAGGATGCTCAGCAGCAGCGGTTAGCGGCAGACACGGCCGTATTTGGACGGCCCGTTGGCGACGTCGGGAGGGGTTAGCTTAACTTAAAGCTCACCCAAGCACACGGAGAAAGACTTAGTAGATTCGTCGGCTAGCTTAGCCAACTCGAAGGAATTCGGTATTTTCACGATTGGGTTATAGCGACGGTGAAGTAGTTTTGACGACGTAATAACACTCTGGACGGAGTTGAACCGGATAGAGACACTTTGGATAGAGACAGGATAGAGTCACACTGGATACGATTTTGGGGTCGATTTTGAAACGGACAGGCGGGCGGACACGGTACTCGACGGATTTGGTTTTTATATAGTTTTATGGATAGCCAGTAACGACTTATACCGACTATCCCACTTCTGACACCACTGTTACGGGGCTGGTTCAAAGTCCCTTTTTAAAAAAAACTATTTTTAAACCTTGAAAACTTTAATGGAAATTAGCACGTTTTTACAAAGATAGATTTAATGTGTCCGCCACGAAGTTCAAAGTATGACTGCCGGAAAACTGATGTCACCAAATGCAACAACATTTGTGGGAAACGTTACCTGACGCCTATGAGGTGTCAGCGTTTATATTTTATATGCTTAGGGCTGTCTTACAATTTATAACAGTAGGTTAGGTTCGGATCAGTGTCGGTTTTAACACTACCAGCGCCGTGGGCGAGAAATCCATACATTTACCTACAGTTCTTGTAAGTTGCGATCTTTCATCAAAATTTAAAACAAAAATATGAGTAACCACATTCTGATCAGGCAATAAGGATTTCAGACTTAGGTACGATTTCATCACACAACATAGGTACAACCATTTATATCTGATTTAGAGTCTACATTTAATTTTAATTGGAGATCACCACAGAGTTTGACAAGGTCGGGTTTTTCCGGAATCTGTTTAGTATTGTACAAAAAAACCCAAGATTCCGAGTATTCATTTAACTATTCGAACCTTTCATTGACTAAAATTAATGTAATGTCCAAACTCCAAAAGAGAGAATGAGCTGAGTTTGTTCCACTTCGCTAAAAATAACGCTAACTCTTTTAAAAGCTTTTAAACTAAAATGTTAAAAAAGATAGACAATGTTTTACTCTATGATTGGGGATTCCCGAAAAAATAAACTGCATGCAGGGTTCCAATCGAACTGATTGAATGCGTTCAATTCAAATGTTGCCAACATAAAGATTTTTTCGCTTAATTTAGGGAATTTACGAGTGAGTAGACCTCGCTCGAACTATGAGCGAATGGCTACAAAACCGCGCCCTATCCTATCGTCGCTACTGATTAGGATGGTATGACAGGAGCTAGTGTGAGGGAGCTTACTCGTACTCCTTAGTCCCGTCATGCCATTCATGTTATGTTCCTGCATGCAGAAATAAGCTCTTTTTTTTTTTTTTTTTTTTGGATGGGAAATCATCAAATGACCCCTCCCGCCCTGGGTGGAGCGGTAGGGAGTGTCAGACTTTTACTGACTAAAACCCACCCGTGCTCCTCCATGTGCCCTTTGCGTTCCAGGGCCGCGGCAACTCTCTCGAACAAATTCCGCAACCCTAGCAGGCACCGACCCTATGGGGCCCCGTCTCTGGTGCTGACGGCTCCTTGAGGCGCGCGTGAAGCACAACGCGTCGTCGACTCAGCCTGGTATCGGACGGCGAGCCACCCACGCTCACCGTCCACAGGCATCAGCCACTGCGCAATAGCACAGCGGCCGACTTGTCTCTGGAGGAGGCCGAAATGGGACCATTACTGGCACTCCATTTCAGCCCCCTCCCGAGTACCGGGAGTCGCAGCACCCACAGCAGAAGCGGCAGAAGCGGCGACGGAAGCCGCGGCGGCGGCAGAGGCGGCGGCGGCGGCGGACCTCTTGCCCTTGGTCGGGGCGGATGGCGCGCAGGCCCTTCCCCCAGCCCAGTGCTCGGCCGGCTTGCCAACAGCCGCACATGCACTGCAGTGCGGCGTGGCCTCGCACGAGCCGGCCCGATGACCGGGCTGACCACAGCGGAAACAAAGTCCACTGCGGTCCACCTCCGAGGGGCACATAGCTCCCGTGTGGTTGCCCACATGGCAGCGGTAGCACCTCAGAGGTCTGGGTTCCAGCAGTTTTACCCGCGCAGAAACCCACCCCACCAAGAGCCTTCGACCCTCCGACACTGTTCTGGCCGCCGTCACGGGGCAGCTCACCACAAGGGTTTGCATGCCCGTGTTGTCAGGCCGGAGGGTGCCCGCCTTGACGAGCTCGGCAGAGCACCCCCCAGTCCTGGCGACGGCGGCCACAACCTCCTCCTCCGTCACGGAGTCGTCCAGGCCCACTATGCGCATGTCAATGCACTTAGTCGGCCTGGACACTCGAACCTCGTCCGCGGGGAGGACCTGCTTCAGCCTTTCGGCCAGGGCGTCCGCGAACGGGCCACTCTCCGCTCCGGCGAGCTCGAGCTTCCGGGCACCGGTCAGGGTTCTCCTGATCCCGAGGCCCCCAGTGATGCCCAGCTCCCGGAGGTTCACCGCCTCCTTCGCCCGCTTCATCAGGGCGAGGTACGTCACAGCCCTCTGTTCCGCTTCCGGCTGCAGTGTTAAAACCACAGCAGCGCGGCGGACTTCGGGGCGCGAAGCCTCGCCGCGATGGCGTTGGCCTTCCGCCGCTGCCTCTTGGCCTTGCCCCTGGCCGCCTTTTTGGCCTGTCGCTTTTCTCCAGCAACCTGCCACCCGGCCCCGGTCGCAGGAGGGTCCGAGGTTGGGGGTGGGGGCAGCTGCGGCGCCACTGACGCAGCAGCTTTAGCCGCTCCCCCTCCAGCCTTCCTCCTTCCTCTCTTCGCCGGGGCCGACTTGGTCGTCGCCGGCGTCGCAGGCGCCGGCGCCACAGGCGCTGGCGCGGCTCCCGCCTTGGCCTTCGCCTGGCCGGACGTTCCCGGGTCAGCAGCCACCGCGGCTGCGTACGAAGCCGCCTTCTGCTGTCCCGGGGGCCTCTGTGCCGCCGCTAACGGGGGACGCCGGACCATGTCCTCCAAAACGGAGAACTGCTTCCGGAAGGGAGCCAGCTCCTGCCGCACCAGGCTCCGCACCTGGCTCAGCACCTGGCTCCCCTCCAGCGCCGCCGGACTCAGCCCCCCCATGCAGAAATAAGCTCTGCTGTCGAGGTTAGAGTGTTGAAATTGATTGTTGTTTGAATTTATAATCCCTGAAATTAAATATTTCATTTATTTTCATCGCACGATTACCCTATTCTCTGAACGGCCTAGCCATCCAGCTAGCCTGTTCATTAAACTTTCTATTAGACGCGTTGGCTCAATGTAATTTAGGCCAATGGTTAAAAGGTGCCATTCAATTAAAAGGCTAGCCAGCCAATTAAACGAGTCATCAATAATGATGGCTGCGACATAGCTATTACCTATCTGCTTTTGCTAAATCATCGCTATTAATGCGTAGTTAGGTACAGCCATATTCATAAAAACTTTTTAATCATTATACTTAGCTAAAATAGTGATAAGCAGATTCTTTATTCAAAACTTTCTGTGAATATATTGAATTTATATAGTGAATTTATTTAATATTAAAAATAGTATTTTAACTAAGTAATGCTTAAAAGTTTAAAAATACGCTTGTTAGAATATAATATAAGCCAATACAAAATATCTAGATACAACTGTATTTCTCAAAGTTTTGGGCTTCCGTTATGTACCGTATGTACGTACCTGTTACCTACAGCCATATTCGCTAGTCAAGCAGGTAGGTACCTAATCCACTTATAGATATAATATAATTTAAGGTTGCCCTATGTAACGGTTAAGGGTCGACCCTATATTGCTATTCTTCTTTTGTCCGCCATTGTCCTTGTATGTACCTATTGTGTATCTTAACTTGGGGTCAGCGTCAGCACAACAGGTTTTTTTTATACTCTCTCCCCGCCAAGCTATCATCATTGCACCGATTGATATTATTTTATTTCTTAACCATCACCCACTTTTCATTGTGCTGTTCCCAGTAGCGGATTATTGGCGGTTCATTCTTCATTTTCCCTTTATCTAATCCATCCAACTGATTAAAAAGCTACCTAGTAATATTACGTCAATTTCATTCGCCACTACCTCCCCCTCGATCCAATGAACATTTAATTTTAAATCCATTATTAACTCTTTTAGCCACAAGCGTTTCATCTAATAGGTCTAACACAACAATTCATTAGCATTAAAGAGTTCTACTTTAAAAAAACTTTTTACAAAAAAATACAACCGACTTTTACACAAAAAATCAAAAAAGTGCAAAATAACTTTAATTTCGGAACTCGGTGTTGGTGGTTGCTTTTTCGTTTTTTGAACACCGACTTCCGAAATTAAAGTTATTTTGCACTTTTTTGATTTTTTGTGTAAAAGTCGGTTGTATTTTTTTGTAAAAAGTTTTTTATTTTTCACTTTTTAGTGGTACCTACATTCCCTCCCCTCCCCCCACCTAAACGAACCAATCACAATGGTGTAAAAAAAACGCACTGCTCCTTTGCAGAGTAAACTAAGAGGTCGTCAATGTAGACAATGTAGATATTTTTTTTAGATTTTTCGAAAACCGCTTGGTCGATTTCGATAAAAATTTTATGGGACCATTTGGGAAGTATACCCTTTCCAACAAAAAAATAATTTTTCAAATCGGTTGATAAGCGACGGAGTTATGCGCGAACAAACATAAAAAAAAAAAAAAATACAAACATCCGAATTGAGAACCTCCTCCTTTTTTAGAAGTCGGTTAAAAATAAAATACTCACGTAGGTACATACTGTATATGTAGGTACTTACTAATGCGGATTTTTTTCGAAAGAGTCGCCCTGGAACGCAAAGGGCATCAGGAGAAATACGGGGTTTGCAGTCACTAAGAGTCTGACACTCCCTTCTCGTCTATAAAAAGATAGTTACATATGAGTACCTAGGTAGGGTATATAAGAGTAGTAGAGTAGGGGTAGACGTATAGGTAGAGTACCTAGGTAGAGTAGAGTAGGTACTCTACTCTATCTACCTAGGTACGTACTCATATATACGTCTCGGGCGTTATGGAGACGAGTAACTTGACAAATTCTCACGCATATCAAACGACATCATTCAACACATTTTATAAAGAAACAATATCCACTTAATTCAAATCCCACCAAAAACATTCTGTAAAAAACTAGCAAAGTCTCGATGGAGCTGCCTGTTTATCTCTAAAAACTAATGCAATCTAGATAAAGTCGTGCCAAGTCTAAGGTTCCTTACTGCGATTTCTTTATTATTGTAGTTAATGTTGTGTGACTTGGCCGTTGAAGGGTACACAAGGGTACAAAACCAGGTGATGGCCGATGACGCTTTCTGGTCTTATCCAGAGGTTCAAATAGGGGCCTGAAAATGCGGCGAAATGGTTCCAGTAAAGGATGGTACGGTAGTGTTTGCTTTGCGCTCGACTTGGCGGGGGCACTGCCGTGCCCCCCGATTTCATAACATAATATTTGTGAGAAACGGCTCTACGTATTATGGTTTGCGTTTTGTTTCGAGCGCCGTGTTCGGTTAGAACTTCTCCGTACGAGTACCTACGGATGTGAAAAAAAACTGGTCAAGTGCGCGTCTGCCTCGCGCACCGAGGGCTCCGTACAAACTAGTATGTAAATATATCGTCTATTAAGCCGGCTGACGGACAAAGAAATGATCCGATAAGGGTTCCGTTTTTACGGTAGGTACGGAACCCTAAAAAACACACACACACCCACACACACACACACACACCCCCACACATACAAACACACTCATTTTTTATGCAAGACAGTTGGAAAATAATGCTGATTAGAGTTCAGGAAAAAAAATGTATTAACCATAACAGTGTTTTTAGGAATTAGGAATCTATCGAAGGCAGGACTTATGCAAGAAAAAATAAAGTTTTTTTTAAGTTGACATTTTTTGGGTGGTGAAATCGTCGCAGTAGGTTGTTTCTGTTCTGCCCCCATGGAAACATTACAAGTGAGTAGTACATTTTGGTAGGTAGGTATATTCATTTAGGTAGGGACCTACCTAAAGCTTTTGATGATATTTTTCTATACCTACTATCTTGATTCTCGAAAGACATGAATGATTAAATTCAGATAGATTTTCTGAAACGCTAATTTTGTCCAGGAAAAACGAAAAAATTTAGTTCAAACACAACACGAATAATGATTCGATGATTCCCTCGAACCAATCACGCTAGTTCTGTTGTAAATGGAGGAGACGCTGTAGGTATTGACGATTTCGGGGGGAGAGTCGGCGGACAGGAGTCACCCACCCCCTAACACAACTGTATCGAAATCATGCCTCAAACACTGCAATGCCCACCCCAATGGTACGCCCATGTATGAATTACTACGTACCAAACATTTACTGAGAAACACACTTTTATATTCAATTGGATAATTTATTATAGGGAATATAGCTGTAGCCCGCGGGTTCGCCCACGAGAAAGTAGATAATTATAGTGAAATTACTACTCCTGGGACAAAAAGCTAGTGTTATTCGAGACTATGATCTATCTGTGCGAAACATCAAGATCCATTCAATCGTTCTGGGGTATCTTTTATCGACTTCTTTCGTATTTACAGTACCTAGTAGTAGTACTCGTAAGATACATAATATAGTAGTAAGATAAATTTATTTTCAAACAGTTTCATGCGAAGACGACCAAACATTGAAGAATCGTAAGATCTGGAGTAGGTGGAGCAAATGGGGCGATTGTTCAGTGACATGCGGTGGAGGAACCATCACGCGGTACCGGGTGTGTGTAGCGGGGCGCTGCGCGCACGGCGAGCGCGAGGAGCAGCGTCGACCGTGCGCGCGCGCACCCTGCCATGCCGCCTTCTACAACATGACCGACGAACTGCGCGAGGTCGATAACTAACTACGACTTACTTTCCATATAGACATACAAAATAATTCATCACATAAACTTAATCAAAAATGCTGTTGTTTTCACTAGCTATCCCTTCACCGTTTCAGATAAGGTAAACCTAATCATAGGACTCGTCACATTTTATTGAAACTCCGTTCTAACTAAGCCAGCTCGGCAATTGATCTCGATCAATAGCGTCGCCGTACCTACAGTGCATGTTCTATTACTTCTCAAATGAGTTTTAAATAAGATTGGTGGTTAGTACCTACACTACCTTCGACCGAGAGGAGTGCTTGCGTATTTCGTTACGCTCCCCCTGCTGACCCTATGCATATGTCATCGTAAAATTATAAAATAGGTACTTCAAATTATAAAATTAAAATATCTTGAGAGATTGTGTTATTACTTAGCGATAAATTGTCAACTGAACATTTGGAATACTTTTTTACGCATCAGAATTTGATCCTCAATACACTGTCGAAGTAATTTCGAGGAAATTGTAAACCGACATAAACTGCCGACATGTTGGCGATATCAGTGTACGGTTCTACAATTAATCGGATATTCTAGCCTAACCAAGTACCGGAACATACCTAAGGCACAGGGAACTTACGGCTCCCCGACACGGATTGGTTAGGTTCGAATTAGTTCCCGTCATGCCATTAATGTTTTTTTAAACCTTACGTATACGTATTTATATATTACGTATGGTACGCTTATTCCCACTCGCACTCCGCCGCTTGATTTAGATTGGTAGACAAGCAGGCGGCCTACGGTAAGGGATTACTGCCGTTTGTAAGCATCTAGTACAGGAGGAGTACTTTGTCCGGGTCTCATCCAATTTGGCATTTTAATTAAGGCATTTCGGGGGAATACAATGAACCCCTAAATACCCCTACGACCAGGGGCGTAGCTACCGCCGTATCAGCCGTATCAATTATACGGGGCCCCCAGGCTACTGGGGCCCCGAATGTGTGTATGCAAAAATTCCTAAAGCCATAATGTTTTATATGTTATTAACATTTTTTAATATAACTGCTGTGTGCTGTGCAAAAATTTAGTTTAAAAATCACAATACACAGAATTTTAATAATATATAATTCAGATTAGTTAAAAATAAAACGACTTCATAATCAGCCTTTTAATGCTCCCACTGCTGGGACACAGGCCTCCTCTCTAGTAGAGGGAATGGGCCGTAATTTACCACGCGGGCCCAGTGCGGGTTGGTGAATGTCACATGTCTTCGAATTTTTGGTTCTAGGACATGCCGGTTTCCTCACGATGTTTTACTTCACCGTTTTGAGAGCAGTGGTAATGAAATTAATTACACAAAGTTATGCGACTGGCAGGTTTTGAACCCGCGACTTACTATTCGTAAGTCAGAGCCGTTACCACTCGGCCACCACTGCTCTCCCCCCCCCCCGGGGGGGGATGATGTGTTGAGGGGGGCCCCTCAACACATCTTGATACAGGGCCCATCTAAGGCAAGCTACGCCACTGCCTACGACCTTGTTTAAGTTCTTTGCTGACCTTTTAGTAGGGATGACCAACCTTTCGATCACTGCTATTAGTCTAGTTGATCGCACCAACGCATATGATGTTAATACATAAGTAGGTATATCAGACTGCGCAACTATGTAAATAGATTAGATGGATTAAATAAATAAAAAAACTGCATAATTACATTATATACAGTTTCATTTAAAATTTTAAGAAGTATTATATAAATGGTAGATCGCCCAGGGTGTCGTCAGTAAAAACCAGGTTGGCCACCTCTGCCCTGTAGCCTTACAAGAGCGTTTGTCCGAACTCCGGACTACTTCTGAGAAACTGTTGGTCCCACGCTTGCGAGCACTAAGCCAGCTGGGCGGTGAAGTGAATAAGTGAATCAATAGCTACTTCTTGCTACCCTAAGTGCTAAGTTACAGGGATATTGTAGAACATTGCTTCGAGGAATAGCTTCAACTTGGCAGCGTTACCGCGTAAGACTATGTTTACAAGTTAGCAGAAGTCAGCAATGTTTCACGGAATTTCAAGCAGTGCGCTCACAACTACTCACAATCAGTGATATCCAGTTCCAAGCATAACTTGACGCGGAGCACACGATTATTGTGCAACACGTCGTGCAGGTGTTAATATGTACGTTTATATCACGGTAGCTGTTCTTCCTATTGTGGCACACATTGTAGCATGCGAAGGTAAGTAAATATAATACAGTTTATCTTATTTTATGAATTGTTATGTAAAGTAGACCTAGCAAGTAAGCAGGATAGGCGTTTACGATACTGATCTTTGAGTACCATCTATATTAACAATTTATTTTGTCTAAGGGACAATATTGGGACAAAGGAAATGGTAATTTGATTCCCTGAAATAATTGACTCGTTAAGGCCATAGCTACACAGCGGCGATAAGTTCACTCTTTGAGGAGTGGTGGAGAGGCGCCACGGCACCCTCACCTTCCACCTGATGCAGGAGCTCACCGGACACAGATGTTTCGGGAGGTACCTACCTGTTTCGGATTCAGCAGGCGGACACGCCCGGGTGTCAACACTGTGTAGATCGCCCCGAGGACACGGTGGTGCATATGGTGGAGGTCTGCCCTGTTCAAACAGGGCAGACCTCCAACGGCGGAGCACCGCCTTGTCCTCGTCGAGACGATCGGCGGCGCGACAACTGACTTCCGACCTTGGTAGATGATGGATTAATCCATGGTTCGGAGTAAGGAGGCATGAGAGGCAGTCACCTCCTTCTGCGAAGCAGTAATCCTAGCGGAGGAGGAGGCGGACCGCGAGAGTAAGAGACAAACCTCAATCCCACAACAGAAGAAGATGCCCCAGGCGCGGCGTCGGGAGTCGCGGGGCGATTCCCGACCACCGGAGGCGCGGGCTGCGCGAATGTTGACTGGCTCGCTGTACGATAACCCGGCTACCAATCAGTACATCGTTTATTTCATTAAGTACTTGCTTATTGTGCCCAAACATGCGATCCTTTCATGATACTTACCCCATGAAAAATCTCACACGGATAGGTAATTGCTTGTTTACTACTTGCACTGAGATAGGCAGGTATCTAGGTACTTACCTCCCAACTTAGCTGAGAATATTGCATGAGTGCTTATTTTTGTACCTAAACCAAACCACGAAGTAGACTGAATTCTCAATTTTTAGGTAGGTACTTATTCATAATTTTCTTCAGGCACTAAGGAACCACCAAAAGATACAAAGCAAGCGAAAAACAACCTTAAAACCACTGTGAGTGGGTCCTCCACATCCGAGGTGACATCTCATGCGGCAATACACCACGGATCTCTATGGGATAAACCTCAAACGCAAACGTCATATTTGAACAATGTAAGTATATTCTAAAGGGGTGCACTTAACAATAATGTCTTCAGACTCCCTACCCCAGGCCTAGCAACTTACAAGGAAAAGCATGAACGAACACGAAGGTATGGGCAATGAACGGCCTCAAATCCAGACCTGAGAAGCGAAACTTCTGATCGAAAGCCGAAATCAGATTTATCTTATTTTGAATATTACTTCTCTAGATGTTTACAGAATAGACCTTGAGGTGTATACTTCAAGTCCAGCTTTGTAAGAAAACTATGCCACAATCTTACCAGTTACCTATAGATGATAAGCCGTTTTATTTCCTCAGCAACCAGAAGCGTCGGGAAAGAACATAAAAAGATATGAAATGTTGCTGAAAGCACCGCACTCTCTGACGAAGCTTGCTAAAACGCTATCACTTAGTTTCGATCCTTCTTTTAGTAAGGTAAGCTACACAAAGTAGGTAATTTACTAGATTGCTCTGTTAACTGTTTTATTTGAGAAGACTCTTTCTGAATTCAATTTACCTACTTGAAAGAGGTTTAAAAAGGACGTGGAGGATATTTTTTTAAGTTGTGCCCAACTCAAATTTGCCAAATGTCCTATATAACTTTTGTCTTATTCAGCTCTCCTCTCCATAATGACCAGCCCGTTTGACCTACCAACCAGTCAACTTTATCCGCTGCAATTTGGAACTGACTACAGTGTGTCGATCTTACTCGTACTTGCTTTTTGGTCTTATTAGCCTGTGATGGCCGGAGAAAAGATACATTTGTATACTACTAGGCCCAAAGACCAGGCCATAGAAACCTAATCAGGCTCACGGCCAAGACCCTAATAAATGACTAGACTGCGGTACTTTAAATAATTATTATTGTTAACAGGATTACTTCGAGCCCTTTGAGAGACGACCGAGGCCAGTAACACTAGTTGCGTTTCGTAAGAAGGGATATGCGGAACGCCGTACTGTTAAAGTAGGTAACCGTTAAGTACCAATAAGAGTTATTTTTAATGGTTTTCTAAGCCTTGACACCCACTTATGTAGGTATTTTTTTTTTCTCGAATCAGTATTTAGATATAATTGTTTGAAAAGTTCACATAATATATCTTCACGATAATAAGAATGTTGTCACTCATCATCTCTCACGGTTACGCGCACAGAAATGTATGGGGCAGTCAATTATTTTTTGATTTCAGTGTTGGTCCCATACATAAAGTTGTTCTCTGTGATGATGAGTACAATTACCCCTTTTAGGGATATGTTTATTCTATTACACGTTGTATAAATCCTGGGAATGCAATATCCAGAACCTAGGTGGTCTCTAGATTTGTAGGTACCTATCACATCATCTTGATATTATTGGTGGCCCAGCATTTCATCGTTCTGGCGTAAATGCTTTAGCCGCACCTTGGTCTTCATCAGAAGACAATAGGTACCAAAGTAACAAAACCAATTTGCTTGTTCAACAGATCTCATCAAGAAGCAATGAGGTGGCCGAACAACAGTCGCCATTCAACGAAGTCAGCCATTTCTGGCAAAATACGGAAATAGAACCATAGGAACATAGGAAGAAAGTGCAGTTGTCAATTGTGAACGCTTTTCGAAACGGCATGTAATTAGGTACCTACCTGTAGTTACTGTTAAGTCTGAATGTTCCTGTTAAATGGGTTTAGGTACCAAAATGCCAAAAAGAAATCTTCCTGTGCCACATTGCCTTTCTTTCACAGCTAGCTTATATGAACACAGCAAGTAAAATAAAATAAAATAATTTCGTTGTAGGTACTTAGGAGCTAAACGAAGCGGCGAAGGTTTCGAAAAAAGCACAATAGGGTAACCTGGTCAAGTCGCATAAATATAAAAGGTCGCTAGAATCAATTATATATTATACCTTAAAAAAATAACGAAAAATACAACTAAGCTATTAATATATTGTGAAGTCAAAAATCAGAAAAAAACTATTGATGAAAGGTTAATTACAAATAGAGATTATGAGAAAAATAAAATGATTTCCCAAAGATGCGCAGCTATTTTGTGATTATTTAATGTTCCTGCCTACCCTGTATTTATAACTTATGTGTAGGTGCAGAGGTATCCTATTCGTGTTTTATGTAAGAGAAAATAAAATGTTTTTTTATGAGTTTTGTTACAATCATTTATTTTTAAACTACTTTTTGCATGCCAACTCGTTCACTTGCAAAATCGAAATGTAACTAGAAACCTACCCGAGTCACTCACAATTCTCGCTACATTTTATTGCGTCGAATACCTATCGGCATAAAATGTTGAGATAAGTACATATTTCATTTTTGGACAAGGCACGAACTCCGCATATTATTATGATGTTAAATACAAAGCTACTGATTTTTTTCGGGATTGTAACAATGGGAAGTGTCAGCTTTGTGGCTGTAGCTAATGATGATCTTGACGATACTCTGAAACAAGCTTTATTTTTGGTTAAGTTACTTAAAACAGGTAAGAATTAAAACTTTGGATAGCGGATTCTTAAGCTAAATTAATTTACATTGCATTGGCATTAATTCTCCTTTGAAAGACTTTACAGAAGTGTTGCGGGCAAACGATGATGTAACGGCAAATTCTACGGAAGAAGAAAATAGCACATGCTCGCTACCAGAAGACTCAAATTCAACAATGGCAATGAACGAAACAGAAGTAACCGGTAAGTTATATTGAAGGCTACGGGTGCCTTCCTACCCGAAATCTGACTATTAGATAAGTAGCCGAAATTGGCTAAACCTCATTTTAGAATAAGTCCTCAATAACTGAGAATGTTTTGAAGTTATTTCAAACGACCTTAAGAGAAAATGCAATATCAATAAGTGCTAAAACTGAAAATGTAATAGCAATAAGAGCAAAATAATTCTACTTAAGAAATAATTAAATGAAAATAGTAATAATACAGTTATAAAGTAAATGTGCATTTGAGTGGAGGGCGGGTATACTAAAGTATAACCAGACTCCCCTATAAGTAGAACTATCAGGATTGAGACATTAAGGCGTCTAAACAACTCGATTCTTATCGATTTCTCTTCGGAATTTCGGAACACAGTCTCAAGACTTATTGTTCTTAAATTAATTTTGACGTTATTTTATGACTAATTACTGTGAGTCATCATCGGCCCTGTATCGAACATTGAGCCAATGATACCTATAGGTGCCTCCGTCGAATGCCTGAATCCTAGAATAAATCAAGAATACACCAATTAATGCGAACCATTAACGGCCCTTTAGCTATAGGTAACAAACACTTATTTAGTATTACCTAATTATGTCTCTCTTCGACGGATGTAGTTTTGATGTCGCCTTCGGTGCCTCCTTCGACGCCGTCCACGCAGCAAACATCGATGCCGGATACGCCACCTCCTTCGATGTCACCTGGAGGGCCCATGATGTTGCCGAATACGCCACCTGGAGGGCCCATGATGATACCGAATACGCTACCTGGAGGGCCCATGATGATGCCGAATACGCCACCTGGAGGGCCCATGATGTTGCCGAATACGCCACCTGGAGGGCCCATGATGATACCGAATACGCTACCTGGAGGGCCCATGATGATGCCGAATACGCCACCTGGAGGGCCCATGATGTTGCCGAATACGCCACCTGGAGGGCCCATGATGTTGCCGAATACGCCACCTGGAGGGCCCATGATGTTGCCGAATACGCCACCTGGAGGGCCCATGATGTTGCAGAATACGCTACCCGGAGGGCCTATGATGTTGCCGATTACGCCACCTGGGGCGCCTATGATGATGCCATACGCGAGCTGGCCTGCTATGCCGATGGGCTACCCCCCACCGTCGTCCGGACCAGGCCGACAGAACTTTCAGGATGAAAACTATAGATTCCCGTACAGTAAGATGTAGTTAACTAATAGGCATTTAAGTAGGTACCTCGTCGTCTTGTGACACAGCTGTATTTTGTTCGCAAGTCACGTTCTAGAATACCAAAAGCATCGAAGCACATGAAAAGAAATAATGGAATTGACATGAGCTATCGAAATGTCAGGCGGTGGTCCCGCACATTTTAGCATTAGGTACTGCAGTCACTATCGCCAATAGCACGTCACTTTTCACTTTGTTTAGCCCCTTTCGTGTGAATTACCTAGGATACATCCTGGTCCAGCGGATTTTTTTCTACATTTATGGTTGTAACATTTCTATAAATGCGCAAGTAACTCTGTCTGTTTATTAATTATGCTTTCACGCCTAAACCACTGCACACAAAAATTTGATGAATTCCTGTCTAAAGAAATAGATAAAGTATGTTGCCATAGAAAAATGTTTGACTTACACGTAGGCAAAGCCGCAGGAAAGAGCTTGTTTTACATTTTCGCAGAGCTGCAGATACAACCGCACCCCAGTTTGAATAGATTCAAATTATATTATTACGCCATGTCAGTTATGAATATTATCATGATGAATCATACCGCAGGAAATCGCATTAAGAATAATTCAATATGAAACTTCCGCCATTCAGCTGTATGGACCTGTTACTTACCCACTCCTTTAGATATATGGTTTGCGCTAGTAGTTACATTACCTACATATTTTTTAGGAATCAATCGTCGACGAATGATGCCTGATTATTACTATTTTGGTAAGTATGTACTTATATCAGATCACAACAAGTCCGGAATAGTATATATCTATCGTTTATAAATTAGCCACAATAACGTGTTTAATCGTTAGGCATTTCTACAAAGTGTATTTTTTGTCTGTCTGTAGGTATGTGCACGCATGGGCACATACAGGCAGACAAAAAATGAACTTGTACTGAGTTCCCGTGGCGTCGGCGTCGGTTTGACAAAAGTCTTACCAATCAACCAGGTCAATATTGCTTTTGATTCTGCAGGAAAAATATAATAAAAAATTATAACTTTCCAGATTCTCCCGTTAACAATCGTGGTAAGTCTGGCACTCACTTTAATAGCCTGATTAATTAACGTATTTACTTTAGGTCCTTAGGGTATTACCATGAAAAGTTTATACAGTATATATTCAGTAACTAAGAATGTATAAATTATAACAGCACAAAAATATTTTTTTAGGAAACTATCGAAGATATGGCAATGACTCACCTGATCTTGGTAACACCCCAGGTAAGCCGCATCCAAGCAAAACGCCTGCTTCGAAATAACATACCTACATTATAAATTAGCTGAAAAATAAAACCTAGTAGATAACTATTTTCTGGTACTTTTTATATTAATAGTATATTTCCATCTCCTTGAAGTCCTCCTTAAAGACAGTATGAAACCCAGAAATCAGCTTATAAATGCTTATTAAGAAGTATGAATAATATAGTTACGCGATGTAACATTCCTGTAACTACCGGGTCTACCGGAGCAGACTGAGAGGTAGCAGGTTTCGACTACGCTCAATTAACCTAGGAGAATATGCCTATAAACCTAAATGAAAATAACTTTTCAAGACTGCAGCAGCAGACCAATTACTACTAAAAAAACAAATCGGCCAAATGCGAGTCGGGCTCTAACACGAAGGGTTCCGTACCATGAACCGAAAATAACACGTTACTTGTGTGGGAGCCCCTTTTAATTTTTTATTTAAGTTTTATTTTGATTTTGTAGTGGTAATAGAAATACCTACACACTGTGAAATTTTTAACTGTCTACTGATTACCACTTTTTGAGATACAGCCCGCTGACAGACAGACGGACGGACGGACAGTGGAGGTATAGAAATAATGTTCCGTTGGTTACGGAATATTCCTAATGCTAGGGCCTGTGCCCTAGCATTAGGAATATTCCGTAACCAATCCGCATTGAGCCTCCTTAGGTCTGTACCTAAGGAGGCTCAATGCGGATTGGCACAATATTACATGTTTTGATTTTTTTGGCTCTCGGACACGTCAATTTCCTCACGATAAGAAGACTATAGAAATTTATCAAAAGACTGCGGGTGTTGCTACTCATAAGTTAAATAATTCTAACTTCATTACGATTGAAGCTGGAAGAAGTATCTTGGGGTAGAAGTATTATCAATTTAAATAAATAGTGTCTAGAACTCGTTTATAAGGGAAGGTCTACAGAAAAACGGGCCATAATAATAACCCAAGAATCGATACCGACAAACATATTTATTTAAATACAAGAAATATGTTGCAACTAGAATGATCATGAATCAGAAATTTTCATTCAAACTAGTACCTAACTTGTTGGTTCTTTAAAAGTTTTATACTCAATCATTTGAAGAGTTGCGTAATAAGGCTGCAGCTACTGCAGAAGAACCATAACTACCATACTAACCTACTATTTACCCTTAGTTTCACCTTTAGTTTTACGTTCAAGGATTCCCTACCATGTATTGCGTATTATGCCGCTCAGTAATAACACGTAATAATTTAGGCTCTATAAAATTTTCCTACTAATAATTGTGACGAGTTGCGAAAAAATGTGGTTTCAGCTACTTCACAAGCGCAAACCACAACTAGCGTATCATCAGCAACGAGCGAAGCGACAACTTTAAACGTGGGAGAGACAACAGCTACAACAATTGCTTTACCAACTACGAAATCAGAATCATCTTCGTCAATCCTACCTACCAATTCTGCTAACCAGTCCATCCTACCGACCAATTCTGCAAACCAGTCCATCCCACCGACCAATTCTGCTAACCAGTCCATCCTACCGACCAATTCTGCAAACCAGTCCATCCCACCGACCAATTCTGCAAACCACTCTATCCTACCGACCAATTCTGATAACCAGTCCATTCTATCGAACAATTCTGCCAACCAGCCCAAGTTACTGACCATTTCCAAACAATCCACTCTACCGACGGATTCTGCCAATAAGTCCGTCATAGCAACAACCGATTCTGCGAACCCCAACCAATCCATCCTACCAACATCGCGCGCCGCCAAACAGACTGTTAATAGAAACCGGATCTTAGCAGCAACTAGAAATTCCATCCTATCGAGACCTAAATCTACCAAACAGTCTATTCTTCGAACTACCAAAAGGCTCCATCTACCGACAGTTGAACTGTCTACCCTAACAACCAAACCCCGAAAAAGGTTTGGACACAGAAAGCGAGTGCCTGTTTCAAAAGGTGAATATTTAATTTGAATTGTAACGCTGGGTGTATATTGTATGTAGAACTTAATATTTTCTTTTATTTCTCTCCAATAGCAACAGCCAAAATAATTCGTTATCGCAGCAAGAATCATCCCAAAGTCCGAAATCAGCATCTGCGCCAACAGAAAACCACAACAGAAACATATAGTAATGACTTGATCGAGATGTCTCAGGCCGCTTCAGAATTGGAGAAAGAATTCGACGATAATGATAACAGAGAGGATACTTCAAACGGAGAAGCACGTAGTACTAAAACAACAACTATGAAAGTCTTTTTACAGGCGAGTTCCAGATTGCCCGTACCGTTTCCTGAAAACAACGCCTTTTGTTATTTCTATCCTAAAAATGCCTTATGTGGTACACACATGTAAGTAGCGGTGAATGTACCTCAGCCTGGATTTTAAATCTAAACGGATGCGCATAATAGTGTAGGTACTGAAGATAATAAATCGATTAAAAACTGTTTAAGTATAGGTGACTGGTCTTAATTTTTTAGCATTATATATAGAAAATTGAACTTTCTCATACATCATGCCGTAAATATCTTACGTACGGTCTGCCGCTCTCTCGTTTATTGTTTACATCAAAGTAACTGGTACGTACGAAAATAAAGTGAATAATAAAAAAAATACAACCAAAAAGTACAAAAAAAATACGGTCGAATTGAGAACCTTCTCCTATTTTGGAAGTCGGTGGAAAATAACTTTAATTCTGTAAGTCTGTGTTCAAAAAACGAAAAAGCAACCACAAACACCGAGTTCGGAAATTAAAGTTATTTTGTAGGTACTTTTTGGTTTTTTTTGCTTGTTTTTTTTTCTGTAAAGTTTTAATTTGTTTAGTTTTGGTTTGGATACCAAAACTCTAGATAACAATAGCTAGTGGGTTAAAGGATAATTAACTGAACCCTTTTCCAGTATCCCTGTTTATTATCTGTTTGTAATATTCTGTTTGCCGTTTTATTTGTAAACACATCACATAAAAAGTATCTACAAAACCAGTGCACATAAGTTTGACACAGGTAAACATTCAGCATTGTGCGTAGCTCTACCTAAATACTACTTTAGTTTTTGTTTAGGCGCTATCAAACGATATATGAATGTATTTTTATTTAAACTGATTCTTATCAGTTTTAATAAATATGTACATTAATATATGGTTTAATAATAAATATGTCGACATGTTGGATAGACTATAAGAAGGCCTATGACTCAGTAGCACGTAAATGGCTCATTTCATGAGGGTGCTACAATTGTAAAAAAAAAAGATGCATCTTCCTGATGTCGTGTATGTGGCAGTGGAGGACGGTCCTTCGAACAGCGACACGATAAGGATCAAGCGCGATATTTCTGGGCGACAGTTTGAGTCCACTGCGGCTCTTAGTACCTACACTGCTGGAGGGTTCGGGCCAAGGCTATCGGTTGAGAAGAGGTGGTCAGGTCGTATCGCACCTCCTTTACATGGATGACTTAAAACTCTTTGCGCCCAACAGCTCGCAACTGATGAAGGTAACAGAAACCTTCAGTAGTGCCATCAGTATGGAATTTGGTGGGGACGAATGTGTGAGCATGTGAAGCGAGGTGAGATTATGGAATCCGTGGGAACCCAACTCTCATATTCCATACACCTTAGATTGATTTTTTTATTGATTAGATTGCTCAACAGGAACTTACAAGTATTTGGGTATATCGGAAGCGTTGGGGATCAATGCTATTAACGTGAAACAATCGTTGAAGGAGCGCTTCTTTGGCCGCCTGAATAAAGTACTAAATAGTCTTTTATCAGGCGGAAACTAGGTACGCGCCTTTAAAGGTTGAATCAGTATTGATGTACTCCGAACCGAACTCGACGCCCTGGGTAGGAGAGCCCGTTCACTGCTGACCGCAAACTAAATGTATCACGAAAGTGTGGAGGTCGAGGCTTTATAAATGTTAAGACATAGTCCTCATATTCACAATACGATATATGAGGACCATGCAGATCAGTGTCTGAAATGGTCTTTTAAGAAGGAACCAAACAGTTTTGAGTGGACGTGTCCAGTCAGTGCAAGCCTTGGTCAGAGTCGAGTAGCTCAACTTAGAACCAATAAGGAGCTCAACAACTCGACGAACAATGCCAATGAAAGGACATTTGACAACGTTAAAAAAAATACTTAAAGAGGAAAACGCTGATAAAAAACCCACATAGTCCTCATATTCACAATAAGGAATAAAATTAAAATTAAAAATATGATACTTTTCACCGTTTTGAGAGCAAACGGTGACAAAACGGTCTCAAAACGGTGAAGAAAAACATCGTGAGGAAACCGGCATTTCCTAGAACCAAAAATTCGAAGACATGTGACATTCACCAACCCGCACTGGGCCCGCGTGGTGGATTACGGCCCACACGGCCCATTCCCACACCTAGAGAGGAGGCCTGTGTCCCAGCAGTGGGGACGTCAAAAGGCTGATTATATATTTTATGATACTTTACAAAGTAAGTATTCACGTCAAAATTAGAAATTGTAATAAAACAAAAAGAATAGGTAGGTACGTTAAAAAGTAAAGATTCATGTCAAAAGTAAAATAATGAAAGTGAAAATATAAAAATGTCAAATTGTATAAATATAAACAAAAAGCGAAACAAAAAAAAAATTAAAACATTGGGCAAAACTGAAGCAGCTCAATCCCAAGCCTTCTTGTCTTCAAGAAATTCAATGTCCGTAGGATGCGTATACGACAAAAGGTTGCTTTATACATGAATAAAGGTCTTTACAGACTTTTCAAAAACTACTATAGTATTACATGAAAATAAAATAAAATAAAAATTTGGCAGTTTTAACCCACCTCGCAAAGACCGAAATGTTATAAGTTTGACGTCTCTGTGTGTCTGCCTGTGGCATCGTAACTCCCGAACGGATGAACGGAATTTGTTATTTTTTTAAAGGGGATATAGTCTGATTTCTAGAGGAGCCCGTGGCTAAAGAATAACAGCCACACGGGTCGATCTTCAAGGTTAAGCAACGCTTGCCAAGGTTGGTCTGTGGATGGGTGACCATCTTAACATACCGCGTTTCCTCCGTGCCTCGGAAAGCACGTTAAGCCGTTGGCCCCGGCTGTCATTTGTAGACCTTTGGCAGTCGTTACGGATTGTCAGAAGCCAGAAAATTTGACACCAGTCTTGCCAAGAAGTACCGTGTTCCCCAGTTAGTGGGTTGTGGAGGTCTGGTAGGCAACCGCTCCACGTTAAATACTGGTATTCAGCTGAAACCGGTACGACTGGAAGCAGACCCCAATGTAGTTGGGAAAAGGCTAGGCAGATGATGATGATAGTCTGATTTCTAGCTGTTTGATGAAAATCGGTCCAAGATGGCCGCCGCCACAAAATGGCGGACTACAGACTTTTTTCCCTCAATAGGTGTATCAAATGAAAGGTTTTAACTAGTAGGATATAAAAAAAAAACTTTCTGTTCAACGTCCCGTTTGAGTGTTCCGTTGTAGCGTTTATTTATATAACGCGAACAAACGGCGGCCACATCAGAAATTGTGAAAACTTTGTCAGTAAAGTTTAACACGTTTACTGTTTTTGTGAACGGTTAATTTCAACAATAATTCTCTTAGAAATATAATAAAGTTGGTTAAACTTTATTATATTTCTAAGAGACATAATTGTGTAGGGTAGACATAACTTTGTCGGACACATTCTTCAGTCAGAATATTAATAATTTATTTAGCCAAAGTTGGAGAGTTTTGGAACACTTGTATGTAATATAAGAGGATTGATTGAGTGTTCTAAATAAACCTATATGAAATCCAAATAAACCGACAAAACCAATTGAATATTATTTTGTGAATAGTTCACAAATTCGATATAATGATTCCACATAAAAATGTTAAACATAAGTAGGTATATCTAGTATAATATAGGTAGGTATGTTGAGACACGAGTTACAATATTTTTTCTCAGACTAGCAGATTGAGTAATCTGCTAGTCTGAGAAAAAATACTGTAAAGTTCTAGTTAATAGACCACAACCTTCTCATCATAGGTTTCACAATTTTTTTATCTTCACCATGAAGTTTTCACACAATAATTTAGGAAATAATCCTAAATTATTACTTGATTTCGAAAAATATACTAAACTTTTAAAAAGGAGCATTCAGTCCACACGCTCATGTATACACACTTAGGTTTATTACGCCAACCAATCATAAACAGCAAAGCCTTGGTAGTACAAGCACTTCTTGTACTATAACTTATTTAAATAAAGGTAGCTATAGTTTTTCAGCACATCAGTATCGGCGATATTTCCTCTTTTTTTCCTTTCTTTTTGAAAAAAAGAAGACTGGCGACTCTACCGGTCACACCACAAAAAATGTTGCCAATTACTAAACTATAAAGACAATTTAGCAGTGGACCCTACTGCAATAACGACAAATGTCCTTGTCACCTCGTTTTGAGACATTTGCGTTTCAATTGTATAAAATCTCTTTTTCAATTAAATAAAAAAAATGCATATTTAAACAGGATAACAAATGGATGAAGGATCATAATTTAATAAGAGCGGTCCCCAGTGCAGGACAGCAAGTGTCGCGCGCTCTGTGTACTGTCGCGTCTTGCAAGGTGTGCGTTAGGAACATGGCAGTCATGCGTGGGGTGACGTGACGTTCCGTCGCTCTGTCCTAATTTCTGGAGGGTTACAAAATCAAGCAGCGTGTCATGTGTGAAGTTAATAATTTTGCTTTAGGGCAAGGTATGGAAATTAAAAACCAAATCAAATTTCACCAGTTTTATTACTTTAAGAAACCTAATTTTGACAACTTTCTGTTACTATGTTGAAAATAGCAATCCTTATACTATATTGAATTTTCGTATTCTTTTAAATTCAGTTCCCAAAAAACATGCACAAAGATAATTATCATATTCATTTAGTAATATTGAGGTAGTTATTAGTTTCAGAACTTATACCAATTATAAAATGGTTCTAAAAATAACAGTTAAAAATTTAAAGAAAATGCGGTGAACTATGTATGTCAATTGTCGTGCAAGAATAGTGAAAAAACAATATATCAATGAATATTGGACCTTGATACATTCATTTGAGAAGCAACAACAACAGCTTCTCTATATCTTAACAAAAATAACGCATACTGTGGGTCCCGCCTCATGAGATCGCGTATGTACGCCCGTTATTTTATAATATATCTATCACATGGCGGGCGGGACGAGACGCGACGACACGAAACTAATCTGGCCGGGCGATGGCGTCGCCGGCCGGTGCGTCCACTCCTACACCCGCCCGGCCGCCACGCGACCATGCTACACACTGATACATCATGCTCCAGCAAGGTACATAAATACATACGACATACATAAACACTATTACTATAGACTCGGTAAACTTCAATAGCATACACTGGAGGGGATTGTAACATACGAACAACAGAATGAGTGCTCTATTTCCCCACTAAATAAAATTAACAAGTAATTGAAAAAAAAAATTAAGAAAAATGCAATGTGCGCTCGAGGTTTACATCAAATTAAAAAAGGTTTTATCTGTAGATATTTTCATACATATTACATGAAATCCAAAAATACAATCATGCACATTAAAGTGAAATCGATCCTTTCACACGTAAATACACAAAATAATGGTTTCACACACGATAAAGAATTATAATGTAATGTAAATAACAGTAGAACCATCAAACAAGAATGATAATAGCGACAATGACAATATGTAAGTAATGGGCGCGGTGGCGCGACGGCAGGGGTGTAGTTCAGTCTCGTGGCCGCGCGCCGCCCGCGCCTACATCAACTTAAACTACTCGCAACGATACAATAATAATCAACTAAAACTATTTCTGCGTCCTAACATTACAAATCATAATGTACCCTCTCTCTTGCTAACATTTGGAAGGAATAAACAACATGCCTATATGTACACTCTTCCTGTCGCAGTGAAAGTAACCGTTTATTATATTCCATTCTGATGCCGATGCAAGCGGAATCTGGCTGTCTGTGTATCGAACAATAGTCGGTCAACCAGCTCCATCCGTAGTCGACCGATATTGAACACATAATACAAGCCGATTTCTCTTTTCCAGAAAATATTGTTTATTCTACTAATATGAATTCTAACATTAATTCAAGACATTCAAATATCGATAATGCATACAATTTTCTTTTAGCGAAACAATAATTAGCTTGCATACATCTACACATATATTTTTCACTCGTACCATATAAGTAATAACATTGAATGCGAAATTATATCATAATTTAGATAACTTTCTAAAATACTCAATTGCAGGTGGTCGGTCTTTCAGCAATAGGTGTTATTTCGTGAAATATGGAATGTAAAATTATTTGCCGATATCATAGGACTCATCTCAGCATCCTGACAATATTATATATACGCTAATAAGCCCATAAACCATTACATTTCTCCTAGCATCAAACATTCATATTTAGTTTAATAATAAATTCAGAGCCATTATAGTTAACTCAATATGTATTGTAAAACGTAGATATTATAGTTATTGGTACTTTATACACTACTTTCTGGCTTATCAGTTTTAAGTGATACAGCTATTGTGGAGAGTAACAAAGTTAGCGACGCATGCGTTCAGTCGCACGATATTCTAATGACTAAACACTCATTTTCTAAAACTTTCGACTCTTGCCCAATCAATTGTAGTGTTCGTAATGTGTTGCGCGTGCGCACAACGCCACAGAGGTGGCGAGTGTCAGTAAGTGGACTCTCACTGCTCTCTGATCATAGGCAGTATAGACGTTTATTCTTCCTGATATGTCTGTAAAAATGAAGTCCGTTTTCTAAAATGCCATACGTTATTTACATATCAATGGATTCACGTATACTCTCTATAGAAGAGCACACATTACTATCCGTAGCGTGTAAAGGAACTCACGTACATAAAACTCTTGGGAATACTATTATCGTACTACATAAATGTACCGTTAATTATAATAGACGGATTTGTCACATTAAAATTAAGCCGTTATAAGTTTACGATTAGTTTACTTTTTGGTGTAAATATAAATATTATTATGTATTTGTGTAATATAACAATGATATCTCTGGTTCAATAATCAACAGTAACTTATTTAAGGGAGACTTATTAATAGTATGTAACATGGCAGTATATATTTAAATAGAATAAAATATTCGTGAAACTATTATTTATATTACGAAGTATGTAAATCATAAAATTATAACGGCGACATAATTGTATTCATTCACGGCTTGTTCTCTTTTAAAGTGGTTTCTTAGTTTATCGTTGAATATAAAGCACCTACCACGTTGTTTTCCGACTGACTATAAGGAGTTATTTGCCAAATGTGAGATTATTTTCAATAATATGTGGAAGCAATACAAAATTGCGACAAAACAATAGTAAGTTGACCCCTATTAGTTAAGTGAAGTACTTATAGCGAATCTTCAGATTTTTTCCCTTTTATAAGAAACTTTTTTTTTTGCAAAACTGAACATACCAAAATAAGTTACAACGAAATTATTACAATAAAGGAAAGTCGCACCAATTTGCAAAGATACCGTAGTCTTACAACCATAATATAATGATCTATCGGCACAGATCCATGTTTGGTACGATGGGAATATGGCTCAAGAGGATATCTTCCGACAGTAGGTACACTGACAATATTATTAATACAAAGGTATTTCTGCGCTTGCGGCACTGACTGGTTCAGGTCAGTCAACGAAGGCTTTCTCCCTCAAATTACATAGAACTGCATAGTCCAGGGAGGCAAAAATGTGCACCTCGCACGGAAGGATAAGTGAGGGCTGGATGTTAAGACATGGGCTACGGTCATATTATAGAGCATAATATTGCCAGTGGGGTGGAGGCGGAATTAGAGATCTATCGGAAGATTGAAATATGTTTATTATTTCTGAATAAATGCAAAATGTTACTAGTTTTATTACCTAATAACCGTATAACAAATTAAAGTCCAATGCTGACACCGGGGGACCCGATTCGCTGAGTTAGTGTGACGGCGCAATCCAGTTCGATGCGCGTCCGGCACAGGAACTAAACGCGGTCAAACTCCACGGCACGCAGCGGTCTTTCTGAACTTTGACTTGTTGTAGAGTTATTAGGTAATCTCTCGTATGTAACATAAGTAAGCATGCATGTTGTACCCTTTACATTCAGCACTAAAACACTATGTGCAACTGAGGAGGTTACGCCATTTAACCGTAATGAATTGAAAATTATTTTGATGCATTTGGGACACGGAATAGACGTGACCAGATGTTAGAGACAAGTGTTGAAGTATCGGGACTCAGCGGGTGAGGAGGGCGCGCGGGGCGCGGGGACGGTTCGCGACCCGTGCGCCGCCGCAGCGCCACCGCCTCACAACTTACAATTTATAATTTTATTATAATCTAACCTAAAAAATGAGAAAATGGAAATAAGAATGTAAAACATTCTTAGTAACATTTTTGCCAAAACTTCCATATATTATCACATTATACATATAAATATCTAAGCTTTTCATTAATTTTGATATTATTCACTTAATCTTAATCTCTCATAGTTTAAATTATCTCACTTGGCACAATGATAACGCAAATCGTACAATTGAATAATAAAACAAATCACGCTACCGAACCGAACAATACGACCGACGCGACATTTACACTCGCACCATTAAACGCTACGGTATCGTTTAATGTCGAAACTTTTGTATTTCTTTTTCAATACAAGAAAACATTATAAAGCTAACAAAGACAAAATTACAAAGAAAACGATCAACAAATGTTACTTACAAATTAAAACTCATAAGTTTACTCCTTACTCTCCAACAATTACTATTATATCAAAAATATTTGTCAATCATAATTAGGTAGATCATCGTCTCCGTATCGCGATAGGAGCGATGCGCAGGCGCGGCGGCCAGCAGTGGCCGCCGCGCCGCGCGAGTCAAGTCAAGGCTCGTCACTACGTCAGGCCGATTCGACACACGATCGGCGTTCACTCTTTGGATTAGTTACTTATCACTCAACACACAGTAGTTCAATAGAAACCATTGTACGACACATTCTCAGCAGCATGCATGCAGAAACTCCGTGTATCGTTTAAAGAAATATTCTTACAATACTTTGCAAAGCCGTTTGTCCAATGAGCCTCCTCGTTAAAGCAACGTCGTGTAATTTCCGTTCTTAGTAGTTGTATCCCACACACCCTTCAAAAAATGAGATTAACAGTATGATGCAGTGATTTTAACATATTAAACTATTACTTTATAACAAAAAACATATTTTGCACTTCTTGTTTGTATATTATAGAAACTGCACGATACTATAGAAACTGCTATTAACATTTGTAAACAGTATACAGAACATAATCATTAACTATTGCAATCTATGAAACTCTTTAAATTGTAGCAGAATAACATGGTATGAAAACAACATAACAATCACGTTATTATTAAAAATATTGTGTATATGAATAATATTATATATATGTATTATATATATTCAAATATTAATCATCAACATAGATAATTCCCGGGATAAAATATGGATTTATCAATAGATTAAATTACAATTCACTACAATAATAGAATTATGTCAACAACAACATTTGGACACAAAAAATCAGCTCGACAGCCTGCCTGTCTGTACGGGCGAAGCGTTACGACACGGTCTACCTGGGGGCTGGGTCTAGAGCGGCGCGGGCGCTGGACGCGTGCCGGGCTGGCGAGCCGTGGTGGTGCGAGGGCTCGAGGGTGAAGGTGCTGGAGGGCGCGCGGGTCGGGGGGCGAGGTGTCTACTGCTGCACGGGTGGCGGCGGCTGCGCGGCGCGGCGGCGGCCGGGCGCGCTAGCCTGCGCGACCATCGCACGAATGCGTCGCTGCGCCGACTGATAACATACACAACGAGCGGTTAAGCGTACTACTAAACCAAGCTTCATATTCGCACAGCACAAGTACACAAACAATGGATAATAAGCCTTTTTGCCAGTTCAAGAACTTCAAATACGCAGCAAAAACTTATTCCATTGCAAACACTAGCATTGCATTACAAAAATCGCTTTGCCAAACATTTTAACAACCTTAAAAATATTTACGGTACTCACTAGAGTGCAGTAAATATTTTTATTACTAACCTTTATTACCAGATTTTACAAAAAGAAAAAAGAAAACATTAGCTTTCAATAGATAAAAATTGAATGTCAGATGAAAGTTTTATCTATGAAAATAATATATTTGTAATTTAAAATAATTATCCTGTTCTACATAGGTACATTTATGACATAAAATCTTACATCTATCACGATGTCACGACAGTTCTGTAAAATACATATACATGTAGTTACAAAGTCCAATAACAATTAAAAGGCGTAGCAAATAAATTAAAGATGTTTCATGGAGAACTCATTTTATTGACAATCTTAACATTCGCTATATTATAATTGATTATTATTTATGTTAATACTGGAATAACTCACCTATTGTTTAGCATCAAAGGCATAAAATAACTTGGCATGGCCATGCTGTGGTGCCATTTGATTGGCTCTCACTGAGTATCCTTAGACAGGCAGTGTCTCGATAATGTTTCATCCCGCGTCAGGTGATCGCTACAAAACGTAAATATCTCATTATGCCACAGTGAGTCGTGTAATCAAAATCGAATTTATACCAACTATTGCATTGCATTGCGCCGCCAGCTATTAGTAAAACCATATACTTATCTTTTTGACACTTTGAACGTATGTCGCGTCACTAAATTGTCTTCTTAAATTATATACGCTTATAAATAAATTCAATTTGGACTCGTAACTACATGTATACATCTTACACAGTACAGCACCGTTCTATCAAATTTCGCTTGGCATTTTATTTTATATCATTCACACACCCTAAAAATAGTAGTAAAAATACAAACATTCCAAATTTTGGGTTATTACCAAAATGCTGCAATTTTATTATAAGTCGTTCAACGGATTCGAAAAGTGGATTCCTATAGTAGTAATAAGCGTCACCGCTGTGAGGTGAAGCCATGAGCGTGTACTTGCAATATCAGGGGAACGGAGCTTAGGCTTTCCGGACCCAAACCGCATCGAAGGTTAAACAATAAAAATATAACTGCCAAAAGTGGATGGACACGTAAACAGTATTATGCAATGATTCAAAAGTATTAAAATATAATGATAACAAAAAACATTTTACACTTATGTAGGTTTAGTGCGTCACTATAGAAATCCTCTCCTCCGCCTTTTCGTAAAATACAGCATCTCAACAAAGTAATGAGATAATTCCCGCGACAAGTCGTTGTGTGTAGTAAGAGCTAGTAGGTAGTGCATACCTGGACGCTGTAGAAGGGGCCGACGATGTGCACGGTGGTGTCGTGGTCCTGCGCCGCGCCGCCGCCCTGCGGTTGCTGCGGCTGCTCCGGTAGCTTGATGAGCGAGCCGGTCACGCGCTGCAGCTCGCGCACGTTCTGCCCGCCCTTGCCGATGATGCGGCCCACCTGGGACGATGCGACCACTATCTCCACAGTCAGCCGCACGTCGTCCGAGCCGGACATAAATCCTTCTTCTCGCATCTTCTCAAAGATGAGATATTGAGCCTGCAAATGTCGGGGTAACTAGTTAAAAACACTATCCAGCATGAGATTTAAAAAAATCTAAATATATAAAAGCGAAAGGTCAGGTGAGGCACTCATCATGAAATATGGAAAGCTGCTTGACATATAAAGATGAAATTTAGCAGGGAGGTAGTTTATAGATAGCAGACATCCTCTAACAGAAAAATTATATAGGTTTTCTGTTGTTTCATTTGTTTTTCTATCTCCAGTATGTGATAGATTGGTTATTGGGTTCGGCCATAAGAAAACTTTAAGGAAACTCACCCCATAAGATATGAATAGAAGTTGAAATTTAATCATCTTATTTCTTAACATTAAACTTGGCACCAATACTGGCCCAAGTGAATTATAATGGTTGCCATTATTTGCTTTTCAAAACTACCTCTCCAATGAAGGGTTTAGGGGGTGTTAAGTTTGTGTGGAGGAATATTAACGCTGGGTCTGATGAAGTTGAAACTCGACATTGCATTTTTTAATAAAAATAATTACGTGTTCTTAGATTTCTCGGAAATCAGCCCCTGAAAGGGTGATGAGGTTTTTAGGAAAAGACAATACCGATTGCTTCCATTTACTGGGAAATTGATATGAGCAATCTAAAAGTGGTATAATTGAAGCGGACCTAACGATTTGTTTATAACAGTTGTGTTGATCCTGAGACACCAATTCACAAAATGGCTGGCTGATTATTATAAATCCTTCGATTATTTTTCAAAAACTACCCGTTATAATCTATCCCCCTTGACGGGGGTTAACGTTTAGAACCAACTATAACCCCGCGAACTAAATCGCGGGCGAAGTGCTAGTACTGTATATGCGTCAAATTATAATCGGTACATACCTTCCACTGAGCCTCAGGGCTGCCGACTATGGTGACCTTACGCTCTTGTTGCGGATTGCTTTGGTTCTCGCCCTGTTTATCTTGCTCCAGGGGAGCGATCTTCACAGAAGCGTTGCTGAATCGAATAATGTTGCGAATGTGCAAGCCCTTGGTGCCAATAATGGCGCCCACAGCATTATTTGGGATGTATAAGTATGTAGTTTCCTGTTGCACAAAAAACGATGCGTTATTATAATATAAAACTTAGGAAGGAAAATGTAGGAAGTTAAAGGCTATGATGAATTTAAAGTAAAACTATTAATTTCATTCCCATTTAACACATTTATATTAGTTCTCATAATTGAGCCTTCCGGGAGCGCCGCATGGCGGTGCGAAGAGGAGGAGCTTCGCCACCCCAACAACGCAAGTGAACAAAGGCAAGTCGTAAGTAAAATGGCCTTTGCTGTGTACTGTTCTTTGATCCCAGCAACGATGGATAAGAAATTAGTAGCTCCTTCCACAAAATAAGGTATCAGAAATAGAGAATTTCCTTCAGAATGTGCGAGCGAGTAGTACCTGTGAGTCACCGGCTCCCTGTTGCGCGCCGCCCTGGCCCGGCAGAGGAGCGTATATAGGCGGCGGGAACGGCGGAGGAGCGCCGCAGAATCCACGCCCAGTGGACATCATGGCCATAGGATGCAGCCCCGGGAACATAATGCTTTGCGGCGCCAGCATCTATAACATCGATCACGAATAAAATGAGCTATCTTAGTTTCATTAACTAAACTATTATTTGGTATCGACATATTTACCTGCAAATCGCTTTCATAACTCTGGCGTAATTTGGCTGAAATTTGTGACTCCGCTTTAGCCATGTTTTCAATGGTGCCTTTGACGGTGATGATCCGCTCCAGGTTGAAGCTGTTGATGTCGTTAATAGAGGAGACGGTAATCTTTGTATCAGTTTCTTGCATGATCCTCTTGATCGTATTACCGCCTTTACCAATTATACGGCCGATTAGATTGTTGTGAGCCAAAATTTTGAGGCAGATCTCACTGAAATGAAACAGCGTTAGTTAGACAGACACGAATTAATACAATTATGCCATATTACAGATAACAATAGCCCTGTAAAAAAATTACCCCTTGTTAGTGTTGTTGGCCTCCTGTTGCATGACCTCCAGAATTCTTTTGCATGCATTGGTGCAGTTCTCGGGATTGCCATATATGGTGATGGCCTTCTCGAGAGAGCCAACGTTGTCCTTGCGGTGGACGTCGACGCGAGCTCGGCTCTGCTGTGTGATGAGGCGGATGGTGCTGCCCTGACGGCCGATGATGGCGCCGACCATGTCGCTCTGCACGAGCAGACGCAGTGGGAAGTCGGTGGGCCGCGAGCCGCCGCCGGTGGCGCCGCCGCCGCCGCGGCCGCCGCCGGGGCGTCCGCGCCTGCCGCCACGGGTGTTCTGCTCCGCCGCTTCGACCTTCATCCGACTTCCCTCCAGTTCGCATCCGTTTAGCCCGTTGATGGCTCTGTAACAAGTTGACCTCGTGTAAGATACAAGTAACGCCTTATAGCAAGCAAAACACTGAAAACAGCAACCCATGCGTATTCTATGCTTGTAAATATAAAAAGCAGAGTTCCCAGTATAATGAAATCAGTAAAGGCTGTAGAAGGAAGAAAAGACAAAGTGATTGAAGAAAATATTAAAATTCATTCAGACTTGTATAAAAACCACAATCTCAACAATGCAATGAACAACACGAGGTATTGGTGTTTTGTTAGACAGTTAAATATTCAGTTTGTGATTTTGTGACTGTACAACTTGTACATTCTTCTGTGTAACCTGGAAAGCAATAAAGCAACAACATACTAGTAAAGCAAAACATTACAAAAATCATCATGCGAACGTCGAAATACAAGAGATGAAGAGGAAAGCTGGAACCGAAGCAGACGATTGACCAAGGCAGACCATCCCAGGGCGAACCCTCAAACAGACAAGAATACTCACTGCTGCGCCTGCTCCGGCGTCTCAAACGTGATGAACACGGCCTGGGTGTTGGCATCGCGCGAGTTTGCTTTGTCGCAATGCTGAACGTTGCCGTACTGTGAGAGCAGGGGCTCGATGTTGTCGAAGCGCACATGCAGGGGTAGCCCACTGATGAGTACTTTTGATGACCGGCTGCGAGAAGCGATATAACCACTTGATATACACGATTTGCTATTACATTAGTCCATATCTAAGAACCTCTTATAAAGAAATACCTAGAAATACATCTCTAAATTAGTATTCTATTCAATCTTTAGAGGACAATTTTGTTCTTACAGCACGCTAAAGAATTACCTATTACAAAGGTAGCTATTCCATCTATGCTCAGATCTAGCGTTAGGTGTTTTTTAAAGCCATGTATAAAAATGGCGCACAGGCGCACCTTCATAAATATTATTACATTCTACTGAAAAAATCTAGTAAGTACGTCACATAGATTTCCAAAAGATATTTGGACACGTATTTTTTCTAGCACGGGTGACGTCAATTCGCTGTTATAAATGTACGATGGTAGTGACGTGGAGCGTGTTTTAATTTAAATGCACGTCTCGTGTTGGTTTTTTCATTACGTGACAAATTAAAAATTACACATAATTTTAATGTGATTGCCCTATTATTTTACGTAGATACATCTTACTGGTTTATCGCTCCTTTTTTCTTCACTTATCACTTGGCAAAGCACAGTCACTGTCTACATTGAAAAGTATGAGCTGCGGACTGAGTCGATGACACAACCCACGTAATTTACTATTTTGCTTAGTAAATAACTAAATTATAGAATAACTAAAAAATTACTTGAGTAGAAAACTAAAAAAAAATCATTTGTGCATTCACATTTGGAAGCTTTATCTAGGCTAGACAGTGCTATTGTTGGCACCCTATCAATAATTGGTACTTTGATAATTTATTGGGTGTATTATTTACCATCGTTTTTAGCGTCAAAGCAATAATAACTAGGTAGAATACACAAATCCCCACACCGGGAAACACTTGTGTTAAACTTCTACCATTTTTTTAAAAACCCGTCTCGACGAATCTGTTGTTGAACAACTTAGGATTGGGTGTTGTATTTTCAAGACTATGTGATTGACATATTTCTTTAATATTTTACATAATTTATCAAGTTAAAGCATATAAAACTCAAATTTAATGTCATAAAAATTACTGATTCACGTCATGTTTATTGGTGCCAGTAGTGACTACACTTTATTTTGTTCGACAAAACAATGATTGAACTCATGCCAATCTCTGTACTTTCTGTCTCTTGGATATTTTGGAGTTTTTGGCTAGACAATGGTGTTTTATCAATTTTGAACTTTATTCTAGTTACAATTCAAACTTTTTTTGGAAAAAAAATTGTTATTAGCAGTGCCAATCACTAAGGTAGTGCCAATCATTATATTGTATTTTCTTGGTTTTAATTTAGATTTATAAAGAATGCTGAAAGTACGAAGTGGGAAGACATATTCGAAAGGATATTCAGATCAGCAGATCTATAGAAAAGGCTTTGGAAGCCATAAAAAACGGTATGGGGAAAAAAACTGCTGCACGAAAGTTTAGCATTCCACGTGCAACTTTGCAGTTGTTGGAGATGAGTGGGTTCTCGTGGATAATTTGTTCGAAAGCAAAACATTTAAGATTAATAACCCTTTCCATAAACGCCCGTGAAGAAATCAAATTCGAAACATCGTAATTTTGTGCTAACAAGTAAAAAATGGGAAGCTAATGAGTTAGGAAGACTCAAAAAAAAAATAGAAGCAATTCAACACAAATAAGCTAAAAGAAAAGCTAGAATAGAACAAAGATGAAATGAACCGTTCCATCAAAGCAAAGAAAATATCTGATAAACAAAATAAGAAAAAGGCTAAAGAAAACCAAAATATGATAAATAAATCTAAAGATATTTTAATTAAACCTGAAATTGCCGAAGCAGAAGAAAACGGTAATGATAATACTCGTACACAACACGAGAGTTTAATTATAAACAAAGAATTTAAAGAAATAACAGATAACCACTGGATATGAGTAAAACAGAATTAACCGTAAAAAACGGTATATACTCTATCTTTGAAAAACAGGAAGAAAATAGGGAGAGTTTAGCTCAAGAAGACACTTGCCGCTAAAAGAAAAAATGAAACGCCGTGGATCAAGTAGGTCTCTTTAAAATGAAGAGCTATTGAAAATATTAGAAGATTAACGAAAAACAAGTTCCAAGAAGTAACTTCTTAAGACTGCAAATGATTGTATCCCAAATATAGTGCCATTAACTATTGCCAATGATTGTAATTTTTCTTATTACTACTTATTAATAATATAATTACGGTGTTAATATGTAATACGTACAGGACCTATATTTTATACGAGTCATTTTTAGAGGTTAGTTGAACCGTTAATTTGTGACAAATTTTTTCGGTGACGTGTTCTGTAAAGCGCTGCCTTTGTGGCGGCTGGCATAGTGCTTGGTGAATGCATTAATAGAAAATTGCCCAAATGCAACGGTAATGTTTGTAAACATTATTGATGGAATGTTCTATGAGCAAATTTCAATGGTCAATGAAAAACACGCGTGGCTTTCAGTTTTACAGATATTTAAATAAAGAAATCTTTCTAAAACTAACAAATAAAAAAACTACTTTTCTCGTGATAAAATGCACGTGCAGAAATATAACTTAAAGATTGATTTAATTTTTAATTAAATCAATCTTTACTTAAGTTATATTTCTACTAAACAAAAAGAGCATTTTTTAATGAGTTATGTGGACAGTATAGTAATATTAGCTATCCAGTTATGGCTCTAGCAGCAGAACTACACGAGACCCTTGACTCGCACTGCATGTGCGCCGGCGCGCACCAAAAATATTCATTAGGTACTAGGATGGAAAAACGAATTTTATGCGTAGTTTTCTAAGATTTTTTTTTGAAGCCGCGCTTTGTTGCTCCGTAAAAGCAGCTTGTAACAGTTGTAACATAATATTAGTGCGCCTATGAATTTAATATTTAAATGCATAGGCCGGGGTCTATGTATAGGTAAGTTAAGAATACATTATAACTGAAATTTTGGTGAATGTGGGAGGACAAAATGGAAAATCGACAACATAAATATGCCCAATTGCATGCATTGGTTAGTCGGACACGATTGGCTACAAAATGGCGGAGCTCCGGAGATGACATCACCCGCGCGCCCTCGTCACACGCTGGCGCGCGGAGCAGCGGCCGCCGCCGTCAGAAGCCCGCGCGCCCGCCTCTCCCCCGGCTCTCCCCACTACTCGCACGCCATTCACAACTTCGTTCCATTGCACTCGCTCGATGCATGACCCCTCGTAGTGAATGTACCTACTTACTACCTCACTCTACACATTATATAGCTATACCTAGATATCAACACAAAGCGACCGCAGGATACAAGCAATCTTACGTTTATATCGTTTCTCATTTAGTAATGTAATATTGTGCCATTTTTACGATACCTATAAAGTTGTACGTGTTAGGTGATAAAATAAATAAATACATATGATATAGGTAATTCGAAATAACGAGTTGTTTATTAAATTCTGATAAACATATTTTTTGTAAACAATTGTAATTTTTTTTTTGTCACGCCTATACCAGGGACAGGTTCCTTTCTTCTTCGTACATAATAAGAAATTTTAGAACAACCGAGTGAGTGCTGTTGTTGGACATCGCATTGCGCAGGAGTTCCGTAATGAGGACTATATATGCCTGCCTACGCATAGTTCCAGATATTTTCCCGATTTCACTCAGCCATTTAAAATTTGATAGCTGTAAACAAAATACCAAACGCCATTTTTCCAATTTTCACCATAATCTAACAACTTTAACCTGTTAGTAGTGCTAGCGCATTACCGTCGTAAAATTGTTGTGTAACATTCAGACGCATAGACCCGACCGCGACAGGGTGAAATATGTCGTCAGGTTCAGTTTTCGTTACTCAAATCTGAATTTTTGGAGTTAAGTTGAATGTGATTTCAGACTTCAGAAAGTTCATATTGACACAACTACAATAATTACCTACACTGGTCTGCAAGTTTCTACTAATGTAAAGAGTGGTTTTCCAGAAATCGGTTACAATATTTGTTATGCAGCAAAAAAGTGGTGGTACCCAGCTATCAACCTGGTACAAAGTCTTTATTATAGTTATTCGAACTGTTTTATTAAAATTGGTTTAGTCATTTCGGAAAATAAGGACTTGAAAATTTGTATGAAATGCCGTTCGGCGTATACGCTCTTAATGGCAGGCATTTCTGGTAAAATAATCACCTTCTGCAAATCTATTGATATACATATATTTAAGGGCGCTTTCAATTTAGACGTTTCGTGTCGGACCGCTGCCGCACGTTTACCGTGCCGCTGGTTATATCCCGCTGCCGGGCCGCTGCAGTACGGTAGCGGTCCGGCACCAAACGCCTAAATTGAAAGCGTATTTGACTGCCGTGCGTTTGTATCCTAGTGATGTGACATCAGTCAAGCCATGGACTCTATTCTGTATTTGGATTTGTATTAATTACTTACTACAAAAAAAAGTTATGGATATTTTCTTATTATTATGACATTACAGATGATATTTCTGCTTAATATTATATTATTTTAAATTATTATGTAGAAATATCATCTGTAAAAAGATCGCTATATATGGAAGCATCAGAATCTCCACTTAAATTAGAGGCGGATGAGATTGCTCTAAGTTCATCCGATGCGGACTGAACCTGACTGTTTGTCAATGTCTGTGTCTGAGATCTTGGAGATTGATTTGAACTTTATAATAATAATAAATTATTAAATGAAAATTTTATGGAATTAGCTCGGACGTCTATTCATCGCACTATTCAACACTGAAATGAACACGTGATGTTTGCGCGGTTGCCGTCCTGTTGTCGAGCGTACGCGGTACCGGTGCCGCACTGTTGCCGCACCGCGCGTTTTGTATGGAAAAATACGATCGTCCGTGCGCTGTACGACTAACGCACCGCTTCGGCACCGCAGCAGCACATGAGTAGATAAACGGAACAGAGATAAAGCTTCGAACAACCGCGCGAATCGGTTGCACTCCTACAAGTACGCGGGGCATGTGTGCGTGACCACTGGCCGCTTGTCGCGTACACAGCGAGACTGGAAAAAACCAGTTTACGCTGGCACAGCCAGAGGACAATCTAAGGGTCAGCGCGACGCACTTTGTTTGTTTTGTTAGTTGCAAGTTTGAATATTTTAATGTAAAAACGTGGTATTTAATTATTAATAATGGTTGTTTATTGTACTGTTTGTACAATAATACTAGAAAAAATAAAAATATATCATACTTTAACTTTCTCTAACTTTCATAATAGGTAAGTACAAATTTGACTATTATTTTTTCAAGTATCTTATTGTATGATCATTTTTAATAAGAAGAGAGTAGTACTACATGGTGTGTTTTACCTTTTTATTGTTATTACAAGCTTTTATTAAACATTTGTAGGTATGTGAGTGGGTTGGTATGTAGTAGGTAGGTAGGAATTATGTGTTAATTTTGATAGTTTAGCACGATTTTTATCATGAACTGCTGTTGCAGCCAGAATTGTCTCCTTACGAGGGAACTCTTTAACGGTTAGTAGCATGTTATATTATTTACCACACCATTAAAAGAAACAATAAATTATGCAAAAATTAAAATTATAAAAAGAAAAACATTCGAGTACTTAATATAAAGTATTATATTTCTATCATACTGAATAATAAAACTATTTAACAAAATGTTTTGTTTAATTTGTCACAACCCATTGTGACAACCCTACCAAAATAGGTAACAATTTTGCACGTTCTTAGGAAGCTTGGTCTCTGTTCCGTTTCTTTACTCATGTGGCAGCAGGCCGTTAAGAAACGCATAAATTGAAAGCGCCCTAACTCTGTTTGAGTTTTTGTTTGTTCCATCTAATCCAGTGGTACTCAACCTTTTTTTTATACGGGCCACAAACACGTTTTAGTCATGGTGTCGCGGGCCGCAAGCAAAAATAATTCAGGGGTAAAAAAATAACGTTTTATATTCTTTAAAAAGACAAGGTAGTTACAATAAAGATAGATATCGCCTGGAATAACACATCTCGAGAGCGCGTTTCTTGGGATAATTTTCGACGTACACGCGTGGCGGAGCCGCGGGCAACTCCTAGTAAAGATTATATCACTAAAACACAAAATTCTTAACTTTAGATGCGTGCTAACTAAGGCCCATATTCCTAAACGTCTCCAACACCATCGGAGCATCAAACTCGATAAAGCGTTTCGTCCATGGGATATGAGCAAGCAAATGCGTAACGCGCTTGTTCAGCTAAAACTCCTCTCTCGGCACGGAAACATCAATTATGACGTCAATTAGACAAGCTCTCATTTACGTTTTCGTGCTCATGTTCGAGTTCATCAGAAATATTAAGTTTAATGGAGTAGAATCGTTATATTTGGAAGATATCAAGTACCGGGAAAATATTCAGAATGTTTAGGCGAACTGAAATTAGTTCAACTTTTTAATTTTCCACTGTATACTACCGTCATTATAGTGTCTATGCCTAGATACTACTACTTGATCAAATACAATATTGTTACGTTTGTCGTTCAATCGTACTTTAAGCGATTACAATAAACAATATTACGTCATCCATCATACCATAATAGGGGTCAATGAACTTATAACAAGAGTGCACGGAGCTACTGTTATTTATTATTAAACTTCATTGAACATCGTCTACAACACATAAGGAACAGATAAGTAATTTATAATATTATCTAATTTTCAGTCAATATTGATAATACAGATTTATTTTATTTATTTCCCCTAGAGTAGTTTTTTATCAATATGCACTTCTTTATTCTGAGTGACTGATTCTCTATATCTAGAGAAAACATAATTATCTTCTTTTAATAAGAAAAGACAAGTTTAAGCATTTTTACATAGCCAGAAAAATTAACAGTCGGTGGAAATGGCAGCGAGAGAGAGATGAGAGACATGGTTGCGAACCACCGCTGGAGCTGGTAACAAATTATACATACATAGGTACTAGGGAGCAGCTATAACGTGGGATATAATATCACATACTAGTACGATTAGTTGCGCAACCAGGCACGCGATTAGTTCGCAGCGCAACCATAGTAGCGCCACTATGGTCCCCCAGTATAATATACCGGTCACAGAGTAACCTAAAAATATTGCAATCTTTTTAGCGGGCACAACAAGAACAAAGGCAAGGATTTCAGAGCTGCCAAACTCGTTCTCATGATCTTTGCAGTTCGCCAAAAAAGGCGGCATATTCTGGGGTGTCGTCTAAACCTGTTTGCACTTTGGAAGGGTATAAATCTAAGTAGTATATAAGGTAATTGTTATTCAAATTATTTTGGTATTTATCTATTTGTATCTTCGTCCTGATGGACAGGAAGTTATAATATAGGCGCGCCCCTTTCGCATAAGTAATGTAATCCTGTACTACTACTACTACTCGATAGTGCAATTATTTACACATTGGTCGTATGTGAAGTTGCAAAATGTTGTAATAAAAAATATGATTTATATATGACTAGATATGACTATTCGATATTATGTAACTTAGCAGATACCTAAAATTTGATAATTCGGAGCCTAATGCTTATGATTAATATTAATTAGGTAACTAACAATTGCATTCATGAAACCTGTTCTCAAAATTTTTGGAACCATATTAAAATGTTATTGCCTGTGAAATCAGAATGCGAAGCTTAGTACCTAACGAGTTAAGTAACTTAAAAATTTTTGGTAAGTATCGATATCGTACCGTACCTACTTACTTCTCAACTTTATAATAAGGTATTATTTATTTACTTCAAATTTGCATAAAAAACGACTAAGAAATAGCTGTTCCTTAGTTTCGCTAACACTCAAAAACGGCTTGAACGATTGAATTTTTCTTGTATTCGTCATTGTCAGGGCAGGATTGTACGACAAATAAAACTTATTGTGGCCAGTGCTGTCAACGTTGACCTTGAGACCTAGAGTAGAACCAATAGATTTTTTAAGGAATAAGAGGTCAGCTTATGCATGTTCGCGTGCCACCTAACATCATCAAATACGAGTAGGTACCTACTGCCTATTTATTGAACGAATGAAAACAAGTGAAAAATTGTTATCAATAAATCCAGTGAGTGCATCTGGCGGGTGAAGGCGGCGGCGCACGCCGGCCGGCGCGCTGAGCATTCGTATCAGTGATTCATGAACGCGGCGCGCCGGCCGCGGCCCGCCAGCCGCCATACCGGCAGCCGCAGAGAGCTGCGCGCCGCCATTTTCTTTACGCACCACGTGTTCATGTGCATCGAATTTATTGATGCAATGTATAGCTTCTACTGCGCTTTAAAAATGAATGTCGGCAGACAGATGAATTGTCAAATGTTATGTAAGTAGGTAGGTACCTATATACTTTCAAACCGCACTTTCTATACCAGCTACACCGAATGTTTAGGAATGTGGGCGTGTTCGTGTGGATAGACGATAGCCTAGGTAATAAACTAGTCATACCTGCGGTATTTCGCCATTCTGTAAGCCATGAGTTGTGAAACTTAACACAGCACGCGCCAGATGTGGATGCACACCGACGCTTTCAATTTCACCACTTCAACAGAAATGTCCAGCACGATTTCAAATGAAATATTAGAAACATTAAGCGTATTTCGACCCCTAGTACATGCAAGTTTATTTAAATGAATAAAACGACCGGAAGGAGTGTTAAACCTAGCCAATTCGTACACGAGCTGTGGCGCAACTGCGAGTGTTGCCGTGTGACTGAAGAATGAGTGAACCGAGCCGAGTACCGGCCCCGGCCGTGTAGCGGACGCGCCGCGGGTTCAGAACGGACTTGCAATGCAAAACGACTGCTGAATGCCGCGCCGCCCTCCACCCTCCCTCCCGCATCATACTGATAAAAACAACAATCCATGCCATTCACTAATCCGCTATCATTATGAGACTGGTTTAATTTCCTAAAATAGTAAATAATATACCAAATTAACAGAAGTTCATTAGCTTTATCAACATAAAATAGTACGTGCTTATTAAATAATTTTATTTTTTTATCAACTATTAAAACACTTTGGGTGCCACTAAATACAAAATTTCAATAGGTATATTTATTACTTTGTATAGTTTCTGTGTTGATTTATTATATTATACAATGAGTTTCGCTTCATGTTTTTTCGGATTTCTTTGTACTTTGTTTCTAATTGTGACTTCATCCGTAAGGTAAATAATTCAGCATTGTAGTTTTATAACCAACGCGCGACACCAAATCACCCTACCCTTACTTTGCTGCATTAAGATTTAAAAATAAGACATGTTAATTTAAAAAAAGAAAGGGACGCTTGGTCACATTTAAATGCACAATGATCCGAGTACCTATACAGTCATGATACAAGTAATTACATGACATGACTACCCATTCATTTTACTGTTCCAAGCTATAGTTTATCTAAAATTAAGTAAGTAGGTAGCAGTTACTTCGGTGCTACGCCACTTTTGAACGAGATCAGCAGGCACAACCGTAGTTCTGCAGAAAAATAGCTAACACAAACTGCTGATCAAAGAACACTCGCTGGACTGAGTTCACTTCATAAGTCAACTTGAATTGTTCGAGTTAGACGGAACATTTAACAGTCATTGTCATCAACCCGGACGGACAGCACTGAGTAGTCCGAACCGAACAGGGTTCCGTTCACCTTCTGGTACGAAACCCCAAAAAGCACTGATTTATAATAATTTCGACTGTGTAGGTTATTTACTCATTTTAATATAATACAAAGTGGGGGGTGGCAGTGACATCGAATTAATAGATGCTGAAAAGCTGACAAATATATAATTATAGATAACAATATGATTGTGCCAACTAAAATAATTTGTTTTTTCCAAATGGTTTAACATTTTTCCGCGGGTTCACTATACGCTGCGATGCGCGAGTTATTAATTAATAATGAAGTAAACACCTGGCGTACAACGGCCAAAAATCCTCCTATCTAGAGTAACACCTAAATTAACACCGGGCCAATAACATGAACGGAGAAAGAACTAAATTAAACTGGTGCACTCTTCAGATTATTCTAGCTAACCAGAAAAAATAATACTCATGTATAACTGTTTACAGAGACACCTCTTGGGGGAGAGAAGATTTTAGAAAAGTTGAGGGAACTTTTCTAAAATCTTCTGGGTTTTGGTCGAAAGAACGCGACTACGAGGATCACAGAGTATAATCACAGTGTAAAAAAAAAATATTTCCTGATGTTAGCTTTGTTCAGTGGAGTAACTTAAGACAAAGAGGTTTTATGTCCGCTTGTCTTAGTATCTGTAAGGGCCTTAATAAGCCCCAACACAGTGTTGGCTGTGTCGGTAAACGGCTTACAATTTTGTTATTCATGTTACCGGGTCCATTGAGTCCGGGCCTCGCCAAACGGGGTTTAATCATAATATTTTTGTGTCATGTTTAAAAGAAAAATCTATCTGATAAATAATGCAGAGAGGTTAAAATTTTCAAACTCGCTGCAATCGTTATCTTGCTGTTCTAAGCCTTTTCTGCATAATATAAGAAAACAAAGCTGATTCAAATTGTATTTATGTAAATGCTATGTTCTCTTACACTTAAATCCTACATTGTGAGTAACTGTTACTAATTCTGTGTGATTGCTTAAAAGCTCCCCAAAGCGGGGTCCGTCAGTTCACGGAAAGTTCTCTCGCATTGCATCACTTGATTTTCCAAACTAACCTAATGATATCCATCGCTTTCGCAGAAAACTGCACATTTAAATCACCAAAAAAATAGGTTCGGGTGTGCCCCAAATTTCTCTTTGCACTATGCTTCCCGCCGACCACCTAAGTAACGCCACTGGTACAGATCTACCGCGCCCTTGTCAAGCTTAATGCTCGCGAGCAATAAACCAGCACATCTTTTCTTTAGAATTTCTTAGCTGTCTAATGTAATTTAAAATTATTTTAATTTTCGGCCCAAAAAGAATGTTTTTTTTGGTCCAAAAAATAATAAAACATAATAAAAGTATGACTCCAAATCTGCCACATGGTTAGTTTAAGCTTACGACTTTGCACATATAGTAACTTCAAATGAATGAATCGATCAAAAATGGGTTCATGGCTGGGGACCCCAGACTTTTTTGGACCAGGGCTCATAGTAAAAAAAACATTCTCCTTTAGGCAATAATTGCATATATTGTTTTTATTGTATTTGTTATTTATCCCCCAATATTTTGTGTTTTTCATTGACCGAATGAGTTTCCCGATGGAAACCTGCAGGATTTCCTGCCAATTTTCGACTTAAGCAGTCTCAGGTCTTCTATGGACGCCTGAGCTGGACATCTTCCTTTTACCGGCTTTTTCAGCTCGACCCACATAATTTGTTCAATCGAATTCAAGTCAGGACTGGAGGCTAGTGTGGAATCTCGACTAGTCACTACAGCGGTGTGAGACCGAGCATTATAGTGCATTATCAAGAAATCTGCGACAATAAACTAACGTCCTCCGCCCCAGGTAGGAATACCAGCTCCATTTTTGCATCAGTGAAACCGCATCATACAGGCCGCACCACCCCCGTATGTCAGTTGCTGCAAAACAGGTTTTGGCGAATCGTTCTTCCGATCTCCTATAGTCTCCCCTTCAACGGTCGCACACATCCTGGTTCAGTCCGAGAACAGGACTCGGACTTAAGCGATCGCTACCAAACTGAAGCCGGGCTTGTCAGTGGGCTGTAGACAATTTGGGTGCTGTGATGGCCTTTTTGGGGTCAAATAAGTCTTTGCCTCACTGTCCATTCGCTGACAGCCGTTCCTCGGCTTTCGCTGCAGCTAGATGTAATCGCCGGTCAGGTAGGCAATAAATCGGTAATATTTCACCGAAATGCATAATTGTCGTCGAGATCGTGGTCTCCGGTCGTGTTTCCCTGAACCTCTCTTCGAGGCCCAAGCCTAGCACAAGTGAAGCTGTCGTGCGATATTACGCGAGATAACACTTTCTGGATTAGGATGACGACTTCAGCGGCTTCTATAGGTGTGGTTTCCAGCTTCGGTGATCCCAGTGACGTGAAACATTGGACTGGCCCTGCAAAATTCCGAGGCCATGTGCTTTCATGGCTCGTGGAACCGGTCACTATAGGGATCCCAGATGACGGTAGGAGAAGGTCACATCGGCGTCGGATCGACGATGAAGTACTTGGGACTCTTCGTGGAACTTTGTGAAACTTCCTACGTTTGGCTCCCACACTGGGGCGGCCCGGGGCCGCCTTCAAGCGACTCTTGCCCAATCTACGGATTCAAACGCCTTCTGCCGGAGGCTGTATGCGGGGATCATGCGGTCCATGGCCCTTTATGTGGTGCCCCCGGTGCGAGGGCTGTGGCGCGCCATCTGAAAGCGCCCCAGAAGGTGATGGCCGGCGAGGCGGCGAGCCTCCCTGCCGGATTGTTGCTAATTTCCAATAAAAATGTGCGCGAGGGCGGCTCCACGTGGAGGCGCTACGCCGGGGTGAAACACTGCTGCTGCGGCAAATCGCTGCGCACCGGTCGGAGCTTCGACTGTTGGAGCGCTGGGGGCACGCCACCATTGTGACTGAGGAATTGAAGAGTGGTTGGAGAGACGCTACGGCGTCCTCACCTTCCGCATTCGCAGGTGCTCACCGGACACTGCTGTTTCAGGACCGTTAAAGTTAGTTTTTAACAGACTTCCAAAAACTTAATAAAAAAACATAACTTTGTCCCGATTTTGTTAATTCTGTTTGTATTCGAAAGCTGGTGCTTGTCGAGTGGTCCCATTTAAATTTGACCGAGATCTGACGACTAGTATTTGAGTTATCCCTAATAATGCGTGGCTTGGGGTACATACATTGATGATTTTTTCTCATTCGATCTTGTCGATGTAAAATGAAAAGATAAAATTGTATATGATGGTTTTAGCATCTTAATATTTCAAGGTGGTCCCTCTTTCTAGCTTGGTGAAGATCTGATGCTCTTCAATAAACGTTTAGGTGGGGGGCTTTTTGTGCCTTTGTAGTCCAAACCAGCTCATTTCTAATTTGCTTTGGGGATTGACATAAATCTAACATAACTAACAATATCTCACTTTACTAATAATTTATCTTTGAAGTTAAACGTCTAATGCAAAGTCAATATATAACTAAATTTAACAAGCAAAAAGAATCATCAAGACCGTTTCATAACTATAAAGTTTTGCCCGATTAGATAACCCCAAGAACATGGTTGTACACATACGTGTACCCCATCACAGCGTACCCGGTATATACTATGTTATAAACTGATGTAAGAATAAACAGACATGCTAATTGCAGTAATCCCGAAAAGTTAGCTATCATCAATTGAAGAGTTCCGTAGTCTATCTCCGGAGTTTTTCATCAAATCTTCACCCATTTGAAATGGGACCAGTCCGGTAAAATCCGGCGCTATTGCGTCCGGGTCTACTATACGCAGCGGGAAACCAGACAAGTTTATGATTACATTGTTGCCCGTTGCATAGAATATCAATATACTAGATTTATAGGAACATTTTACATGATTTTCTGTATATACGAGGGGTGTGTCGTTTGAAATAAGTTTAATATAATAATAATACATTTTATATTAAGATCTAATGGATTACCATTTACCGGAAGACCCAGACAGTTGACTGCTGCTTGGAATCTGGATCGTTAGCATATATCCAAGACTCGTCACCACTAACTATTGTCATAAACGTGTTTTGACTCTCCCTCGGTTGAATCGCTGCAATTTTGTGACACCATCTAACATGGGCTGCTTTTTGGTCGTCGCTAAACAAATCAGAGTTCTTCGTTTAGGATTTTTTGGACAGTAGTCCCTGAATTGCCCACGGCTGCTTCTATGTCACGGTATGTATCATAACTATCTTCGATCATTAGCTGCCGCACGGCGTCGATATTCTCTTGTGTCATGGCAGTCTTTGGACGACCTTCACGTGGCTTTTCACTGAAGCTAGAGTGCCCGCGTTGAAATTCTAAATGCCAGCGTTCTACAGTCCTAAGACATGGTGCTGCATCGCTAAACACAGAAGTGGTCTCCTCAAAGCACTGAAGTCGCGTTAATCCCCTTTGAAAGTTGTAGAACATTATCGCACGCATATTTCCACTTTTACAACCGACTTGTCACCTTTGAATAGACGCTACAATAAAACTATTCGACCGATCAAAAAACATTACATTATATTTACATTACGTATACACTTAGACCATCGCAAGATATGTCAATTTTAGATAACCGTTATTGAAAGGCTAGTAAAAACTAAAAATACAGTATATAGCCCTGTCAAGACTACTCTGCGTAGTTAGCCTGTTATCCCAGTGTTGAGCAAAGAAGCGTAAGTGGGAGTCAGTACCCTAAAACTAAAAGTTTGCTTAGAAAATAAAGGTTTTAGTAGTATGGGGAGGGGTGAAGATACGAGTATATACCTAAACCAGTTTAAAGACACGCAGGAAGGGCAAGCTAAAGATGACAAGGGAGTTCGGGTCCAGAAGGGAGCAGCTGCTTTCTGCCCTTGGGACGCCCGCTGTCATTGAATAATTATTACAATTTTATTATTTTATAATTAGGTACCTAACATATGGGCAGTCTTTCGTGCTTTCAAGATTTGCACTTCTGGTGTATGGCAGCCATGTCCTGATTGCTCTGGAATATTTTATTTGTTTGAAACTCCTGCATTCATAATTTATATGAATATCAATTTAGCAATAAAAAACGAACAGTTGGTAGGTAATCTGAAGAGCGCAGACCCGGCACGTGCGCTGCAAAGGGCCGAACCACCTGCCGGCAGGTGCAAAGTCCGCCCGCAACAACTGCGCCGTGATGCACATATTATGCACACGGCATACATTATTTTAAGCTTTAGGCTGAAGAATACTATCTTGAAAGCGATCGTTTCGCACTAAATTATGCTCTGCTCTGGAGCAGATCAACAATACAAGCAAGTCCTTTTGCCTTGACAGCCCACTACTTATCTCTGGCGTTTCGACGTCTTGGATTGGAATCAGTTAAGTTCAAACTTACCTATGTAACCTTTCACTGTACCTACATCCAAAGGATACTACATACAGATACTACTAAGGCATCTCGTATTAATTAATTGCGCGCCGCGGTTTTTTTCTTTAAGTTGTATTGTGTCGAGTCGGATTTTGTGTTTATACATACATATAAATATTTTCGGAAATGGTACGCTTCCCAGAAATAACGTTGAAAATTGAACCTACCTACCTAGCATAAAAGACTAGTCGAATTGTACACACATATTGCAAGACGATCTAACTCTTTATCTGATCTGTACAGAGGACACGTACATAGTCGGCGTCAGAAGCAGTGGCCTGTAGATGTACGAGGGCGTTTACATTTATTTTCTGGTGCTCTCCAATTCCTCGCACGAGCTTGTAAACGGGGAATATGGAAGTGCAGTCAGCAAGATGTTGTGCTGTGCCAGAATTTTGAAATCGCTTTGATAAAAAACTTTTATATGCTTGACCTGTAGTATGTATGTAACGGAATATTTTAACTTCATTTTCACCAACTTTTAGGAGTCTGATTAACTTGAAAATTTGTACAGGGGTCAAGGGCCGATGACAATGCAATAATCTCATAACTACTTAATAAATAAAAAAATATATTATAAAAAAAAACTAAAATAACACGCTTTAACAGCAATCGAACTAAAAAGTAGAGAATATTTTTTGTATAGGAGAGTTTGTGTTAATGCGATGTAAAATCCAACAATCAATTATCATGATTACTTTAGAATAAGATAAAAAAAAAAATTCGTCATTTTGAAACATGAAACAGATGCAATAATAAACATAAACGATGATAACTGCAAAAGTTAATAACTGTGGCGCAGCTATAAACGCCCGGGTCCTGGTGTGAGGGTAGTACGTTCCAGATCAGAAAAGTTTATTTTAAACTATATATATATATTATAGAAGTAGTTAAACATAAAAAGGAAAAAAAAACAGACAATAAAAGTTACGGGATTAGTGTAGTGTGTAGTGTAGAAAGTGTTACTGTGTGTGTGTGTGTGCGAGGGTGTGTTAGCGTGTGTGAGTGTGAACGAGTAACTCTTCCACAAGTTTTTCAGTTGCATCATATGTGAGTGATTTTAGCAAAGTATCGAGTCTTAAACCTATCTGCATTCATGGAGAATATAAACTTCACGTACTGCATAATATATAGGTATAATATAACCTAAATAGACGAATAAGCAAAAATTTAAATAAATACAATACGTGGTTGGTAAAAAAAGTCGATCGGGCTGTTTTAATAAATAATAATAAAGTTGTAGAACGGGCACTACAACGACTGGCACGAACGAGTGCACTAGCAAGGCCGCGCTAAATGCCTATCATTTCGAACCGGCTAGGCTGCGGTTAAAGCACACTGTTCAGGAAGAATATAGTTTTTATTCGAATAACTAGCTTCAGCCCGCGGTATCTCTTGCGTTTATATTTTCTTGGCATCTTATTTGCATATGGAACAGTACCGTTTTTAACCGACTTCTAAAAAAGGAGGAGGTTCTCAATTCGGATGTTTGTTTTTTTTTTTTTTTTTTTTTATGTTTGTTCGCGCATAACTCCGTCGCTTGTCAACCGATTTGAAAAATTCTTTTTTTGTTGGAAAGGGTATACTTCCCAAATGGTCCCATGAAAATTTTATCGAAATCGACCAAGCGGTTTTCGAAAAATCTAAAAAAAAATATCTACATTGTCTACATTGACGACCTCTTAGTTTACTCTGCAAAGGAACAGTGCGTTTTTTTTACACCATTGTGATTGGTTCGTTTAGGTGGGGGGAGGGGAGGGGATGTATGTACCACTAAAAAGTGAAAAATAAAAAACTTTTTACAAAAAAATACAACCGACTTTTACACAAAAAATCAAAAAAGTGCAAAATAACTTTAATTTCGGAAGTCGGTGTTCAAAAAACGAAAAAGCAACCACCAACACCGAGTTCCGAAATTAAAGTTATTTTGCACTTTTTTGATTTTTTGTGTAAAAGTCGGTTGTATTTTTTTGTAAAAAGTTTTTTTTATAAACAGATAGCAGTGTAAGTTCCGCCTTAATCGATCTGGCCGTTTCGGACACAGCGCCTGAAAACTATGGCTTTATTTTATTTTTTTTATACCAAGTAAAATGAGCCTAATTTACTCATCATCCGCTATCTGCCAGAGAAAGACGCGTCAAAATTTTGGTCCTACTATTGGGATGTTTCCTGAGTAAAAAATATATGATTATGTTTAGTCCGTCAGTTAGATTATAGAAAAATATTGGACATGTATTTTTCCTTTTTCAAGTCTATAAAAACTGACGAAGATACAAAGCATCAAAGATCAGGAGTGGGGGCTTGTGACGTCACTACTCGGTAATTGTAAAAATTGTAGCGAGTAGTGACGTCACACGAGTTTTCAACGCACTGTATCGTCTTCATTTTTTGATTACGTGAAAATAAAAAAAATACGTGTCCAATATTTTTTGGAAATCAATCTGACGGACTAATTAGATTTTTTTAGTTAACTACCCTATTGCCCAAGATTAGCCGGAACAAAAACATGTGTTTTTGCTATAGGTATCGTACTGGTACATATATACGTATTATACTTTCATATGCATTTAGTAAAAAGTGTTAATTTGTTATAACAAAATTATTAACACTGGGCGACAGTGGGCAATTTTTAGCATCCAATCTTATTTATTTGTATAGAAGAGGGACTTCAGTAGCAGATTGACATAGCGGACATGGAATTTTTAGGGTTTCAACATTATGGGCATTTGCTCTACCATTCTTGATCAGATTGAAAGAAAATCTAGCTTTGGATAATATATCCAGCCATCTATAACGAACTAAGCCTTCTTGAACGGTCTCTAATGCAAAAAGTACGTAATTCATGTAAACCAGATATTTAAATTAATTTTCGTCATTTAGAGGTTTCATTGCAGTCTTTATAACCCCTTTGATAACCCTGTGGAGCACATTTCATAAATTAAACGGCATGGTTCAATAATCAAACTAACCCGAAGGTGTGACAAAGTCAGCTTTCTGTATACTCCTTTTGACGCAAATTTTGTAAAATCCAGA